>CM034148.1:718532366-719732366 GCA_019776745.2 Taxus chinensis
ACACACACTTAGAGGAATGAAAATTCTAAACTAATATGTACAAAGGATGAGACTTTACTTAGTAATAGTTTATGAGATAGATTTCATTGACTGTAATCTACAGTTCTTCACCATCCAATTTGGACAATATGAAAGAATTATTACTCTTGCAGCACGTGATCATTTAAGGACCACTCCAAATAGCATCAAATTTGGGATGCTTGCCCAATTTTCCCCTATCAACATCCCACTTTAGCACCAAATCTCCCTCTTGGAAGGTTCTAGCTTTAGATTTCTTGTCAAAGGAACTCTTTATCAAAGCTTGATCCTTCTCCATGGTTTGCATTGCATTCTCTATAAGCTCATCCAACTCTATGATTTCTTCATACATGGCTTCCATGGGCTTAAACTCAGATAATTCTAGCTACTTGAGAAGTTCCAGTAATGGAAATTCAAGATATATGGATATCTTAGCTTCTTTACCATATACTATATTGTATGGAGGGCTCCTCGTCGATCTCTTTGGTGTGATTCAATCTACCCAAAAGGCTGATTTGAGTTTGGTATGCCATGTCCTATGATTTTCATCTATATTCCTTTTGATGATTCTTAGTAAATTCTTGTTTTTAGACTCAACTTTTCCATTACCCTGGGGGTAATAAATAGAGGAAAAGCACAAGTAGATCTTGATTCTAACAGCCCACTCAGTGATCTTTGTGTCAAGGAAAGCTAAAGCATTTTTTGATATGATGGTGGCTGGGACCCCAAATCGTGAAACAATTCCCTCATAAAATTCCATTATGCTAGACTCATTTGCCTCCTTACCACTTTAGTCCACTTGGTGAAATAGTCTCTGACTGTCAGGATCCACTTGTGGCCTTGGCTTGAGCTTGGATTAATGACCCTAATGAATTCTAATCCCCAATACATAAATGGTTGATCAACTGCAATTGGGTGGAGTAGTAGTGTTGCTCGCTTCTCCTTTCCTGTGAAAAATGCACATTTTTTACATTTCTTTATCCATGCATAACAGTCACTAAACAATGTGGGCCAATAGTAACCATCCCTCATGATCTTAAGGGTTGTTACTCATGGAGAAAAATGACCTCCAGCTTCTCCATCATGGAACTCATGTAACAAATTTTCAATATGATTTGTTGGAACACACCTCAAGAGAACTCCATTCACGTTTTTCTTTAAAAAATGCCATCAATGAGAACATACAGAATGGATTGGAGTCTAAAATACCTTCTCTTTGTTGTTCTCAACTCTGAAGGGCATAGAACTATTTTTAGGAAATGTATCATGTCTCGAGTCCAATAAGGAGTGAGCATACCAAAATTTGTTTGTTCTTGATCATCTTGGTGCATTAGGACAACTTCTTCTTCATCACTTTTCTTTGCATGCTGACCAGAAGCTAGCTGTTCACATAAGCCTTTACCACATAACAACTTAGTTACCTTGATTTCCATGTCATACTCCATTACCCAGGTAATCCACCCTGCTCTTATTCTCATTCAAATCCTTATTTAGGATAAATTCCTTTACTCTAGCATGAGACACTAATAACGGAATCTTATTTTTTGAAACGAAGTATCTAAATTTCTTTAAGCTCTTTATAACTTCAAGGAAATTCTTTCCAATGAAAGAGTACCTCACCTCATAGTCTTCAAAGCTTTGGCCGAAGAAATTAATGGGCTTCTCGTTTCCTTCCTTATTCATCTCCACCAAGATGGTAGAGATTATATCTGAGCCACCAAAGGCATAGAGGATGAAGTCTTTTGAAAATTCTAGATTGATGAGATTCAGAGCTCGGCATATGGCATGTTTGATAGCCTTAAAACTCTCCTTTCCTTCAGTTTTCCACTTAAATGCCATGCTCTTCTTCAACATCATTACCAATGGCTTAACAAGAGTGGAAAAATCAGGCACAAACCTTCCAACACCAAGAATATTTGGAGAGTCTTCTTATGACTTGGCAATGGTAGTGCACAAATAGCTTCAACTCTCTCTAGATCAATTTCAACCCTTATTTAAACACTATGTGGCCTGATATCTTGCCTTCGTGAGCTAAGAATATGCACTTTTTTGGATTCAGGACACTTCGAATTGCCTGCATCTCTCAAATACTTGCCCAAGATGAGAAAGGTGATCAAATACATCCATGGAGAATACAATAATGTCATCTAATTACACAAGAACCATCTTGTTTATCAACCCCTTGAATGCCATGTACATTGCTATTTGGAATGTAGCTCCAACATTTGATAATCTGAATGGAATCTTCTTGTAAGTGTATGTGCCCCATTTTTTGTGAAGGTTATCTTGAATTGATCATCTTCTTTCATCATGATTTGATTGTAGCCTGAGTAGTCAATTAGCAATGAGAGTATCTCTAAATTGGCTACTACTTGCAATATTTGATCCATGGAAGGAAGTGGATAGTGATATTTGAGGGAAGCTTTGTTCAAGTCCCAGAAATCTACATACAATATAATTTCTCCATTTCTTTTCCTGACTAACACAAGGTTTACAACCCAACTTGAGTGTTTTATAGGAAAGGTGGTGCTTGCTTCTATGAGTTTATTCAGTTATTTCTTCATGAGAGGATCAATGTGAGGGTGAACTGGTCTTTGCTTCTACTATTTGTGATTGGCTTATAGGTCTAGCTCAATGGTTTGGTGGGCTAAACTTGGATCCAATCCTCTTAAGTATTCATAGCTCTAAGCAAATATATCCATGAATACTTGACAATTACATAAAATCATATTTCTCATGATGAGTACTTATTTTTCCAACTTGGAGTATCTTGCCTTCTTCAGTTGAAATTTCATCTAAATATTCACCCTTGACCTGTTTATTAGCATTCTCTTTTCGAAACTGGTTATTATGATTGAAGATTGACTCTAAAGTCACTAGGCCCTTTGGAAACTTGTTCGTTCGTGACTGAACTACTTGATCACCGTACTATTGTTCCAAAAAAATTGTATTCCTCGAAGAGAACTCAAATTCTTCTTAGAGGAAATTAATGATCTGTTGATCACTTTCAAACACTTTCTAACTTGTGTTGTTGTCTGGGACAGTTGGCCTTACAATCACTTTGATATGAGGTTGAATTTGATCCTTTTTGATACTTTCAACCACATCAAACACTTCTCCAATTGCTGCAAGTTTGTCTGCAACCTCATTCTTCTTCCTTGGTATAGACTCAATATTAAATGCTTCAAAGTATTCAATCAGATCCCATACCTGATGTTTGTAGATGTTTAGGAGATCATTCTTAGCAACATTCAATCCCCTAATCTGATTTACAATCAGCTTACTATCTCTAAATATGTGTAAATTCTTGATACCTCTTTTTCTTTCCCAATGCAATCCATGGATCAATACTTCATACTCAGATGTGTTATTAGAACAAGTGAATTAAAAGTGGAAATCTAAGTAGTAATTCATACCTTGCGGTGACACAAGCATTGCACCTCCTTCAACACCTTGCCTACTCCTTGAACCATCAAAGAAAAACTTCCAGACTTCATTATCATCTTTATCATCTAATTTGGTGATGATAGGGATAGGTGGATTATCGTCATATGAACAATAGATTCCCAACTCAACTTCTTTCATATTCTTGTATGAATCATAGACATGCCTTTTATGAGCCCATTCATAAATTTTTAGATTCAGAATGTTTCCAATTTGAGTATCTATCTCTTGGATCTCTAAACACTCTTATTGGTCAAATATGGTGCAATTGACATTTATTGGGCTCAGCACATGAGGTTCAATATGGTAGTTTACAATTGGATCTGATCTAATAGTAGCTTTAGCTCCATACCTTGTTCTAAAAATCATGTGAGACCAATTAGTTGATAGGTACCCGCAAATTTTAGCTGTGAAGTCTCTTGAAAAACTTATATGTATTGTTGAACTGTTACATTAGGGAATTCCTGCAACATTAAATTCAAATCCTTGATTATTCCCACTATCCCTAATGTTTTTCCATCTAATTAACAACTCCTTTTGATATTGGTTCATACCTAATACCTAGCTGATCTGCTATTTGCTTAGGCATCACCAAGCTACTTTCCCTCGAGTCAATCATGCAGTTATACACTAAGTTTATTCCAATGATTAGAGACACATAGAATGGAGGAGGCTTCATGTTTCTACCTAATTGATCTTCTCCTTGTTGCACAACATTGGTGAGTACCTTGTCTTGATCTTTGGATGAATCATTTGATACAGACCAATTAGCCATGGGTGCTTGCAAAATATCTCTTTATCCTGGGATTGTTGATGACTCCCACATAGAGATACTTCAATTCATTTTCTTCATTTGGTCTATGATGTTGAAAGGAGATTGGATGTCTTTCTATTTCCCTTTACTTGGTACAACCTTTTCTTGCATGTGGGTTGGCACATGAGCTGATACAACTAGTACATGAGGTGGTCTAGAACATGGCTTGGGCTGATTTTGTACATTTGGGGTTGCACTTGGATTGATAACTCCCTGAGATGTGACAAGAGGCTGACAAGCACTTGGATTAGATGAATTCCCATCCTCTATATTCCTCTTTTTATACCTTGTATTGGTCGCCACACCCTGAGAAAGAGGTTGATTAATTCCATAGAAATCCTCTACTTTCCAATTCACTTGTGTGGTGTCACTTGGAGGTACTTCATGTGTGTTAGTCTATTGCTGATTTTATTATTCATTTACTTCTTGAGATACACTAGCATTTTTCACCATTAAGGCTTGATTTAGCATCCTGTTTAAACATGTTGCTTGATTATGGGGTTGTCCACAAGGGAAAAATCATTCATATTCTTGTTTCACGTTGTTTTGAATCGAATCCAAGGCTCTGGATGATAAAGTTGCATTAATATTATATGGTTGAAATGGCCTAGCAGCAGGAGGTGGTACTTGATTCTAATTAGTAGTTTGATTAAGAGGTTTTTTTGGTTGATATGGGGGCATATTAAGTTGGTATTGAGGCTGATAAGGTCTAAAATTCTCAGCTTTTTGCCTCTTGATAGTTACCAACTCATTCCCTATATTTTGCAACTATTTCATGACCTCTTGGATTTATTTGGAGATGTTAGAAGAAGTATAAGCTTCAGTGGAAATTTAACTTCTAGGGGCTAGAATAGGGGCTAATTCAGGTGCTTGACTAGGATTAGGATTCCCCATATCTGGGTAAATGGGCATAGGTGGTCTAGGTGTAAGTTTTCTGTATTGAATCAAGAAATTCTCAGCTCGAATGGCTATATCATAAGCTCCAAGTAAGGTTACTCCCCCCATAGATTGAATCATGATAGATATATTAGAATTAAGAGATTTAAGGAAATAGAGAAATGCACCTTCTACTGTTGGTCTTACTTGAATTGAAGTCATGTCCCATGTTCTTTGAAATCTGAAATTAAAATTATCCATCTATTCATTTGTTCCAAAAGTGACAAGATATCTACTCTTTCCCCAAAATAATTGTAAAGCCTTGAGCATACTTCATTCTAGTTGTTGATTTATCCATCTGTTAGGCTTCTAAACCACTACAAGGCTTTCCCTTTAAGAGAAGAAGCAAGTATTCTAACTACAACATCCATCTCATTGATCTCATGAATAGCACAGACATTGGAAATGTCTTGAATGTGATCAATGGGAGTTGTATGATTCTCTCTAGTGAAGTAAGGAATGTTCTTTAATGCTGCCACAAGAATAGGATTTTGTGCATTGAGGGTAAGTGGACTACTACCTGTGAAATTGACAAATGGATTTGGAGGTGGTTGTTGAGCCATTCTGATTAGTCTAAGAACTCTAGTTTATTGAAGAAAATGCCTACCAGGTGGAGGTTTTAAAAAGGTTCCATTTGGTGGAGATGGGGATATCTGAACTCTTCTTCCTCTTCTTCCTCTACCTAGAGATAGCTACAAGTACTAAAAAATACCCTCTTCTCCTATTCTTAATGGGGTTTGAATCCTTCGCATCAATCTTGAGGAACTTGGGCTACTAAAACCATTGAATTCTACTCCTTGGAGTCGCCAAATGTGCTATCACAAAGCCTCTAAAGGCTGGAAATTCACCAATATGCACATCATGAAAGAGTTGACCTCTTGTCCCACCGGGCATGCCAGAACTATTAACAAGCAGTGGAGGTAGCATGGTGGATAAGATATTGCAATGGAGCACATGTGAAGCATATAACCTTGACTTCTTGATGTCCCACCAAGCGTGCCAAAACTGTTATCATTGAATCAAAACACCCTCTAATTTCTTATCATGTGATTTTGATAAGGAAAGTAATATGACTAGGTAACATGGAGTTGTCTAAAGGTGTGGGACCTTGCAGTTGAGACAAATCTCCATAGAAGGTTGGTTCCTCTTCCTAAAGTAATACAACTACCTCTAATGAAGGGAAATCTATTGTCTAAGCCTATCCTACCAGTTCCAAGGGACCAAGGAGAGAATAAAATGCATGAAAGATGGGAAATACTACACTAAAGTAGGTGATAACACCAAGAGAAGGGTGTAGGGAATCTCTCCAATGAGTGTAAATGGAAGAAAATGAAGATCAGAGAGGGTAGAAATAATTATAACAGACCAATAACAACACTCAAACAACCATTTTCATGAAGGCACAACAATCATCGACCTTGCAAGATAAATAAAACATGAATAATACATTTGTAAATGAAATGAAGAGGTTAGAGAATGCCAAAAACATAAGCTAGGGAAAAAGATATCTAGAAACTCAAGTTTATTGCTTCATTGATTCACACGGCTCATTACAATGCAAGGGAAAGGCTAGGATCATCATAAAATATTTCCAAAATGGAGGCCTACAGCACATTGGTGTTCTAAAACAATTTTGGTAGAGTTTCACTACCTAAGAATCCCCCCTTAAATGAGAGGTGCTTTATAATTTATAGAGGAAGGTGTGAGAGAGGGAGAGAGAGAGAGAGAATACCAAAATCCCCCTTTCACCCACTTTAAAATTACAATAAATGGCTGCAAAACATGATGGGAAACATGAAAAATCCATACCTTTTTTTCTTATAGCTTGTAGCAAAAGAAAAATGGTTGCCCATGCTCTTTAAATGCATTTCCAACCACTTGTAGGCCATCATTTGAAATTGGGTTCATTTTATGTCATCTTCACCCACCAAAATCCACCAAATATGTGTTTTTTTTAATTTATTATTGTATAATACAGATTTAAGATTCCAACGAGTCAAACTATGTCAAATTTGACTAAGAAATGAGAAAGTTATGACCATTTTAGTGTAAACTATTTTTCTACCCATCTGCAAGCTTGTTCACCACTCCACGGGACTGAGCATTAAATTGATACTGGGAATGATGATTTTTAATTTTCCCTCTTTCAATTTTTTTTAAAAAATTAATGGTGTCAGGAAGGCATTATTTAATTTTTTTGGGTTCACCGCCTTTAAAATTCAAATGGGGGATGACTGGGTGCTGAATGGCTTTAGATTGGATCCATCTCACCAACTAGCTCGTTGAGTTGGCTTGGTTCTTTATTTCCTTGGGCCCTCCTATGACTTCCTCACTACTTAAAATTCCAACCCCAATGTACTAGTGAGATCCTCTACTGACTTGGCCTTGACTTCCCTGTCTAGCTTAGTGCCAACTCCCCGACCTGCCTCGCGCTCCACTTTGGTGAACCCACCTTGTATTGCAGGTTTTCAATCCTTAGGGGGAACTTACCCCAAATTGACCCATTCCTCACCTTCCCTGTGCAGCTGATGCAGCCACATCAGGCCTAACTTGCCCCTGAGATTCGTTCCACAACTCACCATTGGGTGCGCAAAACCCTCCACACCCGCACTATACCGAGTTCCCTCATTCTTTTCTGAAGTCAAGTTGGGTTCACTTAGCATGCTTTACGACCACATTACACATGCTTTGGTCTGACTCGTTAGGCCTACATCATCCTCCTATGCCACATCACACCCCATGTTTTCCTCCCAAACACATCAGACCCACGAGTTACCCCTAACCCTCCTGCAACCACACCAGCTTGTTCCAACCCAACTCACTGGGTCAACATTTCCTTCCCATGTCACATTCCTTCATGTTACGGAGTTTTTAGGCCCACAGGGAACTTGCAGCCTGAGTTCCTCTGGGCCCTTTGTGCCCCGAACATCCACTGAATCCAATTTACCCTAGAATAGAACTCATCCCTTGGCTCGCCGAGTTGGCTAGGTTATCCAACTTCCTTCATTGCCTATATTCCTTCACTGAGCACATAAAGCGACCAAATCCTAGACCTTATGCCTCCCGAGCTGACTCTGAACCCCTTACAATGACCCAACTCACCTGACATTGACATGAGATAAGCAACCCTATCAAGCTCATCACTTAGCTCTTTTCCATTGAGTCGATGCAAATCGACCAGCTCGTCACCATTGAACCTGTAACTCTCTCCCCTTAACCATCTTGTCAAGCTGGAAAGTAGCTTTCCCAATAGCTTAAAGAGTTGTTTGGGCTACTTACGTAAATTTTGACCTCTCTGCAATTTTTTCCTAATTTCTTCCAATTTTTTTGGGTTTTCTAGATTTTTAAGGGTAAATGGAATGTAGTGAAATGTTTTGAGACCAGCCTCCATTATTTTTTTAGATTTTGGCTTAATGTTGACCCCACCAAATGCTTCTTCATTCAGATGAGCTCTTGAAACTGTGAAACCCGTAAGAGGAAAAAATTCCTCTCGTGACTTCAAATCTTCTTTGAAACCCAGAAAATGTTCCTAAAACATAGAAATTTGACTGCATACTCTAGGTTCACCCATGAATTCCTTGACAAGCACCTAAGCTCAGGTTTTCCCAATTATCCATTTCACCTGAGGGGTAAAAATGGATAACAAGAGGAAGGTGAGAAAGAGAGAGAGAGTGTGTGTGTGTCCAAAAATTCCCTTTTCACCCACTAATAAAGTGCATTAATTGGCTAAAAAACATGATGGGGAACCTAAAAACCCCATACCTTTTTGTCCTGCAAAAGAGAATGTCTCCCCATTCTTTATTTAATGTAATTTTAACCACCTGAAAGTAATCATCTGAAATTGGGTTCATTTTCTATATTTTTCAGCTACTTAACTATATTAAATCTCTTATTTCTTGATTTGTAAGTGTAGAGGATGGAATCACAATTCCAACAAGTCTAATTTTGTCCAATTTGGTTTAGTAATGAGTAAATTATGGCCATTTGAATGTAGGTCACTCCTTGTCGATTCGCTGCCTTACAAGACTGTGCAATTAGTTTTGAGTGGATGAGAATTATCATTTTACACTTTCCCCCTATTTCATAAAATTTCTAATGTTTTAAATTTTCTAGAGTGAGGGTATTAAAATATGGAGGGGCCCACCAAATCACACCTCATCGAATTTACAAAGAGGGGAGGGGTCATTTTAGTGATGTGGCTTAAGAACCCAGCCAGCTTGGTGCCATCTCGCCAGCTGACTCGTTGAGTTGGCTCTATGTGTTGCATTACTCCCCTCATGGGTGTCCCGACTATGTCACCTGTCTGCCCTACCGACTCGGAAAGTTGTGCATCCCCACACCTACTTCCACCAACTCCCCGAGTTCCTATTTCATCAACTTGGTGTGACCCTGCATACCTAGCTTGTCAGATTAGGTGAGCTCACCCCGATCTGAGACCCTGTCAGCACCATCTGATCTCCCCGTGAACCCTTTACTGATGCATTAGCTCCCAGCTATCTCAATGTGCATCCTGTCATAAACTCAATGACATTCGTTTTACATTCACAAACCCCACTGTGTTATGCAGGTATATTGGGCCCATAGGGAACTTGAGCCCCGTGAGAACCCATTCCTCCATGCGGGCAATACGGCTGCATCCCACCAAGTCGTCTCGGCCCTCCGGTCTGCAAACTCCTTGCAACCTGCACTCCATTACACTGTCACTTTGTGCGGGGAAATCGTATCTCGACATAACCTGAGACTCGTGCACCACACGAGATGCTCATTCCTACAATGTCTGATGGGATCTTCCCCCTTTCGTGGAACTTTCCCAATTCTGTGCCAACTCCCTTATATCACTCGACACGTCGTCTAACCACTATGTTTCCACTTACTCACCCCATCAAGCTCCATGAACTTGTCAACCCACTTCAAACAACTAACTCACCTATCAAATTGGCTAACCCACAACCTCCATGCCTATAGAGCCAGCCCACCGTGCATTTCAACCAACTCGCCCAACAGCTCGATGAGTTGTTTTGGGTTCCTTAGGCAATTTTCACAAATTTTCAGGTTTTCTCTTAATTTTTTCAAAGTTTCTGACTCTCTCAGAATTCTAAGGAGCAGATAAGATACATTAAAATGCCCCTACACTAACCTCCCCTATTTTTCCAATTTTGGCTCAATGTGGCCCCATTTACCTGCTTCATCACCCTGGCCAAGATATAGACTCTTTAAAACCCAAAAAGAGGGAAAATGTTTCAAGTGATCCCATACTTCTCAAAAACACTGCAAATGCTTCCAGAACCTTAATTTCATCTAAAAAATCAGATTCATCCTTGAAGGTCTTGTCAACTGCCCAAGTCCAAGTTTCTTCCATCATCCATTTCTACCAAGGGGGGTAAAAATGGATAACAATTCCTTATGGGCACATGAGGCACTTGCTTCTTGATGCTCCACTCTCATCTTCTTTCTCCTGTTGTGGTCCATCTGCCTTGGTTAAATCTTCTTCTTCCTCTTCCAGAGTGCACTCATGGTATCTCTTGGGGATCTTCACTGTATGCTTCTTTAGTGGCTGTGGGAGCTCGATGTCATGCACATCAACCCATTTTTCATATTTTAGCTTTGGATAAAGGTAAACATAAACTCTGTAAGCCTCCTTTCCCATTTCAAAAATTCATGATTAGGCTCAGGTCAAGCCTCCTTTTTTCCTATCTCTATTTTCTCCATATATGCTTCTTTGGATACTATTATCTAAATTCCATAGCCCATTAAAATTAGATAACAAGCATATTCCTACTGAATTAACCCAGTAAGCTTTGAGATTCTTATAGATTCAAATCCCACTATGGTTCAAACCTTCAGTAACATGGAAGAAAGACTTAGCTAAATCAATGATGAAAAAATAAGTCAGGACAAGCCAACTCAAAAGAAAGTAGTAGACTCACTGACGACGCCAAGTGTCAACCCGACGCAAGTTCCAGAAAGAAAAATCAGGAGGAAGCCTCAAAATCCCATGGGACTTACACGTGGAGTCAACTATAAGTATCCTGACCCAAGGGAAAGGCCTTCACATTAATATGCTGTTAGGTTCTATTACTTACTCAAATGAAGAGTAGACAGGATCATGTGAATGATGCCAAGTGTCATGGCTCTGACGCACTTTAAAAAGTTAGTGAAGGAAAGGAGAATGCCCTAGAGGAATGCGCTTGGCCTCCACATGGATCTTGCTTTAGATGGGCTCCAAGTTTGAAGCAGGTTACAAACAGATTGGTGACAAGCCAAATACCACGTAGGGGAAATTATGAATCCTATCCAAAGGTTTTAAATGCTCAAGATATTTTCAAAATATCAAAGGAAAAAGGTCATTCAGGCTTGACTTTTCAGTAATGAAGTTAATGCATAGTTCTATGTAAAGAGTGTGAACCTGCGAATACTCAATTTTTTCACCTACACTCGAAGGGTCATTTTAACAGAATGAAAAAAATAGGTGCCGCTGGAATCATGAGCCCAAAATCCAATGTATAAACAATTGAGAGATTTAGATATGTAATAAATATTTTAAAATGATTTTCCTCAAAAGGCGAGTCCACTTCAAGGGAGTCGGTCGCAAAATAGTAAAAGATGTATTAAATGGGCGTGGCTCTCACTCCTTGAAAGAATAGCTAATGGGAAAGTGTGAGATAGATCTCGTAAATCTATTTTTTTCACTTCACACCATTTATCATAATTGAAAAACTAAGTTAGAAATTGGTTTGAGAATTATCACTTATCTTCTTCTCCTCCTATATATTGTAATAAAAGGTTTCAAAAAAAGATAGATTGGGAGTTAGTCAGTTTTCTTTCCTACCTCAATTCCTCTTCTGTAAAAGGTAGGGGCCTAGAGCTCTAGCCTTCTCTTTGAGCTTTGTAATAACACTCTTGCCTCTTATCTGTTGTAATACTGTGCACAATTTTTGGAGTAATATAATATGCCATGTGGTGCATGTTTTTTCCATCCTTTGCATATCTTTGTTATCTCTGAACGTTGGTATACTGTGCATGTTTATAATGTTATTACTATCTTCAGAATTTTTCCTTAAGTAGTTTAAAGTAGTGTTTTGTGTGAATCTTCTCTAGCATGTGGTGCATTTCATCCACCCTTTTCATTTCTCACCTTTTCCCTATTTTAGGCAGTTGCATTCTGGGTTAACTTCTTCACCTTCTGGCGCATTGCTCTTGTTAAGTTTTATGTTATGTTTTATTTTTCTCTGACCCTCATCTCACACTACAGAGAAGAGCCAACTTCTTTAAAATCTGGAGGTCACCTTAGGGTGCACATCCCACTAACCTAAGGTTTCCTACAACTTTTACCGTTAATCCGAAAGGATAATCGTTAATAGTTTTGCCCTGGCACGCTCGGTGGGATAGTTTGAATCATCATATCTTTTCAATCCTTCACCAATCCCCATTCATCTTTCTTTCCACGTCCCTCATTTCCCTCTATCCTAAGAATTTGTGCAATCATGACTTCATTCCCGCAATGGAATTCACCTTTTTAGTGGTATCATCAACATCTAAATGAAATTCATGCCTTCTCCAAACCGGTAACATAACCAGTTTCAAAGTCATTATGTCAACCTAGATGAGCAAGGTGAAGATTAGTTTGGCTATGAAACCAATCAAAGACATGGGTAGGCATTTGGTGACTATGGCCAATTGGAGTATGTTGGTCTACTAGAGAAGATAGCACAAATAGAGGATGCCATGGTTTAATCTCGGGCTACAGAAAAAATAGAGGCATTTAAAACAGGATGCAGGGCACCTTGTCCATGGGTTGAGCTTGTTCCTAGACACTGTAGCTCACAGGAGAAGCTTGGATTCTTAGAAGAAAAACTACCTCCACTTATGTAGTGGATCTAAGGTATTGAAACATATGGGAAAAGCATGAGACAACCTCGTTGATAGGTGGATCAATCACCAAATTTTTGTTCATTTTCCACTCTACCCCAAGCTTTACCATATCATACTGCTCCAAACACTGAGTTCCCTTCTCCATTTCCTAGCCATCCATCCCAGCCCCCCTTATTCTTTGAGAAACTATACCCCCCATACTGGAAAGAAACAATTCCAAATCCAAAAGAAGAGGAGCATATGGTGGGAAGTGAGACAAATTCTAGGGGTCTAAATCATGAGACAGGTGCTCAAAACACTGCGGATCCCTCCCCCATTCATCCTCCCAATAAATCAAAGCTTCTGGAAGAGTTTGGGCCAACAGGCTTCATGTTTCAAGATGAATATGCACATGATGGATAGTTTACAGACTCATGGACCATCATGCAAGAGGGGGAGAGCTTAGCGCAACAAGATGATGATAGGCTTGATTTCTTGTCAGATCTAGGGGATGTCTTGATGAAGAATATCCCATAGAAATTACAACCTTATTTACTTCATCAACCCCACAACAAAAGTATCTTGTTGTTCATGACAGTTCCCCTAGATCAAATTCAGAGGCTTTAGAAAGAGATTTCATTAAAATCTTTTTGCTTTCAATCAAAGAGCCTGGATTTGGCGGTAAAGCTGCTAAAAAGGGGGAAGAGAAAGAAGATAAGGATGACACCATTGAGGAAGGTCTGCAAAATGTCCTTATCTCAAAGGTTGAAATTTAGAGTGACAGTAAAACAGAATGGATCGAACCCCACCCCATCAGGATTTTGGCCACACCATGGCCAATGGAGAATCCAACACCTGTCATGCTCACTTCGAAGCATGAGGATGATCTTCAAATCCCCAAGGGTTAGTTACAACACCTGTAACCAAAAGATGAGCATCTTGAGGGGGTATTCATTATGTTTGTTGATACCATGGGTGGAAGGGTGAAAGGTAAATTTTCACTCTTATCACAGGCCATATCTATTTCTAAATTAATTGTGTGGCCATGTTTTATAAGAAAGGGAAGCTATTTATCCCTTCCTGTTTTAGGTTTTGTTTAGCTTTTCCTAAATTTGGTTAACATAGGAATAGGAGTAGATTACTTTCGGTAGAATAAGTGCTTGTGCACACTCTACATGACTCATTTAAGGCATGTATGATTTGTCTCTTTTTTACGTATTACTCAATTAAAATGCACCAGACTCTCAAATGATCATAGCAGGGGAATTCGAAGTTTCTTGTAATGGTTATAAAATTCACTTCAAACAAATGCAGAGAAACTAAAATCAGTCAAGGGATTCATTTAGCTGATTCTTCAATTTTCTACTCTCACAAAACAAGTTACAGAGTTTTCCTTATGAGAGTAGGAAGGTGCAAGGATCAACTAGCAGCTTCAAAGTCTTAGCAACACTTTAGATACTATGAACCAAGGTTTTGATCAGTTCATAACACAGTTCCAAACCCAAAAAATAGCAAGATATTGTGGGTTCTTTCCATTTAACAGGCTAATGGTCCTTGTGAGTCGCCAAACTATTATCTAAATTCCGCAGCCTGCTAAAATTAGATAACAAGCATATTCCTGCTGAATTAACTCATTAAGCTTTAAGATTCCTGTATATTTGAATCCCACTAGGGTTGAAACCTTTAGCAACATGGAAGAAATACTTAGCTGAATCAACGATGAAAAACTAAGCCGGGACAAGCCAACTCAAAATAAAGTAGCAGACTCGCTGACGACATCAAGTGTCAACCTGACGTAAGTTCAAGAAAGAAAAGGGGGGGGGAAGCCTCAAAATCCAGTGGGACTTACACATGGAGTAAACTATGAGTGTCCCACCTAAGAAAAAGTCTTCACATCAATATATGGTAGATCTATTACTTTCTCAAAGAAGATCGACAGGCTTGCGGAAGACACCAAGTGTCAGCCCGATGTAATTTAAAAATAGTCAAGGAAAGCAGAAGAACCTGGAGATGCACTAGGCCTCCATGTGGATATCGCTACAAATAGGCTCCCAAGTTCGAAGCAAGTTGTGAAAAATTGGTGATAAGACAAATACCACATATATGCAATTATGAATCCTATCTAAAAGTTTTAAATGTTGAAGATCTTTTCAAAAGATCAAAGGAAAAAGGTCATTCAACTTGTCTTTTCAATAATGAAGTTAATGCATAGTTCCATGTAAATAGTATGAACCTGGTGAATACTTAATTTTTTCACCTACACTCAAAGGGTCATTTTAACAGAATGAAAAAAAATAGGTGCCGTTGGAATCATGAGCCCAGAACCTGATACATAAATGATTGAAAGATTAAGATATGTATTAATGATTTTAAAAGAATGTTCCTCAAAATGCGAGTCCACTTCAAGAGAGTTAGTCGCAAAATAATAAAAGATGTATTAAATGGGTGTGACTCTCAATCCTTGAAAGAATAGATAATGGGGAAAGTGTGAGATAGATCTCACATATCTATTTCTGTCACTTCACACCAATTTATTATAATTGAAAAATTAGTTATAAAGTGCTTCGTGAATTATCGCTTATCTTCTTCTCCTCCTATATATTGTAATAAAAGGTTTCATAAAAAGAGAGATCGGGAGTTAGTCACTTTTCTTTCCTGCCTCAGTTCCTCTTTTGTAAAAGGTAGGGGCCTGAAGCTCTAGCCTTCTCTCTGAGCTTTGTAATAGCACTCGTTCCTCTTATATGTTGTAATATTGTACACATTTTTTGGAGTAATATAATATGTCTTATGGTGCATTTTTTCCATCCTTTGCATATCTATGGTATCTCTTATAGCTTTTATTTCAACGTCGGTATACTATGCATGTTTATAATGTTATTACTATATTCAGAAGTTGTGCTTGAGTAGTTCTAAGTAGTGTTATGTGTGAATATTCTCTGGCCTATGGTGCATTTCGTCCACCCTTTTCATTGCTCAACTTTTCCCTATTTCAGGCAGTTGCATTTTGGGTTAACTTCTTCACTTTTCGGCACATCACTCCCGTTAAGTTTTATCTTATGTTTTATTTTTCTCTGACCCTCATCTCACACTACAAAGAAGATCTAGCTCATTTAAAATCTGGAGGTCACCTTAGGGCACACATCCTACTAACGTAAGGTTTCCTATGACTCTAACGGTTCATCCGAAAGGATAATTGTCAATAGATACATACCCATATCTCTTTTGTAGTGTATGGAATTCTGTATCAGTGATTTTTGTGTTAAATTTGAAGTGTTGTGTATCCTTAATCATGTTCATGATGTACTTGAAGTACTTAGTTGTGAATGCAAATGGTAGTTTTCACCATTACACCAGTTCCCTATTGTTTAACAAGAATCTCGCAAGTTTGGAAGTGTTGCATCACTACAAACTCTGCCTTCTTATCTAATTGTTACGGAAATTCCCTTGGTACATGCCATTCATTTTTAAAGGCATCTTGTATTTTTCTATACCACTTCTCAAGTCACACTTTGTAATGATTTGTAATTACGCCATCGTAAGTATACCTGGAGAACATTTTTTCTGAATACTTTTCTTAAATGGAGTTCTCCGACATGTTGTCTTCTGCTCCATTTGGCACTCCAACTAACCAAAATACAATCAACATAAGGAAGGATCCCCCAGTAATTTTATATCCTTTCTCCATCTGATCCTTTTCCTCCTCTATGATTCCTTTAGCTATGTACAAGGTAATGTTTTACTTGGTCTTAAAGTCATCTTATGTGTAATATGGAGGAATTTCTTGTTTACCTACATCCATATTTTAGAGGCACCTATCTTGAAGCTAACCAGGTGCATTGCTACTCTTGTGTCAAGGCCATAAATTTTGTCAACCTTGAAGGCTCAACTTTCCCTATGATATTGTAACTTGGTGGTTATTTCCCCTATTTTATCTCATCACACAGGTCAAGCTCTATCTCTTCCCCAGTGTTTTGCAACCATGTAACCATGTCAATTAACTTGAAAGTTATCCACATCCATCTACCCGCAAAGTAAAAATATTCTTCACACACGGACGACTTTCAACTATTGAAGAAGGCATGCAGGCTTCCCAAAGAACAGAAACTCATACAACTGAAGTACCCCCCACCCCTTCCAATGTTTTTGTGACATGTATCATTGAGGACTATTTTTTCCTTCTATGGTCCTTGTACTTAACTCTCTCAAGACATCCTTCTTGATGTATGTCTCATGTACTTATGCATGATGGTTGTATTCACTAATCATTCATTTTTTTAGTTGTGATGCCCACGGTTGTCCTACAAATACCTCTGGCAGATACTTCATCTCAGAGAACCAATCTTCACATGATTCCTCCAAGGGCTTATTTTTCTTTGGTGTCTTCTTCAATGCCATTTTATCTCTTTTACTTCTTACGATTACTCTTTCATTTAATCTTGTGAATTGTGTGTCCAAGGTGTTGTAAATCACTGCCTTACTTGCTCAACTTTTCCTTGTGGTGTCAAAGATCCAAACACTTGCTCAATTTTGTGTCCTCGTCTACTCCAATAATTTTTCCTTATCTGAACCTGTGAAAAAAATCTTTCCCTAACTCTTTCTCTTCACTTCCTTTAAACCCTGGATCTCTCAATCCATTGTCTGAATCGTTCTATCACTCACTTCAATACCTAGCTTTCGATTCTAAAAAGGATCTATATGTTCTCAAATTTGCATGCATGTTCTCTCTTTCTTTCACCTCTTTTGTCAACTTTGGTTCACACTTCATTCTTTCTGGTTCACAATAGTTCCCTTTCACACAAGTTCTCAAATTGAAATGTAAGAATGACTTTGTTCATACACCTTTTATAAATTTTTCAATTTCCAATCACATTAATTACACTTCACCTACCACAAATTTTTATCTTTAATGTGTTTTTATGCTTTGCCCACACTTTTTCTTATGTTTTCTAGCTCGAAGGACATATCTCACGCATGATAGTACATAACCTTCTGGCTTGCTACTACTTCCTAGGTTACAGACCCTCTTATGCACACCTTTCTATGCCACACACATTCTTCCTCTGTGCCACTTTCCAAATAGTCCACCTTTATGTTGTCTCCCTCGCATTACACTACGCACCACACCTTTTATCATGGTTTGGTATGAACAATTCTATCAACTTCAAGTTCATTCACACCTTCCATCTCAAAGCACCTTCGCACCATATCCAACTACTCATGAAATTTTATTTTTTACACCGTTATATTTTTCCATCGCCCACTATTATCTCACTGCATCGTGTGCTCATTCACCATCATCTCATCAAGTGTTATCCACCCATTTTCATGTCACGCACCTACATCTTTTTCCAATGCGTACCACACACTAAAAGCATGTGTGGTCCTATGTGCATCGGTCTAAAATAGAGATCATCAAATACTGCATGTGAACACGCTTATTACAACAAAACAATCAAAACAAACATAATGGAAAATATAATCTAAGTGGTAATACCTCCTTATTACAAACACATGGGAATATTATCTATAGTAGGGCTTTATCTTACTCCCATTGAAGTAACCATGCAACATAGTACCATCCAATGCTTGTAATTGATATGAGTCTGATTCTAGTATCTTGGCTACTAGAAATGATCCCAACCAATGCACCTTGAGCTTCTCGGGATGGCGCACAAACATGGATTCATATAAAAGCACCATTTTCCCCACAGTAAAAGACTTATTATTAATATGCCTATAATTTCAATCCTTTTGTCTCATTTTTTCATTCTTCTGACTCCACCTTGTGACCGTGTTTCATTCATCCAACTGCATTAGTTTATCAATTCATTCCTTTATAACCTTCTCATCAGAAAGTTCTTCTGCATGCACAATACACAAGGAGGTCAACATGAATTCCACATGCAAAATTGTCTCTTCACCAGACATCAATAGAAAAGGTGCACCTTATTCAACCTTTTATATGGAGTTCTATGTTCCCATGACATAGCTAAGAATTCGTTATCCCAATATTTTCTTCTTACATTACAGATCTTTGTTAATGTTTGTCCCAAAATATTATTTCCTCATTCAAGAAATGAGTTCCCCTATTAGTAGTAAGGCTCAATGGACATACATACCTACTAATGATGTTTTCCCATAAGAATATTTCTACTATAGCTACATTGGAATCCTTTGTAGGCATTGTTTCTTCCCACCTTGTAAAATAATTTGTGTATGTAATAATGTAATGTGTTCCTGTCCTCTGCAAAGATGGTGAAATTGGGCCAAAAAATTCAATTACCCACTTCTCAAAAGGTGTTGCACTTGCAAAAGGTTGCAACGACATCTCATCCTAGTTTCTTGGCTTTCTTATTCATTGACAATGATCAAATGCTTTAACAAAAGCCTTGGTATCCTTATAGAGTGTCTCTCACCATAATCCTATTAGTAATATCACATGCAATGTTTCTTTTCTTGCATAGTGTCCTCCTACAATTCCACTATGAACCTCTTCCATTATGGCTTCTTGTTCATGTTCTAAAACACACCTTCACACTAATTTTTCCTGTCCAATTTCATATAGGTATCCTCTAACTAATTGGTAGGGTGCCACGTGAATCGCTAGCTGATTCTTCTTTAGGGTTTTCATCCCTTTAGGTGAAACTCCTATGGGAAAGAGAACTACAATATCTTCTAATTCAGTTGGCGCGTAGTGTAGCCTAAAAAACTAAGCATCCGACATAGAGTATTCTATGATTTTTGCATCATCACTAAAGTTAATACGTGATAAGTGAACTGGCCCCAAATTACTTTTTCCAGGCTTGATTATAATTGAAAACTCAAACTCTTGGAATAAGAGGATCCAATGAGAGATGCACCCTTGTAAAAAAAGTTTGTTAACTAGATATTTAAGTTCCATGTGATCAATGTAGAAGTTAAATGGTGTGGGTAACAGTTATTGTCTAAACTTGTGAAGTGCATACACCATTGAAAATGCCTCATGCTATGTGGTTGTATAATTATGTTCAGCTGGTGTCTACTTCCTGCTTGTAAAATAGATAGGATGGTCTATATTACCTTCCCTTGTGTTTGTTAAAACTTCACCAGTCACAGTTTCTTAAGCATCTACATGGACATGGAATGGCTTACTCTAAGAAGGAATGTGTAAGAGAGGTGTGATGGTTAGCTTCTCTTTTAAAGCCTCAAATTCTTGCTATTGTGCATCACCACAATAGAATTTTCCATTTTCCTTTGAAAATTCCTCAAGTGGTGCAACAATATTTACATACCCACGTTAATAAATTTACGGTATAACTAATATGTTTAAGGAATCCACGCACCTCACTCTAGTTGGTTGATTCCTCTAATCCCAACATGACTGTAATTTTGAATGTGTTTATTAACAATTCTTCCTTACAAATAATGTGGCAAAGTCAAGTACCAAATGGTATTGTAAAGATATACTTATTAATTTTTAAGGAGATGCTAAGATTCCCATATCTTTCAAATATTGACATTAAGCAGTCTCAATAGTCCTTAACAAGTCCATAAACAGTCCAATCATCTAAATATACTTGAAGAAACTTTTGAATGAAGTCTTGAAGTTCTTAAACAACAATATGTGAGAATACTGCTAGAATATTTTTTAGACCAAAGGGAATAAGTGTGTAACTAAAACATCCCCATTCAGTTGCAAATGTTGTCTTTTCCTGGTCTTTGAGTTTGATCATCTCCTGATGATAACATGAAAATCCATCTATAAAGAAATATATCTCATGCTCTACAACACCTTTTAGGATACCTTCGGTAAATGGTGTGGGAAAAGGATAAATGACGCTTGAAGCATTTAAAACTCTATAATCAACGCAAATCCTTATCATGTAATCATTTTTAATGTTGATAACCATTGGCCTTATCCATTCAAACTCTTTAATGGGTTCAATAATGCTTGACTTCAACATTTTATAAATTTCATCCTTCACCTTGACTCACAGATTAGGAATCATTCGGTAGGGAATCTTACAAACCGGTCGCATGCCATCCTTGAGTTTCATTTTCATTTTTCCTGATAACAAATGAACACCCTTTAGCTCATGGTATCTTTTGGGGAAAAAATTAATGAATTTGCGCATTAGCTCAATTATTTTTGAAACCTCAAGTTCAAACCAGTAGTCACCAATTACTTCCTCCTTTGGTGCATCTTCAGTCCCAATAATAACATTCTTTGTGTTTTAATGGTGCGTGGTAGGCACATGTTTTCTCATCTGCATAATCCAATATTTCACGTGCACCTTCTATGTACTCAATGTTAATTTCCTCAACCTCTTCATCATCTTTAAGATAGACAGGATTTCATTTTTCTTTTTCCTTCCATGCATATCCCAATAGAGTTTCCTTTGATTCCATCTTCTCATCACGTGCCTCAGGATCAATATCCCCAAATAACTGAGTCATAATATATTTTTCCTTTGCATTATCCCCCTATGTAATATGCCTAATAATCTATATAGATTCATGAACCAATGATTTAGTAGAAAAATAATCAAAAGTATGGGTGATACCTGAAGTCAACTCCTGCCAATTTGTTGTGTCCTACTTAAGATCAACATGTATGTACCAAACATGTGTGCACCTATGCAATATAGAATAGAAATTATGCACCCACAATTATGGCTGTAGAGTGTCTTACCATTTCGTCCAATTTATTTTTCATTTTTAAATATGTATAATAGGGGAAGTCTTCCCATCATAAGCATGTATTGGTGAAGCGAGATTATTCTTGACAAACCTTTGTAAGAAGGCAACTCTTATCTCTTATCAACCAAGTATGTTGTCCCTATGTGTAACCCACCAACATGTTAATATCTCTCTCAACGTGTACAAAAACACATTTATTCTATCCCCATCATTGCGTAATTCTTCCTCTATGGAGCACAAGAATGATTTAGATTTTTCTTCTACAGTGTACTTTAGTAAACTAAAATTTCCCAACCACCTAGTTGGTCATGGTGTAATTAATATTTTTACTCTTCCCCAAGCCTCTTGACCAACCATATCATAATTACCATGATCCTAATTATCACATGCTACACTAGTAGTGTCACTTATGGACACTCACATCTGTACACTTCGTATGAACAACCTCCTCTCTTCTAATGAGTGGTCTTGATTTCCCTTGCTTGCGTGTGCACTACTTCTATGCATGTAATGACCAGTAATGACTTAGGTTCTGATACAACTATATTTTTAGGTGTTCATTTCCCTTGCTTAGCGCGTTCTACCTAATCATGGTTTCTCCCTTATCCTTCTTGTTATTTTTATACATACGGGCATACAAATTCAGGAAATCATCAACATTATGTGTCTTTCCATAATATGCGCAAGGGGCCTATGCACAAAGATGGGGGGCCAAAAAGTGGACACAAATCTGATTTTAAGAAAAACATGAGCACATTCGGTTAAAGCATGAGCACATTCTGGATTATTAGGTTTGGTTGTTACTAAGCCTAAAACACGAGTGTGTTAGAGTGTGCTCGTGTTCCTGTGTGCTATGTAGTAGATGTGGTTGAGGCATGCTTCTATGTACAAAAATAAATGTTTAAGTATAATTTTTTCTTTTATTATTATTTATATTTTATTATTTCTTATACTTTAAATTTATTTTAGTAAATATAAGATGTTAGGGTCACTCTGCACCTTATGGAACTAGTCTCACAACTCCATCTGTCATGGTTTAGAAGATAGTTTTTCAGATTCTAATATGGTCAGTACATAGGTATTTTTCAGGATTTCAGCATCCAGCCTTCAAGCTTTTAGGGTTTAAATTATACAATCGATATCTGTTTTGTGAAAGAATATAGGTGTTGTTTAGGTTTTGGGGCCTTTTGGATTGGTTATTGATATTTGTAGGAGTTTTAGATGTGTTATTGATTGGTTATTCATATTTGTAGGATTTTTAGGATTCTATCATGTTCTCAGACAACTAAACCACTTATTTCACTCATCTAGTTGCTCAACATTCATCCAAAGACTCCTCTCACTTGCCTTTACCAAAATTTCCCTTACATTGCACAAGAGCAAGGTTCATTGGTCACTTCTTGGTTTGTCTACACTGCAAACTCTTCAAGCAAGCTAAAATCATCCCTAAACACCCTTCTCAATCTCAAGGAGGTATGACAAGTTTGGTTAACATATATCCACTTGTATGGGGTTTCGTAGGAGAGGTATTCGTAATTATGGGAGGCTTTAAGGAGTTACATCAACCATGCCACAATAATAATTGTATTCTCATGAATAAACCTGACAGTGATTTGGTAATCTCAAAAACCCACTTATCATAATAATGGTAAATAAATCCAACTAATAACAATTAATCATCAATAAGTAAATTTGTGGTAGGAAAATTAGTGTCTACCACATGCCACCTCAAAATTCCAAATTTCATTTCGTTTAAATTCACTTCAAGAAAGGTTGGGGGAAATGAACTCGCCATTTTCTTCATGCTTTTAGAGGTCCAGAATGTCAATTCGACCCAAATTTGGAAAATATGGAGAACTTGGAAAGCCGAATTGCATTTATAAAGATAAGCTCAAAGCGAAGGAATGCATTTCGTAAGTAATTCCAATCAAAATTATTTTCTTTTTTCTGTTAATACCCACTAAAACTAGCCTTTTTATTGCATCCTGATAAAAACAAGTTCCCAGGAGCTAAGGGAGATTTTAAACTTATCACACAAGCATGGGGATTTCTCTTTGATAATACTAGAAAGGCTACCAATGACGCCATGAGAAAAAACCAACAAGGGCACAACCCCACCTTCCACCAACTGAATTCCATAAGCACTTGCCACTTTCATTAGCATTTCCAACAATCTAAATGGGAATAATTATTCAAGTGTGGATTCCTTTCCTGAAACTTCCATATTTGATGACCACAACCAGAACCAAAACTTGAAATAGAAACAGGACCAGAACATGACCTAGACCAGGACCTAGACTGGCAATTTGAGATGATTTATGAGGTTCAATTTTATTTTCCAAGATGCATTAATCCAATGTTTGAGAATGTTTCTCCAGATGCAATGACATTCTGGATTCAGACACTCGATGATTCCTAAATGTCCAATCCTGCCACAGACCCCAGTAGTCCTTGATCTTTGGATACATGGAGATGTCGTTACTTGGCTTCCATTTATAACGATAGAGATATTTGTAAATTCGTGTTATGACCTCTAAATCTATTTACATTTCAAGTTGTTTGGAAATCACATCACTCCCTTCACTAGGATTGATGACTACCCCTATTTTTTTGTAAGGTACTTTTGAAAGCATCCATGGGTTTATCATAGAAGGAATTATTAATGAATAGAAGGTCACTAAGCCATAAGCCAGCTGACTCCCACTCAGAACTAAACAAGAAATATTTACTAGGCTGATTGATAACCCCTGTGTGTTCTTATCCATTCCCATGTTGTTATGCTTATTTTGTACAAGTAGACTCAATGATGGTTCTAGGAACGAGACTAGGAAATATGGTCCTAACATTTTCATGCCCTCCTAGTCAAGTAGTCGGAAGCCATATTAGTCTTGTTGATACTTAGTACTAATTACCCATGAAATATAATTATCCATATTTCATTTTCTTTTCTCATCTTCCACGTCATACTGAATAATTGATTTGATAGGGGAGTTTCCCTCTTCGACAGTGATACACCAAATATGAATATGATCCTCGAGATTCGACCCTCATCCAACCATAATACCAGTATGAACTCCTTTGTTGGTAATGTTGCACGGTTAAGGGTTGAGTGTTTAGGGTTGAGGGTTGAGGGTTTAAGGTTTAAAGTTTATGGTTTAGGGAACTTAGGGATCAATGTTCATGGTTTAGGGTTTAGGTTTTAGTGTTTAGGGTTTAGAGTTTAGGGTTTAGGGTTTAGTGTTCATGGTTTAGGGTTAAGGGCTCAATAATTAGGGTTTAGGGGGTTTACTATTTAGGGTTTAAGGTTTAGTTTAGGGTTTAAGGTTTAGGTTTTAGGGTTCAAGGTTTAGGGTCCATGATTTAGGGTTTAGGGCTCAGGGGTTAGGGTTTAGGATTTAGGGTTCAGTGTTTAGGGAACAAACACTCTAATGGTATTGATCTTTTGTACTTGATCTTCATTCTACAGTAGTGATTACAAAGTGAAAATTGCTCTTGATCTTTTGCACTATAAGGATTGACAAACCTTATATATTACACATCTCTTCCAAACATGTTTCTCCCCACATATACTTGCACTATTGAATGTTTCTTGATCTTCTGCATATAATTGCACTATTTATAACACTCTTGGAGCTCCAAATATTTCACAAGATATAGAAAAAAGGAGATAGTTGTATTGGGTAACATTTCTTTGTACCAAATTAATCTTGGATATCTGGCATTTCCCTCCTTCAAAATATCAGTAGATGAAAGGCATCAAATTGTGATGACTCTCTTTGAATGTTATGCCTACGAAGCAGATGAACCCTTTTCAGTTGAATACTCTCTGTCAATACTAATAAGAATGGGTAAGACACAAAACATTACAGTGAGTGAAATAGTTCCCATGCATGTGAAAAAGAAGATAGCTCTATTGGGTAACATTTCTTTGTGCAAGCTTCCCGTAGGGAAGGGGTTGCTTAGAAAAGGGTTGTACTAATTTTTCTTGGATATCTGAAATTTCCCTCCTTCAAAATTTTTGTACCAATTTCAATCATTCTCATTAGTATATTTTTTT
Source organism: Taxus chinensis (assembly GCA_019776745.2). NCBI lineage: Eukaryota > Viridiplantae > Streptophyta > Pinopsida > Cupressales > Taxaceae > Taxus > Taxus chinensis. The sequence continues at coordinate 718,558,166 of CM034148.1, forward strand.
AGAAGTCTTTCCAAAAATTATTTTTAGTGTTCAAGGTTTAAAATTTAGGGTTTAGGGTTTAGGGTTTAAGGTTCATGGTTTAGGGTTTACAGTTTAGGATTTAGGGCTCAAGTTTAGGGTTCAAGGTTTAGGGTTTAAGGTTTAGGGATTAGGGCTTAAGGTTGAGTATTTAGGGTATAGGTCTCAAGGTTCAGGGTCATAGGGTTTAGGGTTTAGGGCTCAAAGTTTGGTAATTAGGGTTTAGGTTTTAGTGTTTAGGGTTTAGGGTTTAGATTTAGGGATAAGGGTTTAGGGTTCACAATTTAGGGTTTAGGGTTTAGGGCTAAAGGTTAAGGGTTAAGGGTTGTTGGAGGAAATGAACTCGCCATTTTCTTCATGCCTTCATAGGTCCAGAATGTCAATTCGACCCAAATTTGAAAAATATGGAGAACTTGGAAAGCCAGATTACATTTATAAAGATAAGCTCGAAGCAAATGAATGCATTTCATAAGTAATTCTAGTCAAATTTGTTTTTTTTTTTTGTTGATACCCGCTACAGGACTAGGAACACGACCTAGACTGGAAATTTGAGAGGATTTCTAAGGTTCAATTTTATTTTCCAAGATGCATTACTCCAACATTTGAGAATGTTTCTCCAAATGCAATGACATTCTGATTCAGACACTCGATGATTCCTGAATGTCCAATCCTACCACAGACCCCATAGTCCTCGATCCTTGGATATAAGGAGACATCATTACTAAGACAAACCAGGGACTTTTAAGGAAGAAGAGGTTCTTGTGAATATATAATTTTGACACATCACATCACAACCTTCATTAGGCTTGATGACTACCCCTATCTTTTTTAAGGCACTTTTGAAAGCATCCATGGGTTTATCATAGAAGGAATTATCAATGAATGGAAGGTCACTAAGCCATAGGCCAACTGACTCCTATTCAGAACTAAACAAGAAAGATTTACTAGGATATTGATAACTCCTTTGTGTTCTTAGCCATACCCCTATCGCTATGTTTATTTTGCACAAGCAGAATCAATGATGGTTCTAGGCATGAGACTAGGAAATATGGTCCTAATATTGTCATGGCCTCCTAGTCGAGTAGTCGGAAGCCATATTAGTCTTGTTAATACTTACCAATGTACTAATTACCAATGACTAATGAAATCTAATTCTCCAGCTTTCATTTTCTTTACTCATCTTCCACATCATACTAAATAACCAATTTGACAGGGGAGCTTCCCTCTTCAATGAGGATACATTGAATATGAATATGATCCTCAAGAGGGGAGCTGCACCTAGAAAGGTATCGTTAAACACTGAGCCCTAAACCCTAACCCTTAAACCCTAAATCCTAAACCCTTAACCTTAAACCATAAATCACCCTAAATCTTAAACCTAGAGCCCTAAACCCTAAACCCTTGAGCCATAAACCCTAAACACTAAACCCAAAATCCTAAACCTAAAACCCTAAACCCTAAACCCTCAACCATAAACCCTAAACCCTTAACCCTAAACCCTGATCCCTAAACCCTGAGCCCTGAGCCCTAAACATTTATTTTTGTACATAAAAGCATGCCACAAACACATATACCCCATAACACTTTGAAATGTGATTGCGTTATAACATGAGTGCATGTTTATAGCATGCTTGCATTTCATTTTTTTGGGTTTGAAATTCCCAATCCATAGGCTTGGATTTTCCTTGGATTACCAAACCAAAGGTTTGGACTATGTTTATGTGTTTAAAACCGTGTTTGAAAAAAAAACATCAAAATTTCACGTGTGCACCCCAATATCTCATTCATTAAAACATAATATTCAAAAATGAATTCTACTACAATGTCAAGCTCAGTTTTACCTTGATGAAAATATAATTCTTTCTAAAATCTCAATTAGTTTAAGGCTTTCATCCATATTTTCTTTTACTAGTGCCTTTTTTTCTTGCAAAAACCTATGCATACATTTTGGTGCACAATTTACGATTTTTTCATCCAAATTAAAAAAAAGTGGTTTATTCTAAACTCCATTATACACACACTCAAAAAAAGAACTAAAAATGACAACTTTTTTCGCAAAGTTATGGGGGTGCACACACAAATATTTCATTTTCAGTATATGTGCACTTTGAAAATTAATAAAAAATTATACATTCATCTGAAAATTATGAAAAATTAATGGGACCTCGTACATGGTCTTAGCTAACTTTCTACCAAAGGGATTTGAAAAAAATATATAGAACTAAAAAAATGGGGGGGCACACATAATAGGTTCTTATATTTTTGACACAAAAATAGACATACTTTTTGTGTGCACCACATTTGACCCTCTTAATCTCAACCATTTCCCAGAAAAATAGTATTTTAGAAACTAGATTCAAAGATCTATGATACTTATTCATATCATTTTGTCAAATTTTGAACATAGGCATGCCGAATTATTCGATGAAGTTCAGGTTTCGTTGATTTCAGGAAAAAGGTGTCCCTTTTTTCACCCCCTTTTTGTCCCCCATCTTTGTGCACTTACCCCAAGACTAATTCTTTGGTAACTGATGTTGATAGTGATCAGGTGACCCACAAGTGTATTATGTGCCCTGTGTGAACATCCCTTAGCCACCATGGATTCTACCTGGGTATATGCCTCTAAATCTCCAATAACCATTGTTGCACCCCTCATTATTTTATCCCTCTTGTACTTCTGAGCTACTCTCTATGCTAGTATGACACAACATGTTTCACAAGTTTCATGAAGTTTATCAATCAATAGATAATTAGTCATTTCATGAGTATACGGGCCACATATTTTGTAATACAAATAAATATTCTTCTACGTAACATGTTGTAAAAGCAGGTCATAAGTACAAATATCATGGTTCTTGTGAAAAATTCCGTAAGTTGTTAGTATCACACACACATTCCTATATGGATAAATATCCTTTGAATGACCTTCCACTTTGCAATCGATGCACCAGAGTCCATTATGCATCTCATGACCCGAAATGATAGATAATCTTTCCAACTAAGTGGCCATTTTTGTAATATGGGCCTCAAGAAATGCACTTACCCCCATTTATATGCTCCCAACCGGTTTTACACACAGTGTTGCTTCCAAATCCTCCCACAGGTCGGTGAACCTCTTATGTTATAACGCCCTTTGGAAAGTTGTCAACAAGCCTCCTACAAACCATTACCCATATTGACTCTAATGAATGTTATAAGAAAGATTAGACAACAAAGTCTTGAAATGTGCATCATACTCTCTAACACTTTCATCCAATCCTTGTTTAATGTCTTTCAACTACACTAATACTCTACTACTCAAATTTACGTATGTGGAATTCAACTAAGAAATTGTAGCGCGCAATGCATCATAGTCCACCACCATCTAGTGTATGGATCATACTTCCTATACTAGCTATGTATGTGGCCCTAAAGTGTTGTTGCAAACTAGCTAACCTTACGGTCTAGGGAAGTTATTCACTTTGGCCCTCCACAAAATTTCACACTTGTGCACATGCTCTACTGGCATCTTCCACACCTCGATATTTTGGAAAATGAAGGGACGTCTCGAAAAAAATATGAGGGGGTTTTTATTGTGGTTGTTGAGGTTGTTTTGCTAGCTTAGTTGTGGTCCTTGTCCTGGAGTGGCGACATATCTTGATCCCAAGCCTCCAATAGGATTTCCTTCATGTGGTGGTAGGACCTGAGCCTCTCGAGCCTCCTTTCACATGACCTGAGGGACTTATAGAAGTACTAAATTGCATCCCTTCAGTAGTGTTGAATTTCACACCAATCGTTTGACCTATTATTCCACCTATAGGAGTACCTCCAATGGGTAGTGTGTCACTGCTTTATCTTAAAGTCACGCCTACTAGATTGCTCCCAATTAAAGTCTTCCGAAATACAAGAGTCTGTTACGCTACCATATGTGTCTTCCTTTATCTATTGTGTCTCATGTGTTTATACTAAAACATGCCTACATATATCTCCAACCCAACGTGGTGATCCTTGATTACCTTCTTACTCACCATCACTATGATGGTCTTCTATAACAACCTCCAAATTCCAAACACCAAACGCAAGGGCTAGGTGTCTAGGTTGGGTTATATGTGTGCTAATGGTTCTTATCCTTTCCTCAGACTCACTTTCATCAGATGTCTGAAGGGGTCCTTCTGTTGCGCTTCCCCAATATCTGAGGGACATGGTCCTATGGTCCCTCACCTTCTGTAGGGTTCTCATCACTTCCACCTGGCCCCCATTCCTCTCATTCTTAGCAATTCTTCAACTGCACTCTCTTGTGCATAATATATTTGTGCATTCTCTCTTCTCTGTCTCTTTCTTCCACTTGGACCAATTCCATCCTTCCCAAACCTGTGTCTTTCCCCTGTGCACGGTGGGGTTTTAGTCTTCCATAGGTAAATTCTCCATCCCCATCTCAATCATTAAGATCTTCATTGTTAACAATAGCGCATATAAGTATGATCCTCTTGGCTCGCGCAAAAAATGGAACTCTACTTCTTTTGGGTACATGAATATGTTGAAATTGTGTACTTCAAGGTGTAAATCTGTAGCACACCTTCCCACCAATATATCTATGACATGTGTCCACAATTCATCTTAATCTTAGAGTTCCTGATACTTGATCTTGGCTCCATACTTGCTTCTTACCCATCTAAATACCCCTATTTTGAGCATAAGCCACCAACCATTTGTATAACTATATTGGGAAGAAATTAAAAGTCTCATAAATGAATCATATAAATTATTTTTCACCCACTTTCATGCGTCAAATTTGCTACCAGTGTTGTATCTTTGTGCAAACTCTTCATGGTTTTCATTCACCCAAATGCTCAATATTCTCTAGTGATAGTCAGGACGCCATATGCACGCCACATCTTGATGAGTAACATGAAAATAGGTCATAACAATGGAACCAAAATGTAGTATTTTATTTACCAATACCTAGTTAGGTGCGTTGGCACATCACTTAGACAAATGTCTAAGTTCTCATTCAAAGTGTGCGCAACCACCAGGTCCCTCTTTAGTTACTTATCAAGATGTGTGTTATGTATTTAGGAATTTATCTCATATGAAAAGATAAACATTTTAGTAAAAATAATAAAGATAACAAGCAAGAAGCATAACTTAATCAATCATTCATGAGCATAAATAACCAACAAACAAAATTTACAATCCCATTATTTTATGTTCATCCCTACTAACTCTAACAATCCATACATAGATATACATTATGAACACATGATCAATCCATTACATATATACTCATAGCTAATTACATCCATGTGCGCAATAGTTCACTAGGAACTTACATACATACTATATATCCCCTCTTACTATATCATCCTCCTTATAAAGGAGAGTGACACCTATTTATATAGGATGGGAACTTGTCCTTCACCACTTACATGCTTTAATTCTAACAATATTTGTCCTAAATATAGGTGGCATGCCTTTAAAAATCCTACTTTTATCTTCCATTCATGTTATAAATAGCTCAGTTTTACCCATGCTTTGTTCCTATATTTATCTTTATCCATGCATTTTTCTTGTCCATCATTTGCATGTGCTTTACCTGTAGTTGGTGGTTTATCCTTTCCTTGTCTATTTCTAGAAATTCCTTGCATGCTACAAAAACTCTACTTTTCCTATTTTTAGGCTCCACCAGAAATTTGACTAAGTCTTGAAACCTCTTTGTGTGTATGGAAAAAACCTTGCTCACTGATCTCTTCATCTACCTTGTGCAAATACTTTATGTGCATTGGCTTGTCTTTGTAACTGTTATCTATTTGCACGTGTGCTTCCACGTGGTCCTTCTAATCTCTTAATACTTATTTTTGGTTACTACACACACTCTTGCATGTGGTCCTTATCCTCTAAACATGGTTAGTACTTAGCCATTTTATTTTCTCAACACTAACACCATATCCCATTGTTTTGGTTTGTCTCCAACCAAGCTATGCAATAAATTGCCTGAATTTTTTTTTGTCAATTCATTTTTGGATGATATGCTAAAATGGAATTTAAACTCGTTCCCATCATATTCCATTAGGTTTGCAAAAAATGGCCAATTTTTTTATCCCTATCAGATATTATGCTCAATGGAAACCCATGTAACCACAAAACTTCTCTGAAGATTTTTTTGTAATATTTGACACATTACTCATTTTCTTACATGCAACAAAGGGTGTAATCTTCAAAAATATATCAACTACCAAAAATATGGATTCTTTTTCCCTTTTTGTTCTTGTTAATCCAATCACAAAACCCATGTTGATGTTCTCTTATGGTCTCTTTGGTACTAATAGTGATTGATACAACCATGTATTATGTCAATTCCCTTTAGATTATTGGAAAACTCTCCACTCCACATATTTGAGCACATTTGTGCCCATCCTCGATGGATAATAATGTTCCTATAATTGCATTAATGTCTTATCACCCCCAAAGTGACATCCTGAGTCTCTATTATGTTTCTCTCTAATGAAGTTCTTGTGCATTGACCCTCTGGGTATACATAATTGTGTTCCTCTAAACAACATTCTATATTGGATGAAATAATGTAACCAAAATGTCTTATATGTGCACATTGGTTTCATGTATGTCTCCCATGCATCCTTGAAATCCTCATCCTGTGCATGTAACTACCTAATGATGTCAAATCCCCTTAATTCAATGCACACTTCATTTAGCCAATTATCTATTTTCCTTAAGGTATTTGCAACCTTGTTTGAATTTTCTCTTCATTGTTTCAACACAAAAGAATAAATTTACAAAAATTCTACCCATTTCATGTCTTTGGTTCAAATTTACTTGGCTATTGATGAACTGCAATGTCTAGGGATCTGTGTACAACATAAATTCATTTGGAAATAGGTAGTGCCTTCATTTCTTTAATACATGTATAATAACAAAGAACTCTTAGTCATAGACCAAATATCTCCTCTTGGAATCATTCAACTTCTCACTAAAGTAGACTATGGATCTTCCTTTTAGGCTTAACATTGCACCTATGGTTGTGTCACTTGCATCAAAATCCACTTATCACTTGGAATACCTTATCAAAACATATCAATTATAATATTGGCTACGTTGGAATCCTCCTCTTTAACTCTTGGAAGTTGCACTCTATTTATTTTGTCCATGCAAATTCATTTTGATCTCGTCTCATAATCTCTATTATTGTGAAACAAACTCCACTAAAAATCATAATAAAATTCCTTTAAAAGCTTGCTAATCCATGAAAAATTTGTTCCTCGGTCACATTCCCCAACAATGGCCACTCTACTATTATGCGTACCTTCTCTAGGTCCATTTGTATGCCTTCTTGGAATAACACAAAATTCAAGTATACTAGTACCTCACACGTAAAGGTACACTTTATATTTATAAACAAATTCTCCTCTTATAATCACCCACATCACATTGCATAGGTGCTCCAAGTGTTTTTTCTTTATCTTTCTAAACACAATAATGTCATCCAAATATACAATAAAAAATTTCCCAAGAAATGGATTCAACACTTCATTTATCAACCTCACAAAGGTATTTGGCACATTTTTCAGCCCAAATGGCATAACCAACCATTCATATAGTCCTTACTTGGTATTGAATGTTGTTTTCCACTTGCATCCTTTCCTAATGTAAATTTGATGATAATAAATCTTCATATCAATCTTGGAAAAGTATCACACACCATTGAGACAATCCATTAAGTTGTCCATTCTTGGAAAAACAAATATGTATTTAATTGTTATCTTGTTGATGTCTCTTGAATCTACACACATATGTCATTCTATCATTTCTTTGGTGTTATTACTTCGAGTACCACACACGCTAAACAAGCCTTTTCCTAACAACTGCTACACTTAGCGTCTCACATTTGCATTCTCCTCAAGATTCATCTTATATGGTGCCTTGTTTGGAAAACTTAATCAAAGTGTCACATCAATATAGTGACCTATATTGTGCACTGGTGGTAATCCTTGTGGAAAATCCTCAATCACTATGCCCATAAATTCATCCAATAATGTGTGCACTTATTTTATAAATCCTTCCTTTGTGCACTCCTCATGCACTTTCTTCGGCACAAACACAAAACACACCTTCTCATTTTCCACTTCTCATGCCAACTCTTTTTCTGACACAACCAATACTCTTACACATACTCCATTATGTACTTTTTCTTCGCCTTTATCTTTAAAAGGAAAAACATTGAATGAATTTCCATTCTTTTCTATAGGAATAACATTTAAGCGCCCATGATGAATTTCCTTTTGGTCAAATTTCCAAGGCCTCCCTCATAATAGATGGAAAACATCCATTAGCATTACATCACATAACACTCATCAAAATAGTTCCCAATCTGGAACTTGACAACAATTTTCTCATTTACTAGGAATTTTTGTCACTTTTGCAACCATAAGGCCTTATACAGGTTGGGATTTGTAACCTTCTTCATTCCCAATTTTTCCACAATTTCACATGAAACTAGATTGTTTTTAATGCCACTATCGAAAATCACCTTGCAACATTTACCCCCTTATTTACATATTATTCTAAATAGGATTTTCCTTTAAGCTAGTTCATTCTTATTTTTTACAGTCCTTAAAAATACCTTTCAGATCATCAAGCTCTCTCTATGCCCTAGTTCTATAGAGTGTTCAGTTGATCCTATAGAATCTACATCTCCTTGCACCATTTGTGTGATTCCCTATGTGTGTCTACTTACTGCTTCACTTAACGCATTAGGACATTCATATGCATGGTGCCTGTACAATAGAAAAGTGACAAGTGAGTGTGAGAATCATCAAGAAGCTTTTCTCCATACCTGAACTCCCGAGGTTGTGTTGAGACAGCCGGTGAAAGTGGAATATATACGGATATGGACAAATTAGTCAGGTAATCCTAAATCCTCTATACGCAATAATGGGAGCTATGAATCTAAAGCAAGGAGAGCTCTTCTAACCTGAACTGGTGTTATGGATCGGTTAACACTATAACCATCTGGAGGCTCCAATCGATGTCGAGCTCTACCGATATTCTGTCCGTTGGTTGTTGGACTCTTAGAAAATGACCTGTGGGTGCTTCATGTGTATGTTTCCGAATAGGGTCATGAAAAGTGATGGTCAAAAGTTGTAGAGGATCTATAAGACACTATGGATGATTTTCTCAGTCTGACCCAGAAAATGTTGGCTTGGTTGGCTTCTAATGTCCAAAACAGAAAGTTGTACAATGATATCTGGTGGGAGTGGTGAGGATCTGAACACTAGCATACGTAATCCAGTGTCGATGTTTGATTGGTTTGCAGGCCCGTTGGGTTGTGGGACCTGGGGATCACAACCATGAATTCATTGTTGTTGTGGACCTTTTATGGTCATGTGAAGAATCAATCCCATCTTCTGACTATCTAGTAGTCGTAAGCCTTCTCAGCCTCTATATTCAATATTAGGAGTTGTGTGATCTTCTCATAATACCTCACAGGTGTCCTAGCAACTTGTATGTGTAGGACCGTATCTACATCAGTGAGAAGGTCTCATGTGTCTGGCTATGGAACTAATGGGTCACAACCGAATGTTTGTTCTCTTTCAGGTTCTTGTATGGTCATGTAGATGTCCCTATCAAGGCAGATCTATAGTTGGGTTGGTTTGACCAGAACTCATGTGCTTTGTCGTCTTCAATGTTCAATTCTCTTAACTGTTCACTAATTGCTTGTTGGTTTGTAGTTGTTTGGAAGACGTGGATCCTAAGTCCTTGGTCTATATCAGCTAAGGTCGTGTAGAGGTTTGGTTGGGGTATCACTAGCTCAAATATATAATCCCTGGGCTCTCTTGGTCCCATGATAGTCATGAAAAATATAAACAAACTTAACTGAATAAAGAAAACTAACTAAATGAAATTGAATCTACACTATGCCTGTTTTTGTGCTTTTCTGAGATATAAACTTGAATAAATTCAAAGAGCAACTAATCTAGAAATAAAGCTTAAAACAAGCAAGCTAGCCAGATGTAGCTATTTTCTTGTGCATTTTGTGAACTGATATAAATACAAATATTTAACAAATTTGACTAAAAAGACCTTCAATCCTACCTCAGAAGTGAGAAACGAATCACGGCTTCTCATAAGCTATCATTCCCCACAGCTTCCCCAGTAATATTGAAGGTAAGTGTTTACTAAAAAGAAATGATTTACTACTCTAGTTGATATGATGTAAACTACAACTTTGACGAAACAAACTTGGAGCTTTGCAGAACAGTGGCAAATCTGGTTGTATCATAACTTGTCCCCTCAATGTGATTTCTTCTATTCCTTCGTGTTCTCGTGAATCCAGAAAAGGATGTGGCAGCAGAAATAGGAGAAGGTATTTGAACAATGGTAGCTTGGAGGTAAACCGAACGGAATGTAAGTAGGAGAGAGATAGCGCAAGAGAACAGAGCTTGGCTATGTGGTTCCTAGCAGGATTGTTGCAGGGATACGACAAGACTCACCTAGAATTCTAGGACCTATTCTTCCTGTGATGAAACAAAACTATAATCCTAAACAGAATTAAATTGTGAAGTGAATTTGATCTAGAACTGATACTGTGCTAAGCTATTTACTTGGAAAATAACAATGAAATGAACTTGAACTAGAGAGATTGAGTGATCTCTAACCAAGAAGTTGAAGAGCCTTGAACTGAGAGGCTGAGAACATATACTAAGTCCTAACTTGCAGAGACTTATGGAGGAACTTCAAATGCACTGAATAATAAAACATGGAGGGAGAGGGGCCATTTGCTTGTAAACAAGCTGGGTATTTATAGCATTTCCACTTACCAGAAGGCAAGCTCAATTTGCCATGCTATATCATTAAAAATGGAGCACTACCATTACCAAGTGGCTGAACAACTCTTAAAAATGCAAAAGTGGTGGAGAGTTGCAAGGCACAACTTGATTTCCACATTCCTTAGTGCGTCAGAAGCTTCTAGAAAATTTGGACAGGACATAGGGTTGTGGTTATAGGCCCTGCCCTGGACAGGGTGGTGGTTGCAAGACGAGACCACCACCCAGGCAGGGTGGCAGTCTTGTAACTTAAAGACAAAAAAGCAAGAAAAAGGGGGCAGAGGTTGAAATGAAGCATGAAAAGTTTAGGTAAGGCATTCTAGGATGCAATTGTGCACTTGGTGAGTTTTTCTGGACTCTGAACACCTTGCGAAGAGATCAGAATCATCATTGGGGTTTTCCTGTAACCAATTTGTGACTGTATAGCACATACAATTTTGGGTACGTACATATTGCCCCCTCGGAGAAGTGTTTTAGCCATGAAGAGGCGTAAAACGGTGGGTCTGAGTATGGCGGTCTTGAAATGGGGAGTTAGAAGTTATACCTGACACGCCCATGTGTCGAAATGTCACCGTCCAAGTTCCTCGCTATCTGTAAAATGAAAATAGGACTCAAGTGTAGATAGATAAAATAATTTGGAAAATAAATACTAAGTTAAAAGGAAATGAGGACTTACCACTTGCGTGGGGAATAAGGACTTACCTCCGTCGGTGCTCCAACCTATGAAATAACACTCGAAACAAGATTAAAATATATATATATATATATATATATATAATGAACTCATTTTACTATTCATTTACGTGGATTGATTTGATAGTTTTTGAGCTCTGGGACCCACGGTGATGGTTTTTGATGAGAGTATAGTCAAAACATTCATGGTGAGATAGTGATCATGCCTCCGAGAGTGAACATCGACCCATGAAGTCTCAGGTTAGTTCTTCTCAATTTATTGTTTTTGAACCTAAAATGTAGAAATGATAAAATCTTTGTCTTGGGGGTGTTATTTTCAAAAATTCAGTGTAAAATGAGTCTCTAGGGGGGGGCGCCCATAGGGTAGGTCTTTATTTTAGAAAAAATGGTGTATTTTTACCTTTTTTAGCATTTTTAGGGCCTTTTGAGGTGGTCGGTGATTCGGGACAGGACCGCCACCCTGCACAGAGTGGTGGTCATGGGACCGCCACCCTATGATGGCAGTGGTTATAGGACCTGACCTTAGGGTAGTCAGTTAAGACCACCAGATCATAAGGTGGTGGTTACGGAACCACTGCTCTACACAGGGTGGCGGTTCTGAATAGAATCCCAAAAAAGACATGTTAAATAATTGTTTTTGTATTTTTGGTATTTTTACATGTTTTTGGCAATTTTTCCAGTTCGTTCATGATACTAACTTATTCCTTTTATCTGTTTTGGGTGGATGCAGAAGAAGGAGTACATCAGATGGAGTAGAGAGAGGGAGTGTGATTGGCTCCCAGCAGTGTTAGATGCACTGTCTCAGGCAGAGAGAGACATTCTTCAGAGGGCTGGTATTTGGAGGATTGCACAGGTTCCTCACGTTACGCCTACCAGTCACATATTGTGTGACTTATTTTCATATTGGGATGCTGATCGGAACACATTCTGATTTCCAAGAGTTAGGGGTGAGTGGACTATCACCCTGGAGGATGTCTACTGTATATTGGGGGTCCCTATTCTTGGGAGACAGCTGTCTCTTAAGACAACAGTATCGAGATCACAGATGGTTCAGTGGGCCACTTACATGGGAGATGATGTTGTCTCCATGGGCTCAAAGAAGGGGGTGAAGGTCCACTCCATTATTGATTCTGATATCCTATGCCCACAAGGCCGTTATGGGCATCCTTGCCTCACGGTTGATTGGGGACAAGGGAGGGGATACTCTCCTATATTGTTGGGGTCCCATTATTACACAGATTGAGGTGTATGGTCGTGTCTATGCTTGGGGAGTAGACATCCTTGGGACCACCTACCATGATTTATACAGAGTGGTTAGACTACAGGGATAGTCACTGAGCCACCCTACTCTTGTCATGAGTTGGGTGTATGAGCACATCATCCCCTATGGGAGAGGCGTATAGCAGAGGATCCTCGGAGCTATCAGGGTAGCTAGATGGATAGGGATGACTGTACTTAGGGTGCCACACTAGCTAGTGGCCTCCCTGACTACTACAGATATGGAGGCCACTCCTTATCAGGCCATGGTGGGATTATGGGAGGAGGAGATAACACATGTTGATTTCCTACTCTTCCATAGGTCAGTTGGTAGATAGGATGGGGAAGTTGGAGGCCCATCCCTTTGAGAGAGTGCCCCAGCAGTTTGGCCTCCCCTATATTGACATGTTTCCTCCAGTAGTGCCAGTGTATAGGTCTGTTCATGAGGCCAGGGGAGGTCCTAGAGGTCGTGGTTGGACTATGGTTACTCCTGGGGTTCCTATTCCTGTTAAGAGGGTGGTTCATGCCTGGGGGTAGCAGGTGCTCCTCAAGTACCTTTGCTTCATATCGGAGCTGCTCCTGCTCACAGTGGAGATGAGCCCCATTGACATGGACTCAAAATCTGAGGAGTTCACTGGAGAGGATACAAAGGAGGAGATGGAGGGAGGTGAGACCGGTGGGACGGTCGAGGATGATAGTGACTCTGAGTGGCATGACACTCAGAGTATCTTGAGGGCTGAGAGGGTGGAGGAGAGTGCAGAGAAGGTGAATCTGATTTCAGAGGAGTTGCCTTCTCGGACATCAGGGGAGATGACGAGTCTGTGGCAGGATGTCACTTCGTTCCAGATTTGGGGGAGGCACGCCAGTTGGTGGCAGCATCAACGGTAGGCGTAGGTCCTAGAGACCCTTCCTAGAGGCCTGGAGATCCAAGTGAGTTATCACTCTTCTCTCAAATTTTGTTAGCTAGAGATTTGTTTAGTTGATATTTTATTTGTTTTATTGTTTTTTATTTCATTTTTGATAGTTTTCTAACTTGTTTTCTTTTTATTTGCAGCGACTGTTGATGAGTGGTGAGACTTGATTTACTGAGTATGTGCGGATACCTTGTTGCTCCCCTCGGAGAAGACTCAGGCTGAGCTTTCTGAGGACGTGGGAGAGCCATCAATAGCCAAGTAGGCATACCGATGTCTTTTCCCTATCTGGCAGGCGGCAAGGATCATGACTTCTCTCTGTGCTGAGGTAGTAGGATATAGGATGGACTGAGCGCTTGATGAGGAGGAGTCATTCTCATAGTGAGATGGTAGCTACTGGCTGTGACCGTGCCCTCAGTGCATTCAGAGTGCTGGCATAGCCGGAGTCCTAGATGTGGTCGTGCACCCTCTGAGGGATCCCATAGGGGTTGAGAGGCCATTTTTGTATTTATATGAGTGTTTTTGTACTTTTCGGCTCATTGAGTGTTTTTGACCATGCCTAGTGCATGATGGCATTGTATATAAAACTTATATATATATATATATATATATACCTCTTTTGGAGATCTTATATCTAGAGTTTTTTGTGGTTTGTTTAGCATTTGTATACTAGATGTTTTGGAATTTCTGTGTTTATATGTTTTTAAGAATGTATGCAATGGATGATAAATGATAACAAATATTGAACAGAATGCTTCTCTTTTTGTTTCTTTTTGCAAATGCTTATATGAGGTGATACAAACATATTGTAGTACTGAAATTTTGAATTCTTTGGGCAATGTTCATTGCTTCTTCTTGTTTTGGCAAAACATGATGAACATATAGTGATAATGAGATGAATTTGCCCCATTCTTAACTCCATGCAACTAGTAAGATGTGAGGGCTCAACACCAAGAATTTAGAAAGGGCACAAATTGTTTGAGTTTGAATGAATGAAAATGATGAGAGAAAGACAAAGGATTGACAGAAACCAAATTTTGACCTACACACTTAGTGTACTCAAACCTGCTACATAGCTCAGATACAACCTACTTTCCAGTTTATCTAGACTTAGACCCATAGATGGCAACTTGGTTGACTAAATCTGGTTTTAAGGATTTGATCTCTTTGGAACTTGGATGCTTATTTTCACTTTTCACAATACACTTTGTTTTGAATTTTGAAATACTAAGATTCACTTATTTGCGTGAATGGACCCCCTATGCCCTGCCCCATGCTACTAGTAAGAAGTATGGGCTTATCACCAAAGGCATGACATAGGCGAGTAAGGGCATCTCTTTCCTTTCCCAACCTCGCATCACTAGTAAGAGATGCGAGGCTCATCACCAAAGATTTGTAGGGCAAAGAAATGTGTAAGAATAAAATATTTTGTTTTTAATTGTATTTTTATTCAATTTGATTTTGACATTTGTGATCTATAATTTTTTAAGTATCCTTGTTTCAAAGAGACGTAAGAGGGAAATATGTGACACCAAGAAGCTTCTAGAACAGACCATAGGTAAGAACATCTTAACCTAGTAGAAGAAAATGAGTATGACCAAGTATGCAGGCCTTGGTATGGTTTTTGTCAAGATTTTGTCTGTTGAATTTGATAAGATGATTTTGAAACCATTTGATGACATTATGAAATTTGAAGAGATATGATGTGAGTACTTTTACCAATATTTTCAAAAGCTTGTAATAAATTGCTTAAGAATAAATTCCTTGACTACAACATTTACAAAACAAGTGAACAAAATGAATTAACTAAATGACTAATGTGATGCAGGTTGACATAATATACAAAGAGGAATGTTTGGTTACTTATGCGTGAAACCGTTTAAGATGTAAGGAATTGACAGTTTCGTTAAATTCCTCACCTTCTAGTGTGCTTAGGAGATACACTCCATTTCCGTAGTCCTTCATGACTCAGTATGGGCCTAGCCATTTGGGCCAGAATTTCCTCCCTTCACCAATTTTCTTATCAATCTAGCTATCTAGTCTTAGAACTAGATCTCCTTCGTAGATTTCTTGCTCATAGACTTTCTTGTTATACTTCCGGTACATTCGGTCAGCATAGGCTCTGTGTCTTTGCTCAAAATTTAATCTAGCCTCATCAAGAATTTCTAATTGGGTGATTTTTGCCTCTCTATAGGCTTCTTCTCCTAGAATCCCTTGTAATGAGATGCGGAGGCTAGGTATCTTGACTTCTATTGGTAGAACTGCTTATGCTTCGAATACCAATGAGAAATGGGTTGCCCATGTTGGTGTTCTTATTGATGTTCGATAGGCCCATAAAACTGGGTATAGCTTCAGATACCAGTCTCGTTTGTTCTCCTTAACTGTTTTAAGGAGAATGGTTTTCAGTGTTTTATTTGTGGCCTCAGCATGTCCATTGGCCTGAGGATAGTAAAGAGAAGTCGTGTGATGGTTTATTTTGAATTTACTACATAGTTCATGGACTCCATCATTTTTAAAGGATGTTCCATTATCTGAGATAATGACTTTTGGGACACCGTACCTACAAATGATTTGGTTTACAATAAACTTAGCTATTACAGAGCCTGGTACAGTGGTAAGAGGCATAGCTTCTACCCACTTTGTAAAGTATTATGTGGCCATTATTATGAAGTTATGGCTGTCGGTTGATGAGGGAGAGAATTTCCCTATCAAGTCTAGGCCCCATGTGGAAAAGGGACATGGAGTCGCGATTGGTTGTAGAGCTTATGCAGGCATGTGAATCTCATGAGAGAATTATTATAATTTATGGCATTTACGTACAAACTCTATTGCATCATGCTCTAAGGTGGGCCAAAAATATCCCATCTGATGTATCTTCCGAGCAGTGGCATGATCGCCGAAGTGGCCTCCACATACTCCGCTATGGGATTCATAAAGAATCCTTACCGATTCTTCTATGTCAACACATCTTAGTAACATCCAGTCAAAGGCTCTGCGATACAACTTGTGTTCCAAGATGATGTATTTAGCAACAATGATGCGTAACCACCTTCTTTGTTGGGATGTGGCCCCTTCTGGGTATGTGTGGTCCATGATGTAATTGATTATATCAGTGTACCAAGGGCATGTAGAGATGGGGGGTCTGGTTTCGACAAAGTATATACACTCGTTAGGAAAATCTAGATTTACCAGATCACCTCCATCTAACGGATTATCAGCTAACCAGTCCACAATGATTTGTCCCTTAACAGACTTCTTATTTACAAATGTTAATTTGAATTCACCCATTAGGGTTATGAAGCATCCTACCTTTTTAGACAAAGACCCTTGTGTGAGGAATGTTCATAAGTGATCTGTCTTAACGATCACCCTTGTTTCTTGATTCAGCATGTAATGCCTTAAGTGTTTTGTTGCGAAGACTATGGCAAGGCATTCTCTTTCTACCTGCGTGTAATGTGTCTTGTAGTCGAGCAACATCTGACTAATGAAGTAAACTGCACGTTCTCATTTATCATCATCCTCTTGAGCCAACATGCAGGCTAGTGAGACATTGGTGGCTCGTGAGTATAAAATCAAAGGATGATCTAGCCTAGGAGGCATTAGTGTGGGTGGAGACAACAGGAAGCATTTGACTGCTTCGAAGGCCTCGTTGCATTCATTTGTCCAATCAATGCTATAATATTTTTTTAACAAATTGTTGATTGGATGGATAACAAAACTTAAGTCTGGGATGAATCTTCGGATTGCACCGAGTTTACCAAGAAATGATCTTATGTCAGATTCATCTGACAGTGGAATCATTTCAAGAACATCCCAAATTTTAGTTGGATCAACATCAATCCCTCGTGAGGATATAATGTAACCTAGAAGCTTACCTCCCATTACACCAAATACACATTTCTCTGGATTCAATGTGACTCCATATTCGATCAACTGAGAGAGAATGATACGGAGTACTTCCAGGTGATCACAGTGATTTTTGGCCTTGGCCAGTAAGTCATCCACGTAAGATTCTATGATCTTATGGATAAGATCATGGAATATATATGTCATTTCCCGTTGGTATGTGGCACTAGCATTCTTAAGACTAAATGGCATGACAGCGTAACAATAGGTTCCCCAGGGAGTTATAAATGTAGTTTTAGCTTGATCTTCCTCAGATACTTTGATCTGATTATACCCTGAGAACCCATCCATGAGGGATAATAGCTCAAATCCAACTGTTGCATCAACAATAATGTCAATGGATGGTAATGGGAAGTCATCTTTGGGACAAGCTTTGTTAATATCCCGAAAGTCTATGTAAATGCATATTTTCCCATTTTTATTTAGAATGGGGACAATATTAGATATCCATTGCGAATAGTCAATTAGTTTGATGAATCCTACCTAGAGGAGTTTCATCACTTCCTCTTTCACCATGAGAGCCACTTTTGGCTTTATTAATCTTGACTTTTGTTTAATTGGCTTTGCATCTAGTTTAGTGATAAGATTATGTACTGTGATATGTGGTGCAATTCTTGTCATTTCTTTGTAGTTAACCGTGAAAGCCTTTTGGTGTTTCTTGAGGATTTGGGAGTGTATTTCCACCTCCTCTGGAGTTAACGAGGACCCTAACTTCAAAATTTTTTTGTTCTTCCTCAATTTTAATGTTTATATCGATTGTTTCTTTGATTAAGGAAGTGTGGCCTTCTTCGAATTTAGGTGGAGCCGGAGGTAATTCCAAACTTTCTCTGCTCTCTATCTTGTAGATGTCGAGATCCTTTTGTGGAGGATGCTCTATCATGGGATTCCCAAAATAGGAGGAGGAATGTGCAATTATGGAATGATCCATGATGTGATGAGCGAGATGTAGCTCTGCATAGGTGTCTAGATGTTTGAGAGTGACTCTATCACTGTTGTAGTGATCTAGGATAGAAGAATCATTCTCAAATTCTATATGAGTCAGAAGTGAGTTTGCTAGTATTTTACGTACCAATGGTTCAATACGAAGTGATACCGTAAAACTTATATCTTCCAACTCATTGTTTGGAGTGAAACGGGAAGCTGAGGTTGCTATTGAATCTGCGAGGAGGTTCTGTTCTTGTGTGATTGCTTCAATTGATATGAAGTTGAATCCTTTTCTTAGATCTAGTACCACCAATTTTTAGAGTTGTAAATGTTCATCTCTAGTCTCATATACCTCAAAGACTTGGTTTGCAACCAGTTGTGAGTCTCTTAGTACTCTAATGTTATCAACATCCATTCTTTTGGCTAGGATGAGGCCAAGGAGGAGGGCTTCGTACTCAGCCCCATTGTTTGTACACTCAAAATTTAACTTAAAGGAAAAAGGTAGGATCTTTCCCTCTAGAGAAGTAAATATCACACCTGCCCCAGCTCCAAAACAACAGCTGGCTCCATTGAAGTGGAGAGTCCAATATTTTCTTGGAAAGATGGATGTTAGGATATCCTTTGTGTCTGTTTCTTCTGCCTTGGTTACTTCTACCATAAAAACTTTGTCTGATGGAAGAGAACCAATTCCCAGGATGTATCCCATGCCCATGGAATCAAATCATAGGAGAATGGGTAGATATTTTTCTAGTAACTCTACAATTTTTGTGGTCGTTCCTAATGATACTATTTTTATGATGTTAGCCTCATTTTTAGTGTTGGAATGTCATTGACTAGATTTGTAATTTCCAATTCAGTTGTAGCTATCAACTTCTCTTCTGGTTTTGCACTAATTAGTTTCCTAAGTTGATTCATTGGTAATTCAAACTTGGAGTGAATGCCTAGTCTTTTCTTCAAATCCACTAGGTGTATATCAAAGGGTCTTGGCTCACCTTGTGCCACAAAGACCTTTCCTAGGTGTAGAAACATTACCTCCTGAAATAAGGTAGAAGGGATTGCCTTCATGCGGTGTATCCATGGTCAACCGAGGATCATATTATAGTTGGTTTCTTGATCTATAATATAAAATTCGGTGAGGATCGTCTTAGGCCCTAAGGTGACTGGCAAGACTATGGTTCCAATTGAATTTTATTTAAGGATATCATAACCCCTTAGCGTATTTCGTGTTGTGGAACAATTTGTTTCTCCATATCCTAGTTTTTGAAGAAAGGTGGAGGGGACTATGTTAACTGCTGCCCCATCTAGTCAACCATTATGCGCTTAACATAATTGTTATAAACCCATACTTGTAAATGTAATAATGGATTGCCTCTACGTGTAATTTCAGCGTCTGTTGGCATTTTGCTTATATCAAATATAAGCTCAGAATCCCTATCTGCCTACCCCGGAGGGTAGACATCAAAGTCTACATGGTTTACCTTTGTTTCCAAAGGATGGGTGATGTTAATTAAATGACCAAGGCCTAATTCTTCTAAGAGAGCAGCCCTATGGCAGGAGAATTCTTCAATAAATCCAAAAAGGAAATATGAGAGAAAGTCTTCGTTAAGTCATTAATTAAATCATAAGCACCTATGGGTTTTACCAATGTTTGTTAAATGTTATCTGGTTCTAACATATAGTTTAGAATTGGTTGAGAATAATAATCCTGTGTTCTTGTTATGGTTTCTATAGGTACTCAATATCTAACTCTACCAGGCCAACTATCTTGGTTTGCGGTTGAGTTCCTAACTGGGATGTGATTGTTGGATTTTAAGAAGTTGAAGCTTCATGATCGTTGTTTCCTATCATAGCACCCTTGTTCATTCCACTTGGATTTAACTTGTTATTGTTAGAGTGATTTGGGAGCAGATCGTTAAAGATCTTGAGGGGTACATTCTGAGGGGAGACTTCCCCTGTGTAAGTGTTGGGCGTAGGTACTACAGAATTTGCTAAAAACATATCTATAAAGAGTTTTCTTTGGTCTTCTGGAAAACGATGTATGAATTTATTGCAATCACGGAAAGTTCTAGCATCATGACCTCAGATTATATGGAAGCCATAGTATAAATTAGGATTATAATTCCGTGGTCATTGGTTTAGTCTTGTTGTGGCCCAAAGCTTTGATTGGGTTGTTAATTGTTATAATTGTAGTTTTGAGGCTGCTGCCTTTGGCTTTGGCTTTGATATCCATCTAGGCCCTGGCTAGGGCCTTGTGACTAGATTTGTTGTTGTTGCTGCTGCTGTTGTGGAGGATGATTAAAATCCACAACATTGATTGCTAGATAAAAGTTGTTATTGCGTTGATTATTAGGAGGTGTCGGGGTGTTTACAACATTTGGTCTTTTGACCTGATCAGTGACTCCATCTGTCATAACCCCACGGTTTTTGTTAAGGATCTTGGGTCCTTGATTGGTTCCACCTGTATTGGGAAAGGTCGTAGTGTTTTGATTGGGAGTGACTAATCTCCCGTTTGCTCCATAAGTTTTACGACCACTGTCTATTGCCGCTTGATCTATTCTTAGAGCACTTTCAAGTACTTCATCATAAGTCCTCAGAGGGAACTTTTGGACTTCTTCCTTTATCTCTCTGTTGAGAGAATGAAGGAATAAATCACATAGTTTCATCTGATCCATGTTTGGAGCACTTGCTGAAGAGTAGAGAACTGTATGCCATCTTTGAATGAAATGGGAAGCAGACTCATTGTGCTCTTGTTTAATGTGTAAGAATTCCCTGATGCATGTTCTTAATAGTTTGTTCATGTCAAAAGCTTTGATGAATTCTGACATGAGTTGTTTGAATGAATGTATTGAGGCTTCAGGTATTCTGTAATACCAATCGAGGGCGATGCCTTCTAAGGTTTTGGGAAATATTTTAGCAACAACCGCATCCCAAAGGGAGCAGTTCTTGAATGGTCGTGGCATAGGCCTTAATGTGAGCATTCAGATCTCCCTCCCCTTTGTATTTGGGTAAATTGGGAAGGGTCTTGGAAGCATGATGCTTCGTACAGTAAAATCTAAAGGTTCTTTTAAATATTCAGAGTAAGTCCCAATCGCATAAGTTTTGACCATTGATGGTGCCTGTTGAGGGGGTGGGGGTAGAATGGGTTATTGATATGGCATAGCATATGTGTTTGTAGGGGCGTAAGGAAACCCTTGTGGTTGAGTCGAACATCCTGGGAGAAGAGAACATATCTCCCTGTGGTGACTTTGAATAAATGTTTAAGTACAGGGGAGCATTGCTTCTGATATGGATTGTTTGGTGCTAAGCCGGGAGGTATCATATTTTCAACTAGAGCAACATTTGAAAATGTGGTTCTAGTTGGTGTTTGTTGTGGATAGTTATATGAATGTTGAGGAGGCATGCCTAACGTGCATGTTCCTGTAAGGAGGTCGACCTGGCTGGGATGATGTGGAGGGTTGGGGATTCCTGCTTGCCCTGAGTGTGAAGCTTGATTTTCTTGAGCAAGCTCTAGTCCTCTAACCCTATCAACTAGAGCCGAGATGACTTTGATTGGTGATGATGCAGTGTTCTGTCGTGGTAGTTGTTGCAGCACCCCTTGAGGTTGCCGAGGGGTATGGTACCCTGCTTTGAATTGATCATTGTCTTGCCAAGCCTCTCCAAGAGTATTTTTGATAAATGGAGGAATGGAGACGTTTTCTTGAAACAGGGTATCGGGTTGTGTTTGCAAACTCCCTATAGGTGGGTACATGTTTTGGAAGCATTGCTCACTTCTAGCATAATGTGCTAAATACTCCTCATCTAAAAATGGGAGTGGATCTGACTGTCTACTGATTTGTGGTCTGAACAAAACCCAAGGAGACGAAATGGATTCTCCAGTAAACATCATATTGTTAGAGCCTGAGGGCTCTGGTTGTTGCGTTTGTGTGAGCTGATCGAACTCCTCAATTCAGAATGAAGAACTAGAGATAGTTCTTTGAGGGGGAGTTTGTGAAGACAAGTAGTTGTCTTGAGTAATTGTCAGCCCATGCAAAAAGTGATGGTGTCTGTGGTCTACTTGTCTGACCATAATATGTTTCGAGACCTAAGAGAGGTCTACCATATGTGTTGTATCCTAACATATTTGGGGGGTATATAAATACCCACAAAATAATGGGAAAGAGTGAAGGTGGATGAAAGAAATGGAAATGAAGGGGAAGCAGTTGTTTGTTTCACGTCAGGTTCACCAATTTTTGTACAATAGAAAAGTGACAAGTGAGCGTGAGAATCATCAGGCAGCTTTCCTTTGTACCTGACCTCCCGAGGTTATGTCGAGACAGCTGGTGAAAGTGGAATATATGCAGATATGGACAAATTAGTCAGGAAATCCTAAATCCTCTATACGCAATAATGGGAGCTAAGGAATCTAAAGTGAGGAGAGCTCTTCTAACCTGAACTGGTGTTATGGATCAGTTCAACACTATAACCGTTAGGAGGCTCCAATCAATGTCAAGCTCTACCAAAATTCTGTCTGTTGGTTGTTGGACTCTTGGAAAGTGACCTATGGGTGCTTCGTGTATGTTTCCGAATAGGGTCATGAAAATTCATGTCAAGAGTTGTAGAGGATCTATAGGACACTATGGATGATTTTCTCATCTGACCCAAAAAATGTTGGCTTGGTTTGCTTCTACGTCTAAAACAAAAAGTTGTACAATTATATCCGGTGGGAGTGGTGAGGATCTGAACACTAGCGTATGTAAGCTGGTGTCGATGTTTGATTGGTTTGCAGGCCCATTGGGTTGTGGGACCTAGGGATCACAACCATGAATTCATTGTTGTTGTGGACCTTTTATGGTCATGTGAAGAATCAATCCCGTCTTCTGACTATCAAGTAGTCGTAAGCCTTCTTAGCCTCTATATTCAATATTAGGAGCTGTGTGATCTTCTCAGAATACCTCACAGGTGTCCTAGCAACTTGTATGCATAGGCCCGTATCTACATCAGTGAGAAGGTCTCCTGCATCTGGTTGATGGAACTAAAGGGTCACAACCAAATGTTTTCTCTCTTTCAGGTTCTTGTATGGTCATGTAGATGCCCTATCAAGGCAGATCTATAGTTGGGTTGGTTTGACCAGAACTCATGTGCTTTGTCATCTTCAATGTTCAATTCTCTTAACTATTCACTAATTGCTTGTTGGTTTATAGTTGTTTAGAAGACGTGGATCCTAAGTCCTTGGTCTATATCAGCTAAGGTCATGCAAAGGTTTGGTTGGGGTATCACTAGCTCAAATATATAATCCCTGGGACTCTCTTGGTCCCATGATAGTCATGCAAAATATAAACAAACTTAACTAAATAAAGAAAACTAACTATGAAATTGAATCTACACTATGCCTGTTTTTTGTGCTTTTCTGAGATATAAACTTGAATAAATTCAAAGAGCAACTAATCTAGAAATAAAGCTTAAAACAAGCAAGCTAGCCAGATGTAGCTAATTTTCTTGTGTGTTTTGTGAACTGATATAAATACAAATATTTAACAAGTTTGACTAAAAAGACCTTCAATCCTACCTCAGAAGTGAGAAACGAATCACGGCTTCTCAGAAGCTATCATTCCCCACAGCTTCCCCAGTAATATTGAAGGTAAGTGTTTACTAAAAAGAAATGATTTACTACTCTAGTTGATATGATCTAAACTACAACTTTGACACGAAACAAACCTTGGAGCTTTGCAGAATAGTGGCAAATCTGGTTGTATCATAACTTGTCCCCTCAGTGTGCTTTCTCTATTCCTTCGTGTTCTCGTGAATCTAGAAAAGGATGTGGCAGCAGCAATAGGAGAAGGTATTTGAACAATGGTAGCTTGGAGGTAAACTGAACGGAATGTAAGTAGGAGAGAGATAGCGCAAAAGAACAGAGCTTGGCTATGTGGTTACTAGCAGGATTGTTGCAGGGATACGACAAGACTCACCTAAAATTCTAGGACCTATACTTCCTGTGATGAAACAAAAATATAATCCTAAACAGAATTAAATTATGAATGAATTTTCTCTAGAACTGATACTGTGCTAAGCTATTTACTTGGAAAATAACAATGAAATGAACTTGAACTAGAGAGATCGAGTGATCTCTAACCAAGAAAGCTGAAGAGCCTTGAACTACGAGGCTAAGAACATATACTAAGTCCTAACTTGCAGAGACTTATGGAGGAACTTCAAATGCACTGAATGATAAAACATGGAGAGAGAAGGGCCATTTGCTTGTAAACAAGATGGGTATTTATAGCATTTGAACTTACCAGAAGGCAAGCTCAATTTTCCATGCTATATCATTAAAAATGGCTGAACAACTCTTAAAAATGCAAAAGTGGTGGAGAGTTGCTAGCGCAACTTGATTTCCACATTCTTGAGTGAGTCGGAAGCTTTTGGAAAAGTTGAACAGGACCACCGCCCTGCACAGGGCGGTGGTTACATGACTGCCTCCCTGGACAGGGCGGCAGTCTTATAACTTAAAGACAAAAAAAGCCAAAAAAGGAGACAGAGGTTGAAACAAAGCATGCAAAGTTTAGGTAAGGCATTCTAGGATGTAATTGTGCACTTGGCGGGTTTTTCTGGATTTCGAACACCTTACGAAGAGATTTGAATCATCATTGGGGTTTTCCCGTAACTAATTTGTGACTGTATAGCACGTATAATTTTGGGTACGTATAGTGCCCTACTTGTCTGCATTTAAAAAATGTTCTAAAGTTTCCTCTTCATATTCCTCAGCTATCTCTCATATGTCCTCGTGATGAGTATGTCGTTCGTTCTTGTGCTATAGACACATGTTTTTATCACTACTCATGCGTTCATCTTGCGTTCGCCCCTCACCCTCACCTAGCGCACCCATTTCCATATTATTTTTATATAATCCCACATTCCCTCCTAAAATCTCATTTCTCCCCATACCCAACCTTACTTACCATTATCCTATCTATTTTTCATTATTTTCATTATCCACGTTCATCCTTATATTTTAAATCATCAATAATCCTAATATTTGAATAATCACTAATCTACCATTAATCCTTTAATTATATTAAACCTATCCAAAATCTCTCATTTAATGCCCTCATGCGATACCCATCCCCCTCATCATTACCCTTCATTAGTCCTATCATAGGATTTCCCTCCACTCATTCCATCCCTTCCTAATATTCATTATGCATCCCTCCACCCATTAAGAACCTCCTACATACATAGAGGGATAAAAATAGTCTGTTGACCATTTCAAAATCTAATCTCGCCACCCCATTATCATTTCAACATCTCTCATAATACTATCTATGTCATTCATTAGCGACTGACCCAGGTCCCCTAGCAACCCAACTCTGCATTATTCAAGCATGCTTACTCCTCTCTAGGGGATGAAAAATTTTGAATCATTCGATTCCTCTGTGATCACAACATTTTTTTCTTTGTCCTTATAGCTTTGGTTATCAGTTAGATAATCTTGAAATCCTTTTGCATGCCATCAAACAAACTTAGAGTTTAGAGAATATTGAGGAGATATCATTCGTGCATGATTTTGTTTTTCCTTGCAGTTTCTTACATGTTTTCATCAAGCTCTATGTTATCTTCCAATCATCTCCAGCCATCCTTAGATCCAATAATAAACCCCATCACTTTTGTTGAGATTCTAGCTCTGGTCAGGTCGTTGTCAACTAGGTTTGGTTACCATCAACTGATACTATCTTCCTGTTAGATCCATCTTACCATACACCCCTCTGTTTTTTATCCATTATTTTCACCTCACCCATTCATCTACACCTTAGACACCTTATCTATAGCTTTTTCACATGTCTCAGTGATCCCAGAACCATTATTTACCATACTTTTGCATACTACTTACATACATTGCACAAGTCACCGTCAATTTTGCTTATCTGTGTCGGGTCATTGTTGACCCATACTGCATCGATCCCAAATCCTTTTTTTTCCAAATACCTTTCCTTCTTTATGCACTCTGGTATCAGCTTCTGTGGTTCTGCATCAGCTTCTCAATTTGTATCCCTACACAAATCCAGTTCATCTTTGCTTCAATCACTGCTAACCATGTTTCCTACTCTCGGGCCACCGTCAAATCCCTCTTATTTGAATTTATTTGTAATATTCCTAGTTTTAGTTATCATTTTGGATTATCTTAGCTTATCATATACATTTCAGGTTCCTTTATCTACATACTTTTGTTTTATTGTTGATAATCTATTCTTATTATCAAAAACCTGAGCTAACATCCTTTCTAGGAAGATTTCGATTCTCAGAACCGAATCCGTCGGGAAGCCCACCATATATATCACTAATCATTTTTCATGTTTAATATTTTTTATTGTGTAGGTATTTGATCTGCAGCAAGGAGGATCCACTTTTGTATGACCATACCATCCTCATCGTCATCCACATTAGAATTTTCCTAAACCCTCTCATTTTCTAAGGTTTTCTTGGTCTCTAGTTTAGTCTTCCCTAACCTAAAGCAGGAAGTGTGAAATCCTTACAAAAATTCTAGCATGCCCAGTGGGACCTACCCTTCTTTGGTAAGGTCTCTTTCACTTTCAATTTTCATTTTGTACCTTCTTCTATATCCACTTTCTACTAACCTTGTAGGTAATAGTTTATTCTTTACTTGTTTGCGTAGGAGTGTGGGTTGTTCGGACTCACTTTTTATTTTTGCTCATTTTAAAGATCAGATAAAAAGGAAAAGAAAACGTGAGGTATTCCTGATTTTTATTCCCCATTCCTTATTTTTCTTTATCACATTGCATATTCTAGTTGTTTGTCCTCATCGAATTTCCAAAATTCATTTTCAGGTCTTAAAAAAGAACACCTTCATCGTTTTTTTGCTCACATAGTATAACTAAGGGGTACTCTCTTTTTGCATCCACTCATTTCTAGAAAATCCAAACAACATGCATTAATTCATACATTTAAAACATTCCTCCCATGTTGAACTATTAGGATTTCATCACCCAATAGGAAAGCCACTACGGTGTTCTGGCTGCATTACAAATTTTATCATAGAATCGTGCCTCACATACCTTCAGGTATATCAAGGACTCCACAGCCAAAACTGAAACCAAACTTAGATTGAACATTTCTTAGGTCCCTCCTAATAATTTTTCTTTCATTTTTCACATTTTTGGTAAATAATCAATATTAAACAAAATTGTGTTGCGTGTGTTTCTTGTTTTATTAATTAATCATCCTAGGATTTTCTTTCTTGTTTCATGCCCATTATTACTCGATCACAAATAAGAAAAATGGAACAAGATTCTTCATCCAATGTTCATGTCTCTACCTCTCCTCTTACACAGACATCATCCCCTCCTGTTGTCTCTTCCTCTGCATTCACCCGCCCTATTTATTCTACCATCTCTTCTAGTGAGCCACCCATGGTTCACACTCACTCTCATGTTGAGACCAATCCCTCCTTTTCTCACCATTCGATCCCTTCCCAACCTGTCACATCCCTCGTTGGCCGCTTTTTTTGAATTCTTTGGACCCCCTCTTATCCCCCATGGATGTGTGGAGTTCTAAGAGCTACTAGATGTTAATTCTATCACCCTCCATGATTACCTCATCCATAAATCTACTCACCTTCCCATTGATGGGCCTCCCCTTCAACATATATATGCCTACCATTCCCAACCTGAGTCCACCCAGGTCCTAACATCTTAGTTTTTCATCTCCTTCCCTTGAGATATGAATGAATTGGCCATATCCCAACGTGAAAATGCATCCTTTAATTCATCCACACACCAATCTACTAATTCGGCGGTCCTCATCTCATCTGGTTTACCTTGCATCAACACCATTCCTTCCTCCCCTATGCCCATCACATCCTCATCCACTGTTGTTACTGATATCCTCACTTAACCCCTTCCTAAATCTATCTTCCTTCATTTTATGATCGAGCACCCCCTTTAGAACTTGGTCTCCATTCACACATCAAAAATTCACACTAATTTGGTCTCTTCATAACCGCTCCATTCAATTTCTACTCAGACACATTAACACCCTCCTCATACTACTTTTCAACATATTTCTATCATCAACCCATCCAGACATCTCAACCTCTTCACCACATTCACCCTCAATCCAACCCTTTTTTCATACATCAGTTGATCCCTCAATCCTATCATTCTACATGTATTCCCCTTCAGCACCCCCGTTTCTCAACCTGTCCAATTTCAGCCTATCACTTATACTCTTCCCTATCAACCACCTCCTCAAGATCCTATGTATCTGGTTATCCGAATAACTCTCCCTATATTTGGGTAACTTACATACATATTCTAGATCTGATCTATTCATTGCAAGGTTTTGTGCACTCAAGTTCACTTGGCACATTCCCTTGGTCGTAGTTCCCTGCGCACCCCCTTCTTCTCTACTCATGCGCTTTCCCTTCTCCCCGTTTCCTCTTCCTATTTTTCCATCCTCCCCTTGCACATATTTTTGAGCATCCACCTTCTTCCTAGTAGCTAAGTACTTGACCCTCTCACACGCTGCACCCATCACTTTGTAATAATTTCACATTGACCACATGTTCTCTGCTCATCAGTTTGACCCATTTCCCCACTCGTGCATCATGCTCACCTCCTTCTCTACTCTCCTCCCGTGCCTCATTCTTTCACTTTTGTTCCTTTGCACCCTTCTCTGTGCCTTCTATGCCAGGTCATCCTCTAACATGCTTGAGTATGCTACACACAACCAATCAAAGCACGCCAACAGGGCAATGAATCCTTGCAATGAATAAATAGGTGACACGTGGTAGAAAAGACAAAACATATACAAAGTTAACCAACATTTCAGCCAATATGTGCGTGCCATGTGTCTTGCATGTGCCGACATCTCTGATAGATGTGTCTTCTACTATAGAGCTCTAATCAAGGTACACCTGGACTTGTCAGAGAGCTGCTAAACATTAGCTACAGTGTTAGACCTGTAAATTCAAATTATTGGTGGATCTGCTAGGTAAGAAATGGGAAAATTTCTTTCTAAGAATTGATGAGAAGATCTTATTACTCCAACCACATGATTTAATCTGATTCACCCTCATTCCTTCTTCAACATGCAAAACAAGCTTGGGAAGCACATCTGATAGATTAGTAGGTGGATTTGTAGGAATCAAATGTCTCTTGTTGGTGTTTGCATTTCAAAATCATATTTTCCCTCCTTCTTCTCTTATTCCACAAATTTTATCTATAAATGTAAGAACATATCTCATTTGTTATGTTGGACACTTTGGATCCTTACGCATTCTGCATAAGGACTTCATTTTTTTGTATTTTGAGTTGTAGACCTCTAGATCTGGCTCTTGCATGTTAATATCGTCCTCCTTCACCATTGTAACAGCTATATGCAATTCTAGAAGTAATAGAAGAATTTTTTGTGACTGTTCGATGTCCTAACATGTTTGCATTCCTTATTCTTGCCTTTTATTTTGCGTTGTACGTCAGTTGTGCCATTTCACGTCCTTTACAGCTCCTTATTTAGTTGTGTTCCATGAGAATGATCTGATAAATGTGTTTTCAGTTGTGTTACCCATGCCTAGCCTCCTTTCACACATTTCCTTTCATTTTCACTTAGAATAGATAGTGTTGATCCCTCCTTTTCTAGTGTTATCGCCTTTTAGTGTAGTTTCCTTTCATGTTATCCTTTTATCCCTAGTCCATTGGCATTATTAGCTTAGTTTTCCCTTCCAGCACTAGGAGTAGCAGTAGCAGTAGAAATAGATAGAGGAACCGGCCTTCCCCGAAGATCTATCCCAAGCGCGCAAGGTCCCACAACTTGGGGACGGTTCCATTTTGGTCTCAAAAAACTCGATCCTTGTAGATCTGAGACGCAGGTGCATGTTTGAGAAACCAACAGTTTCTAGCATGCCTAGTGGGACCAACATTGAAAGCTTACATTTCATATCTCTAAGTTATGGTGTGTGTACTTAGTTTTTTAGCCTTTAGAGGATCATTTTAACATATCTGGTGATTCCCAAACATTTTTAGATCGTTGTCTTAGCAGCCCTGAGTGCCTTTCATGAGAAGAATGCACACAAGGAGAAATGCAGCAACTGAAAATTCTTTCGATTACCTCCAGCTATCCCCGAGGAAAGTTCATTCCAGAGAGCCTACGCACACATCTCCATCTCCATCGCGTCACACCCATTCAACTCCTCCTCAAAACAGACAACCTATGCACCCTGCAATGGCGCATCAGCCACCTCCACCGCTTGGGAACTTTGATAACTTCTTTGGAGGAAGTCCCCTAGTTCTGGTTGTGCAACATGATATGCCAAATGGCACACTCAATACTATTCCATACTTTACTAGAGAGAATCAAGTCACCCCTTAAGAGCATATCCAGGATGTAGCAAACGTGTGTTCACTCTACCTGATCACGCATGAAGATGTGGAAGCAAGGCTACTTGTAGCCTCTTTCAAAGGTAAAGCACTTCAATGGTACTGAGGCCTAAGACTTAGATCTATTGCCACCTGGGACGAGCTGGGAATAACTCTATGAAATTATTTTGAAGATAAGTCGAATCACCTATCTTTAGTGGAGCAATTGACAATAACTAGGAGGGTGCTCAATGAGAAGATGACTGATTTCAACATCAGATTTCAAAATAATTGGGACAGAATACCTCTTGTGGTAAGGCCTACACCCCAGCATGCTTTTCTGTATTACCTGAATGCACTAAATAGTGACATCTCATTCATCATTCAATCCATGATAGGTAGGACTTTACCAGCTGCGTACAATCTTGTAGTAAGGGTAGAAAATAGTCTCATTTAGGTGGGAAGGATAACTCCTAGACCACCTATGTCCTTATTCCCAGAAATATCATAAGCACACCAACCTTCTGTGGCCCCTATTCCTATGCCTGATTAAATTACACAACCAGTTGCATCAACATCCTACTCTCCAGCGTAGCAGAAATAAGATGAAGAATTGAAGACCCTGATTAGAAATTTATCAAACAAGGTCATATCATTCGAAAAACAACATGCATAAGCCTACAAAGGCAATTCTAATTAGGCACATAACCAAAGCAATCAACCTTGGAATAATCAATATGGAAATCAAAGGTACGCACCCAATCAGCATAATGATAAATGGCATGCTAATATACATCTACCCTTACAAGTTAAACCATATAACAGTGTTGCACATATCTATAATCAGATAAAGCATACAAGCAATCAATGTGGAAATAACCAGAAGATGAAATAAACAAGAGAAAGATTACACCAGATTTAACGTGGTTCACCCAGTGTGGGCTACGTCCACCAAGAAATGACCAATATTATTATTCAGTGCTTTACAGAGGAAATACAATGAAGATCTATAGTCTTCCAACACCTCTATGGATGTTCAATGCTCTTCCCTCACTCAGCTACACAATCTTGCTCACCAAGGAAAACATACAACAACTAATTACTATCTTCTTCTCTCAAACTTGCTTTACTTGCCTTACACTCCAAACAATGCATACATGCACATGTGTCTATTCTAGGCAACTTATCTTTGCTTTTACAAATAATAAATCAACTTTAAAACAATTGATTTATTCTATTTTTCTAGCCAAAAATAAAAGCGTCGTTACATAGGTAACTGGCGGTGGTTACACCCTGACCAGCACCGGTTACGCCCCGACCTAATTCTTCCCGGCTTGACTGATGCCGGTTACACCTTAACCGATGCCGGTTACTGTCAAAACAGTAACATTGTAAAAGCAAGTTTCTTGTGAAGCAATTTAGCTCCACACTCAACAATCTCCCACTTGGAGATCAATTGTTGCACTGTTCTGTGCATCACCATCCTTGGTTCCTTTTCCTTGGCCCGTTTCTTCCTCTCCAAGTCTTTAAACTCGAAGACCAACAAAAGTGGAGTGAAGCTCCAACTTCTCCCTTACCAATGGCTTAGTTAGCATATCTACAGGGTTCTCATCCGTATGGATTTTCTCTAACTTCAGTTGTCCATCCTCCAACACCTGTCGTATGAAGTGATACCTCAACTGAATGTGTTTCGTTCTTGAATGAAATGTTGAGTTCTTTTCTAGATGGATCGCGCTCTGACTATCACTGTATAATCTGTAATCCTCTTGCTCCTTACCCAACTCTTTCATGAACTTGCTCATCCATATCATCTCCTTGCTAGCTTATGTAGCTGCAACATACTCTGCCTCTGTAGTAGACAAAGCCACAACCTTCTGCAATCTCAAAATCCAGCTAATTGTCATACCACCTACTGTGAAAACATATCCAGTAGTGCTCCTCCTGCCATCCAAATCTCCAACCATATCTGAATCAACATAGCCGCGTAAAGAAGTATCTGACCCTCCATAGCATAACTCCATGTTGGATGTCCCTCTCAAATACCTGAGAATCCATTGGACTACTTTCCAATGTTCTTTACCTGGATTAGCCATAAACCTGCTCACAACTCCCACTGCCTATGCAATGTCTGGTCTAGTACAAACCATGGCATACATAAGACTTCCTACTGTTGAAGCATAGGGAACATGTGTCCATGTACTCAACCTCCTCATGTGATGAAGGACACTGATCTTTGATCAATTTGAAGTGTTCCGGCCATAGGTGTACTAACAGGTTTTGATTTTTGCATGTTAAACCTTTCCAACACCTTATTGATATAAGCCTCCTGAGACAAATACAACTTCTTATTTTTCCTGTCTCTATGAATTTGCATGCCAAGGATTTTCTTTGCAGCTCCCAAATCCTTCATTGCAAATGTGTGAGCTAACCTTTCTTTAAGCTTACCAATGTCCTGCATACTAGATCCTGCAATCAACATATCATCCACATACAATAACAAAATAACATAGCTCCCATTTTCAAGCCTTTTAAAATAAACACAATGGTTAGATTCACATCTCATAAAACCATGCTCATGCATAAATCTGTCAAATCTCAAATACCATTGCCTTGGGGCTTGCTTGAGCCCATATAGGCTCTTTTTCAATCTGCACACAAGTTTCTCCTTACCCTTGACTTCATAACCAAGCGACTGCTGCATATAAATTTCTTCCTCCAAATCACCATGAAGAAAAGTTCATCTTAACATCAAGTTGTTCTAAATGCAAATATTTTGTTGCAACCAAACTTAGAACAGTATGAATAGAAGTCATCTTAACTACAAGAGAAAAAATCTCATCAAATTCAATACCTGCTTTCTGTGCAAATCCCTTTACCACAAGCCTTGCCTTGTACCTCTTCAGTCCACCTTCTTCTTCCTTGATCCTGTAAACCCATTTGTTCTGCAGTGTTTTCTTACCTGCTGGCAACTTGACCAAATCCCATGTTTGATTTTGTTCTAAGGAGTCCATCTCCTCATCCATGCCATGCTCCCACTGCTCATGGGTATCTTCCTACATTGCTTCTTCAAATCTTTCTAGTTCACCACTATTAGTCAGTAATAAATAAGAAAGTGAAGGTGAAAATCTCTTCTGGAGGTCTACTTACCCTTTGTGACCTTCTCACTGAAATTTGAGGTGTCTGAGGCTCATTCTGTGCCTGTTGCACATTCATGTCAATTTCTGTCAGTGACCGATGTCGGTCACCTATAACTGACTGCGGTTCCTTTGCCTTCTGACCGACGTCGGTTCTGGAAGTACCAGCACCGGATGTCTGTCACTATCTTCTCTGATCCTGGTTCTTCTAACCGACGCTGGTTAGCCTGACCGGTAGCGGTCTCTGTAGAACCGATGTTGGTGTTTGTGTAAGTCTGCTTTAGGTCTGAAAGTTGATTTTCCTTCAAAATCTCCTCAACCTGTTCATGTTTAGGCACCAAAACCTGATCCATGTACATTCTCTTTTCATTCCAATCAACGTCACGACTCCTAACAATCTTAGAATCTTCTAAATCCCAAAATCGATATCTGAAATCACTAGAGCCATAACCAATGAAAGTACATCTCTTAGACTTAGCATCCAACTTCTTTCTATTTTCTCTATCAACATGCACAAAATATTCTGAGCTAAAAACTCTAAGAAAAGAATAATTTACCTCCTTTCCAGACCAAGCTTCTTCTGGTATTCCACCATCCAGTGATGTTGAAGGCCCATGGTTTATCAAGTATACAGTTGTATCCACTACTTCTGTCCCAAAAATTCAAAGGCAAGCCGACATGTATCCTCATGCTTCTAGCATGTTCCATGATTTTCTGTTCATTCTTTCTGCAACTCCATTCTCCTGTGGAGTTCTAGGAACCGTTCTTTCTCTTCGTATTCCATTCTCTGAACAATAATCATCAAAAGCCTTGTTGTAGTACTCACCACCATTGTCAAATCTAAGGCACTTCAATTTTAAGTTTGTTTCATTTTCTACAAGGGCTTTCCATCTTTTAAAAGTTTTAAAAAACATCAGATTTATGCTTAATACAATAGATCCATACCTTCCTTGTGGCATCATCAATGAAAGTCACATAATATTGGGATCCTCCAATAGAAGCTACCTGGGCTGGTCCCCACACATCTGAGTGTACAAGCTCCAATTTCTGCTCCTTCTTTGTTGACCCAACCTTGAGAAATCTCACTCTCTTCTGCTTTCCAAAAATGCAATGCTCACAAAATTCAAGATCTAATTGTTTCAAATCTGATAACTTACCCTTTGCCTTTAAGATCTGCATTCCTTTTTCACTCATATGGCCTAGCTGATTATGCCACATGTTTGCATCTGAATCTGTAGTAGATAACACAGAAAAGGAATCAGTAATACAGGTAGACAAATATAAAGTTCCCACCTTCTTTCCTCTTGCTACAACAAGAGATCCTTTGGTAACCTTCCAAGAATCAGCTATGAATGTAACCACGCATCCAGATTCACCAAGTTTCCCTGCAGATATTAGATTTCTTTTGAGGCTTGACACATGCCTCACATCTTTCAATACCCATGGGTTTCCATTCTACAACTTTAGATAAACATCACCTTTACCAGTAATATTGCATGGCTCATCATCACCTAAATAAACATGTCCAAAATCACCCTGAACATAATTTTTGAAATAACCCTTATTAGGGGTAGCATGGAAAGAAGCTCCATAATCTAACACCCAAGATTTTAATCTATTATCCAAGGAGAGAATAAGGACATCTTGCTTTACCTCACTTGCAACGTTTGCCTCTTTACCTTTTTCTTTGTCTGATGCATTCTCTTTGTTTTCCTTAGACCAACACTCCTTTACATGTCCTCTCTTTCCACAATTCCAGCAAAGTAAATCTTTGTACCTGGATCTAGATCTGCCTTGTCTTGACTTTGATCTCCCATTCTTCTTGCTCTTGGATGATCTCTCCTTAGATCTTCCCTTGCTTTCTACAGTTAAAGTGTTTCCAGATGATGATTCTCCTGAGCTTTTCCTACGTATTTCCTCATTAAGGATTACACTAACCACATCATCAAATTTCAAACCTTTAGAAGCAAGTTGTTGTATTACTAACAGCCATTACCAAATTATCCCAACTATCTGGCAAAGAGCATAAGAATAAAAGTGCTTTCACTTCATCATCAAATGGAATTTCTACCGATTTTAATTGATTAACAATAGACCGGAAATCATTCAAATGATTAGACACAGATCCACCTTCTTGCATCTTAGAATTAAACAATTTTTTCATCAAATATACCTTATTCGAAGCACTAGGAGTTTCATACAAATTTGCTAAAGATTTCATCAACTCTACCGTGGTTTTTGCATCTGTAAAATTCGAAGCCACCGATGCTGCCAAGCTTAATCTTATAGATCCCAGAGCCTTTCTATCAAGAACCTTCCATTCTTCATCTGTCATCGAACTTGGCTTTCCTTGCTCGTCCAACTGTAATTATAGATCTTTCTGATACAAATAATCCTCCACTTGCATTTTCCATAGTTGATAATTACGACCATCAAATTTCTCTACTCGGTATTTACTATCTTCTGCCATTGCTCTGCTCCCACTCAATCAGAAAACCCTCTGTGAGTAAATCCCGTCAACACACAAAACCTCCAAACAAAATCTCTGATACCATTTGTTGGGGTTTAAACCATATAATAGTGTTGCACATATCTATAATCAGATAAAGCATACAAGTAATCAATGCGGAAATAACCAGAAGATGAAATCAACAAGAGAAAGATTACACCAGATTTAATGTGGTTCACCCAGTGTGGGCTACGTCCACCAAGAAATGACCAATATTATTATTTAGTGCTTAACAAAGGAAATACAATGAAGATCTACTGTCTTCCAACACCTCTATGGATGTTCAATGCTCTTCCCTCACTTAGCTACACAATCTTGCTCACCAAGGAAAACATACAACAACTAATTATTATCTTCTTCTCTCAAACTTGCTTTACTGAGTCTGTACACTTTAGAACAATGCATACCTGCATGTGAGTCTATTTTAGGCAACTTATCTTTGCTTTACACAAACAATAAATCATCTTTAAAACAATTGATTTATTCTATTTTTCTGGCCAAAAATAAAAAGCGTCGTTACATAGGTAATCGATGGCGGTTAGACCCTAACTGACGCCAGTTACGCCCCGACCTAATTTGCCTAACTGGACCGACGCCGATTACACCTTAACCGACGCTGGTTACTATTAAACCAGTAACACTGCA
Source organism: Taxus chinensis (assembly GCA_019776745.2). Taxonomy (NCBI): domain Eukaryota; kingdom Viridiplantae; phylum Streptophyta; class Pinopsida; order Cupressales; family Taxaceae; genus Taxus; species Taxus chinensis. Next base: position 718,595,324 of record CM034148.1, read on the forward strand.
AAATCAAGTTTCTTAGTGAAGCAATTTAGCTCCACACCACGCAAAGCTCCTTTTGAAGTGGCGTGCACCCCTCCTTTGGTAGGTCAATCCTCTGCGCCAACTAAAGTTCTTGCTTCTGTGCCTGAATAGTCAAGAAGGGAAATTATTCCCAAAATTTATAAGTCAGTAGGACTTCCATTTAGCATTGTGGACTAGATGAAGAGGAAAAACATAAATGTCACAATGTGGGATGCCCTGACCATTCCTTCTCAACAATATCTACTGCATAAGGCCTTATCCCAGCTTCCACGCGCTACTATCAATATTTTCCAAGAGAGAGAGGAGAAGTAAGTAGATTTGTTCAAACCCCACCCTTCTACATGTCCTTGATCATAGGAAAACACCTAGTGCATAATTGCATGATAGACTCGGGCGCTAGTACCTCTGTTATGCCCAAGAAGATTGTTGATGTCCTAGGTCTTAGGTATAGCCATTTGTCTAAAGGAGTCTTGCAACTTGATGGATCAATTGTCACTACCCTATGAGTCATAAAGGATCTTGGGTTGAAACTTCATGCATTTCCAAGCCTCACCATAACTCAAGATGTGTCTATCATTGACTTACCTCCTTTGTTTTCCCTTTTCCTATCAAGATAATTCATTACAAAATTGGGTGGTTACTTGTCTTTTGATTGGTCTCATATGTTACTCAAGACAAGGGATGGTACATGATTTACCTTACAAGATGAGCATATATTTTCCTATCATGTAGATTCATACGCCCCATCCCCTCTCCAAACCAATTGTTTAATCTAAGAACAAGCTTTAGTTCCTGAGGAGCAGATTCTTCTACCCCATGTTCTAGTACTTGATGGGTGGGAAGAGAGGCACCATAAATTTGACCCATATGCTGAGGAATTGGAAGCATATGAGACCGGGCTTGGTACTTACTACATTCTTGAAGAATAAGTTATGCTATCATGTGCGCTCAAAAAGGAAAAAATTGAACCTAGTTTGTGGAAGTTAAACTTTGATGGATCCAGAAGTAGAAACGGTGCAAAAGAAGAAGTGGTTCTCATTTCCCCTAAGGATGAGAAATTATTCTTCACGCACAAGTTGACATTCACATGCTCCAACAATGTGGTAGAATATGAAGCATTGGTGCATGGCCTTATCATTACTGAGAAGAAGAATATTAAGGCACTTTAGATCTTTGGGGACACAAAATTGGTTATCCACTAGGTTACCAACAAAAGCGAGATTAAGAATAAGCTTCTCAAAGCTTATAAGCATAGAGTTTGGGACCTTCTTGAAAGATTTGATGCTCTGAATCTGTAGGTAGTGCTGCACAAAATGAACATGGAGGCTGACCAAATGGACTCAGTAGGTTAACAATTCTCTCCTACAAAAGAATTTGCTAAAGGAAACACTCAGCACATCAAGATGGTCATCAGACCATCCATTCCAGATAATAACACCAGCTGAAAAGTGTTTGACAATGACGCGTAGATCATCCAGTTCATCCAAAATTAAGTTGAATTATCATCAAACATGCAAGCAAACTTGCATGATAGTTATGGTGACCAAGTAATATAGTTGAAGACAAATAAGTTGCCTAAAGGGTGGGTCACCTTAGAACAAATGTTTATCCCTGATGATGATTTCAAGGGTGAAGAAAGATACATGTGCTCTGTGCAGGAAGATTTCTCTCCAGTCACTTTTACGTGCAGAAAAGAGTTGCTTCTCAGTAAGACTTGCACGCATGATGGAAAATAGGCCTTCATATCTCTCTTTCAGAAATACAGTGACATCTTCTCATGGGAGTATGAATAACTGAAAGGTTTTAATCCGAGTGTTGCTCAACACTCCATTGACCTTGATGATGGTATAAATCCTATCAGAATGAATTAATGACCTGTCAATCCGAAGATAGATCCCCTCATGAGAAAGGAATTACCCAAACTCATCGAGGAAAATATTATTTTTCCCATCAAGTACTCTACTTGGGTCGCAAATCTAGTTCCAGTGCACAAGAAGAATGGTGAAATCAAACTCTGTGTTGACTTCAGAGATTTAAATAAGGCATCTCTAAAGGATCATTATCCTTTGCCTTCAATGGAGAAGATTCTGGAAACTATGGATGGCGCACAAAGATTCTCAATGTTAGATGGGTATTTAGGTTTCAATCAAATCCTGGTCAAGGAAGAAAATCGATTCAAAACAGTGTTTACAACTAAAATGGGGAGTGTATGCATATCAAAATATGCCCTTTGGTATATCAAAATGTGGGTGCCACATTTCAATGCTCTGTGGATATCACCTTCATAGGTTACATTAATGAGTTCATCTTGGTTTACCTTGATGACATAACCATCTTCTCAAAGCAGAGCAAGTTGATCATATGACCCACCTAAAGAAAGTATTTGAGAGACGTGCAGAAAGTATGTGGTGTCCCTTAACCCCAAGACCTGAAATTTTGTAGTGGTACAGGGAAAGCATATTGGGCCATGTGGTTTCAAAGGATGGCATCGCAATTTATCTTGAGCACGTCTTCTGCCATCCTCAGCTCTTTCCCTTATTAGTGCACACAAGAATTCCTTGTACAGTCCTTCCTGGGTAAGATCAATTTTGTTAGACACTTCATTCCTAACTTTGGAGGTCTAGTTTCATCTCATCACCCTGATGCTCAATAAGCACATAGCCTTCATGATGGACAATAGAAGGAAGAGAGACGATTTAAAAAAATCAAGCAAGAAATTGGTTGTGCATGCCAGCACTCATAAAACCTGAATTATTCAAATTATTTTATCCTTTATGTTTTTCGCACTGATACGAGTGTTGTTGCTGTCCTAATACAAAAAAATAAACAAGGTCTAGAATAACCAGTGGCTTTCTTTAGTTTGGCACGCTGAAATATTATGAATTAAAATACAATCACCCAGAGAAGTAGGTCTTTTCCATCATGCATGACATTCATGATAAATTCGAAAATTTTGCTAACCACAAATCATGTCAAGGTGTTATTCTCCCACTCTTTCTATCATATAATTCATTATGGGAGAAAAAATCAACAAGAAAAGAGAGGAAGATGGGTAACCAAAATCATGGAATATGATGTGATTATCAAAGCCACGAAAGTTAGTAAGAGGTAAGCATAACTTTTCAAGTAGATTACTGAGGATGTGCAGAATGATTCTGAGGCTTCATTATTTCTGGATGAGGATCTCATACGTGCACAGAACTTGAGCATGAATACATAGACCCTGATGCACGCGTGAGTAGATGATGGACATGATCACATTCCTTTCTGAGGGTGCATACCCTCCAGGTTTAAACAAATCAATAGAGAATACATTTGAGGTTACAATCTATCCCTTATGTTTTGATTGATGGAATTATCTTCAAGAAGGAATATTGATGGCGTGTTGTTAAGATGTATCAATGGCACGCAGACTAAAAAATTCTTAGATATAATTTCACGATGGATTCCTCTTGTGGACAACTATTTTCAAAAATTACAATAATGAAGATCATCATGGTAGGGATATCTATTGGCCTACTCTGTTTATAGATGCACACAAGTGGGTCAAATAAATGCAAGGAATGCACTTTCTTTATTAGGAAAGAAGAGATTGACAACACTCCCCCTCCAACCAATCCGAGGATGAATCAAGCTATTTGTGCAATAGGGTATTGACTTCATAGGAATGATCAATCCACCTGCAAGTGCTAGACACAAATGAGCGTTGATAGCTACAGACTGCTTCACTAGATGGATAGAAGATTGTCGCACTCAAGGAATCAACCAAGTTAGTCCTCCTTGAATTTCTTGAAGGTATAGTCACAAGGTTTGGCATTCCTCAAACCATTATCTCTAATAATGCAAAAGCCTTCCTTGACACTAAAATCACTTGATTGGGATCTAAATCTGGGCATCTATCTAAATACTTCTTCCAACTATTACCCCCAAGGCAATGGTTTGGCAGAGTCAAAAAATAAGAACCTGATCAGGATATGAAGCACATAATGAATATCTAGCCAAAGATAGTTGCCATACAAAGGTCTTGCGCTGTGATCTGGGTAGATAATATCATAGTTAAAAAGGTAATAGGAACTTCTCTTTACAATCTTGTTTATGGAAAGGAGGCTACCCTTACATTGGATGCTAGAATTGAACTCATTGGTGACTTTCCCAGTAGCTATAATTTGAAGGCATAGACCAAAAAGAAATCAAAATGGAAGAGTTGGTTAATCTTGAAGAATCAAGGAACTCTGACATAATCAAGCTATAACATCATCAACAAGCAACAAAGAAATGGTTTAATAGAAAGGCTAGGCCTCAAGCTTTCAAATTTGGGGACTTGGCTTTAAAATGGGATGCTGACAGAGCTAAACCAGGGTGTCATTCAAATTTTGATGCACTTTGGAGTGGCCCCTACATCATCAGTTTGTGCAAGAAGGATAACTCTTTCAAGTTAATTCATCTCGATGGAGGTGCATTGCAAATCCCAGTAAATGCGATCCATCTCAAAGACTTACATTAAAGTTGTTACAGCACCTTGTAAATAATAGAGTAGTTCCAATTCCTCCAAGTGTGTTGAGCACAAATTTTTTGATTGTATATAGTTTTTTCTTCTCGTTTGCCTCGTGCTCACGCTCTTCTATTGCTTCTAGGATGTAGAATTTCTATCAGCATGTTGCAAGTTTCAAAATAAGAGTCAAGAAATGGTCTTTCAAATGACTATAGGGGCAGTTTCATGATTACAGAATAGACTCCATGCCTAATGGATGCTTCAGGCTACTAATCTCATTCATCTAGAAAGAATATGGCCCTGAAAGTCACCAAAACTATCATCCAAATAACTCTCCTAGTTATTTGGGTAACTCACATACAGATTCTGGCTCTGAGCTATTCATTGCAATGTTACACACACTCAAGTTCACTTAGCACATTCCATTGGTCATTGTTCCCTACGCGACCCCTTCTTCTCCACTCACATGCTTTCCCTTCTCCCTATTTCCTCTTCCTCTATTTCCATCCTCGCTTTGTGCACATCTTCTATGTGTATGCCTTCTTCCTAGCAACTAAGTATCTGACCCTCTCACACACCACACCCCATCACTTTGTAATAGTTACACATTGACCATATGTTCTCTGCTCATCAGTTTGCCCCATTTCCCCGCATGCGCATCATGCACGCCTCATTATTCTGTGTGTATTCCTATGCGCCCTTCTCTATGCCTTCTGTGTCAGGTTATCCTATGACATGCTTGAGTATGCTACACACAACCAATTAGAACACGCCAATAGGGCACCGAATCCCTACAATGAATCAATAAGTGACACATGGCAGAAATAAAGAAACATCTACACAATTGGCCAATATTTCAGGCAATCCACGTACACCCACGTGTCTTGCGTGCACCAACGGCTCTGAAAAAATTCTAACAGATGTATCTTCTACTACAGAACTCTAATTGAGGTGTGCTTGGACTTGTCAGAGAGCTGCTGACATAAGCTATAGTGCTAGACCTGTAAATTCAAATTCTTTTTGGATCTGATAGGTAAGAAATGGGAAAACATCTTTCTAAGAATTGATGAGAAAATCTTATTGCTCTAACCACCTGATTTAATCTAATTCACCCTCCTTCCTTCTTCAACATGCAAAACAGGCTTGAGAAGTGCATTTGACAGATTAGTAGGTAGATTTATAGGCATTAAATGCCTCGTGTTGGTCATTGTATTTCAAAATCATATTTTCCCTCCTTCTCTTCTTCCATGAATTTATCTATAAATGTAAGAACCTAGCTCATTTTTTACGTTGGACACTCTGGATCCTTAGCATTTTTCTGATAACGACTTCATATTTTTTGTATTTTGGGTTGCAAACCTCTAGATTTGGCTCTTGCATGTGGATATCATCCTCCTTCACCATTGTAACAAGCGCTGTACATTTTTGTAACTAATAGAAGCATTGTTTTGGGACCATTCATTTTCCTAACATGTTTGCATTCCTTCTTCTTGCCTTTTCTTTTGCGTTGTGCACCGCATGTGTCATTTCATGTCCTTATCAAATCCTTATTTAGTTGCATTCCATAAGAATGATCTAGTAAATGTGTTTTCATCTATGCTACCCGTGCCTAGCCTCCTTTCACGCATTTCCTTTCATTTTCACTTAGAACAGATAGTGGCCATCCCTCCTTTTCTAATGCTATCTCCTTTCATGTTATCCTTCTATCCCTAGTCCCTTGGCATTATTAACTTAGTTTTCCTTTCTAGCACTAGGAGTAGCAGTAGTAGTGGAAATAGATAGAGGAATCGGCCTTCTCTGGAGATCTGTCCCAAGTGCACAAGGTCCCACAACTTGGGGAAGGTTCCATTGTGGTCTCAAATAACTCGATCCTTATAGATCTAAGACACGGGTCCATGTTTTAGCATCCAGTAGTATCCTCTACAGTCTCAACTTCAATCTACCCTGTCCACTTCCTACATCCACCAACCTCATCCTTTGACATCTCATTTACCTGCTTCTAATGACCCTATCCAATCATTGGTGTGTAGACTAGCCAATCTAGAAGCTGTTACTTTAGGTCTCAAGAAATCATTCATGTATGAAAAAAATTTCAATGATCCCATTCATCCTTCCATCAAAGTCAAACCCTATCCTATTCATTGGGAAACTTCATAGGTTTTCTAAATTCAACAACAAGAAATATCCTCAACAGCACCTCTAAGCCTTCAGACATGTGTGTTATCTTATATCTCATGGTCAATATATCATTCTTAGAACCTTCCCCATGTTATTTTATGGCCCTGCATTAGACTGGTATAATGACATATGTCAAAACTCCCTCTTCTCTTTCACACATCTTTCCCAACTCTTTCTGGAGCATTTCTCCATCAACATTCACTCACAAAATCACTATCACTGATCTCTACACCATTAAACAATTTGCGGACGAATTTATTTTGGATTTTTTCATAAAATGGTGTGGTATCATTAACCATATATCATTGAGATCTTTTCCTCAATCTTTTGCTAAGCATATCTCTTCCACCCTCGAGATTAACTCCTTCCAAATCTTTGAAGAATCTTTTACTATGGCTCGTAAGTTATAAATTCATGCCATCAAGTAAGGCTATGTTAAACTCAGATCTAATAAACCTAATATGGAGTTCACAAAAAATCCTTCCCTTCTTCTCATCAAGAAAAATCCAAGGGTGAGGAAAGTATTGTTTTCGTTAAATCATCTCATGCTTCTACCTCCCATATCAAGCCCTCAAAATAAGTTCCTCGTCCTACCCCGAAGTATACCCCTCTCGATGAATCTTATAGTTCTATCTTTGATAATCTTATGGTTTCCAATCTCATCCAACTCCCTCCTATTAAATCTTTATATGAATCACGGGCCAAACCCACCTGGTATGGCGAGGACGCTTATTGTAAAAATCATTGAGTCCATGGGCACGACATAGAAAAAGTGTCGTACCTTTAAGGACCTTGTTCAAAAAATTATCAACCAAGGGGACCTTCAAGTGAGTAGTTTTAATTCCCCTCCCAATCAACCACTTAACGTTTTTAAAAAAACATTTTCCCAATCATCCTTTTACTAGTCAAACAACCCCTTCCACATCTATATTACCTCAAGCTCACACCATCATCACCATAAGTCATGTTCGTACATCACCCTCCTTGACCACTTCATCATCTTCATCCACTTCTATCCTTAATCCCATCACACCCCAAATTTTCAACATTCAAGCCTACTGCTACAATATCCATCATATCGCCTTCTCTTTTACCTATGCCTACCTCTACAACCTGATCCCTCGCATACTTCTTCCTCTACACAATCCACCTAACCTACTCCTACCATCTCGACCATCCCATCAAAATCTACCCCTTCACCAACATCTAATCCTATTCCCCCTCCTACTTCCACACCTTCCTTATATGTTCATCCAAATAATATCCATATTCCCTCTTCCTCCTCCACATTTGAATCCTCTCCCATAAAATCAAACATCCCCATCATCTTACCATAAACCCACTTTGCCTCTAATATTAAACTCCTCATCCACCTCTCTAGATATCCCCCTGTGTTTATTATTTTCATCCTCACCAAGAATAAACACCCACAAAGTAAACTTAAGAATCCTGACAACCCCATCCAAAAATCACTCACCCACCCACATAAGAAGTTGGAGTTTCCCCTCCTAAGACTCCTCAATCTCAACCACCTAGTGTCCAAGCATCCATATTAGGACTCCCTCCTTCACTTTAGGACCTAGTCCTTCATCCAAAATACCCATAATCACTCAATCAAAATACAAAATACACCACTTGCCCCTATAAACCCACATCTAAATCATCTACCACTACTTTTACACAATCATCACCAAAACTATCCCAATCTCAATCCACAACCACCATTCCTTCCACATCAAAATTTGGGGTTAAAAATCCTAAGAATAAGACCCCTCTTCCACCCCCATCTACTTCTTCTAAATCAAACCCAGCCACTCCTTCTAAAACCTCATCCTCTAAAACACCTATCAAATCTTATGTCGAGGTGTTTTGCCATCTTCTCCATGCATCCGAGGTCACCCTTCCCTCATCAAACCCTTTGACCCACGTGGGAAAAAACCTACCTAGTTTTATCCTTATTTCATTTTTTCCTACCATCGTGTACTAGGCCACACTATCAAGCATTGTAAGGCCCTCCATGCTCTTTTTTATAACCTTATATAAGAATATGATCTCTTTGTTAAAGAGGAGGACACCCTTCCATCCCCCAGCATGTCCTCATTCAAATATGACCTTTCTACTAAATCCAAGGCTTCTAAGTCTACCTTTGTCTCTATTCCACCCCCGGCTTCTCTTTCTTCTAAAGAGAATCACCCTCTTTATATAGATGTTATTTGTATTACCACTAGATCTTTCCCTTACTAGAACTAACCATCCACCTCATCCAATTCCAAGTTCGTCATCGCTGCTCCTCTTGATGGACCTTCCCCTCATCTGTTACCTTTGCCCCCCTCTTCTTCTAATGCTAAGGTGTTTATCCTAGCCACTCCTAATCCTACTTCCATAGAGAAAAACATCGTAAAACAAATGCATCAAGCATCTGTTAAGATGTCCCTTTATGAGCTCATCCGAATCTCTCCCAACCACAAATAGACTTATTGAAAATCTACATTACGTTCACATATCAGCTGACGAGCCTCAACCCCTTACGGCTCTTGTTGACACTATTGCAACCTCTGCCACCATATCCTTTGAGGATTTTGAAATCCCCAACATTCTTTTCGAAGATCATGATCTTCCCCTCTTCATCAAATTTTGTATCAATGACACCTTCATTCTTCGATCTATGATTGACAATGGTACTAGTATCAACATAATTTCTTCCCATATCTTTCGATTAGCTTAAACTCCCTGACACTATTTTCACTGAATCCCCTGTCATTCTTTGCACCTTCAATGATGTTGTCGTCCCTGATTTAGGCATAGTTATCCTTCCCATCTGTTTCATCCATAAACTCCTTCATGAAATAATTTACATTATAAAAGGGGAGTTTTAGTATAATGTTTTACTTAGAAGGCTTTGGATTCACACCATTCACTGTGTCCCATCTACCCTTCACCGTTGTATTAAATATGAATACAAAGAGAAGATTCACACTCTCCCTGTTGATTCACCTCCCTTCAAAGCATGTCACAAGAATTATTGACAAAATTACATGTTTGTCCCTAAACCGGACCCTTCTTCGGAAACATCCACCGGTTCTTCTGTGCCTACATCTAAGTTACCCCATGATGGATATTTCGATGATGTGATGTACCACTTCCACGCAGGGGGATTATAACCTCCTCGCTCTTAATTCCCTTCCTTCTATTAACTACCTTGGCCACCCTGATAAGGTCTCTATGTATCAATCTAATGTTAGGGATGTCATCTCATTCGATCCCTCTTTCCTCAAAACCAATTTGGTCTAACGATGGCCTTGATCACCCTTCCTCTCATTCTCAAGATCGCTCTCACACTAAACCATACACTAATGGTTTAGACTTCCTCTCTAATAAATCCATTGTCTATACTTACCTCTATCGTTGTGCATGGAAGGGATACATTCTAGGGCGTTATGAACACGGTATCCACAACCTTTTCCTCAACCAATCCTATCAACCATGTGAAAAAAATGACTTGGAATATAAAGATCCCTCCACTCATCCTCCATACACTTCTTCCTCCTCTCACATCAACATTGAGTCACCTCCTTTCCCTCCATCTGGCTATCTCATGGATCCAAATGATACTGTATATATCCCACTTGAAATTTTTTTAGTCTCCACCATTTCCCTTAGACTAATCACTTATCAAGCTGAATATGAAATTTGGTCCTTTCCTCTTAAATATTATGAAATGATAGGGGAGGATTCCCCTACCATCAACATCCTCCAATGCAGTGATAACAACTCCATTGTTTCTTACATGGAGACAAAGGTATCTCATATCCAAAACTCCCTTCCTCCTAACACATTCACCCTCACAAATGAATCCACAATCGGCATCAACATAGGGACACCCCAAGAGCCCCGCATACTCAAGGTTGGCAATCTCTTGACCCTCAAGATCTCAATGCCTTCACCTCCTTCTTGTCTAAGCATATTTACACCTTCGCATGGTCATACTCTGACATGCTAGCTCTCGATCCTTCTATTTTCCTCCATAACATCGCCATTATCCCTGACACTAAGCCTATCAGAAAGAATTTGTGTCGCATACACCCTCGCGTGACCCTTCTTGTCAAAGAATAATTATAGTGAATTATTTTTGCTAAGTTCAACCAACCTATCGACTATCCGCAATGGCTCTCCAATATCATATCCATTTTTAAAATCTTCTGGACAACTCTGCATTTGTATTGACTTCCAAGATTTAAATCTCATATCTCAAAGATGAATTTCCCCTTCCCAACATTAATCAGCTCATTGGCCTTACGGCCAACCATGAGACACTCTCTTCTGGATGGGCTTTCTAGTCACAATCCAGATCCTCATCACTCAAGATGAAAAACGTAAGACCTCCTTCATCACTCCTTGGAGAGAATTTCTATTATCATGCCATTCCTTTTGGTTTGAAAAATATTGGGGCCACTTACCAACATGCGATGACCTATATCTTCCATGACCTTATTCATAAAATAGTGGAAGACTATGTTGCTGACCTCCTAGGTAAATCCAAGTGTCAACATGACCATATTTCTATCCTCGAAATCCTTTTTGAGCATCTTATCCACTTCCTTCTTCACCTTAATCTAGCCAAGTGTGTATTTTGGGTACTAACTGGGAAACTCCTGGGCTTTATCATTTCTATTAGGGGGTATTGAAGTTGACTCTATAAAAATTAAGGCTATTCTCAAAATGCATCCCCCTTATAATCTAAAGAAAATTCGTAGTCTCCAAGGTCATCTCCAATCGATATACCGCTTCATTTTGCAACTCTCTGATCATTTCCAACCCTTTCATCACCTTCTTCGAAAAGACACCTAATTCAATTTGGATGCCAAATGTCAGAAATTCTTCTATGATATTAAGAAATATTTTTTTTATCCACCTATGCTTACGCCTCCATGTGATGGGGAACCTTTCTATCTTTATATCTCTTCCTCTGATCACGCTTTAGGTGCCATGTTGGCACATCGCGACGAGTAAGGCAAGGAGCAGTTTGTATATTATATCATTCATACTCTTCTCAACTATGAGACTCACTAGATTGAAGCTATAAATTTGTGTTGGGACATTTTATTTTCTACCTCAAAGCTTCGTCATTACCTTCTTAATCATAAAACTTTTGTTGTTACTAGCATCCACATTCTTAAGGACCATGCACTCCAAGCCTTATCACAGTGACTATATCACTCGATGTCTCATGCTCATGATAGAGTTTGACCTTGAGTTCATTTCTCAAAAAACCATTAAGGTCCACGTTATTACTAATAAACTTACTGAGGCCCCTCTCCCTAATAATAAAATCCCTCATGAACAATTTCTCGATGAATCTGCCTTCAGCTTCCAACATGAATATTCTCCTCTCAAAATGACTCTCTTCTTTAACGATTCTAAATGTAAAAAGGGGGAGGTTCTTACATCATCATTATTCCTCCTTGGGGAACCTGTATTCCCCTTTCTTAAAAACTTGAATTTGAATGCACCAAAAATATGGTGGAGTATGAGGCTCTCATATGAGGCCTTCAAATTTTCGTCATACTTGGCATTGAAATTTTGTATATCTGTGGAGATTCTCATCTCGTTTTCAATCAAATCATAGAAACATATCAGTGTAAAAATGATGAACTTTAAAAATATAGGGATGTCTTTATACTTATCCTCGAAGAATTCAACTATTATACCATCAATCCATTCCATGGTTGTCTAATCATTTTGCTGACACTATGGCTTCCCTCATGTCCCTTATACCATGGACAACATAACAATCTAAACTCTCTATTATTGTTCAGCATTTGATCAACCATCTCACATCCATGAGATCCCCTATATCAACCATGTCGATACCGATCCATTCTATCTTTGGTATTGTCATATCTTTGATTAATTATCCCAATCCAAAATCCCCTCTGATATTTCTAATAATGGTAAGTTATCCTTTCTTCAACGCGCAACCCCACTATGTTATCCTTGGTGACATTCTTTACAAATGTGGGTTTGATGGCATTATCCTATATTTCCTTAAGTCTTATGAATCTATACATGCTATTAAAAAGGTCCATGACAACATATGTGGTAGACACTTTAACGGCTTAGCGGTTGCTAAATGCGTCCTTTGCTTGGGCTACTACTACTCGCCCTACCCCTTAACTAAGCCTATTGTGTGTACGTTAAAAAGTGTGTTAAATTCTAGCATCGTTCCAATCTTATTTGCATCCCTAGCCAAGATTTACATCCCACCTAGGATCTTTGGCCCTTTTCATAATGGGGGCTCGACCTCATTGGCACTATCAATCCACACTCTTCGCAGCGTTATCATTCTATCATCACCACTACTGAATAATTCACCAAGTGGGTAGAATCTATTCCACCCACGTCAACCAAAGCTAGTCAAATCATCAACTTCATCTTTAAGAATATCATTTTCCATTTTGGTGTCCCTCATAAGCTCATCACGGACAACGGAAATTCCTTTAAAAAATAAAAACATGAAGAAAATTTACAACTCCTTTCATATTAAGCTCATCTTATTTTCTCCTTAATATCTCCAAGCTAACGACCAGGCCAAAGCCTCTAACAAGACCCTTCATAACATTCTTGATAAGACTATTGATAATACGGGTTGTGATTGGAATATTCACATCCCCTTCACCTGTAAGGCCTACCGGACTAGCAGCTGCACCCCTACAGGTGTTACTCCCTTCTTCTCTCGTCTATGGCTTCAAGGTCATCCTCCCCTCTGGAGGTTCAAATTCCTTCCTTTCATGTTTCCCTCCACAACTTTATTTCTGATGAGGACTACCATAAGGAATGTATAACACAACTTGAGTTGCTAGATGAGCATCACTTTGGTTTCCCTTTAACATCATCAAGTCTATAAAGATCGAATTAAATTTTCTTGTAACAAGCATCTCAAACCTCACCACTTTTTCCTTGTCCTTAAATAAAATTAGAATGTCACTACTCTAGAATGGAGCTAACGCGGAAATTTTTCTCCCAACTGGATTGTACCATACATTATCACGCACAAGTATGGGTCTAGTGTTTACCATTTATCTTTCTCTCGATGGTAAAACCTCAACTGGAACCTGTATGGATCAAAAAATTACATGTGTTACATTGTCAGAAAATAATTACAAGAATCCCCAATGATGATTCAGGTCCTTTCAAAAGGTGTTCGAGCTCAAAAACCCATTCGCAATGTATATTTATAGCTTATATATCCTTGCTTAGCCTTCCTACACTTTTATCCAGCTTCTTGCTTCATTTTGTACTTGTTTTGGCCTTCAGTGCTAGCATCGTTGTCCTGCATGGGTGGTGGTTTTGAAACTGCCACTCAGGCAGGGCAACAGTCCCGTGACTGTCGCCCTATGCACAGTGGTAGTCCTGCCCACTTTTTCCAGATTCCATCATACGTGTTTCAACATGCGATGCTTCACTTAACTTCACTTTTAGGGTGCATCCGTGAGCCAAATTTTCTAAAAAATCATTTTTATTTCTTGGTTCTCCTTCCCTCTTCTATTTTTAAATAGATTTAGTTAGTTAGAACTGCCTCTTCTATATTTGTACATGAAGGCACATCCCAGACCCAATTCTTATATATTCCATGCTTATATTCAATCAAAAGGGGCCTGAGAATTTTGTGTATCTTGTATTGTATTTCTGGCCACAATGTTTCTAGGAATTACATAGCCAAGCTCAGATCTCTTGTGTTATCTCTCTTCTACTTACATTACATCCAGACTACCCTCAAGCTATCATTGCTCAAACGCCATCCTCCTGTTATTGTTATTACATTCCCAATTCCTTGGACTCATATGAACACTCAGAGAAAGAAAGGAAAAAACTTAGGCAAAAGATACTAATGCAACTGGATTTTTCCAAAGCTCTTGCTTTTCCAGGTTGGAATTGTGTGTGTTTCACCATTTTTTTTAAGTTATTGAGACAAAATAGATAAGGGTAAGGGCTAAGGAGGAATACATGTTATTGTTGGTCGGTTGATGGTTGTTGCGCATGTTCTGACTTCTCGATCTAATGTCGATTGTGAGAGCTTAATTTTGGCTAGGAGAAACTACCTAAAATAGAAACACAAAACCACAAAGAATAGTTAAATAATATATGACAGTGGACTACCTAGCGTGTGCTAGATCTGGTAAGTGTGATACTCCCTAGATGGCTGTCAATCCACTGTTTAAAACAAATTAATGTCAGGAATAAGTAAAATCCTACTGTATTTGATATGATTTAGGTATCTCATTCAATCAAAATAAGGAAAATCTAATATAATAGGCTAGGTTATAGTCAGATTTGAAGGGTTAGGTAGGTGTCATGATACTAGAACTAGTCAGGGTCAGGTTTGGGGGTTGTTTGGGTCACTTGGTAAAAGGTTGTTTGGTTTTATTATTAGCAAAGGTGTAAAAACACAGAGACCGATGTTGGTCGGGTATAACTGATGATGGTTTAAGGAGACCGATGACAGTCATGAGTAACCGACATCAATAAGGTCGGGGTGAAAGTAACTTAATAAGATTTGGTTGTGGGGATTGAGTTGGGGCTAAAAAGAGATGGAAGGGTAGAGGGGGGAGGTAGGTAAAGGTCTCAGGTATACTTAGAGGTGGGTAACAGGTGAGAATGGGTGATTTGGTGGTGTGGGTAGAAGAATGATTGAGTCTACAGGCAGGTAAGAGATTGGAAAATGGACATACAAGGTATGAATTGATAACATAAGTAATAAAAGACAATTATATTGAAATGAACTATATAGGTAGAAGGTATACTTATTATTTGATACAGTTTTAATGGCTGAATGGTGATGGAAGTTGATCAGAAGAATGGTGTTTGGTTCCATAGTAGTGTTTCTTGGAATGCTCCCATCAGTGAAAATGCTTCTGGATTTGTCCTGGTGTTGGTTGTGGATGTCTGGGTGCGTGAAAGACTCTGGTTCTACTTGCATACATCTCTCTTTTCATCCTCTTGCTCTCAGAATGTGCCAACCTTCAAAACAAGGTTACCAAAGAGAATAAATTGTAACCGACGATGGTTATGGGTTGACCAATGTCGGTTTAGGGGTGACCGGTGTTGGTTAAGGCAGGATTCCCTAGGTTGACTAAGAATACCAGATCATGGCAATTATTTTCACCGGATTTGTCTATTCTCAAGGATAAAAGTAGGAGTTGCCTTCCTCTATGTGGGAATATGGTTATGGAGGTAAATTATTTATGTGCTTTTTAGGGTTTAAAACTAAGTCTTATCTCATTAAGGTAAGTGGGACTAAGTCTTTATTAGGTATGGAAACATGCTAAGAATAGATTTAAGGTGAATTTGTTAGATGAGATGTCTAGGTGAGGTGGTGGGGTATAAATTAAGATAATTAGATAATAAATATTGTCAGGATATATATTAATTTAATTTAATTAATAGTGATGTGGGGTGGAAGGGGCCATGGTTATGTGAGTATGCTCGAGATGGTTGTTTTACGAGGGACCAAGGGGAGTGTGACCCAATTTTGGTGTCTACATTTTTTCCCTTTTTGTTGTGTAGCTTGTATTGGTAAGTGACGCTGACAAAAATAAGATTTGGTTACCCTATGTGTGGGTGAAGGTGACCCCCCTCAAACTAGGAACTGATGAGGTAGAAGGCAAAATCAGTGAGTGGTTTGATAAAAGGTGGATGTGATGAAGAGGAAGGTAAACAACGAGGGTAATGGGGTAAAGATCAAATCGGGTAATCAAGGTAATGGGCCAGGGTCAAAGGTAGAGACATTCGAACTCATGCACACGTATAAATTATAGCATGGTACCAGGTTGTAGAGCATGCAAAATCTACATCATCTAAGGGTCGATAGGTTTATCCAAACAAGGTTGAAGTGATTCTGGTATCCAAGTTATAGGATATGGTGTGAAAGCACATCGCAGGTCAGGTGCAGGAATGTGTAGGTATCTTCCCGGTACACCAAAGGTAAGGTTATGGCAATAGGCAAGGTAAGGGCATTAGGTCAAACAACACGGGTAACAGTGTCGCAAGGTATACCGAGCACATGGGTTCACAGGTCACTAACAATGTTCCTGGGTCAAGGCATATAAATCATAGTATGGGTACGAACGAAGTATGGGTAAAAATAACAGGTCCCATAATGCAATGTAGGATGGGTGTAGGTAAGATGGGTGGGGGAGGTTAGTGGCAATAAGGGTGATTAAGGTCAACAAGGTGGTGGGAGGGGTAAATTTTGGTCAGAAATGGGGAAAGGGTATTGACAGGAGTATGACAGGTATGATGTCGGTCATGCTTAAACCGGTGATGGTCTAGGTAAACCAACCACGGTGTTCTAGGGGCACAAGACCGATGTTGTTTTAGCTACAAACTGACCACAGTTTACTAGGGCATAGGACCGATGTTGGTCTAGGTATAAAAGATGCCAATCAGGTCGGGGTGTAGTTAAAAAAGGAAATTTTCTACTTTTTACGGAATCATTTGTAATTTACCAAATAGGGGAAAATGACAGAGTGTTGAACGAGTTGTGCTTTATTGAGAAAAAGGTACAAGGGATGAGATCCTGCTGAGGTGGAGAGAGCTGGTTAGTTAGAGGAGCCAAGTAGATGAGTCCAAAAGAGTGGGTGGAGCGAGGTGATTGGTGGAGATATTAGAGGTAGATTGTGGCATGGCAGAGGTGGGAGAGGGTTTGGGTGGACCACCAGTGTAGCGGCCAGACATACCACCATGCCAATGGCACCAAGATGAGGTAGGATTCTATCTAATCCTGTATTTGTTATTGAAACAGGCTACTGAAATGGGGTTGGGTGAAAATTTGGGTGTAAGTTTATTATTTAGAATGTATGGGTAAAAATGAAGGCAGTGCGGGGTGGGAAGGTCCAATGTAGGTTACATAGGATCAAGAATGAAGCTAGGATAGGTTTGGGTAGGTTAGAGTCGAGGATTAGGTTAGATTTTGAGAATTTGGGAAAAAAAGAGGGGGGTTGGACATATTCAGCTCTGTGACAATGACCAATGTCGGTCAAGTGTTGGCCGACATTGGTGGTTTTTGGCCGGCATCGGTCAAGTAGTAGGTGACTGATGCCAGTTACACATGAAAGATAATGGTCATTGTTAACCGATGTCAGTCAGCTGTTTGGGAAAATAGGTCAATAGAGAGTAATGGTAAGAGGTAAGGAAATGTCAAGAGATGTAAGGGTAGGTTTCATGAGAGGTAAATAGGGGAATAGGTATGATTGGCATGAATAGATTGGTCTAGCAAGGGGTAATTAGTAGGGTGGGTATGATAAGAAGTGAGGGTTGGATACGAGGTTTATGAGGTAAGGGGTGTGTTCGGTATGGGAAGGTTTTGACAATAGTGTGTTTTGTTGGGTGCGGGTGAGGGACCAACTATGGATGCGGGATAGGGTACCTCCCTTACTCGTGGAGGTACGAGGGAGTGCGACAGTCGATGATTGGTGCCATGTTGTAGAGGCTGGCCTAATTAGGGTCTGACGCTACCCGGCATGTAGTCCGGGAGCTGATTTTGATGGTTTCCCTCATCAATAGATGGGACTCCATGACCAATACTTTCCATTTACCAATGGGTGAGATTACAGTCACCCTGGAGGATGTGTACAAGATCCTGTGGTTACTAATAGTGGGGACACAGGTGTATTCGATCTCCTCATAGGCATATGAGGAGTTGATGTTGACCATGTTTGGTGAGGGGCTAACAGAGTTGAGGTTCCATAACACCAGTATGAGCTACAGAGATATGTATCAGGCCATTCGGAGGAGATGAGGCTAGTAGTGTTGTTAATGGAGGAAGTCTGCTGTTTTGCACTACCAAATGCAGAGGGTGGGAGATTCCCATGATCATTGATGGGGGTTCTGCATGACATGGTGGAGGATAGGACCCATTTTGCATGGGTTCCTACATTCCTGGTACAGTTATAAAGAGAGCTATGGGCTTATGGGTGGCTACGGAGGTTTATCGTGTGTTGTACTTTCCTACTTCAGACCTGGGCATATGAGCACATTGTGTGTGTGCATCTAGTTGGTATGCCCCAGGCTGATGAATTCAAGCTAGGTTTTGTTCAGGTGGACTTCAAGTGATGGGTGCCTGTAATTGGGGAGCGCTGATCTGCTAGAGCTACACATGATGTAGCCTATTATAGGTGATTGCTAAAGGGGTTGTCTAGTGTGGACATCATTTAGAGGCCCTGTGTGGGTTTTCCATCATATGGGTGGATGGTAGAGGAATTACAAGAGCTACAACTCCTCTAATGGATAGAGGGACAACTTACAGGAGAGTGTGAGATGATACCCATAGAGAGGGTTAGAGGGTAGTTTGGGCTACTTCAGGATATACCCCCTCCCTTCCCATAGTATAGGAGGGATGACATGGAGATGCCTCTGCCTCTACCACAGCTGACAATGCTGACAGGGTAGGAGGATAAGGTGATAGACTAGTGGATTGATGATGTTGGGGTGACTGATAGATACAGACAGTGGTGGGCTACACATTTACAAGTACCGTCGAGGTTGGGGCAGCCGATTTAGCCACCATCACTGTTCAGAGGGATGCCCCATAAGGGTAGGTGGCTACCTTGATTACACAGTTAGGGATAGTGTAGGGGTAGTTGACAGGTGTAGAGGCACAGGTTCCCACTTTATAGGCACATGTGGCCACTCTACAGGCCCACATAGCATGGGGATAGGTACCCGCACAGGGTGGAGATGGGGATGGGGTACGGATGGCTGCCCTACAGGCATAGATTATAGGTTTGCAAGGCTAGTTGGCCACTTCACAGGTGTAGGTTGTGGCCCTTCAGGCCCAAATACAGCTAGGGGTGGGACAGGGTCCCTCAGGATAGGAACAGGGACATGGTCCCTCTTTACATGTACCAGTAGGACAAGGTCCCGAGAGACAGGTACAGGGGTCCAAGCCGATGGCACCACCATAGACAATACCTATAGGTAGGTTGAGGGATGCCTTTGGCAAGGTGAGGTATTATTAGGATCATTCGATGGCCACAGGGATAGATTTCTTATCCTATAGAGAGTATAGAGCACAACAAGCCTTGAGTGAGAGGACCAAGTCACGTACCCACAGTGTAGATACTACAGGGGGCCAGCAAGCCTTGGGGCAGGGTCAGGGTGAGACTACCAGTGCACGGAGGCCAGCGGTGAGGGACCATCAAAGGATAGATCGGGGCGAGGTGGAGAGAGGTTGGTAGGACACCCCACTTGAGGGGAGATGAAGGAGACTAATGAGAAGCGGATGGATATCAGGTGGGTGATGATTAGTGATCATTTATGATCAGTGTATCTATGTTTTTGACATATTTTTGATATGTATACTAGTCTGTGTGTCGAAGATTATGAGGCTGCATACGAGAGTTTTTGTTATTTTTGATCATATATCGGCCTACATGCTGAAGATGGTGAGGCTGTATCTAAGAGATTTTGAGAGATTGTGATTATTATTTGTATCTATGTTCACATGTTTGTTTACACAAACATTCCGATTTATAGATGATGGTATTTATAGTATGGATGGTGTACTTGTTTTAATTTTCATTATTATATATATGTGGAAATCAAGTGTATTAAGCATCATAGAGTTAAGGTTGTGTAGGCATGGCAGAGTCAGGTTTGTTTAGGCATGGTGGAGTCAGGTTTGTTTAGGCATGGTGGAGTCAGGTTGATGTAGGCATGATTGAGTTAGGTCGAGTCAGGCATGGTTGAGTTAGGTCGATTGGATGTCCAAGTTTCTGGTAACATGAGAGACAAATGTTGATGTATATACTGGGTATGGTTTTAATTTCCAAATTTGTACCATAATGGAAATGAGAAAATGATAAATGGATAATTTGATGATGTAATAAAATGTGTATGAGTTGATACTTGTTTGGTTTAATTTCCATTTATTGATATAAAATGGAAACTAACTAGGGTAGAATGTGAATAGAAAAGGGAAAGGGGGGAATTGGTTAGGGTAAAGAGTGGCCAAGCTAACCTCCAAGGGCCACATACTCTCAGAGTGATGCCTATATAGTCCTGGTGAAAAGGGACCTCAGGCAGATGTAGTTCTCCCCATAAGCTAGGGAAGAGTGTCATGAAGTAAAGGAATGGATTGATAGGGATTTAGGTATGGGTGAATGTAGGTCATAAGCATGATTGAGTTTAGGTCATAGGCATAGTTGAGTGGTTTTGAAATATAGGTTTTGATGATCTAGCCTTGTATATGATAATCAATAAGTAATGAGGAAGGTTAATGGTAAGAGGTGGTAAAAGAGCCACTTAATTGATAAGAACCTTAATGAGGTGATACCTAAGAGGGGCTCATGAACATAAGACCCTAAAGGCATTGCATGATAAACCATTCTAAGGGTGAAGAAATTCACATAATCACGAAATGTCACATTTGCTGCAAGTCCCTTGAGTAAAGAGGAAATTAGGCAAAAAAAAAGGAAAGGAGGTGAGAATGGGCAATTGAGCGTAACTTAGTGTATGATAGCATGTTTCTTGGAACAAGAAACCCAGAATCAAAAATAGGAAAGTCCATGATGAAAATTTCATCTTTTTCTTCATTTGTTTGTTTTTAATAGACTGGTCAATGCGGGAAGTCTATATGGCATGAGTATATTATCTCCATGAGGTCTTTGTGAAGTTGATCAATGCAGGAAGCTTCTGAATATTTTTATTGAATTTGTGAAACGACCCAATATAGTTTTCCTTCAAGGGAGAAGTCTATTTATTGCGGTGGAATTAGAGTGAAGAGATGTCCCTTTTGAGGGAGTCATCTGTTGCTTGAAGTTTAACTCAAGGATTTGCATCCCTTTTTTTTTGGACATTTAAGTCATGGACAAGACTATAGAGGAAGATTAGGTTTTTGTTTAGAAGATAAGACTATAACACAGAGAGATTAACTATGAAAGAAATGGTTTCAAATGATGAATGATCATGGGATTCCATCTACAAGAATACGAAAATTATTCATGAGAATCATGCTATGAGTAGAGCCTTGGTACTCATATTGAAGATAAGGCTTAAAGGTGACGGGCATCACATGATTCTATTTGAGTCATGGATCCTCAAAATGGGCCATATGGAAAGTGGAAAGTGCTCAAGGGGTGAGAAATCAACTGACAGAAAGTGATATAGAACTTGATGTCAACAATAAAATGGTTGAAGATGCAAGGAATTAAGGGGCTTGGGTTTGGGTTTACCTTTGAGTGAAGACAAATGATAAGCACCTGATCCATAGGCATGGGTAACGATATAGGGTCCAAGCCAATTAGGAGAAATTTTTCCCTGTTTACTTTTCTCCTCTTTGGTTACATGTTTATTTTCCTTTAGGACAAGGTCACTGACCTGAAAACTTTGTTTTTGAACACGTTTGTCATAGGCATGTTTGATACATTTTTCAGTAGATTTGGAGATGGTTGAGAGCATTGAGACAACATTCATCTAATAACTCAAGTTACGCCAAATGATCTTTGTGAAAGTCATTGTCGTTGAGCATGTCTTGTAGTGAGATGTAGAGAGATGGAATCTAGACTTCGAGAGATAAGATAGCCTCGGTACCATAGACCAGAGAAAAGGGTGTGGCAGTAGTCGAAGTGCGAATACTAGTGCGATAAGCCCACAAGGCGAAAGGAATGTGTGTATGTAAATCCTTCCCAGTATCATTGACTACCTTCATAATAATTTTGTTCAAAGTTTTATTGGTTGATTCAGTTTGACCATTGGTTTGTGGGTAATAAGGTGATGAGAAATTGAGTTGGATTCCAAAAGCGTCACATAGTTTGCATAGGGTTTTGTTTTTGAATTGTTTTCCATTATCAATGATGAGACGGTGAGGAAGACCAAAATGACAAATGATGTGAAGGTTGATGAATTCACATATTTTCTCATCTTTTATAGAAATGAGAGGAATGGCCTCTACCCACTTAGTGTAATATTCGGTACCCGGTTATGATCCATCGGTGGCATTGTGAAGAATGGGGGTCGATCTCACTGACAAGATCAAAACCCCATTGAGAGAAAGGCCAAAGGTCTTGTGCAACCTGTAAGGCATGACTAGGTGTGTGATGGAGATTAGCATGTTGCTGCAATTTCACACAACATTTTACATACTCACAACAGTCATGGTTTAGGTTTAGCCAATAATAGCCTAGGTGAAGAATGCATTTTGTGACAGTTAAACCACTAAAGTGACCTCCACAAATTCCATCGTGGACTTCCTTAATGGTGTAGGGAGTTTCAGAACTTGTAAGGCATCGTAAGAGAATGTCATCAAATCCTCGCTTGTAAAGGAGACCACCCATGAGGACATAATGGGAGACACTTTTAAGAAAGGCTTGTTTTCCATTACGCATGAGATCGGCGGGTAAAATGGAAAGGGAAAGATAGTCCACATATTTCTTATACCAAAGGTCATGTGGGTTAGCGGCAACGGTTCCGACCGAGTAAACATCATGAGGTAAATAAGAGGGTTATTGTATCCTTTATATGGTGACAAAGATTTTAGAGTTAGCGGGGAAAGAAAGTATCTGAGAAGCGAAGCAGGCCATGGTATCCACAAATTTATTGGTAGAACGTGGGGTGGTTTGAAGTGCATAATGGTCAAAGGTGGTAAAAATTATGTCTACGTGCTGCTTATAGTTTTGAAGAATCTCATTATGACACTGGTATATACCAATGACTTGGTTTATGACCAACTGAGAATCACCAAAGATATTCATAGACTTAACATCCAAGGCATAAGCAGTTAGGAGGCCTAATACAAGTGCTTCGTATTCAGCAATATTGTTTGTACAATCAAAGTAAAGTTTGAAAGACTAAGGCATAGGTTCACCATCAAGAGGAATGAGGATAACACCAAGCCCCACCCCCACGCTGACACTTGGAGCCATTGAAAAAGAGTGTCATTTGGTAAGCGGGTTCGTCCATGGAAAGGGTATCTATAGACTCGTCTGGGAAGTCGAAATTAGATGGTTGATTCCCAGAATTAGGTGCATCAGCCAATTGGTCAGTGATATCCTGGCCTTTTATGGACTTTTGATGAATGAATTTGAGGTTGAGGTTGGTAAGAAGCATAAGCCAATATACAACACATTGATGTGTATAGGGTTTGGCATACATATAGTGTAACGGGTCAATATTAGTAATGATGAAGGTTTTGTGATTGAGTAGGTAATGGTAGAGTTTATTGGTGATGAAAAACTAAGGCTAATTAGAGTTTTTTTCGGCATGTGTATATCTAATTTCATAATCAAGAAGGGTATGGATTATGTAATAAACCACTTTCTCTCGGTGTTGGTCATTGGATGAGCAAGCATGGTACCTAAAGAATGGTTAGTGGTGGAAATATATAGGTAAAAGGGTTGATCATCCATAGGAGGAATGATCATTGTTTGTTGAAGGAGGTATTGTTTTAAGGCTTCGAAGGATTTATGACATTTTTCATCCCATTTAAAGGATGCGCCTTTCTTGAGCAGATGATGGAATGGTTGACAACAGTCAGAAAGCTGCTAGATAAAACGATGAATGGATTGTAATTTTCCTTGTAGGCTTCAAAGTTGATGGAGATTAGTGGGTGGAGGCATTTCCAGAATGGCCTTGACTTTAGCAGGATCGACTTCTATACCACACAAAGAAATGATTAAACCTAGGAGTTTATCGGAAAGTACCGTAAAGATGCACTTCTTTGGTTGAAGACACACACAATACTAGATGAGATGGTCAAAGATGAATTTAAGGATGGACAAGTCTTAAGTTCGATGTTTAGATTTTTCTAAAATATCATCTACATAATATTCCGGTATGTGAAGCATGATGTCATGGATGATGTAAGTCATGGCTTGTTGATATGTAGCACCAATGTTTTTGAGGCCAAAAAGCATGACTCGATAGTAGAAAGTCCCCAAAGGGGTGATGAAAGTAGTCTTGTGTTGATCTTCGGGAGTTAGTAATATTTGATTATAGCCCAAGAAACCGTCCATGAGAAAAAAAATTTCATGGCCAGTGGTGAGATCAACTAGTTGGTCAATGCCCAGTAGGGGGAAATCATCTTTGGGACAATTGAGATTGAGATCACAGAATTCCGTGAAAATGTGGATTCCCCCTATCACCTTTGTGATAGGAACAATGTTATAAATCCATTGGGGATGGTCAATGGGTAGAATGAAGGAAACCGAGAGAAGGTGTTGAAGCTATTCTTTGACCAGAAGATCAATGTGAGGATGCATTTTCCATAGAATTTTTTTGATGGGTTTGGCATTAGGGATGGTTATGATATTGTGGACCATGATTTTTGGGTCAATACAAAACATATTGGCATAGGTTCAGGAAAAAGTGTTGTTATGGTCCTGAAGGAAAGAGGTGAAGGCTTCCTATTCAGTAACATCTAAGGATTGGAGAATCTTTAGAATGTACGGGTCGTCCTGAGTGTTAATTTTATTTTGATGGTCAATTCGTTGAACATGGTTTGCATCTTAGAGGGTAACGACTGATGAATATAAGAGTCTCCCACACCAAGGTAGGTGAGGATGGAGTCATCATCCTGACATTGACCGACATTAATAGAAGATGTATCATCATCGATCATGTCATGATATAGGAATGGCAGAGAAGATTGAGCATCGCCATAGCATTTATAGGTCAGCGCTCCTAAGGAAATGGTGTTTACGAAAAAAAATTAGGCGGAATAAATTCGAGATCTATGGACTCCGTGGGTGAAGATGGTAATGTGGGTGAATGAGATGGGGAATATTTCCCATCCTGGATGAGGTCAACGTGAACCTTCTTGGAAGATGGAGCATCAAAACCAATGCCACTACGGTCACTATGTTTACGAGATGTACAACAAATGACAGTGTGGCAGCCCTATTCATAAAATTCGAAGCCAAATCCTTTCCACGTGCACCAGTGGATGAAAGTGTGAGTGAAATGATGGTTAGTGAGGGAGTGTAGTTCAGATGAAAATGGTTGGGTTTGGGATAGAGGTTCAGGTTTATATGTGGCCATATTAAGTCCCCCATACATTATATTAGTGTGAAGGTGGGGAGGGCCATAAGGAAAAACATCACCGATGCGGATGTCATAACTGGGTTGTTGGCACAAATTCTCATACTCTTACAGGGTGAGGAAGGTGTTGATATTGTATAGGTGGTATTCCCCAGAGTGAGGCATTGAAAAACACCTTCTAAGGGATTAGTAGTCGGTATGTGGGTAGCGGGGATGGACAGCTCATTAGATGATGGGGAAACAGGTGAGTCAGTAGTAGAAGCTATAGCAATAGTGGGGATAGCAAGGTTAGATACAACACAGGTTGTGGCAGTTTTGGTGGATGGGCTTGTAGGTGAAAGTGAAGTAGGAATAGTGGCAGATGCCTTGACTGGTACAAGTGCATCATTGGGATGGTATAGCATATTACAGGTCTTGAAAGGTAATGGGTTAGCAATGATGGTGTAATTATGTTCTTCATTTTCAAATTTGAGGCAACGGTGTAAATTCAAAGGGACACAACCCATGGCACGGATCCAAGGTCGGCTGAGAAAAAAGTTATATTGGAACTCCCCATCTAGGACATAGAAAAATTCCAGGATAGTGGAGGGACCTACACGGACATGGAGAACGATGGTACCCAGATAGAGGTCATGGCGTCATTGATGGAGTGCAACATAACTGGGTTACCGTGTATGTGATTAGTAGGTATTTGCATTTGGTAATATACATGGGAGGAGATGATGTTAATGTTAGCACCACCATCTATCATAATGCATCATATGCGTATATTATTGATAAAGACGGAGATGAATAGAGTGGGGTCAAGGTCGTCACATTGGAAGGGAGTGATCTCTTCATCTAAAAATATGAGGGTGGCTACTTGGCGAGTATGTGGAGGTGTAGAGGAAGATGATTACCTAGTGAGAGAGGCAACGTGGTGGGGGTAATGATGGAGGTTACAGGTGTGGGGTCATTTGGTAAAACTTCAATAGATTGAAGGACCTCTTTGAGGGCTTGACAATGTGACTCAAATGTTTGGACTAGGTCATATAAGAACATTTTGAGGGGGGATTGGTATAGTTGTTTTAGCATTGTGTGATGTTTGACCCCATCGAAAATAGGATATGCAGGACCTCGAATGGTGACTTTTGGCATGGGTGCGGATGATATGTTGGCTACAGGTTTTGTTGATGGGATAGTTTTTTTTTCCTTTCCCTTCTCTTTCTGAGCACGGGTGGTAATGTTGATCATGTTAATCTGAGGGAAGGTGGATGAAGAGGTTGTGTCATGGAAGATATAGCAGCATGAGGGACAAAACCCTAGTGGGGGATATGATCCTTGTGAAATGAGTAGGGCGCATTGGCATTTGGGTGGTGGTTTGGCCAACTCTCTTATAAAGACCATGTTTATCTCGAATCTTGAGGGTGGATCAAAGGGTTATGGGGGTGGATATTTTGGTCGCATAGTAGGTAATGGAAGGAGATCTGGGGAAATTGGTGGAGATGAAATGAGGTCCTCATCAAGAAGATCATCGTCATCAAAATTTTCTTTGGGAGAACATAATTGGACAAGGGCAGTTTTTAAAGCCTTACAGTTCTCTACATCGTGTCCTGGCATACAATGGTAGGCACAAATTTTTGTTTCATCAAACCCTTTTTGTTTTGGTTTGAGTGGGTTGTAAGGTCTAAGAGATGGTAATGTGATGATAGAATTTTCAAGGAGATTGGTTAAGATTTTTGCATAGGACCCTGTTAGTGGATCACAATGGGAGGTGAATGTGGGTTTGGGTACATGTATGGTTAATTATGGAGGAAGAGGATTTACATGAGGGGGAATGGTTTGGTTTACTAGTTTGGTGTGTGGAGTGGTCTTAGGTCTTGGTTGCATCTACTTGGGTATAGGCATGGTAGAAGAGCTAGCGGCAAAAGGTTTGGTTGGTTTAACTACCTTACTGAAGGGTAGCAGATTCTTAGCTTTAGGTTACACATTTTTGGGAAAAGGTGACATGGGTGTACGAGATGTAGAGGGAAAAGCATATGGTGAAAGAGGATGGGTGACCCATGGGGGTAACCGAGGTGTTGTGGAGGTGGTCGGTGGAGGTTGGGTAGAAGGTGTGAGTGAAAGAGAAGAAAGAGTCATGGGTAGTGAAGAAGTTATGGAAGGTAGTGGAGGTATGGGTGGTAAAAAGGCTACGGGAGAGGGCATAAGTTTTGTGGATTGCTAGGGTATATTAGAGGTCCATGATACAGAGATGGGCTACTGCACTCTTGTCTTGCCGATGGAATATTATTGCTTGGCCAAGGTCGAGGGGTGAGGCCCTAGGATGGACGAAAGAGGTGAAGGGGATAACGGTGTGGTACGCGAGGTTGGTGTATGAGGCCTAGGAGGTTGGGTCTTCTTTTTGGGGGCCAAGGTAAGTTTAGTGTTATTTTTGGAAGATGTGGCTAAATCTAATTTGATGGGTGGGTGAGTCAGGTTTGATTTCAGTATGACCCCTAAGGTGGTGATGGGTTTAGGTAAGGGAGATGATATAGGCATGGGTAGGTGTTTAGGTGTAGATGTATGTTGGGTTGTGGGCAGAGGTGCATGTTGGGATATGGTTGGTGATGTGGAAGGTGTTGCAATATTCATGGTTATGTTTGGTTTCATCGCTCGAAACACTTTTGGATAGATAGTGGAGGTGTTGGTGAGTGACAGTTGCATTTGGGTTGAAATGGGAAGTAGAAGGCATCCCCAAAGTAAGGCTCTATCAACATAGTCCAGGCAATCCGCCAAGCACGAAAATGGTATTGTTGTAAGAGGGGTCTAATTTGATCGAGTAGCGATTCCCGTAAAATGTGTTTGAGACACAGGGAAATGGCTAGCCTCAGATTTTGTGGGTAAGAGAGCCGACAACATATCAGATGGATCTTGAAGGTCCGATGGTGAATGGTCATTGAAAGGTAATGATTTTGATAGGATCCTCCATGGGTAGGGGAGAGGAAGGGCCAAATGAGGTGGACTCTCCTTGTGATGTTATAGGTTGTGGACATGTATATCCTATGAGTAGAAGAGGTGCCACTGACAACTGCTTGGAGATTTGAGGGGTCAAAGGTAGTGTGTTAATTATAGGCTCTTCCACGGGTGAAGGAGAGAATGAAGGGGGTTCCTTTGTGGTTGGAGTACATGAAATAGGTTCTGGTGCAAGTAGGGGAGCTTGGGCTAATATTTCATCTATGGAAGAAATTGTTATCCATATTTTTTCCCCCGAGTAAAATATTGGATCAGCCACGACCCCGCATAGAAAGAACCTAAGAAATCACATTTGGATCTTTCAAACAGGTTGCAGAAGGACTCAAATATGGAGTGGGAGGGCCTGATAAAGACTAAATGACCCTATGCAAGAAGAAATGGCTCTGTCAAACCATTTATATGTCTTAAATCCATTTAACAGGCTACACGTGGGCTCAAAAATGGAATAGCATGGTCAGAGAAGGAGGGGAAATGTCACAAAGAAGCTAGGAACAAGAAGAAGAAGAAACAGTGAAGATTCAAAGTCTTTAGGCTTGAAACAGTTTGGAATGGGTCCAAAATTGACTAAGTATGGAGGATACAGTGAAGGAAGCCATTTGTCAGCATGGCACTTCTCAAAAGTTGAATCCAAAAGGGGAGGTTCGAACAAGTTCCATCTCTCCACGTAGCCCAGGGTCTGAAAAGGTAAGAAGGGCTATTGAAAATTACAAAGACCTGCAGAGGCTGCCAAGTTTCAACTCGACGCTCCTTCAAAGACAAATCTTGATCGGGATTTCAAGTGAGCGCGAAGCATCAATGCATCTAGTCTTGAAAAGGGGGACAGAGTTGGGTTGAATATTCAATGCATGGTGGCAGGCCAGCAGAGAGTGCCAAGTGTCCAAATGGTGCTCACTCAAGGGTCAAATAAAGAGAGGGTTTCCAAAGGAGTGCCAGACTGTTGTGTATCCCTGGTTAAGAAATATGACCCCGCCAAGAAAATGACTTAGCCAAAAAACATAGAAATTGAGCAAGCTGGCGGAGGAAGCCACATGTCATCCCTGCATCATTCCAAGAGAAAAATATAGAGGCCACCCTCAAGCAAGTGCCAGCCCTCCACATGTCCCATATTTAAGAAGGGGCCCATTTTTTAAACGGGTTTTCCCTCCCTTTTGTACGGACCCAATACAAACTTCGAAGGGGCATATATTTCGACTCAAGGCTCGAAATATTGCAAATCTGAAACCATTGGAAAGATCTTGGCCTCGTCTATGCCATAGATATCTAAAACTTTAAGTCTTGGGAGGTTAGGTGGGAGAAAAATGGAGAAATGTCTTCAGGTTCATTAATGTAGGATCTATTCTTGCCCTAACAACCAAATCGGATTCAATCTGCTCCACTGTTTCTTCCTCCTTCGAGGTACCGAATAAGGATTTGATGAAGTCAAGATAGATTTGGGTCAAATTTAATGGGAGACATTAATAGCAGTGGTTGAGCTTGAATTTTTTTTTCCCGCTTCTCTCTCTTTCTCCCCGTTGTGTTGAATCTATAAAAGTAGGGTCGAAACTTATTGTAAAGGGTTGGACACTCTTTTGTTTTGTAGGCTCCCCTTTCCTTCTAGAAAAGGAATTCATGGAGTTCAGACCTTCCATTAAAATTGCAATACGCTTCTTGCCTCCTAGTTGTTTTGTAATGTATTGTATCAATCTACAGAGCAATAAAACATGTTTGTGATCGATTCTAGATCCTTTATTGTCTCCTTTTCTCTCATCTGGTCTTTCATTATAAATCTGGTTATCTGTGATTAATTATTATATGTATTTTGTTGGTTTGTGTCTATCAGCAAAACTAATGTTCATCATTCCTTCAGTGCATCACCTTATAGCTTAGTTTTGATTTCTTGTATTCCTTTTAGCCTTGTCTCCTTGGAAAATATAGATTAGGTATAGAGATAGATCCTTTGCAAGTTCTCACGTATGCACCTAAATAGCGGAATAGGAACTAGCCTTTAATCTAGAGATTTTTCCCATTTGCAGAGTCCCACACTTTGGGGAGAACTCAATGTTATGTGGATCACACCAACTGACTCTGCCTTAGAAAAGCATATATGACTACTCATTTGGGGGTGTTGTAATTTTTCAGTAATAGTTTTGGCACGCCCAGTGGAACAGAAGTCTCCATCTTACTACAGTAAGATTGATGTGCACTTGTTGTGATTCTAACTTTTAAGAAGTTTTAAAATCATGCATCTGGCAACTCCAAAAGAAACAAATCCACTGGTTTCAGCATTCCAAGCAAGTTCATGAGAAGGATAATAACAATGTCAAGAACAAGAGAAGAAGGACAGTTTGTACACATTCACTTGTCCCTAGACAAAAGGAGAAGAGGAAGAAGATCCCAGAGGTATCTATCTCCACCAAATAGAGCCTTATCAACACCTCCTCTTAGTAGACCATTATTTCAACCAAGAAGGGTTCTCAGGCCAATCAGGATGGCAGAGCCAAATCCTTATGTAAATTTCACTAGTAGCTGCCCACTTGCTCTTAATGCACAAAATCCAGTCCCAATGGCAGCATTAAAAAGCATCCCATATTTCACTGGAGAAAACAAGACTTCTCCTGGTGACCACATTCAAGACATTACAAATTTTTGTACAATCCATGAGATCACTGAAATGGAAATTGTAGTCAATTTGCTAGCCTCTTCATTCAAGGGTAAAGCTTCACAATGGTTCGGGAGCCTAGAAGCGAGCTCTATTTCAATCATGGGACCATGTGTGCACAGCTCTTCACGACCAGTTTTGAGAAAAATGAGACAACTTATCCTTACTGGAGACAACTGAAAACAATTAAGAGAGCTCCAAATGAGTAGTTGGAAGATTTCAAGCTCACATATTTCAATGGACCTAGGATAGGATTCCTACAGCAGTAAAGCCCACTAATGAAGGTTCCTTCTTATACTTTCTTAGAGCCTTATATTCTGATATTTCTTTAATGATTCAGTCAATCGGGGAGCACAACTTTACCTGCAGCCTATAGCCTTTCCATAAGAGCTGAAAATCATTTAATTCAGGCTAGAAAACTTTCTCCTAGGCCATACATGCCTCTATACCCCAAATTAGGTAACCCAAGTACTATCCAAACACCCACAATAGCTCCTATACCTACTCCCAGGAGTCAAAGTTCAGCCAAAGCCTCCACCTCATCATCTACCACCTCAAAGGAGGTTCAAGAAATTCATGAAACAACTTCAAGAACCTGGGGAATGAGCTATTAACCATCAAAAGATAACAGGATCATAGTTCTAGGCCACATCAGCCTCAAGCTTAGTATTAGGCTAGACCTTCGTATCAAGAAAATAGACCACCATCTTAGACTGTAAATCAGAGTCAAAACCAAGCACAACCTCAAGCTGTTAGAACTTTCAGGCCATATGATCCAAATACAACCTCAACATCAAGGGCATTGGTTCCAGCACAGAATAACATGGCATAAGAACATGATTGGTGTTTTCCATGCAGTCAGCCACATAATCAATCGATGTGCTTCATAGTTAAAACCAAGGACAACCTCAAGTTGCTAGACCTTTCATGTCATATGATCCAAACACAGCTTCAACATCAAGGGCATTGGTTCCAGCATAGAATAACATGGCATAAGAATATGATTGGTGTTTTCCATGCAGTCAGCCACATAATCAATCGATATGCTTCAATGGTGCACTAAATCAGGCTTTGATGGTGCAAACTAGTATGGTATGTCACAAGAACCTAGCCAAGAAGAAAATCAGCAGCAAGGAGCTCAACAAGAGGGACCTCTAAGTGAAACTATGTTTGTCAATTATAAAGTTGAGGACTTTTATGGAATGAATTAGTTCCCTTCTCAAATTATAGCTACCAATACACGGTCCAAAAGGAGAAATATTGGAGAAGGTCAGCCATTGAACTAAGGTAACGCTCAAACTTCCATCACTCCACAAAGTTTTGGTGCTCCAAATGCAACTCCCAACATGCAGAGCCAATACAAGCCACCTTCCAAATCCACTCAGGCACTAGATTGTAATAAACCATGTGCAAGAGAAAAATGTGCCAGGGAAAGGGCAAGTAGAAGGATAGCTCGTTTAATATCATTGAGAAAATGAAGAGGACAAGTGTGAACATTTCATTATGGGAGTCGCTGGTCATTCTAGGGTAGAGGGATCTATTACAGAATACCATACAAAATTGGTTAAGCTCAAAATCAACCCCCTAACCAGCAAGAGAAATTGCTTATCAATACAGTTCAACATAGGGGAAAACCATCGAGAACAATAAGGTAAGAACCTGAGACCTCCTACATTCTATGTTTCATTGATTATTGGGGATAAATTGGTGCACAAATGTATGATTGATTATGGAGTAAGTAGTTCTGTAATTCCCAAGCAAATAGCTGATCAAATAGGTCTCCAATATGAAATCATCTCTAGAGGGGTAGTACAATCAGATGGGACAGCAGTGACAACTATTGGAATCATCAAGGATATGAGCCTCACTCTACATGTCTTGCCCCAATGTGACTATGTATTTTAGAATTTATCAGTCATAGATTTACCACCCACATTTTGCATTATGTTTGTCCAAGGACTTCATTTCCAAAATTGGAGGCTACTCTGTCTGCTGACTGGTCACATATGCTCTTTAGAACAAGGCATGGGGTGAAGGCCAAAATCAAATCTGAGCCCATTATTGATTATCATATTGAATCTTATGTGCCTAGCCTAATCAATGCCAATGGCTTAGCTTTTGATCAATAAGACATCCTAAGCACTTGTGAAGCAGATACCAAGGTGGGATGTATCCCAAGACTTTACTCTTGACGAATGGGCCTACAAAAGGCATGCTTTTGAACCTTATAAGGAGATGGAAGAATCTGAGCTAGAAGTCTACTGTCTGCATGAAGAGAATCATCCTCTTCCTGACATCATTAAGCTATAGTATAAAGATGATAATGAAGTATGGAAATTGTTCTTCGATGGCTTGAGGAGTAGACAAGGAGCCAGAGGAGGAGCTATGATTATGTCCCCCCAAGGTATGAAATATTATTTAGACCTTTAGATTTCAGTTTTCCCTACTCAAATAACACTACTAAATATGAGGCTTTGGTCCATGGTCTTCATTAGGCTAGGAAGACGAGGAATCAAGAACCTACAAGTGTTTGGTGACAGTGAACAGGTTGCCAATCAAGTCAGAGGACTTAATGCTGTCAAGAATGACCTGCTCAAAAGCTACAAGAATAGGGTATGGGATCTCATTGAAGGATTTCAAAGCCTTCAACATTATGTCCATACCTAGGAAGGAGAACGAAGCTGCTGATAGGCTTGTAGCAGTTGGAGTAATGTTTGATGTGGTTAAAAGCATCAAGAGGGATAAAGGACAGCCACATATCCATGTAGTTGTGATGCTAGTGGTGCCAAATAACAACACATTTGCCGATAGGTGTTTGAGAATGATCAACAGATCATCAATTTTTTGTAAGAGGAAGTTGAGTTCTCAGCTATGAATCAAAAAAAATTAGAGCAGTAATATGGAGATCAAGTAGTACAGTTGCATACAAACAAGCTTCCCAAAGGGTTTGGTGACATTGGACTCTATCTTCAATACTAATTATCACTTTCAAAAAGAGAAGGATAATATAAAGATCAAAGGAGAAGATTCAGAGTCAATTCTAGTTGGAGAAGGCAAAATATTTCAAATTGGCAAAGTGGCCACCGAGAAAGAAAGGTATGAATTCATGAAACTTTTCCAAAAGTTTCCAAATGTATTTATCTTGGAGCTATGAAGACTTGAGAGGTTTCAATCCAAAGTTAGCTCAACACACAATCAAACTAGATCCAGCTACTAAGCCCATCAGACAAAAGCAGAGACCAGTTAATCCACACATTAAACCTCTAATGAAGAAAGAGCTAAACAAGCTAATAGAGGAAAGTATCATATTTCCAATCGAACACTCAAGCTGGGTTACAAAATTGGTCCCATTCAGGAAGAATAATGGAGAGATTAGATTGTGTGTATACTTTTGAGAATTGAATAGAGCATTCCCTCAAAGACCACTACACACTCTCCTTCAATGGAGACAAATCTTGCAGGTGGTGTCTGGATCAGAGAGATTCTCTCTCCTAGATGGCTACTGTAGGGTACAACAAGATCATGGTGAAAGAAGATGATCAGTTCTAAACAACTTTCACCACCAAACGGGGCACCTATTCCTATAAAAAAATGCCATTTGGATTGTCTAATGCCAGAGCCACTTTTCTAAAGGGCAATGGATATGGTATTTAAAGGGTTAATCAACAAAATAGTACTAATCTATTTGGATGACATTACTATGTTCTCCAAAAATGCAGCAGACCACCATTTATCACCTAAGGCAAGTGTTTCTAAGATTTAGGAGATTTGGGGTATCATTAAACCCTAAAAAATACATATTCTTGGCCCATGAGGGTAGGACTTCTGGGCCATATTGTGTCAAAGGAAGGTTTGAAAATTGACCCAGATAGATTTGAAGCAATAAGAGTCATTGCCATAGCCAAGCTCATAAGAAAGCCCTTCAAATATTCTTGGGAAAAATCAATTTTTTCCATAGGTTTATTACCAAACTTTTCTGTTCTTATCCAAACCAATAACATTAATGTTGAAGAAGAGATTTTCGAATTTAGGTGGACAGCTAAAGGAAGAGTCAAGATTTGAGGCCATCAAAGAAGCTATATCACAAGCCCCAAATCTTTTGAATCCTGATTTCTCTAAAGACTTCATATTATATGCCTTCGGTGGCAGTGACACAATTTCTACAATCTTAGTACAGCAAAACAAAGAAGGTACAAAGTTAGCCAATTACTTTCTTCAGTCAAGGTCTGGAGGAATATGAACTGAAGATAATCTTTCATCGAAAATCAAGTCCTGGCAAGTGATAAGAGGATTAAAGAGGTTTAAGCCATCTAGTTTCAAACAATAAAATCTAATTATTAGTCTCCCGTGTACGAGTTAAATATTTCCTTCTCAACAAGGATATGAATGAAAAACATGCAGGATGGATCACTCATGTCATGGAGTATGACATTGAGATTAAGGTCACTAATCTGGTCCATGGGAAGGGATTGTGTGAACAACTAGTCTCAAGTCAACAAGATGAGGCAAACAGTGAAAAGGAAGCTATTTTTGTTCTGCATAATAGTCAAGAGGAATAAAATGATGATGTACCCACTCCTTGTTGGACTCAGAACGTGGTGCACTTCCTTCAAACAAGCATGTCGTCATGGGATGAGTAAAACAAAAAGGATACATTTCAGACTACAGGCCATCCCATATGTTCTTATTGATGGTGTCTTGTTCAAAAGGGACATCAATGGCGTTCTGTTAAGATGCATTGGGATAGATTGGATTGAGAGAGTGTTACAAGAATTCCATGTTGGAGCAGATGGAGGCCATTTTGCTTCATGGGTGACAGCACTCAAGATCATGAAGGTGGGTTATTATTGGCCCAGGGTGTTTAGTGACTACTATGCATGGATCAAAAGGTGCAAGAATTGTGCATTCTTCAAAGGCAAAGAAAAGCTATCAGCACTTCCATTGCACCCAATTTCAGTCAACCAACCATTCATGCAGTGGGGATTGGACTTCATTAGAGTCATCAATCCAAATTCAAGCCAAGGCCACAAATGGATTCTGACAGCAGTAGACAATTTTACGAAGTGGACCGAGGTAGTGGAACTCAAAGAAGCTAATGAGTCTAGCATACTAGATTTCTATGAAGGGATAGTAACCATATTTAGAGTTTCAACCACCATTATATCAAACAATGCATTGGCATTCATAAGTTCCAAGATCACGGGATGGGCTATTAGGAATGATATTTACTTGAGCACTTCATCAAACTATTACCCTTAAGGTAATGGCCAAGCTGAGTCCACAAACAAGAACCTGCTAAAGATTGTCAGAAGAATTCTTGATGAAAATCAGAGAACCTGGCACACAAAGATCAAATCAGCCTTATGGGCTGATAGGACAACACCCAAGAGATCTATAGGCAGCTCTCCATTCAAACTTGTCT
The DNA here is from genome assembly GCA_019776745.2 of Taxus chinensis. NCBI lineage: Eukaryota > Viridiplantae > Streptophyta > Pinopsida > Cupressales > Taxaceae > Taxus > Taxus chinensis. The sequence continues at coordinate 718,632,098 of CM034148.1, forward strand.
ATGGGAAAGAGGCAGTGTTGCATATATCACTTGAGTTGCTAGCATTGGAACTCATGAAGTAGCTGGAGATGTCTGAATTTGAACCAATGGAGGCCAAGTATGTAGAGCTGATGGAATTGGAAGAAACTAGAGAACATGCACTCCAAACAATAGAGAAGGATTAAGCCTTAATCAAGAGATGCTTTGACAAGAAGGCAAGAACAAGGACCTTCTAGGAAAGAGACCTAGTTTTAAAATGGGATGTAGATCAGGAAAAACCAGGAAGGCATTACAAGTTTGATGCCATTTAGAGTGGCCCCTACATGGTCACAAGATGTAAAAGTAGCAATGTTTTCCAATTGTCTACATTGGATGGTGAGGAGTTGTAGATTCTAGTGAATGGAATCTATCTTAAAAACTGCTACTAGAAGGAAGGTTCTCACCTTGTACATATTACTTTAATTTCTTTTTCCTATAAGTGCTTGTGCACATTGTCTTGTTGTAGTTTAGGTTACTTTTCTCCCAAGTGCTTTGCATGCTCTACATGTTCTACTTGGAGCATGTATGATTTCAAATTTTGTATATAGTTGTGGTGTTGTTTTGTTGCTCTTATATAGTCCATTCAGAGAGACAGATGAAGCCCCAAGTCAAAGCAATTTTCTACTCTCAGAAACCATCGTTTCAAGATTTCTTATGAAAAATGGAGATTACAAAAAGTCAGACTCAGGAATCAGAGGCAGGATCAGTATCAGACCGACATTCTCAACTCCATGCCTAATGGATATGACAAGGAAATTGGTATTTTCATCTAGCAGGAAGATACCCCTGTGATTCGCCAAATTGTTATCCATATTTCAAGATATTAGATCAGCCATGACCCGGCATAGAAAGAACCTGAGAAATCACATTTGGATCTTGCAAACAGGTCATAGAAGGACTCAATAATGGAGTGGCAGTGGCTGAGAAAGACTAAACGATCCTATGCAAGAAGAAATGGCTCTGTCAAACCGTTTCTATGTCTTAAATCCATTTAACATGCTACAAGTAGGCTCAAAAATGGAATAGCAGGGTTAGAGAATGAGGGGTAGTGCCGCAGAGAAGACAGGAGCAAGAAGAAGAAGAAACGGTGAAGATTTGAAGTCTTTGGGCTTGAATCAATTCGAAATGGGTCCAAAATCAACTAAGTATGGAGGAGATAGTGGAGGAAGCCATGTGTCAGCACGACGCTTCTCCAAAGTTGAATCCAAAAGGGAAGGCTTGAACAAGCACCAGCTTTCCACTTAGTCCAGGGTCCGGAAAGGTAAGAAGGGCCATTGAAAAGTCCAAAGACCTGCGGAGGCTACCAAGTGTCAACTCGACACTCCTTCAAAGACAAATCTTGATCGGGATTTCAAGCGAGTGCGGAGCCTCCACGTGTTTAGTCTCGAAAAGGGGGACAGAGTCGGGTTGAATAGTCAATGCATGGTGGCAATCCAGCAGAGAGTTCCAAGTGTCCAAACGGTGCTCACTCAAGGGTCAAATAAAGAGAGGGTTTCCAGATGAGTGCCAGACTGCCATGTGTCACCGGTCAAGAAATATGACCCCACCAAGCAAAGGACTTAGCCAAAAAACATAGAAATTGAGCAAGATGGCGGAGGAAGCCATGTGTCAGACCCACGCCATTCCAAGAGAAACATACATGGGCCACCCTTGAGAAAGCGTCAGCCCTCCACATGTCCCATATTTAAAAAGGGGCTCATTTTTCAAACTGGTTTTCCCACCCTTTTATATGGACCTGATACAAACTTTGAAGGAGCATATCTTTTGACTCAGGGCTCGAAATATTAAAAATCTAACACCGTTGGAAATATCTCAGCCTCGTCTATGCCATGGAGATCTAAAACTTTAATTCTTGGGAGGTTAGGTGGTAGAAAATGGAGAAACATCTTTAGGGCCATTAATGCAGGATCTATTCTTTCCCCAACAATTAGATCAGATTCGATCTGCTCCACCATTTCTTCCTCCTTCTAGGTGCCGAATAAGGATTTGATGTAGTCAAGATAGATTTGGGGCAGATTTTATGGGAGACATTAATAGTGGTGGTTGAGCTTGGAGCCGTTTTTCCCACTTCTCTCTATTTCTCCCCATTGTGTTGAATCTATAAAAGCAAGGTCGAAACTTATTGTAAAGGGTTGGACATTCTTTTTTTTTCAAGCTCCTCTTTCCTTTTGGAAAATGAATTCATGGAGTTCAGACCTTCCATTAAAATTGTAATACGCTTCTTACCTCCTAGCCATTTGGTAATGTATTGTATCAATCTGCAGAGCAATAAAACACGTTTGTGATCAATTCTAGATCATTTCTTGTCTCCTTTTCTCTCATCTGCTCTTTCATTATAAATTTGGTTATTTGTGCTTAATTATTATATGTATTTTTTTGCTTTGTGTCTATCAGAAAAACTAAGGTTTGTCATTCCTTCAGTGCATCACCTTGTAGCTTAGTTTTGATTTCTTGTATTCCTTTTATCCCTATCTCCTTGGCAAATCTAGATTAGGTATAGAGATAGATCCTTTGCAAGTTCTAACGTATGCACCTAAACAGAAGAATAGAAACAAACCTTCAATCTGGAGAGTTTTCCCATTTGCAGAGTCCCACACTTTGGGGAGAAATCAATGTTATGCGGATCACACCAAATGACTCTACCTTAGAAAAGAAGATCTGACTACTCATTTGGGGGTGCTGTGATTTTGCACTAACATGAACATGAGGCAATTGGGAAGCAACTGGTATGTCATCAAAAATAGCGTGGACCTTGTGGACATTTCTATCATTATTTGAAGTGTCACTAGCTTGGTTGGAAGAAGGGGCATGATTAGGAAATGGCTTCTTGAAGATATGTAGGTTTTGGTTAGCAGGTGCATTTAGGCTATCCACGACTAGATCTCCGTTGTCTAACATTTCTTGGATGATATTCTTGAAGGTGGTGTAGTTATTATCGTTATGACCTTTGACACGATGATAGTTGCAAAATTCATGTTCCTTATACCCCACAGGCATGGGTCGCTCACGGTCAAAACCAGTATGTGGTTTTATAGGTGGAAGGGTAATATCACTAGCCTTAACAACCTTTTCCAAAACAAAAGAATAAGATTCTCATATCGAAGTGTACTTTTGTTGTTCTCATCTAAACTGGAAAGCTTGGATGGGAGAGATATTAGAAGGAGGTTTGGTTGGGTTTGATTGATGAGGGGGGCAACCTTGAGAACTACTGCATTAGCAGATCCTTTGGGTTTTGAAAAATTGTTTTGGGGTTTTGAATGTGATGTTCTTGTTATGAAGTTGAATTTTATTCTCTTCGATAGCACTAATTTCCAATTTCCGTGCCATGGTGAATGCCTCGTCAAAAGTGTGAAAGGTATGTACCTGCAGGGTTGGTGAGATGTGTCTTACGCAAGCCTGAGTAAACAACTCTATGAGTTTAGTTTGAGGTAATTGAAATGTGATCTGGTTAATTAGGTTGCGCTAGCGAGTGATAAATTCAGTGATAGACTCATCGTCATATTGTTGTGTGGATTAAAGATCAGTCATGGTAACCTTCTTAATAATGTTGATGGAGAAGTGATATAAGAAGGCTTGGGCTACTTGATTAAATGAGTAGATGGAGTGTCTTGGTAGCCCACTGTACCAATCCAATGCAATTCCTGTCAGGGACATCGGCAGGGTCCGTAGGAGTAAAATGTCATCATGGGCGATCAAGTAACACCCTTTTTTGAAAGACTACAAATGTTGTTGCGGGTCTTCTTTACTATTGAAATGGTTGAATATTGGTATTTCCCAATGTACATGGTATGGGTGAATAGGGATGGATGGATGAATAGGATCATTACAGATTTCATCATAGGTGAGAAAATTACGTGAGCCCAAAACCGATGATTCCAGTGTTTGCATCCTTTCCATCATCAATTTTATGAGGTCATTGGTAGGTTGAGGTGGAAGGGCTCCTCCTGTGGCGTAGGAGGACTAGTATTGAACATGTGATGTGGGTGGCATTCCAATGTATGGTGATGCTGAATAGGGAGGTTGGGAATAGGGGACCGACATAGAGGACATATATTTAGAATGGGTGATGGATGAGATAGGGGGTTGTTGATAGTATGTGTATGTAGGTGGGATAGTCGTAGTGACTCTAGTAGCAATTGGGGGCAATGTTTGTGGGATGGAGAGGACAAGATTATGGAATGGAGTAGGGGTCACCAACACCATGGGTGGTTGTGTTCTAATGGGTATTTGTGAGACAATAGGTGCAGACAAGGTTATGGTCTAGGTGGTTGATGAGGGGACAACAGATACTACAGGTGCGACTAATGCTGCAGATGCAACGATCATAGCAGGTATGGGTCCTAGCTGTGAAACCACTGAGGGTGAAGCAGGTGAAGGTAACACCGCATTATTAGGGGCTGATGTAGAAGTGGGAATAAGGATAGGAGAGATGGATACATGCATTCCATATATCAACTGACCTGAGGAGTCCCAGGTGGAAGAGTGGGAAAGGTAGAACTATAAGACAATGGGATTTTGATCAAGGATTCATGTAAATTCTTCGTCACCTGCACCAATGGTGGTAGGTAGGGTCATATCCATGGGTGACAGGAAAAAGGGTGGTGAAGTACTAGGTGGGAGTGGTTGACGACTTACGTAAAATATAAGAGTGTTAGCTTGATTGTGAGTCAACACCATGTGAATGAATGTATATCAGGTGATGATGTATCATGCAGATGACACAAAAAGCACTAGGAATGAAGAAAACAAGTGTTTATAGGTGGATTTGGGGTAATGTATCAGCTGAGATTCAGTACAGGGTAATCGACAATGGTTAAGGGTGACCGATACCAGGTCAGGGGTAAGCGACATCGGTTACTGTGAGACAGGAACAGTTTTACCAAATAAAGCAAAGACTGTTGACAGTTAGACGAACAAGTTGTATGATGAATATTTATCAAAGCCTAGAGAGTACAAAGACTCACAGGAACTCTGATAGCAAAGAAAATGAAATAAGGGTTCTTTAGGCAATTTAACCCAAAAGAATAGAAAATTGATGCCGATTAAGCAAAATTGATGCCGATCATGGGTAACCGATGTTGGTTACTATAAAAATTGAAAAAATGTAGAAAAATGGATTGTTGTGAATTTTAGTGAGATAAATAATCAACTCAGAGGTCTGGAGATGATTCAATGAAGCCCTGACACACTCATAAGAATTCAGAATACTCCAATGGTGATTGTGGAGTGTGCAAGGAAATAGAATGGAAAAAATGGAGAAGCATATCCTTACACCTCAAAATGCATGTCAATCAAATACTGAAAACACGTACCTAACAAGTGATTTTTAATTTGTTGAGCTTATGCTATTTAGAAGACTGGCTAATGAAATTAGAATAATTTTTTTGGTGAGGAAGGCTTCCTACGAAGAAGGATATCTAAAAGGAGACGTTTCAAGTGTGTTATGGCGAGGGTGGGCCATCTTCTAAGGTAATGACTCGACAGAAGCAACGAGCTGGAGAGTACCTGCCTATTGGATTATGTGATTGTTGATAGGTGTTCTCAAGTAATATGTTGTTTAAGAAATATGTGTATATTTGAATTTTGTGCATTTTGGTAAGACACACAGAGAGAGAGAATGTGCTTTCTATGTTTCTTTGTTTCAACATCATTTGGGCATGAATTCCAGCATATAGGTTACCCTCATTTTAATGTGAGCTAAATGGAACAAATCAGAATGTAATGTAACCAATTTTAAGCCCAAATCGAAAAGATTACGTTCAATGAAGAAAATGATGAATAGGAGAGGGTGTGCTCTTTCACTAAATGTAGAAAGTAAGAAAGAAGAATGATTCCTTTTAAATGCACCAAGAGAAATGTTTCTTTTAGAGCAATTAGAAAGAAGAGAGGAAAACTAGGGAATAAAATTACTGTGTAAGCCTTTTAAAGGGAAACAAACACACATGTTCACCTAGAAATGAAGAAAATGCAATGGAACCCTTGATGGGTCCCACCGAGCGTGCCAAAATGTTTCATCATTTTCTTTACATTATTGAGACGAAATAGATAAGGGTAAGGGCTGAGGAGGAATACTTGTTATTGCTGGTTGGTTGATGGTTGTTACACACGTTCTGATGTCTCAATCAAATTTTGATTGTAAGAGCTTCCTTTTTGCTAGGAGGAACTACCTGAAATAGAAAACAAGACCACAAAATAACAGTTAAATAATATATAACAGTGGACTGCCTAGTGTCTGCTAGATCTGGGAAGTGTGATACTCCCTAAATGGTTGTCAATCCACTGTTTAAAACAAATTAATGCGAGGAATAAGTAAATTCATACTGTAGTTGATATGATTTAGGTATCTCATTCAATCACAATAAGAAAATATAATATAACAGGCTAGGCTATAGTCAAATCTGAAGGGTAGGTAGGTGTCATGGTACTGGAACTAGTCAGGGTTAGGTTCGGGGTTGTTTGGGTCACTTGGTATAAGGTTGTTTGGTTCTATTATTGGAAAAGGTGTAAAACACAAAGACCGATGTCAATCGGGTATAACAAATGACGGTTTAAGGGAGACCGATGACGGTCATGAGTAACCGGCGTCAGTAAGGTCAAGGTAAAAGGACCTCAATAAGATCTGGTTGTGGGGATTGAGTTGGGGCTAAAAAGAGATGGAAGGGTAGAGGGGGAGGTAGGTAAAGGTCTCAGGTATAGTCAAAGATGGGTGACTGGAGAGAATGGGTGATTTGGTGGTGTGGGTAGAAGAATGATTGAGTCTACATGCAGGTAAGAGATGGGAAATGGACATACAAGGTATGAAATAACAACATAAGTAACAAAAGACTGTTATAATGAAATGGATTATGCGGGTAGAAGGTATACTTATTGTTTGATACAGGTTTGATGGATGAATGGTGATGGCAGTTGATCAGAAGAATGGTGTTTAGTGTCATAGTAGTGTTTCCTGGAATGCTCCCGTGACTGCAAATGCTTCGGGATCTATCTTGGTGTTGGCTGTGGATGTCTGGGTGCGTGAAAGACTCTAGTTCTACTTGCATGTAGCTCTCTTTTCATCCTCTTTCTCTCAGAATGTTCCAACCTTCAAAACAAGGTTACCATAGAGAATAAATGGTAATCGATGACGGTTTCAGGTTGACCTGCATCGGTTTAGGGGTGACTGGCATCGGTTAAGGTGGGATTCCGTAGGTTTACTAAGAATAGCAGATCATAGAAATCATTTTCGCCAGATCTGTATATTCTCACTGATAAAAGTAGGAGTTTCCTTCCTCTATGTGGGAATATGGTTATGGAGGTAATAGGCATGTGCTTTTTAGGGTTTTAACTAAGTCTTAGCTCATTAAGGTAAGTGGGACTATGTCTTAGTTAGGTATGGAAAAATGCTAAGAATAGATTTAAGGTGAAGTGGCTAGATTAGGTGTCTAGGTGAGGTGGTGGGGTAGAAATTAAGATAATTAGATAATAAATATTGTGAGGATATATATTAATTTAATTTAATTAATTAAATTAATAGTGATGTGGGGTGGAAGGGGCCATGGTTAGGTGAGTATGCTCGAGCTGGTTATTTTACGAGGGACCAAGGGGAGTGTGACCCAATTTTCGTGTCTACAATGTGTTTGTTTTCTTTATTTATCAAATTGTCAGTTTCAAATCATTGGTTTCAATTACATATCAAATAGAGTAGTAAAATTGTTCATTTCATTTAACTAGGCAATCACAAGTAGATCAAATCATTAGAAAGCTTGCTCTTTGACATTACCAGGGAAGTTGTGGGGAAAAATAACTCTTCTAGGGTTATGATTTGTTCTTCACTTCTGAGGTAGGGTTAGAAGAGTTTTTTATTAAATTAGGTTAGTTTTAGATTTAGATTCACACATCTGAACAAGTAATTAGCTACATCCGGTTGGTTACTTGTATTTAGTTTGTTTATTAGATTAGACACATTGTTTAAAAACCAGAAAAGAATCAAAAACATTTGCTTTCATTAGATTAGTTTTCTTTCATTTCTTTGTTTGGATAGACTGAGAAAACAACAAAAACATATATTAGGTTTCCTTTGATAATTAGTTTTCTCATTAAAATCATTTCAATTCATTCTGCATGACCATTAATGGTCCACAACAAGAGAAGACGTATAGTCATGATCCCTTGGTCCCACAACCCAACAAGCCAGAATTTATAACTGACATTGATATGAGTTTACGTTTGAAAATTTTACGCACACCCGTAACTTACTCTAAGAAAATAGAACAACTAAACACGTTAAACATCACTGCTAATCAAGCCTATGATTATTGGACTGCTCCTGGCAATAGGGTTTGATTATGCACATGACCATACAAGTGCCAAAACCTCCACGATTTTTTGGTTGTGATCCTCAGGTCCCACAACCCAATGGGCCCTCTGACCAATTAGACATTGACACTAGTTTACATACATTGGTATTCAGGTCTTCACCACTTCCACCTAACATTATTGTGCAACTTTCCTTATTGAACATAACATTTGATCAGGCTAAGACTTTTTGGACTAGACCGGAAAATTGCTCATAGTCCCTATGGCTCCACTACACCTCTTGTTCCCACTTCCATGAAGTTGTCTGGAAATCCATACGAGGTGCCCGTAGGTCACTTTCCACATGTTCAGCAACTAATAAATAGAATCTCGACAGATCTCGATATCGACTGGAGTCTCCAAGTGGCTATTATATCATATCGATCCATCACACCACTTCAGGTTAGGAGAGCATTCTTTTCCTTGGACTCACGGATCCTAATATTGCACGTTGTTTTCCAATTAGCTTGTTCATCACCATCTCACCCACATCTATTTCATTCTACACTGGTTGTCTCAGCATGACCTCAGGAAGTTGGGTGTGAAGAAGGTCACATGTTGATTTTCTTTCATACAAAATGCCTCAATGATTTTCACTTGCGACCTTCTACTATTATCATATCTACCAATGTGATCCTATACACCTTACCGATCTCCCTTTCACATCGATTACCCCTTCCATTCATCATTGTAGCGATCTAGAATTATGTGGTCCACCATCACTATCCTGTGTATGACCTTAAAAATGGGAACCATGGCTCTACTCATAGCATGTTCCTCATGGATAGGTTCTTCCTTCTTTGTGAGAATTTTTTTATTGTTACTTCCATTTCCCTCTTATGTTCCTTCTAGAACCATGACAAGGTTATTTAAGTATGTCTTACACATCTTTATTTTCCCCCTCCCCAAGTGGTATACTTTGTTATCCCCAACTTCTCTATCAAATTCAAAGTCAAGGATGATCCTTAAGTTATCTTATCTTAAATAATAAACTCATCCCTCAAAGGAAATTTGTTCATGTAAATCAAATAAATAGATTGATCCCTCAAAGGACATCTATTATGTATCGTTCCATCTAAAAAAAAAAATGTATACCACTTCCTCGAAGGATGGCTACCTCATTATATCATGGCAGTAAAAGGATTCCCGCATTAATTATCCTTTTATATGTAAAAAACATCTTAGGAAAGCTTCCCACATTGATCAAATTTCCCACCACAAGAAAACTTACCATGTCGATCAACTTTCCCACCACAAGAAAAATTCCCGTATCGATCATTTTGCATCATTATAGATGGGACATAATCCTAAGAACACTACCCAAGGAGAACTTGTTCCCCATGTGCATGTTATATATTGATATCTTGTCATGTCAACATTTGGTCTATAAAATGCCCCCTTTCCATCTCTCCTTTCTTGATCATAAGTGTGACTAGTCATCATTGGTTCTATGTTAACACATTCCTTTGGTTGCAAGTGTATCTCGTTGTTTGGTTCCCGTTCTCATTTTACCTCTAATCTAGCTTGGATCATTCTTTCCTCTTGCACCCTTCTCTATGGAGTAGTACTCTTTGCATGTGCATTGGTCACCACTTATCAAGTCACTTCCTTTTCTAATCTATATTTTTCATTCCCCATTTTAATGTTATATGAACCCATCCTCTTTACTATCTCTAGTTATCTATCCAAATCCAAATCACATTTATTTCATCAAAACACATTTTCATATCACCATTTTCATTATATACCCTAACTCATTCCATATTTGACACATCTAAAGAAATCCATCACAATCATATCATATTCTAAAAACATAATCATCATTCATGATCATGATAAATCTATATCCCAGAACAATCAATAATCATCCATATCTACTCTAATGTCATCACACACATCTAAATTTATCCATAACCATCACATCCATATCAAACATAAACATCATAAAATTATAAATCAAAACATATGACACATGAAAAATCAAAATAAAAATCATCATATATATATATATATATATATATATATATATATATATATATATCATCACGAGTCTACAAGTACATGTACATCATATGTCACAGGATGCTAGGGGTCATGTCCAGCTCTAAATACATCACCAACAGTAAAATCTACATCAGACAACCTCAAATCCTGACCTCATGGAGTAGGGACTGCTACCACGCCATGGGCCCCATCATGGGTTGCCCCTCACAATGGCTGTGCCATGCTCGTTGTGTTCCTAGATGGCGTTGATTGTGCAATGTCACCTGCTCCTGCTCATTGTAATCTTAGGTGCTCTACATATCTCCTCATCAGGGGTATATTATGCATCATTGACTCCTCATAATATCATGCCTCGACTGCTAGAACGGTATACAAACTCAAGGGCATAGTCCCTAGAGGTCCCACCTTCCCGGTTCCCTACGATGTTTTCGGTGCACCACTCTCCTACTCAATAGCTAGTATGGGTGTCAAGTCTCCAAACCTCACCCTGTAGGCCTCACGTTGCCTCCTATATTTGTCCATCTATTATCTAGCCTCATCTCTCTCCTACAAAAGGATTTTTGCCTCCTTTCTAGCAACCTCTCGCTCTTAGCGAGAGGTGTCTCTCTCCACTCGGGATAGGTTGCGCTTTTCATGTGACCGAGCTATATCTGAATCATCATCATCCTCACCACCCTTTGGCACTGCATCCTCATCCACTGTCGGCATCTCCAGATCCTCCTCCTCTCCTCCATCAGCTCCCTTGGCTGCCACCTAAGCCACCCATGTCCCAGTCATCCAATCCACATATCACGTCCCCAATCCGATAGCATCGTCATCACCCCAAGGAACTCCTACCACCTTTGAATTATTTGCCATGACTGGACTAGGAAAATCCCTTTCACAATCCTCCTACCTATATACAATCAGATCCCATGGCATTATTTGTACCACACCAAACTCTCATCGGACCCTATCAAACTGAACGATCTCAATCGTATCAAGTTGGTTAACCTGTACCCATCACGTCATCCTCATGCCCCTTAACTCCGCATCAACTCTAGGTCATGCAAGACACTCCTGGTACAGCCTCCACCTCACCCAATCGACATCCAACTCTACAAATCTATCACCGTACCAATTAACATATCTCACTCCCCTATCACCATGATCATGATCAGCTCTCCACCTCAAAAATCCAACCTCTAGCTGGATGTCATCTCCTATCACCCAGGGTTGACACATTTTGATGCTCAATCATCAACGACCGTGTTCAGTTGCCGCCAACTGCCTTTGGCGCTAAGATGAAATACAAAAAACATTAAAAAACTTAAAAACAAGTTATATTTTTGGTACTCACTATCCTGTAAACCCTCTGGCACTTCCTTCTAGCTCCCCTAGCCTCCATTTTTCTCCCTCTCTCTTAAACTCAGATCTCTCAATCTTTAATTCATCTTGTGCAAATGAGCCTAATCGGCAGGCTTATGGGATTTTTTAACCCACCGACCATGGTCTTCATCAACCCGCTATGATCACCGTTAACCAAGCCCTAGTTCTTATATATTTTCCTCATCTTCACCACTTTTTATCATTTAATTATCTTGCCTTTCTTTTTTGGTGTGTCGCCCATGACACACTATCTTCGGTCACATCACATATTTTTGATATTATCTCATATTTTTGGCTATCTTTGTGCTCCTCATTGGGGAACCCTTTTCCCCTCAATCCTCATCTTTTTCTGACGTGTATTCACTTGCTTTCTCATATATGAAGTTCTCCTTTTTATCCTCGCATTTGTTTATGCATGGTTTCCGTTGTTGACTCGTTGGTCCCATAGCTTGCATATCTACTTGAGTGGATTCCAATTGGATACACTTCATCTTGTAGTGGTTTTTGCTGACTCATAGGTATGTACGACATTGCCTTCATCTCCATTGAGGTCGTACTTTATTCCCTCCCAAAGTGACTCCTAAAATCACAGCCATATCTCAATCCTTATTGTTATGTGTATCCTTTTAACCCGGGGCATCGTGTCTCTTATTTTATTTCCCTATCCTTTCCCAGTTATCTCTTTCAAACTAGTGATTGATTCCACTTCATGATCCAATCCCTAGTTTAAGGGGGAGCACCTCATAAATAATCCCTTGTCAATCATCCTATCCAACATTTCTCATTTTTGTCTTGCAGTTTGCCTTTACAAACCCCTCAACAAAAGGGGTAGAATGTAGACACCTATTTTTGGCACTTGTCATGCCTCCATCTCGTGTTCACCCCTCCCCCTCGCCTAGTGCACCCATTCCATCTTATTTTCGAACAATCCCACATTCCCTCCTAAAATATCATTTCTCTCCATACCCCACCTTACTTACCATTATCCTATCTAGTTTTCATTATTTTCATTATCCCCATTCATCCTTGTATTTTAAATCATCAATAATCCCTAATATTTCTATAATCCCTAATCTATCATTAATCCTTTAATTATCTTAACCCTATCCTAAATCCCTCATTTAATGCCCTCATTGGATACCCATCCCCCTCATCATTACCCTTCATTAATCCTTTCCTAGGATTCCCCTCACTCATTCCATATCTTCCTAAGATTCCTTATGCCTCCCTCCACCCATTAAGAACCTCCTACATGTGTTCAGGGATAAAAATATCCCGTTTACCATTTCAAAATATAATCTCCTCACCCCATTACCATTCCAATGTCTCCCGACATACTATCAGTGTCAGTCGTTGAAGACTAACCTAGGTCGTCGGCGACCCAACCCTACATTATTAAAACATTCTTACCTATCCTCTCCGGGAGCTAAAATTTTTGGAATCATTTGAGTGCTCTATGATCACAACTTTTTGTGCTTTGTCCTTGGATCTCTAGTTAGCAATTAGATCATCCTGACATCTTTTTCCATGCCATCAAACAAGCTTAGAGTTTAGAGAATATTGCAGAGATATCGTTTGTGCATGATTTTGTTTTGTCTTGTAGGTTTGTGCATGTCTTCTTCGAGCTTTGTGTTATCTTCCAATCATCTTCAACCATCCTCAGATCCATCTATCTACCCCATCCTTTTTTTGAGATTATAGCTTTGGTCCAGTCTCCTTTAACTGGGTCTGGTTTTCATCAACCGATACTCTCTACCTGCTAGATCCATCTTACCATACACCCTTCTATGTTTTATCCTTTTTTTTTTCACCTCACCCATTCTTCTACACCTTAAACACCTTATCTATAGCTTTGTCACATGTCTCAGATTTCCCAGAACTAGTACTTACCCTACGTTTGCATACTGCTTACATACCTTACACAAGTTTCCGTCAAATGTGCTTATTTGCGTCAGGTCACCGTCAACCCATCTGCATCAATCCCAAATCCTCTTTTTTCCAGATACCTTTCCCTCTTTCTGCACTATGGTATCAGTTTTTGTGGTTTTGTATAGCTTCTCAACTCTGTCCCTGCATAGATCCAGTTCACTTTTTCTTCAAACACCGTCGACCGTGTTGCCTAGTCTCAGGTTGTCATCGAATCCCTATAGTTTGAATTTACTTGTGATATTTCTAGCATCAGTTATATTTTTTTCTTATCCTATCTTATCAAATACATTTCAGGTTCTTTTATTTTCATACTTTTGTTTTATTATTGATCATCTATTCTCATATCAAAACATGGTCTGACATCCTTTCTAGGAAGCTTTCGCTTCTCGGAACTGACTCCGTCGGGCAGCCCACCATATATATCACTAATTTTTTTTTGTTTTTAGTCTTCATTATTGTGCAGGTCATCTATCTATAATGAGGAGGATCCAATTTTGTGTTCTCGTACCATCCTCATTGTCATCCACATCATGAGGTTCCTAAACCCTCTCATTTTCTGAGGTTTTCTTGGTTTCTAGTTTAGTCTTCACTAACCTGAAGTAGGAAGTGTGAAATCTTGACAAACATATGCACCTCCTTATGTATGCATTTGCGCAATGTTGTACTCTTCTTCTTGCAATTTGTTATATCCACAATTTTTACCTCCTCTTCCGTGCACATTTTTGTTTCCTCTTTAGGTTGTACTCTAATTTTTTTACACAAATGTATCGTCATCCTTCAGTTCCAACCGGTAACCCTCTTCAAAATTTTGGATGCATATAATACTTAGCTCTTTTGAATGCCAAATCTCATACCATTAACATGATTTGTGACCTTCTCTTAGTCAACCTCTGCATGTCCAGATCCAATCACGATTCGATAAAACTCCTTCATGTAGTCCTTGATTGACATCTCCTTCAACCTCTAATTTTGCAACGTCCTGAAGAAGTTCATCTTGTAATCTGCAGGAAATGTTTTTCCTTCATCTTGGCCACCATCCTTTCCAAACATACAATTTTATCCTTTTCCTTTTCTTTGACATTCATTTTGAATTTCCTTCCACCAAAATATTGTGTCTTTTTCATCTTAATTTGTTCCACTGTTACTCTTTGTTGGTCATTGATCTCTTCGAACTCAAAATATTCTTCCATGTTAGTAATCCAGTCTACCATCTCCTCTGGTTCTAATCTTCTTGATAAATATGGAACATCCATTCTCGGTTGTCAACCCATTTTTGAAATAGCCCTCAAACATTACGCTTCACCAACTTCTATATCATTTTCTTCATTTTCTTCACATTCATCATCACTTTGAACATCTTGACCCACAAAACCTCTTCGTTGGTCCTGTTATATGACCTCTATCCTACTCCTCACACCCCTAAGCTCATTTATAACTTGTTACAACTAACCCATCATTGTTGCATTTGTTGGATGTCCATTATCATCTCTTCAAGTGGTTTCATCTTCACTCCTTGACTAATTGTCTCACGTTCGGTGCTATATTAGTCTTCACACTCTTTCAACTCTCCTCCTAGAGTTGTAACCTTGCTTTGATACCAAACTTAATGGAAGGCGAGCATGATTTAGACACCCCAACATTTCTCAGAGTACATATTGGAACTCACACACAAACCAAATATTTTTTATTTATCTCAAAGATCTTAATGAAATCTACAATTATTTCTCCCTCTTTTGGGGTTGTCGTATAGTATAAATTGAACTACTGGAGTTTTCATAAGGGTGGTTTGTTCTTCTTAGGACTACTTGTAAGATTCTCTATCTAATCTGGATATTTTCTAGAGTCATTAATCCTCTAACTGATGAATTATTCTCCTTCCCAAAATTCCCTTCAATGATGATATTATTCGGCTCTTATATTTGTGTGTTCTCAGTCTTCCTCCAATCAAAAGTATTTTTTCCACTTCATCATTTCCTGCTCTGATTCAAATTCATATTTGATCATTAAATGTTATGAGCTACCATTCCTTATAGATATTTTATTGCATGCACCATGTCAACTTGGTAGTTGAGAATGATTGTACTTAAGATCCTTGTAAGATAATTTTTCAATTGATTTTTAGCTTAATTATGTGACCAACACGTTTCCCTGGTAATTGATCCTCATTCATTCTCTTTGTCTCTTCTAACATGTCCTACTTGTCAGTTATTTTTTCACGTGGTTCTATTATGCTCTAGCTCTGCACATTGGCCCTTAAATAACCTACTAACATGTTTTCTCCATTGTGCGATCATTGAAATCAATGCTTCTTTTTTCCTTCTTGAAATTCTCATGCACCTTAGCTTTCTTTAAAAATCGTGTGATATGTTGTGCACACTCCACTATGCAATCCTATGTGTATTGTTTTCTTGTTAACTACCATGCAAAACTATTGTCCACTTTTGCGCAGATGTCATTCTATTGTATTGTGCCTACTATACCTTTCCTTTGAGCTCATTAACCTTGTGTGCACCTATACTTAATCATAATTTCATAAATTATGCAAAATAACTTTTGTTCCCATGATGCTCTTGCATTAAACACACCGAGTTAAAAGAAAGTGAACTTCATCTCATGGGTTAGGGTCCTTGGGAGTATGGATTAATCAACCAAGCTCTGTCAAACTTATCCATGTCGCATCTTCTACTATGTGATACCTCCACTTCACCAAGTGTTATTTATACTCCTTTCTCGTGTGTCTTTTTTACTATGCATGAGTCCAATGTGGCCTCAATTTATTCTCTTCTCTTTCCTGGTATTTTCCTTCTCTAATCAATAGTGTCCAAATTATAAAACCCTAGTGCATTTCTTGTTAAGGTATCCTTTGTGCATTCTTGTGCCTCTTGCACACTACCTTATCCTTTGAGGTACTCGGATAAATTAACAACATTAAATATCGGTGAGATATCCAATCCTTCAGGTAATTCTATTTCATAGGCATTAGAACCCAATTTTCACAAAACCTTGTATGGCCCAATCTTCTTCAACTTGAGCTTGTTATATGTTCCTCGTGGAAATATCTCTTTTTGCAAATGTGCCAAAATTCGATCTTCAACCACAATTTTTTTGGTTCTGCACTTTTCATTTGCTTGCTCCTTGTTGTTAGGGTTAGCACACCAGTTGTACATATATATTTATCATATCTAAGCATAAAAGCAATCAATACGGAAATCAACAAGAAGAAACAATACACAATATTTAACATGGTTCACCTAGTGTGGGCTACTTCCACCAAGAAACAGCCAATTCATTATCACAGAGGAAATACAATGAAGATTTGTAATCTTCCACACCTTCTTGGATGTCGTGTACTTTTTTCTCTACAAATTTCTCTTTTTCTCTAAAGGAAAATTCTCTTAATTCTCAATGAATTCACACTTCTAAAAACCTAGCTTTATGCTTATATATGCTTCTACAATATTAGGGCACTTTAGCTTTGTAATTAAAATTATTAGATTCACTTTATAACTAAAGATAGATCTAATTCCCGTAACTTAACTATTATAGTCACGCACAGGTAACTGACGTTGGCTATCCCTGATCGATGTCGGTTCCTCCTTTCCTGACCGATATTTGTTCATGTGTGACTGGCGGTAGTTCGTTAATCGACGTTGATTACTTTGTATTCCAGCAAGTCTGTAAAAACATGCCAATGAAGCAATTAAGCTCCACAACTCAACAATATTCCACTTAGAGATACAGTGTTGCACTGTATCGTACAGCTCCTTCCTCTTATCCTTTCCTTAGACTATTTCTCCCTCCTCAAGTCTCAAACTTGAAGACCAACATAAGTTGATTGTAGCTCCAACTTCTCCTTTTCCAACGGCTTCATTAGCATATCCACAGGGTTCTCCTTTGTATGAATATTATCCAACTTCACCTGCCCATCCTCTAATACTTATCATATGAAGTGATATCTTAAATGAATGTGTTTCATCCTAGAATGAAACGTTGATTTTTTTTCATATGAATCACACTTTGACTATCACTGTACAATCTGCAATCCTCTTGTTCCTTTGCCAACTCTTCCATGAACCTGCTCATCCATATCATCTCCTTGCTAGCTTTTGTAGCTACAACGTACTTAGCCTTTGTAGTAGATAGGGTCACAACCTTCTCCAATCTAGAAATCCAACTAACTATCGTGCCACCTACTGTGAAAACATATACAGTGGTGCTCCTCCTACCATTCAAAACACCAGCCATGTCGGAATCCACATAGCCATGTAAATAAGTATCTGACCCTCCATAACATAACTGCATGTCGGATGTCCCTCTCAAATACCTGAGAATCCATTAGACTACTTTTCAATGCTCTTTACCTAGATTAGCCATAAATCTACTCACAACTCCCACTACCTGCAATGTTTGGTCTGGTACAAACCATAACATACATCAAGCTCTCAACTATTGAAGCATAGGGAACTCGTGTCATGTACTCAACCTCCTCATGTGATATAGGACACCTATATTTTCTCAATTTGAAGTGTCTAGTCATAGGTGTTACTTACAGGTTTTGAATTTTGTAAATTAAACATTTCCAACACCTTATTGATAAAATGCTCTTGAGACAAATACAACTTCATGTTCTTCCTATCTCTATGAATTTGCATGCAAAGGATTCTCTTTATAACTCCCAAATTCTTCATTGCTATGTGTGAGCTAGCTTTTCTTTAAGTTCACCAATGTCCTACATACTAGATCTTACAATAAGCATGTCATCCACATACAGTAACAAAATTAATATAACTCTCATTTCCAAGCATTTTTGAAATAAACACAATGGTCAGATTCACATCTAAAATAACCATGTTCATGCATGAAACTATCAAACCTCATATACCATTGTCTTGGAGCTTGATTGAGCCCATATAGGCTTTTTTTCAATCTGCACACAATTTTCTCCTTACCCTTGAGTTCATACCCAAGTGGTTGATTCATATAAATCTCTTCCTCTAAATCACCATGAAAATTTTTTGTCTAGACATCAAGTTTTTCTAAATGCAAATCATCTACTGTAACTAAACTCAGTGCAGTATGAATAGAATTCATCTTAACATACAAGAGAAAATATTTCACCAAACTCAATACTTATTTTTTGTGCAAATCCCTTTACTACAAGTCTTTTCTTGTATCTCTTCTATCCACCCTCTTCTTCCGTGATCATGTAAGCTCACTTGTTCTACAATGCTTTTTTACCTTCTGACAACTTAACCAAATTCCATGTTTGGTTCTTCTCTAAGGAGTCCATCTCCTCATTCATGTCATGCTCCTACTGCTTTTGGGCTTTATCCTGCATTGCTTCTTCAAAATTTTTTGGTTCACCACTATCAGTTAATAATAAATAAGAGAAGGAATGTGAAAATATTTTTGGAGGTTTACTTACCCTTTGTGACCTTCTCACTGAGATTTGGGGTGACAAAGGCTCAATCTGCTCTTCTTGTAGATCTATATCTACTTCTGACAATGATTGACTCTGGTCACCTTCTTTCGATGCCGATTCGGCTAACCAACGTCTGTCTGGATCTTTTGTAACCAATGCCGGTACAGGGGACTGATGTCGGTTATTGTGTAAACCTATAAGTATTAATTTTAAATCCGAGATTTCATTTTCATCCATAAACTTCTCCATCGTTTCACCTTTAGGTACCAAAAATTGATCATTGTACATTCTCTTTTCATTCCAATCAATGTCACAACTCATAATTATCTTATAACCTTCTAAATCCCAAAAATGATATCTGAAATCACCAGAGCCATAACTAATGAAAGTACATCTTTTGGATTTAGCATATAATTTCTTTCTATTTTCCTTATCAATATGCAAAAAAGCTTCTGAGCCAAATACTCTAAGAAAAGAAAGATCTACCTCTTTTCCAGTCCAAGATTCTTCTGGTATTCCACCATTCAGTGCACTTGAAGGCCTACAGTTAATCAAATAAACTACCATGTCTACTGCTTCCACCAAAAACTGTAAGGGCAATCCAACATGTATCCTCATACTTCTATCTCATTCCACGATTGTCCTATTCATTCTGTCTGCAACACAATTATCCTATGGTGTTCTACGAATCATCTTTTCTCTACATATTCTATTTACTGAACAATAATCATTGAAAATCCTTGTTACAATACTCACCACCATTGTCAGATCTAAGGCACTTTAACTTTGAATTTGATTCATTTTCCACAAGGGATTTCCATCTTTTAAAAGTTTCAAAAACATTAGATTTATGATTTATACAATAAACTCATACCTTTCTTGTGGCATCATCAATGAAAGTAACAGAATATTGGGATCCTCCATGAGAATCTACTTGGGCTGGTCCCCACACATCTGAGTGTACAAGATCTAATTTATGTTTCTTCTTTGTTGCCCCAACTTTTAGAAATCTCTCTCTCTCTTCTGCTTTCCAAAAATACAATGCTTGCAGAAATCAAGATCTACACGTTTCAGATCTGATAACTTACCATTTTTCCTTTAAGATCTTGCGTTCTTTTTTTCACTCATATGGCCCTAGCCGATTGTGCCACATGCCTATATTTGAATTTGAAGTAGATAGAATAGAAAAATAATTAGTAATACATGTAGATAAATACAATAATCCCACCTTCTTTCCCCTTTCTACAACAAGAGATCCTTTGGTAACTTTCCAAGATTTGGCTATGAGTGTAACCCTGCAACCAGTTTCGCACAATTGTCTTGCAAAAATTAGATTTATTTTGAGGCTTGGAACATGCCTCACATCTTTCAATATCCATGTATTTTCATGTCTAAAATTTAAGATGAACTTCACCTCTACCAGTAATAATGCATGGTTCATCCTCTCCTAAATAAACATGCCCAAAATTACCTTGGACATAATTTCTAAAATAGCCCTTGTTTAGGGGTTACATGGAAAGAAGCCCCTGAATCTAAAACCCATGACTCAATTTTATTAGTAAGGGAGAGAATTAGGGAATCTTGCATTACCTCTTTTGTAGCAACATTTGCCTCTTTACCTTATTTGGGCACATTCTCTTTTTTTTCCTTGAACCAACAATCCTTCTTTGCATGACCTTTCCTTCCATAATTTCAAGCAAATTATACCTCTACCTCTGGATTTAGATATGTCGTTCTTAGACTTAGATTTCCCATTATTCTTGCTCTTGGATCTCTCCTTATGACTTCCCCTACTTTCTACATTCAAAGCATTCCCAGAATGATGATTCTTTGTACTTTTCCTATGTATTTCTTCATGCAGGATCATATTAATCACATCATCAAACTTTAAAACATTAGTAACAGACGTTGTATTACTAATAGTCATTACCAATTCATCCCAACTATCTAGCAGAGAGCATAATAATAAAAGTGCTTTCACTTTATCCTCAAACAGAATACTAACTGATTTTAATCAATTTATAATAGACCGGAAATCATTCAAATGACTTGATGCAAATCCTCATTTTTGCATCTTTAAATTAAACAATTTTTTCATCAAATAAACTTTATTTGAAGCACTAGGTTTTTCATATAGATTTGCTAAATATTTCATTAACTCTACCATAGATCCTACTTCGGTAATATTCAAAGCCACAGATGCTGCTAAGCTCAATCTTATAGATCCTAGAGCCTTTGTATCAAGAATTTTTCATTCTTCATCAGTCTTCTTTGCAGGTCTTTCCTTCTCATCCAAAGATAAGTATAAATCTTTCTGATACAGATAATCCTCCACCTGTGTATTCCATAATAGATAGTCATGGCCGTCAAATTTATCTACTCTGAATTTTCCTTCTTCTCCCATCGCTTTGCTCCCACTCAATTAGAAATCCCTTTATGAGTAAATCTATCAACACACACAACCCTCAAACAAAATACTAGGTGTTGGGGTTAACACACCAGTTGTATAGATATATTTATCATATCTAAGCATATAAGCAATCAATACGGAAAATAAACAAGAAGAAACAATACACAATATTTAACGTGGTTCACCCAGTGTGGGCTACATCCACAAAGAAAATAGCCAATTTATTATCACAGAGGAAATAAAATGAAGATTTGCAATCTTCCACACCTTCTTGGATGTTATGTACTTTTATTCTCTACAAATTTCTCTTTTTATCTCTAGAGGAAACTTCTCTTAATTCTCAATGAATTCACACTTATAAAACTATATATGCATCTACAATCTTAGGGCACTTTAGGTATGCAATTACAACCATTAGATTCA
Organism: Taxus chinensis; assembly: GCA_019776745.2. Taxonomy (NCBI): domain Eukaryota; kingdom Viridiplantae; phylum Streptophyta; class Pinopsida; order Cupressales; family Taxaceae; genus Taxus; species Taxus chinensis. Next base: position 718,654,006 of record CM034148.1, read on the forward strand.
CTTTACAACTAAAGATAGATCTAATTCCTGTAACTTAATTATAATAATCACACACAGACAACTGATGTCGGTTAGCCCTAACCGATGTCGGTTCCTCCTTGCCTAACCGATACCGGTCCATGGGTGACCGACGGCAGTTCGTCAATCGACGTCGATTACTGTGTATTCTAACAAGTCTGTAAAAGCATGTTAGTGAAGTAATTAAGCTCCACAACTCAACACTTGTAACAAGAGTTAAATTTGATCCAGGCTCTTATGCACATCATCATGTAGCTCACACATTTACTTTGCATAGTCTTTTGAATTTTTACTTCTGTCATCCACCATCTCTCGCAATTCAATGACTCCTCTCATGCTTTTTCTATAGACAATTTCGAACAGACTCCTCCCTATGCTTTTATTGACTAAATTATTGTAGGAAAACTTTGTTTGCATTAACACCATATCGCATGGTTTTGGCTTGTCTCTAACCAAGCTACAAAATAAATTACCTAAACTTTTATTCACCAATTTTTCTTTTTCATTCATTTGTGGATGATATGTTGAACTAAAATTCAGCCTCGTTCCCATTTTCTTCCATAAGGTTCACCAAAAATGGTCAAGGAACTTTGTATCCCTATCAAATACTATGCTCAATGGCAAACCATGTAACCACAAAACTTTTGTGAAGAAAACAATTGCATTATTTGACACATCAATCACCTTGTTACATGTAATAAAGTGTGGCATCTTCAAAAATATATTGAATACCACAAATATGGAGTTATTTTCCCTTTGTGTTCTTGATAAACCAAACACAACATCTATGTTGATGTTCTTCCATGGTCTATTTGGTATTGGTAGTGGTTGATGCAACCGTGTAATATGTCGATGGCCTTTAGCTAACTAGAGAACTTTGCATTGCACATATTTGCGCACACCTACACCCATTCTTAGCCAATAATAGTGTTCCCCAAATTGTGTTAATGACTTGTCACCCCCAAAGTTAGCTCCTAAGCCTCTTGTATTTCTCTCTAATCAAATTATCATGCATTGAGCCTCTACTTATACATAACTTTCCTCCTCTAAACAACATTCCATCTTAGACCTATTAGTCTAACCACAACGCCATATTAATGTGTGTGATTTTTGTGCATGTCATTCATGTGTCTCTAAAATCCTCATCTCAGGCATATAACTCCTTCATGGTGTCAAATCCCATGACTTTGATACACATTTCATTTAGCAACAAAGCTTTTTTGCTCAAGGTGCATGCAACCTTGTTTGACTCCCCACTTCGATGTTTCAAAAAAAGAATAACTTTGTAGAAATTCTACCCATTTCATGTCTTTGGTTCAACTTTACCTGGCTATTGATGAACTATAATGCATGGTGATCTATGTATAACACAGACTCCACTAAAATTCATGATAAAGTTCTCATAAAATCTTTCTAATCCACGAAAACTTTGTGCCTTAGTCAAATTCCTCGGCGATGGCCACTCTACTATTGTGTGTATTTAGGTCCATCCATAAGCCTTCCTTGAACAACACAAAACCCAAGTATATCAATTCCTCACACATAAAGCTACACTTATTTATACTCATCAACAACTTCTCCTCTTATAAGTGCCCCCATCACCTTGTGCAAGTGCTCCAAGTGCTCCAAGTGTTCTTTCTTCATCTTGTTAAACACTAGAATATAAATCCAAGTATATAATCATGAATTTCTTCATAAATGGATTCAACACTTCATTCATCAACCTCATAAAGTTACTTTGAGCATTGGTTAGTCCAAATGGCATAACCAACCATTTGTAAAGTCTTTCCTTGGTCTTGAATGTTGTTTTCCACTCGTATATTTTCCTAATGTTGATTTGATGATAAAAACTCTTCAGATTAATCTTGGAAAAGTACCGTACACCAATGAGACAATCCATTAAGTTGTCCATTATTGGCAACAACAATTTGTATTTGATTGTTATCTTGTTGATGGCTCTTGAATCTATAGGCATACATCATTCTCCCCCTTTATTTTTTGTTAGTGTTGCGGGTACCACACAAAGACTTAAGATATCTCTAAACAAGCCCTTGTCTAACTCTTGCACTTGGCATCTTACCTCCACATTCTTCTCAAAATTCATCATGTATGGTGCCTTGTTTGGAAAACTCGGTCCAAATATCATGGCAATCTAGTGACCAATATTGTGCACTGGTGGTAATCCTTGTTGCCTCAGTCACTATGTGTCTAAATTCATCCAGCAATCTATGCACTTCCTCTAGAACTCCTTTCTTTGTGCACTTCTCACGTACTTCCTTCGACACAAGAAAAAAACATGCCTTCCTATTTTCCACTTTCTAGCACAAACTCTTTTCCTAACACAACCAATACTCTTACATATACTCCACTATGCACTTCGTCTTCACCTTTATCTTCCAAAGGCAAAAAAATGAACTTCTTTCCATTTTTTTATGTAGGAATAACACTTACGTGCCCATCATGAATTTCCTTCCAATCAAACTACCAAGGCATCCCCAGAAATAGATGGAAAACATCCATTGACATTATGTTGCAAAACACTTCATCACAATAGTTCCCAATTTGGAACTTGACAAGACTTTTCTCATTTACTAGAACTTGGTGCCCCTTTTGCAACTGTGACAACTTGTAAGGGTTAGGATGTGTAATCTTCTTCATTTCCAAATTTTCCACCATTACACATGAAACCAAATGGTTCATGTTTCCATTGTCAACAATCAGCTTTCACTTGCCTCCTAATTTACATAATGTTCTATACATGTTTTTCCTTTGCACCGAATCATTCTTCTTTTACGCAGTCTTTAACATCATCAAGGTCTCTCCATGTTCTGGTTATGTAAGTGTTCAATTGATCCTATGGAGTCTGTCTCTCCTTACACCGTTTGTTTGCTTCCTTCTTTACATCTAGTTGTTTCCTCACATTGCACACTAGGGCATTCATAACGCACGGTGCCCTACTTGTTCACATTTAAAACATGTTTCAGAGAATTCTCTTCCCCTTCCTTGACTAGCTCTCTCGTGTCCTCGTGATGGGTATGACATTCCTTCTTGTGCACCTCCTTATGTGGACGTTTGTGCATTGTGCTCGTCTTCTTGTGGTTTTTTATATCCACAACTGCTACCTCATCTTCTGCACATTTTGGTTTCCTCTTCGAGTTGTGCTTTGACATTTGTGCACCAACTTCTCCCCAGCCTTCAACATCGACTGGTAAGCCACTTCAACAATCTGGATGCGTAGGAGACTTAGCTCTTCCTAAATGCCAAATCTTAGACCACTAACACACCTTGTGACTTTTTCTTGGTCAACCTTTGCATGTCCAGATCAAATCATGATTCAATAGAACTCCTTCATGTATTCCTTAACTAGCATCTCATTCAACCTTAGATTTTGTAACTTCTTAAACAAGTTCATTTGGTAGTTTTTGGAAAAAACTTATCCTTCATCTTGGCCACCATCCTATCCCAACAAACAATTTTATCCTTTCTTCTTCTTTGATGTTCATTTTGAATTTCCTTCCACCACAATTTTACATCTCTTTCAACTTAGTTAGCACCACCTTTATTCTCTATGGGTCATTGATCTCTTCAAACTCAAAATATTCTTCCATACTAGTAATCGAATCTACTAGCTCCTCTGGTTCCAATCTTCTTGAAAATGATGGAAAATCCATTCTTGGTCCTCGACCCATTTTTGAAATGGTCCTCAATCGTGCTTCACCAACTTCTATAGCCTCATCATATTTATCGTCTTCACTTCCAACTCCATAATCACTTTGAGCATTTTGACCGACGAAACCTCTTTGTCGATATTTAGCCTAGTTCTCACACCCATAGGCTCATTCATAACTTGTTCCAGAACACACATGATTGTTGCATTTATTGCACCTCCATTGTCATCTCTTCTTAGTTGCATCTTCACTCCTTGACTAGTTGCCTCACATTCAATGTTCTATTAGTCTTCACAGGCTTTCAACTCTCCTCCCAAATTTCTAACCTGGCTCTAATACCAAACTTGACAGCGAACATGTGTGGTTTAGACACTCGGGCCATTTCTCATAGCACACAACAGAACTCACACAAAAACCAAATATTTGTATTCATCTCAAAGGTTTTTAACGACATTTACAATGCTTTCTCCCTCTTTTGGGGTTGTCACAGAACATAAATTAAACTACTTGAGTTGTCACAAGGGTGATGTGTGCTTCTTAGGACTACTTGCAGGCTTCTCTATATAATATGGATCTTTTTTAGAGTCACCAATCCTCAAAGTAATGAAGTATTCTCCTTGCCAAAATTCCCTTCAATGATGATCTTGGTGTGCTCTTCTACTTGCTTGTTTCTACTCTTTCTCCATTCAAATTTCTTATAGAGACTTCATCAGTTCCCACTTTGATTCAAATTCAAATTTGATCATTAAATACTCCGAGTTATCATGCCTTACAAATATTTTCTTGCTTGAGCCATGTCAACCTAGAGGTTGAGGACGATTGTCCTTAGGATCCCTGTAAGATAATTTATCAGTTAATTGTCGGCTTGCTTCTGTGACCAACATGTGTCTCTAGTAATTGATGTTCATTCATTCCCTTTGTTGCTTATGACATGTCCTCCATGTTAGTTATTTTTATCGTGCACTTCTATTTCACTCTAGTTTTGTGCATTGATCCCTAAAGGATCCTCTCACATGTTTGCTCTAATGCACAATCACGGAGATCAATACTTTATGTGCTCTTCTCAAAATTCCCACACACCTTAGCTTTTGTCAAAAATCTTGCTCATTATTACACATGTTCTACTACGTACTTACTAACTACTATGCAAAGCTATTGAGAACTTTCACGCAATCATTGGTACGTTGTGTTGCACCACTTGTGCCTTGCTTTTGTGCTCATTAACCTTGCATTCACCTATACTTAATAAAAAAATTCAAAATTTTATAAGGTTAATTTTTGCACCTGTGATGCTCTTGCATCAAATAACTTTTACAAAGATGACATAAATTTGAAATTAAGACATGGATAAGTTTGGACCAATATTAAGTGTAAATGGATAAAACTAGACAAATATTTAATGGTTAATCAAGTGATTTTAATGACTTGAAGTGGAGAAGGGCTATTGACTAGCAGATTAGAGGGTGTGAGAGAGTGACAATATAATGGAATTGGTCACCAATGTGTAAATAGACTATATATCAAAATAAGTACAAAAAGTAACATTGCCAAGTGTTCAGACCAAAGGTTGGATACTATTGAACCATGGTTAAAGTCAACTCAGCATAGAATATGAATGTTTTCTTAAATGTTACAGAATGATAGCAGCATAAAAAACATAAGCAATTGAGCAATTAAATAACACAAAGATGACATCACACAAGAACAAAATATATATCGTAGAAAAACCTAAATTTGGAAAAACTCCAAAAATACATACAAAAAGTGACATTGCCAAGTGTTCAGACCAAAGGTTGCATACTATGTAACTATGCTTAAAGTCAACTCAACATAGAATATGAATGTTTTCTTAATTGTTGCAAAGATATAAACATAAAAAACATAAGCAATTGAGCAATTAAATAACACAAAGACGACATCACACAAGGACACAATATATATCCTTAAAAAAACTAAATTTGGAAAAACTCCAACAAGTTGGGGTCAAGCCTCCTTATGTCAACAAATTAAACAAGATTACAAACCAATACTCTTTTTGGGGCCATCAAAACATTGTGAGACTATATCAATAACTCTATAATGTTTCTTTCTTTATCTCCTCTGCAACTTAAACAAACAACTTCATAACATCTACTCAACATTTCTAGATCCAACTCTAGATAAAGACAAATGTCATTGTTAACAGTTGGGATGTGAACACCATGGCTTTCAATCTGGATTGTTGGACTTCCCATTCATTGCATTTTGGTGCATCCAAGGACCAATGTATTTGATTGACACATTAGCCAACGATTGAATTTGCTCGATACATTCCCTAGATATCTAATTCCAACTCCTGCAACATTTCTAGATCCAACTCTGGATGAAAACAAATGTCATTGTAAGAGCCCAACGGGGACATTTAGGCATGCATTTGGATTGGTAAGACACAAGATTCAAATACCATTTTATCTTAACAATTGAGATGTAAACACCATGGCTTTCAATCTAGGTTGTTGGACTTCCCATTCATTGCATTTTGGTTCATTCAAGGGCCAACATATTTGATTGACACATTAGCTAGCGGTTGAATTTGCTCGATGCATTCCTCAAATACCTAATTTGCATATTTGCTAATCATTGAACCTACTTGGCACATTCAGCCACTTACAAATGTACCTGAACATTGTTTTCTAAAGTTATAATTTAAGGAGTTTTCCAATTATTCAAACCATCCTTAGAGCCTCCATTAATTTCCTCCAACTCTATTTCATCACATGTAACACATTTTTCTCATGCGAGTATTATGCCTTCATTTTTCAAAGGGTGAGTATGAATTTTGAGTATTTTATTGGTCATGCAAACTATCTAATTGAGTTACCATTCACTATAATTATTTCTACTTGATCCTCAAAAACTCTTTCAACTTTGTTTATGAAATATCACTTGTAACTTGTTGTACTCCCATTACTTGCTCACTTTTTCTTGCAAACAACAATAGTTAGGCTCTTATTTTTCCTAGATAACAATCTCCACTAAGCCATTTATGTTTCAATTAAGAATGGCTCCTTTTATGTCCCAAATAATTGTCTCCTCATTATCCTTAATCCCCATGTTTCATGCCTTCACATAAACGACTTGCCTTATACTAACAATGGCTTTTCCACCTATCCATACATCCCAAACACTTGCTTCATATGGTTGCTTAGCTTTTCCCCTTATCAAGGTATGGCCAAAGGAAATCAAAACCTAATAAGGGACACCTCAACTTAATTTCTAACTATAGCTAGGGGTTTTCTAGCACTATTTTAATAATAAAGATTTCAATATTGCAATCATGTTCCCAAGGAGGAATGACATTGCTTAAGTTTTCATGTTCGTTTCCTATTATTTTCCTTTTTCTTATTATTTCCTACATGTCTAACCAAGTATTGAGATGACGTTGCACTCTTAACTATAGTAGCATTCCATTTACAAAACAATGACAAGACATGACATGGCAAAAGTTGATCCAAAATTCAAGGGGGTTTCGGAATTAAAAGGACAGAATAACAATCGTGTCAGATGTAAACAAAAAAGCTATCTCTAAGAAGATATGTGAATACTCAAAATTATCTTTGAGAAGAGATGTATATAAATCGCTCAAAGACTATGATTACAATAGCTACCTCCATGAGATGTTTTTCCTTCCATTTTGGGTTACATATATTTATATACTAATTTTAGAAATATGAAAAGGCACCTATAAGAATGCGGAAGGTCACCAATCTTGAGGGAGACAAGGTGGTTCATCTTCCGTGAATTACATCAGCAACCATTTCACGAATTTACTATTTTTAGACAGCACTACCAAAATTGCATTTTTAGGCCTTTAGATGCAGATTTCAGGGGTCAAACTTTGTTAAACATAGTTTGACACCCTTCCATTATATTCTACGTGTTCCAAGCTTTCTGTTGCATTTTGAACTGAGTCAATTAGAGCTACAGTGCAAAAGTTATGGTTCCTGGAAGTTGCTCCACTATAATTGCCACTTGGGTCATTGTTTGGATCAAACGTGTAAATGGAATTTAATTACCCAAGTTTAATATGAGAAAACTTTAGTAAAAACTGATAAACTAAATAGCAATGTAATCTTTATAAAACACGAGGAAAACATTGGTTCTGTTATTTTATTTCAAATATAGCATGTAGAGATATAAATAAACATAATACATTAAAAATGTCAATCATTGGCCGATAGACCTTTCTTAAGTTAAAATTATTGAGTAACCTCTCTTCTTCGTCGTATTCGTTTTATCATATTTGGTCTTTTCATCTCTAATACTGTATTTTTGTCAACAACGCAAAAAAAATTAGGTGACGGTTAATTTTCGTGGAATTTGAACTAAATTTCACTGTAAGTTTGTTTCTGCAAATCCTACGCGCTATATTAAAAAGGATAAAAAACCATGAGCTTCATGTTTACTGGCTCATACAGGTTAGAACTCAAAGCGTGACCAGACTGTGTAATCAACAAAGCATTGTGACAGTAAATGGACAGTTTCATAGCTCGACTTTATCTGTTTGTGAAGGAGATAATGTTGTCCATGTGCAAAACAACAGTCCATATAATCTAGATCAATCATTTTGCATATAGTAAAATGAGGCGATATTAGGGTTACAGATTTATCTCCGTGTGTAGGGTTGATTTAACCCATAATGATACTAATTATAAGACGTCTATTAGCGAGAGCTCCATTTAGCATAGTTCCATGTAACATCCTGTTTATTTAAGTATGAGAGTACAAAACCCTTCTTTACCATTGTTAGTAAACTAGAGCTTCGACTTCTGCACTTGCTACAACCATCCAATTACTGCTAAGTTTACAACGTTAACTTGGGTTTCAATGTGGTTAACACCTCTGGATCTCAAATAAAGTGCTTGTATTATTATGCAAGGAAAATGACAAAACTGAAAGGTTGTTTAGGATGTGTCGCTTTCCATGTTCAGCTTTGGGTTTTGAAGAGCGCTTAACCCGGTTGGTGGGTTTGTTTGACATGGGTCTATGTTTCCCACTCAACTTTTATTTTTCTATTAAATACCTTGAGAAACAAAAAGCATATAAAATACTTTTGAAGCTATATGATTCATATCATAACTTTTCAACCGAAACCTTATCAATCTAAGGAATATCTAAAATGCCCTTAAAAACAAATCTAAAATGTGTCCTGACTCTGCAAACCCTAAATTTCCTACATTAAACTTGTCTTATTAAGAAAGTATTGATAATGGCGTACAAGATGAGGATAAATCTAAAATATCTAAACCTGCAAACCCTAAAATTTCATTGTCATATCAAGGAAATATTGATAAAAAGGCATATAAGGTGTGTGTGAGGTCTAATTGTTGTGAAAGCTCCTAACACCAATATAATGTGTGCAAGTGAATTGCCTTACTTACTAGTGATAATAGGCTAATTTTATTTCTATTATTGGAAATGAGAGAGTACTCTATTTGTATATATGCTTGATAGGTGGATAGGAGATTCGAACGTGTTTTAATATGTAGTAAACGAGAGGTGTAAATACATAAATATTTTATTATAAAATGATATGTAGGTAAAAGACAAGTAGATTGAAGATTAGCAAAAGAGCACATACATTTAATATTTAATATAAGAGTATTTATTAAGCAATATTTCACCTACCATGTAACAATTAGAACAACAATACATATGAAAGCTATAAGGGGGAGGGAGTTTTTTTGGTTTACATTATCTTTTAGTGGCATATTGTGACATATTGCATCACACTATATTTCTTTATTATTAGCTACCTTTAAATCCACTTTTATGACATAATCTTGCTTTGTAAAATCTAAATTGTCAAGAACACTACTATTATTATTATCATATTTTCATAAATTCATTCATGATCTATATCATTAAGTGTGTTTTTTTTTTTTTTTTTGCATTATTTATTTTGCACTAATAAATATTTTTGTATTCACCTACCACAAGCATCATGGATGATGTTGTTATGGACAAATAATTATTTTTCTACATGTAAATCCATTGTCACAAATGAATGAATCAATCCTTATGTAGCTTGTTATGGACAAATAATTATGTAGAAAAATAATTATTTGTCCATAACAAGCTACATAAGGATTGATTCATTTATTTGTGACAATGGATTTACATGTACAAAAATAATTATTTGTCCATAACAACATCATCCATGATGCTTGTGGTAGGTGAATACAAAAATATTTATTAGTGTAAAATAAATAATGCAAAAAAATAACACACTTAATGATATAGATCAACATTTGGTATTTCAAGAACAAAAAAAAATACGAGAGATGACTCTAATTTCTATCCCTAACCTTGGCCCCTATGTCGCTTTGGTCTCCCAAGAACGGAAGTGGGCTAGCGGCAGCGATCTCTTTAGCGCTTCCATTGAGGGGGAAAATAGTATTGTTCAAGAGCGTGGCAACACTATGGTGGTCAATAGCATTTTCACTGAAGCTAGTGACAATATCAGTGTCACAGATAGGTCTGAGTTTCCTCTGTAGACGAAGAGATTACACACAAATAAAGCTAACTGCAAGGCTTTGACCATGCATGATGGTGGGCATCGGCCTGGGGGCAGTCGCCTTCCAAATCTTAAGCTTGTCTAGCAACGTGACCTAAAGATGCAGCAGCCAACGCCAAATTTAATTTAGAGTCGTTCAAAGTCTTTGTTCGTACCCCGAATGGCAATACTTTATGCATTCAACTCCATTGACTTGCTAGTGGGTTGGAGCTGAAATCTACTCTTTCTCACAAACTGAGCATCATGGCAGGTCCCTATGGCCTCATTTTCGTCGGCAAACCGCTTATGGACAACACCCTGCTCATTGCCTATGGAATAGTACGGGATTCCCACAATCTTTATGTCAGGTTTTCTACTAGGTGGAGCCAAAGAACATGGTCATGCACCTTTCAAAGAGGCATTCTTCAAAAATGTCACTCCCTTGAAATTTAATGCAGTTCCTCTTCCCCCCACCTACATTATGGAGCAAGATGTTGAAACTCCTACTTTGGAGATCAAAGATGAGGCATCTCTAAATCATCTGCAAAATCTGAAATCTAAGGCCATTATCTACAAATTCAATGGGGCTTGGCCATCATCCAATGCTCTGATCCACTAGATTCATTCCTCGTGGACGAAAAATTGTCATTACTTCCTTTGTGCTCGAGGTTATTTCATTGTCTTCTTCAATGATCCTGAGGATTATCGACGGGTTATTGAAGAGGGTCCTTGGTTTTGGGGATCTTTTCACTACCCCATGGTTCCCTCAGTTTGATCTAAATACCTTCTCTATCACTCGGGTACCTGAATGGGTGAGATTACCAAAGCGTCCCCTTCAATTTTTCTTCGCAATGGAGTAAATAGAAAATCTCCTAGGGTGGTTCATTAAAGAAGACAGCGAGAGGACGCAGAGCGGTTTGCATTCTTATGTCAAAATTTGTGTTGAAGTGGACCTCAACAAGGGACTACCAAATAGAATGAACCTCAAAATGGGAGAAACAACCCATTCCTAGATTCTTGACCATGAACATATGGCATTTAGATGTCGGAATCACAAGACCTCGAGACACCTTCATGCGGCTTGTCCTCAAAAGAAAATCCAAGAGCCTAGGAAAAAAGGTTCTATCCCCAAGCATTGGAGCCCAACAGATCTTGATGATGAAAACAACATTGGCCTAGAAAATAAAGAAGCTACAGCTCCACCTCCATTAGCTACAACATAGACAGATACGTAACCTGTTACAAAGGTGGGGCTACTAGTGGTTATTTATCCCTCTTTGGAGAGACCTTCTCCAGGTATCAAACGACCTCATGAATCCGATCACTCTGATTCGAAGAAGGATGATGCCCATCCACTAGACAAGGAATTACATATCTCCACCCCTGTGGACCTTTTCTGAATACAATCCTTTTATTTCAGAGATGATTTCACAAGATAAGTGGCAGGGAATGTGTTCGACAAACGGAAAGAAGGGAAAGCTCTAATCTTCTTCTTTCCGTTCTCATTCTTCCTCCTACTCATCTTCGCTTCCACTCTCCAGTCCTATAGCTTTTTTGGGCTGCAGCTCCCCCTTTTCCTCTTTCTTCTTCTTTTGCTTCCTCTGCAGCGCCTTTGGGGATGCTTCTTCTCTTTCCCTACAGCTACAACCCTGTTGTTGTTTCTGATGTCAGCTACAACTCTTTTTCCTCGTTTGTGGCTCCTTTTCTCTTTCATCGTTCGGTTTGGACCTTCAGGGTTTTTTATTCCTTTGGCCTAAGGGCTTCTTCACTATATTGATTCATGGTTATCTCTTGCCTTTTGGGCTTATTGTAAAAGGATGAGGGTCCTTTCAAAACCCCCAACTCTTTAACAATTTCCAAAAAAAATGATATAGATCATAAATGAAAATATGATAATAATAATAGTACATTGCTAATAATTGCTAAATCCATTGTCATAAATGAATGAATGAATCCATAGTAGCTACTATTATTTGTTTACAATAAAACTAAATTCAGATTTTGATTTAATTAAGTACATATTGAGTACAATTATTGGCAATGTAATACTTCCAATAAATCTTTCTATATGCCTATCGGCCTCTCAAAAATGCCTATGGATGCTTTTGCTAGTAAATATAGTGCATAGAGATATACATAAGCATGATACATTATAACAAAAAATGCCAATTACAAAATTTTAAAAAGAAAAGTGTATGTTTATAAAAGAAACTTTACTTTCTACCTTAGAGGGTTTATGTAAACTTCGAAGGGCTAGCCCAGAGTGTTCTAGTAAGTTGTATTGTCATAAGATGGCCTACTATTTAAAGGGAAGACCTGTGTTTTTCTACCTCATCCATTCAATGTAATACTTTTTTTAAAAAATTAAAAAGCAATGCCTAACCTTAACATTAATTAAAAAACAGTTTGATCAGGTAAATGCATTGAATTTTTCAAGCGTAATGTTACTATGCTCTTAACCGTCTGCATTGGGAAAAATCATTTCCTTCCTTAACCTTTTCCAGCTCCCATTCGTATCTAAAACTTATTGGGGCAAAAATTCTCTCGTTGGGAAGTTTTGGAAGATTTTTTATTTAATCAAATGGCTCTTGAATTCACTGAGAAGTATCTCATTCCCAATTTCATGACCTATCTTCTAAATCTTGATTGTGAACTTTGGTTTATTGTTCTTTCTAATTGATGGATCCAGCTGTGTAAAAACAAACACTCAAATATCAGCTATGAGGTTAATATTTTTTTCGTTTTGAAGACATTCACAGATAGATTAATATTATTATGTATAATGTTTCTAGCTTCCATGCAAAATTTAGTCATTTATCACAATCAAATGCTGGTTCTAAGACTCGATTCATAGGTTTTTCCTAGTATGTTTTGAACCAACCAGAGTTCTTTGTTAACATCAAAACTTTCACATATTCGTAACTAATTAAACGTCAAATTCAACACTATAAACCTTACTCCGGGTTTACCACAAGATGTTAGAGCTATACTCAATACCTCACTGGCATGGGTAAGATTCTTTGAATAAGAGAAATACAGCAAATCAGAATTTCTGCTTAGATGCACCTTCTCTTTACCAGTCACCTGCAAAAAAAAAATTCTCTTACTCTAGAATTAATCCTCTGCTAAAATCTGGATCGATCTTAGAATGTGCCTCTCCTTATACATCCATCCACATTCTCACTGTAGCAAGTGTTATGTAGTTCATTGGGGTTCCCACACTTTGGGATTTCTCGGTTCTGCAAGGACCTCTGTACCCTACTTTACACAAGCCTGCAATTTTCTCTTGCTCACAGTTTTCTTCCCATTTTATTATATCTTTAAACTCACTCTGCTTCATACTCTTTATGTCCAATGTGCTACTACCCAATGCTTCTCCACTTCCTCTCTGCCCTCAGCCGTTTTCCTTCTCTCTGCACTATATCTATCTTTTCTGTCAAAGCTCAAAACCTGTTGTTGTTCAGCCCACAGTGTTCTAGTTGAAGAATCCATCTCAGATGCTGGAGTCTGTTTATTAATATTTAGGAAATTTATCCACAGTGAACTATAGGTAAACTTAGCTCTTTGAGAAGTTCATATTGCCATAATTTCTGAAACTGTGCTTCCCGTGTCAGTTGGCCACCCCAAATAACATATCACACGCCAATACAGATTAACCCTAGTGCATATGATTTTAATCCACTGGGGAAAAGATGCACTACATCATGAACAAAATGGCATTGTTTCCATCCTCATATGCTGATGTATCACATGCTAATACACATTAAGTCTAGTGCATATGATTTTAATATATCCTGGTGCATATTGAGTGGGGAAACACATGCAGTGCATCATGAACAAAAGGGCATTGTTTCCATCCTCATATGTATTGTAGCTACCTAATAGAACCTCCATCATAAGTTTCTAGTCATTTCAAACCTCTTAATGTATTATCAGCATATATCATATATAGATGAGAGAATTTATATTATATATTACATATATCAATGATATATAAAAATGCCATATTTGAACACTATGTTGCACAATATATTATTTTTATACAGATAGTTAATAAACTACTGAAAATCAGTTTGGGGAGGCACAGAGAGGCGTTAATAATTGGAAGTTGTACCCAGCAATGCCAAGACCAACATGATAATCGATAAACAATTTCTGGGAAAAATCTCAGAGCAATGTGGAAATACATAATCAGGAATTGGCAATATCCATGAAAACTAAGTGGGAGCAAAAAAAAATCAAATAAATGAGTGTTCAAGATGTTTGAGTAGAAATAGTAGAAGAAACTTGTGTCCCACATGCTTGCAAAAATGCATCTACTTGACGAACTTTAACGAGAAAAGTTACATGACAGCTTTTGCATTGTGCTGCAGCATTAATTATACTGGAGGAAAAACATCAAATCGGTCTTCAAAACTTGGAGTGCATAATCACACACTATTTAACAATTGATCTACAATCACAACTTACCCCATTACAAGAAATGTTCCAATAAAGGATCAAGCAAAAGAAACCAGAGACCAACAAACATACCAGATTATATGCAACTTCTCCACATGATGGAACTTTGATGCAAGATCACAAAAGAACTAGGACAAATTAACTCCTTATCCTCTAACTTGGGAAAACAGGCCTAGTCTGCTAGTGGCCCTGAAAATTACCAAAGCTTAATGCTTAGGGAGACTGGCAAATGGTCTCATGAAACCAAAATACTTTTTAGATACCATTTTTCATGCTTTTGCTCTGTGGTAAAACTTAGAATCCAAAAGGCACCCTAAACGCAACAGTTCGCATCTCTGTTTTGACCAATTTGGTCTCTAATTGTCGCTACAGGTCCAGATCCAAGACTGGTATAAACTGGGCAGATATTGCTATCTTCAAGCCTCCAAACTCTAAAAAACTGTTTGTAAGTACTCTTCAGATGACTAATACCAAATTTCAGGTCTTGGTTAATTGATTTACCACCCCAAACTTCTAACTCTCTTAAAACCCTAGTAAGGGTTTCTCACCCGGCTGAGAGTAGTGAAAACTCTTCCAAATGAATGTTTTTCAATTTGAAGACTTGAAATTTACCCTACAGGTCTGTTTTGATCTCCTTCTCGTGCCTACTGTCAGTAACTCAAAAAGACTGATATAAATTCAAAAGTACGTCATTTTCTTACCTGTTCTGCCTGGGAAACAGGGCTCTTGGCAACTTGTACCCAAAATTTCTAAATTGGGAGACTGTTCCTTCAAAACTCGGGGATTAATCCTCTAACCTGTCTCATCACACTCTACAAGTGCCTTCCAACAACCAATATATAAATAAGCAAGCAAAATAATGATTTAAACCAATCAAGAACAGTCAAGAATGCAATATATTTCAAGCCAAAAACAGAGCAGAGTTCTCTCTTTTTTCACGGATATTCCTTCTCATACATTTCATTCACAGAGTCTCCTCATACTCCCTTGATGTAACTAACTCCAATTTTACATACCTATAAATAAGCAAGCAAAATAATGATTTAAACCAATCAAGAACAGTCAAGAATGCAATATATTTCAAGCCAAAAACAGAGCAGAGTTCTCTTTTTTTCACGGATATTCCTTCCCATACATTTCATTCACAGAGTCTCCTCATACTCACTTGATGTAACTAACTCCAATTTTACATACCTATCTCCTTTTCATCGAATTCCATCCATCACTAACTGCTTTTGCCATATGGAGGGGTTTTTACAACATGTTGAACAAGGAGTCAAAACATTATTAGAACTAAAAGACTAACTTGAACATCCTAAGGAGCACCAAGAGACATATGAAGAAGTCTAAAACTCCTAAGACGCACAGAAGGTTTGAAAATTCAAAAACACACTTTAGGCGGGAAAGTAAGAAACTACAAAATTTGAATACTAGACAACATGGAGACTAGACCAACACGCCCAGGACCCTATGAACACTCACAAACATGATGAACACCAAAATTTTCTATATACATGACTGTCCTTGTAGATGCTCCTGCATAAAACTTCATGACAACTACCATACCTATTTTTTTCAGGATCAGCACGGCCTGCACCAAACTACAAAGGGCTCCGGTTGAACTAGACTTCCTTATAGAGATATTCTTAGCTAAATATTCTGAAATTCCCCAATGCTCATGGGTATGTTAATATGTCTGTATCTGAGTTGGTGGATACTCCAAGATTTATTTTCATGTTCACTAAATTAGATAGAATCAAAATAAATGAAAAGGCCAATCTCTTTTAATCTGCAGATATATGAGACGCCATAGCATCTGTACTATTAATCTAGACAAGTTTAAACATTGTAGTGATAACTGTTTTGAAATGTAACCAAAATGAGTCAATGACCATAAGAACTCGGTGGATGTGCTCTAAGAATGAATAACTAACTAGCCTGATTAATATATACCTCATTAACTCAAAATATGTAATGTTTGGTGTGGAAAAAAAAGAATAAAAGTCCATACATTATTCACTGTATGCTATGAAAATTCACTTCAAATTGTAACAAACATTATAAGGCAATTTTCAAGAGAAATGGGTATGGCAAGATGGCAGGCTTCATTTCAGCAGGAGAAGCAAGGTATTCAACCTTGGCCATCCTCACAACAATGATATTATTATTTTTACTTTCTTAACAAAAACTGTCCTCCATCAGTCAATTTAAAATGCAACAATCAGGAAATGATTTGGATGATACAGGGGTTCGCTCTCAAAACATTGAGCCAAACCAACATCAAGCTGATGGTGAACAATAAAGCAAATTTGGTCCAAGTTTAACCAATAGAATTGCTGAATATGGAACTGATATCCTACTGACATTGATTCATGTGATCAAACTCCTTGTGAGAGAAAACAAAATCCTTCCTCAATCGCTAGCCCTAAAAGTAAAGTAACAAATGGAAAAGAAGCAGTGAACTGCAGGAAGAAGACTTAGCAGTCACATCAGTGATTTCTTTGGCAGTAAATGTTATATTGTTCTTAACAGCCTCTGAGAATGAGTTTGCTCAGAGGTGGCAATAAATATGAAAGGAAAGTTATCAGGGAATATGTAATTAAACCAACTTAAAGGAGAATCAATCAATGACAAGAAGAAGATGCTAAGCCAAAATTAAAACAAAGTAGAGGAATTAGCCTATTCAGACTACAATGGAATGGAACTTTTTGAATCCAAAGAAGGCACAGATGACCCAATCAAATGATAAAGGAGTATACCTGCTGCTACACTCACATTTAAACTTTCAACTGCCATAAAACTATTAAATTCTTCAAGCTCAAACTGATCCTCGCTAGAACTGACATCGACAGGTTTGGTTGCAATACGTGGAAGGGTCCCAGGTATACCAATCAATTGGGAACAACATCTACTAACAAGTGGTCTCAGACCTCTGCCCTCACTTCCCAACACCAATATTGTTGGAACACCAGGTGAAACTTCGTTCAGTGACACTGCTTCTTGAGACACAGAAGCACCCAAAACCCGCCAACCATTATTTGCAGACAGTTCCAGGAATTTCATCATGTTCCGACATGCCCGTAGCTCGGTCAATTCCAATGATCCTGCACTAGCTTTGCTGACTACCCCACTCAATGGAGCTGAATTCTTAGCACATACAACTATTCCGGTAGCCCCGAAGAAATAAGCGGACCTTGCAACTGCCCCAAAGTTTTGAGGATCAGTTACTTCATCCAAAGCAACCCACAGAGGAGAAGAACCCTTACCTTCACAATCAGAAACAGGTTCCAATTCCGTTATGGTCACCATCTCCAATGGAGAGGCATCCAGCACAAGGCCCTGATGAGGCCTGGAGTCCACCAGCATATTAAGGTCATGTTTTGAAGCCTCCTTTACAGTCAGTCCAAGCTTCCCTGCCATTTGTAAAATCTTTTCAACACCTCCCTTGTCCTTCTTCTTCTTATGTTTACTACTCAAATCAAGACCTTCTTGAACATAGAGGGAATAGAAGTCCCTCCTAGCTATTGTAAGGGCAGCCAGAACTGGGCCCACTCCATACACTGCTTCACCCACCATTTTAGGAGGGCTTGAACCAGTAGTTTCTTCCCTCCATATTTTCTTCCCCCATCCTTCGTAATGGTCCCATGGAACCCCTTTTTCTTCATATGACCTCTTGAGTTTTCTCCTTTCATCAGTTTCTACCATTGTTTTATAGTTTTTCTTTATGTTTTCCCACCTCTCATTATTCACAGGCTCAGAATCATCTTCCTCTTCAGTGTCTTCTACATGGGTATCATGAGTTTCTGAATTGAATTTCTCGACATGCTTTTCCACATTCTTATCAAATGTTTTTTTATGACTGTTTTCGAAGTTATGATCATACCTGGTTTTGGGTTGCTTTGCAAAGTAGTTTTGAGCAGCTTCATTCCAGGAACTGGAGCCTTGCTTCTTGCCGCTGGTCTGTCTAGCTCCATGTTTCTCCATAGCCTTTGTTTTGTTATCTTCATAGCCTTTAAGCCAAGGAAGAGTTTTGTAAGTGCTGAGAGCTCTCAAATCCTTCTTTCTGCTATTCTCATATAACCCTACCGAGCCTGTGTGAAAACATATCCAATGGATTTTGGGTATGAAGTATCTTTGTTTCTTCACCATAGAGAATACATTGTCAGACTTGATATGGCATTCCCCATAGATGGGGATCCTGGTTAACGATGATATACGCAGAGGCATAGAAAATCTGGATTTCAGAGATGATAGGTTGTGTGTTGTATTTTTTGCTGGACTGTGTAAGAGGCATAGAAAAAATGAAAGGTTACACGAGCCCACATTTATGGATACCTAGCCGCCTCTTTAAAGAACATGAGGACATTTTTCCATATAAATGTATCCGATATTTGTCAATTGCTTTGGTGCTATTGTGTATATATGTGTATTGATTATGGGTCCAAGTTAGGCTCTTACTAATATGTATTATTTGTGTTGTTTGATCTTTAATTTGTTTCTCTTATAATTTTTACCTTTTTTAATTTTGAATGTTTTTGTGTTTTTCATTTTCATATTTAGTTTTTCTTTGTTTATTTCTCTCTTTTTATTGTATTTCTTTCTCTATTTTTATCTTGGTTTTAGATGGTGAACATTTATTTATGGTGTGAAATTGATTAATCATTCACATACCTATTATAAATTGGTCGCCAACTTGGGCTTTTATGCCCTTTGATTTTGAATTAGGCGAGGTATATGACTTTTCTTATTAGGTTTCCTATTAGTTGTGTATTGGATTACATGCCAATAGGGTCCTAATTTGAATTCAAAAACATTATAAATGTAAAAGTGTATTATTGCATTTATGACAATCACTTCTACACTAAACTAGAATTTTTAAGAGTGATATTGAAGATATAAAATCTGAATAGATCAAAGTGGAAATAAACGCCAATTATAATAATAATGATTTAATCTAACACAATTTTGTCTTTGGTATCATTTATTTTTTCTAGGTATTTTATGTCAGGGAAAACCAGATGTTCTACATAATAACATAAAGAAAAGCTAATAACTCATAAATCTACACAATATATAGAAACATCACACAAGATATAAACATGGATTATAAATGAAAACCCTTTTAGGTTAAAAATTAACTCATCACAATAACCATATCTTATTGCACTAGTTTTAACCTAACTTATAAATACAACAAGAGCAACTACATGACACTATAGAACAATATTTAGTAGTTGATTTTATGAGATTTTCACATTTTAACATATTGTAATTTATCTGGAGAACTATGATCAATTTTGGTGAAGTCTAATGTTTTTGGTCACTAATCTAGTCCCATCATCAAGGACAAAAAGGAATAAGAATGATGATACATGCACTTTTAGAGTACAAGTATAATACATTGAGTATCCATTATTTTCTCTTCCTTGTCTCATTCTTAGGTTCGGTTGATGTGTGTATGAATACATGTGTACACACGCACACACACACACACACACACACACACACACACACACACACACACACAGAACTAAGACTTAATTATCTTTATAAAGAAAATATTCACATTTACAATTGTTTATTCATGATTTATTCCTAAGAATTTGCACGTTTTAAATTTGATTGTGGAGAGAATCCCAAGATTCTCTCTTACTATTGTCTATTCATTAATACAAGATATTCTTTCACCAATCATGCTAAAATATTCTCCCGCGTGTTGATTTATACTTCTAGGTGATTAATTATAATAGAAGCATTGATAGTGCGTCAACAATGCACTCTAATGTTGTGAAGCACCACTACATACCAAAATGTAACTCCCACTATGTAGATATGTATGCATATATTCCTATATGCAACACAAGTCTATGAATATCCTTCCAATCCATATCGTGAAAGTTGTGTACAATGCCCATGTCTTCATATATTTGTGCAGATGCCCTTGCGCAAATGTTTCTTACATAACCATGTTGTGAAAGTTTGTGCACACTAAATATCATGTATCACTCTTTTAAAATTGTATGCAAAGTTGAAACATTCCTAACATTATCCTACTAATTGAACACTTTTCGTAAAGGGAACATGAATATATTCTTTAGTGGTTGTTGGCTTCTGAGTCCTTATTTTTCTTGCACTAAGAGGACTTTTAAGTAGTGGTTACCTTAGTCAATGAATCTGGAACATTCAAATCATTCTCCACCTTCTCCATCCATATCCTATTTTCCCACCATTTCCCTTACAAAATGATAACATACATAAATATTCTTATGTGAGAGTGATACTTAGGGTTCTTTTCCAAATAAATTGCACTCTAGGAGTCGCATTCTATCCTCACTATTTTTTGGTACCGACCCAACTATAAAAATGTTAATTATAAAACCAAACCACTTCCTTGCTTGTATGAGTAGCTTCCATGTGCTCTTCTTCTATAGTAGATATTGCAACACTTAATTGATACTTATTCGTCCAACTTACATCTCCACCGAACAAGTTGAAATTGTTAGTAGTGGTCCCTGAAATCACTCATCAAGACATAGTAATGTTTAGTTTAAGGATATTATAAGAGTATTCCATTTACAAACCTTAAAATAATGTGTATTGAAACTTAAGCTTAACAAACATCACATCTTAAGAAATGTGCAAGAAATTATAGGATACGGAAATAAAGAACTAGAAACAGGCAAGGTAAAGAGAAAAATAGTACATAATACTAAAGTTTGATTACTATTATAAACTGATAACCAACAACTCAAACCGATTCCAACCCTATGTACAATGTTATTACATCCTTTTATATAATTTGAGGTGATTGTTAGATTTTTAGTCCCTTTATAATTATATTTTGCATTCTAGGAACTTTACATGAATCCTAGAGGATATTTACATATTCCACTTTTTTTTTTGTCTATGGTGTGTATACATTAGATATTGTACAATTATAATACAGTATACAAAGTACACAAAACACGTCAAGTCAACTTCTAGACCTTACCAACCCTCCAACACTTTCTTCGACTTAAATAGTTGTCTCGTCTAAAGACAAAATAAGCATTCAAAGTCAGGAACATGTTTTATATTTATTTTTCATCCTTGTGATGTTCTTCATTATTGTACGCATTTTGATGCTTTATTCATAATCAGCACAGGGAATTTCATTTTCCTTTCATCCCCTGCACACTACTTAACTACCCTTACAAGTTTTTAGTTAAAATGCCTTTCCAATACACCACCCTTTTAGGTTTTCAATATGTGGAAATCTTCCATAGATTTTCCTTTCAAGTATTCATCTTATGTGGGCCTACTTAAAAATATCATGATTACACTGTGAATTGTGTTCAAAAATCATGGCGACGAGAACCATGGAACTAATATACTCTAAGCCACCACAGCACCCTCCATTCAAGAGAAAATATATTAGGTGCTCATATTCTCTAAGAAGACATTTTCCATTCAGTTGTTTCTTGGTGTCATCTCATAAATAGGAAGTTTTTCTAGTTCAAAGGATTTCCATGTTTCTACCGAAGATGCTCATGAATATTTGATACCTTCAAATCCAAGGGAGCTCATGGTTACCAAGTTTGGGGCATGAGTGGTGTGAGTTATTTCTTCATGATGATTGCAAGATGAGTGTTCACTCATGTGAGTGATAAGATATCATGTTCATTATAAAGAGTTGAATTGTGTAACCTACCATTTCTCATAGAGATGTATAGTTAAAAGAGAGTTTCCCAAGTATGACCAAAGGCAACCATTCTAGATAAGAGGTGAAACATCATTTCTCAGTCCCAAACAAGTCATTCCTTGGTCAAATAAGTATGTTGGGAAGATTCTACTCAGTTACAACATTCATCTTCATAATGAAGGAAAAGTATAACTTCATCTTAGATCATCTACAGATTGATCACTTCTCTCTTCTTCTCTCTCTTCTTCCTTCTCTCTCTACATTCTAATTATTAGTTGGGAAAGAAATTTTTGGCTATATATTATCTTATTCACTTAAGTGACCTTTTAATTTTGCATTGTAAAATTTCTTTTTCATAAATAAGTTATTTTTATTCCTACGGGAATATGCAAGGTCATAAGTGGTAGGGATATGAAAAGTCACTTTGGGGGAGATGAAGGGACACTTTATACGGCTATACATTGGGATGAATTCTCCACTCCAAAGGGTTAGATTTTGTTTTCCTACTACTACAAGCAAGAAGTTATTTTCTTCCATCTCCTTGTATATGTTCTTCTAATTTCTACTTTCCAACTATGCAAGCTTTGTAATCTTGAACAACCAAGAAAGAACTTTGTGTCTTTGAGGAATAAATAAATATAACTCCGTGTCTTTGATTTTTTAATCTTATTATTGCTTATATAGTTGTTTCCCTTCCTATTTAATGTGGACCTACTCTAGTTAATGTTTGTGAAATTTTCAAGTGCCTACTTGCAAAATTAACCCTCTCCCTATTTTCCATATCTCCCCTTTACCTCTTTCTAAGAAAATTCCTCCCTTGTATTCCATACAATAAATTTTCCACATGTTTAGTGGATTATTCCTATGTGATCCCTAGCCTAATGACCACCCACAAATTTTATTATTTCCTTCATTTGATAAATGGGAGCCTCCCCATTCCCAAGAGGAGGGACCTAATCCCTGAGCATTGACGAAAACCACTAATTTGTCCTGCAAATTATTTCATCGTCATTTTTTGGTGCGAGCATATTTTTCTATCCTGCACCCTTTAATGATCTAGAAATTTTTTTAAAAAAAATCATAAAATACAAAACTCAAAACAATGAAAACTTGTTGCTGATTTTTGGAATGAAACCCTTCATATTCCTAGCTATAAATTTTCATATTTCCTCATTGAAAAATCCTTTACAAAATCAAAGATAGAATATACACAAGAGGAAACCAAGCAATTGGCACTATATTCTTTCATAATCCTCTATTCGAGCCACAAGAACAAGCTGACTTTGTGTTTTCTCCCATATAATTCCAAGACAACTCTTGAGAATCCATTTGAAGATCATGTTGCTAGTCTTAGTGCATCTCCCATTTCTCCCCCACCACTAAACACTCTTCCTATGGAGATGGTTGCACTAGTACCTCGGGGAAAAAACACCAATTCATCATATTTAACTACTCCACTTCATGAACTACCTAGAGGATAGAGAAAGAAATTTCCCAAATTGTATGGAGATGGAAAGCTGCATCCAAATGAGCATATTACAACCTTTATCACATCATGTGGAGTTCTGATGCAGGAGCATCACTCCATACATATAAATAAACCATGAAGACATTAATTTTGGGTTTTTAGGTGTGTTAACGAGTCCTAGGATTCATTTGGAGTTAGTCTTGTTTTGGGCGTTTCAAAATTCAAATGGAGCACTTTCCCTCCAAATTGTAAAATTTGAATTTTTGGGCCATTTTGGCTTGTTGTAGTTGTTTCAAAGAATTCTTGAAGCTTGTGAACTCTTTACAAGGATGAAAATAGGTGTAAGTGGGTGTCTTAGGTTCCCTTTAGGGACTAAAAGTCATAACATGAGTCTAGAAGTCAAGGACTTGGTGTTTAAGTTAAGCAACTTAGTGTTAAGGTTAAAGTCACTCATATGATCAAAGAAGATAAGGGTGCGCATTCAGTTAGAGTTGATGGGATGACTATATATTATAAAATGTAACTGAAAATCCTCATTCGATTCGAATGAGAGTCAGGAGTGTAACTCCAAGAAGATTAGGAAGAGTTTGGTTTGGTAATTCTTATTTGCAAACAAGCTAATGAAGCTCAAATTTTTGGGTGCATGAGTATCTTAATTCATTTTTCTTTATACATATGGTTGTACTAATACATGCATGCTAGATTTAAAAAGTTTGTCTTATTTGTTGATTAATTGGGAGAATTCTTCAACCTTGAAGGATTAATTGTTTGTAACACTTAGAGGAATTTGGGATTCACTGTGAAGTCTATAAAACTAGTGGAAGAGTAGTGATCTGAAGGAATACTGGTCTAGAAAGTGAAAGATAAGAGTAAGAGAACTTGAAATCTCTATTTTAAGTACATGCAGATGTAACTCATTCACTGAGGAAGAGTAAAGTTTGCTAATGTTGATTAAGGACTCCCAAGATGAGTGTAGGATTGAGGAAACCAGATTGCAAGCCTGTTATGGACATGGATCTCAGATCATAAGAGCATAAAGAGATTGATAAGGTGGTAAGAACCTTATATTATTAAGGAAAAGTGTTTAAATATGCATTAGAGATGATTTGTTAGCCATCCCATGAGAACTTTGTAACAAGATTTGAAGTGTGTGCAGAGTTATCCCTCAAAGGGGAAGTTGGGAGTAGTTTTGAAGGGAATTTTGTGGTTCAAAGTTTATAGTTGAAAGATCACATTGAATAAGATTTGAAATAGCCCCAAGAACATTTTGTGAAGAAGATACAGTTATCCATTCATTGATGAACACTGATAGAAGCTTAAATCCCTTGTTTTGTGAACTAAGAAGATAAGCTTAAATGAATTCATCATGGTAACCAGAAGGAAAAGGCTCACTGTAAAGTAAATCATGAGAAAGAGGATCAGACCTTTATACCAATTTTTATGCCTTGACAAGGAGTTTAGAAAGTTTTATTTGAAAAATTATGGTTCTCATGTTTGTAGAAGTGCCAATTAGGGTTTCGAGAGGGTTTGGTGTTAGAGGCCTCAAATGATGGAGCCAAAACCTATGGTTTGGAAACACTCTTTATGCATCCCTTGTAAGGATTGTTTATTTTATAGAGTGCAATATAGGTTGTTCTTAACCCAGCTCATGACATTGTAAGATCTTAGATTGTGCTAATAGTAGAGACTTAATGGTAAATGCCAAAACAATGAGATAGGTAGGATTTTTGTGAAGGAAGACCATCCAAGATTATTCATGAAAAAGGAAACCCTAAATGGGTCATCGAAAATATCATCAGTTTGTTGATTGATTTTGTGGAACCAAAGTTACGAGTAGAACATGCCCAGGACATGGCTAGAAACAAACTAGACTAGCCAAGAAAGGTCATTAGTGAAAAAGACATTTACAAAAGGGATGAGTTCACCAATTTTTACATGCACCTTTAAATTGGAAAAAGGTATTTTAATGTGATCACAGTTTGCATAAAGACCCTCTAGGTATTCCTATTCTTGAACTAAACCAAGGTCTTGTTCTTATGTGTTATAAAGGACAGTTTAGATAAGGTGGGTGAAATTAGATTTTTGAAGGTTTTTGATTACCTCGATGACTGAGACAGGTTGATGAAGAGAACAAATGCATGGGGAAATAGTGAATCAAGCCATTAAGGACTAAACTCAAAAGGTCACTTGTTCTGATGAGTCTATCCTTGAAGAATGAAGAAGCTAGTTAAGACCATTTGGAATAGTAGTGAAGGTAAACAAAGTACTAAACCTATTGTCCAATGAAGGAGCTTAGATAAGAGGGATTCCACTTGGAGAAGAGTAATTATGAATAAGGAAGGAAATTGATGAAAATACTTGCTTGAGGGTTCAAGTTTTTGCACACTAGAGATTCAGTCATTCAAAGGCAATTCAGGGCAATATATATCAAAGGTAATAACATTGATACTTAAGTTTTTAATGACCCTTTTAGATGATGTTATAACCCTACTTAGAGGTATCTAATCAAGGATCTCTAGTTGGCATGGTGAATGAAAGATGATGGTATAGTTATTGTATGTTCTAGCTTGAGAAATGAGGTGAATGAGGTGCACTAAACGCAACATTGAGTTTGTTTGAAGATAATAAGTGTGTTGAATCAATAAGATAGCATTATTTCTTTGCATCACATTCTTGGAGTGGAGCATGTTGTTGTTTGACTATTTGTGGAGTCATTATAAGATGTTATTACAGAATGGTTCTACGATTTTCCATCTCACTCAATCAATGATTAGGAAGATATGAAAATTAGATTTGAAGCATGGTTCAAGTCAGTGGAAGATGCTCATGCCCTTCTTCCTCAATTAGCTCAAATGACAAAGGAAACACAAGAACTGATGAGAGAATTTATGGCCAAATTCAACAATTCAATTAATAAGATCCCTATTATTGCTCATCCTACTACAGATAATCAAAAGAGGCTCTTCATAAATGCTCTGTTTCCATAAGTTAGATTCATATTGCATAGAAATCAACTAAATACATTGGATAATGCTCAAGAAATTGATATCAAAGTAAAAGAGGATCTTATCATGGCAGGAAAGATCAAGGATCATTCAGCAAGAAATAAAATACAAGACTCCTAGGATGAAGGAAATAATTCATTGCTACAAAAGGTGATTAATGATTTGACTACATTAAATAATCAAATGTCATATCAAAACCAAAACCGGAATCATATTACTGGAACACCCTAAAGGCTTGCCTTGGAGGCTCCACTTGCTAATTCAACATGTGAAGATGAAGAATATGAAATTGTTGAATCAAAATCTGAAGGAGAAGAAGAAGTTGGATATGTAAACATTGGGTATTTTGAATACTCATCTAATGAATATTCCAAGGATTCCATGACTGATATGAATAACTACTCTTATATAGTTTTCACTCACTCACAAGGATAGAAAGAGGCCTCTTCCTCCGCTACCAAAGAAAAACACCCGAATCCTCAAAAGATGACTCTATAAATAACAACCACAAAAATAGTATCACCACTACCCACTTTCATAAAGTAAGCCAAGAATAATCTTGCGACTACCCCAGCTAAGGCCATATATACCTCTTCGAGTAAGTCTCTTTCTTCTCCACTTGATAAATCAGTTTCTACTTTTGTTTTTGTTGTTCATAAGAATGAAAATCCTATCCATTTCAATAATTTCATTGTTTTATGATGTGTGTACCTCCTCATACTTTGACATCATTTACCATGTTAAGAAATCCAAAGTCCAAATTTCTGAGTTTGAATATCTAAGAACTCATCCCAAGTAATTTGATAAACTTGTCCAATTTATCAAAGCAAGCAGTTCAAAGTTTGGTTCCATCAATTCCACTACCAAAGAATCACTTCCCACTCCTAGTACCACTCCCTCTCAAAACCTTCTGGCTTCAACATCCTTCACTTCTGAGAAAGTATAACCCTTCTATCTCTCTTTGTTGATCAATGGGTACAAACTGAGTAACTACATCATTGACTATAGTGTTTATGACAATATCATACCTGCCAAATTATCCAAGGTCCTCGGTCTCACTCTCACTCATAGTGTTGGTCATTGTTACTCCATGGAGACTAAATAATTACCTCTATTTGGTTAATTCAAAGATGGTCAAGTAACATTAGTGGACTTGCTTGACAAGAAGGTCAAGACCAACATACTTGTAGATGAATTTTCAGCTTCATATGGAATGTTGTTGAGCCAAAGTTTTTGTAGAGATGTTGGTGGGTATATATATATATGGATTGTTCATATGTCACCATACCATTCAATGGTAAAATGAAGAAGCTTCTTCCTATAAGAAATATGAGATACACTATTCAAAAAAAAGATGACCCAAGGGTAGACATTTTGTACCAATATTCGAGATACAAAAACTATTTCATGACTTAAGAGGAAAATTATGAGCTTCCCATATTGATGGAGGAGTACCCATGTGTGATTGAGCCAGTTGAAAAACAGCATGATGACTTGATGGACCTAGAATTAGACAACGTGCACTTCTCATTAAGTATGGATACAGGTTCTTTACTTGGTGTTCATAATGATCATGGGTATCTTGAATTTCCACAAAGTAATCTCGGGATGATAATAAATGTAAGCCATGAAGAAAAAGTGATATCAAATGACTTCTTATAATATGAGCCCCAAGATTCTAATCATCTTATCAATATCTAAATTGATGACTTGTCCAACAAGTATGATTGTGAATATAGAGCTCTCTTTTTCATTTGGAGAAGATCAAATTCTTAATTATGAATGTACAAATAATAGGGTGCTTGAGTCTCTCAAAGATGATTCCACTCATGAAGAAGATATCTCCACTGTGAAGATGGCTATTACAGCCCAAAAAGGTCGTGAGGAAAGCGATGATCTCAATATTTCATCCCCAACTGTGTGTTCATTCTCTTTTAAATAAGATGATGCACTAATGAGTTACATCATAGTGAAAGACATTTCAAGATTGATCCAATGTGTGTGAAAGAGAACCATTTGGAGTAATGGGTAAATATGAAGCATCAAGAAGCCTATGGTGGTGTCAAAAGTCTCCAAAGATCTATCAAAAACTAGTTCATGGAAACAATGATCGCGTGGAACATGAAAAATAAAGAACAAAATCCCATCAAAGATCATATGCATAGTTGTGAAAATGGTAAATCTAGCTTGATCAAGAATCATTCTTGTAGTAGTGCGGAAGTGAAAAGGGAGAAATCAAAAGCATGGTTGAATTTTAAAATGGGTTGGCAAATGGAAACAAAATTTTAGACCAACGAAGACAATGAGCTATTCAAGTGGATCCATATTAGCTTTGTGACCATGTATTTATTTCTAAAATCCAAATAGTTTAAGGTTTTGGTGGTTAATTAATTTTACTAGTAGCTTCATTTTTCACCAAAAACACATGTATTGTTTTTTTCTACAAAAATTTTGATCCTCTCATCCAAATATTAAAAAAAATACATTGTCAAACTTCATTGTAGACACATTCAAACATATTTTATTTTTTCTTAAAATTAGGGGGAGCACATAGTTTTTCCATTTTTTAGGATGTGTCCACTTTGAAAATTAATAAATAATAGTATATTCATTAAATATAGGAAAAAATAGAATGACCTAATACATGTGTTGGCTACTAAAAATGTGACCCAAGAGCATCAAATAGATATTGGTGTCTCAAAAACAATAATGGGAATGCCTCCAAGGTGTGAGAACTTGGATCCTTGTGGTAGACCTCTAGAGAAATTTATCTCTTATCCAAACCACTCTAATCTATCATTATTCTACTTCTAGCCTAGCAATTGTAGGAGAAACACAAGGAAGAAAACATGGAGAATAATCATGGTGATGCACTAATAAGGGGTCACTCTCCTTATATTAGTTAAAAGGAAATAGTATAAAAGATAACTCCAAAAGGGAAGATATTAGCCACAATAAACCTGCATAAAAATCTAACTCTCCCTCTCAAGTTGTATTAGACACAATGAATGAAAATATTGCAAATGCTACACACACAATTAACCACAAAAATAATAGAGAGGTAAGGAACAATAACGCAACAACAAAGGGTAAATCTAAGACACAATAATATATGTATTAAATTTTAAACATACACAATCTATTATAATTATAATACAAGGCATTGATGTATTTACAAATCTAAAAAATTATAGGATCATACACTCATAATAATAGTACTCAAAAGAGTAGAGTAACTTTTCATCTAAAGAAAAGGAACCATTTATAATACATAGGATTTGTATTTATAGTAAAAGGGGAAGAGAGAAGATGAGAAGAGGATTAAGAGCATGGTGGAAAATATCGTCTTTCTCATGCCTACTTCCTCACAATGATCATGAAGCTCCAAAATATTCCTAACTGAAAATATCCACCCCAACATCCTTGAAGCATATTCTAAGAGATTTACACGGCTAGGAGAACAAACTTGATTTGGAAAAGGATCATCACTAACTATAATGATTTGAAATAGAGAGAGAAAACGGTAGTTGGAACTTATTATTTCCCTCAACCTCTAAAACATTGGTTATAATGACCCAAACTTATCTTAGGTTGAATTAAAATTTAATATCTTTCCAATGAGACTATTTTTTCTTGATTAGTTGTAGATCAAAAGTTATGACTTTTAGAAACTATCAAGGCCATTTTACATGGTTGACAATGTAGATAGTCAAATTTAGAAATTTAACATTTGACACAGTTAGTTGTGGTAATGCTCCTTTGCTAAGACAAATATCCATGTTCTATTCCTGCTCAATACATCTTACTATCTCTCTCCCAACTTGCTTATTTCTACACATTGATGTGTCATCACATTTTGAATATAAATGCATAAAATTAATGTTTCACCTTTTCTTATCATGATACATCTTTCAGACTGCATGAATTCTCATTGTTTCTAAAACCGTATGGTTTGGTCAAGATGTGTAATCCATTCTTGTCCGACCTATATGGTCCATATAGATACATCATCTAAATTTTCTTCAATTTGATTATCTTTTTTGGATCATTTCATCCTCTTGGGTCAACCTTTTCATAACAAATTACCTTCACAACCCTATATATCAAGTTAATATCACATCATTTATTACCTGAACTCTTATGAACTCTCATTGTAAATACTAAAACTAAAGAAATTCAAGGATCCTTAAATCTCACCAAATATAATGCACATCCATTAGGGTATTCACTACTACAATTTTGAAGCACTCAACCAGGTTAAGGAATTCATTTTCCCTCATTTCCAAGCATCCAAATGTCCCAATTCAATTTTTTAGAAAGATAAAATTCAACCTGAAGCATTATCAAAGTGGTTCAAGTTGTAAAACTAGTTGCATCTATATATATATCACAAGTTAGGTGGATAAATATGTGTGGTTTGAGGCCTATTTGAAGTAATGTTGATATAGGTGGTGCACAGATTGTACTTCAACTCAAACACTAATCATTTTGGAGGGTATTTCACTTTTGGTTAGGGTTTTAGTTCAATTCATATTATTCAAATGGTTTCAAAACTGTGTAACACTTGGGGTTTAACAATGACATACATTTCTATGAAAGAGAGGGAATATGAAGCTATACAACCACAGTCTGGGTAGGTTCAAATTTGTATAAGGTTCAAGACCCTACAGATGTTCCTAGAAGAACTACACCATTTGGTATCAGGGCATTTTCTATCTACAATATCAATAATGAATCATCTTTAGGTTCATTAATCCTAGATTCTCTTGTATATGCACCCAGATCTCTCATGTGTCACTTTGGATAGCTAAGTACATCTCTCATGCACCCAGAAAAACTAATAATACACCAATTATTCACTACAATTTTGAAATTTATGTATTCTTATACCTATTTTTTTTGAAAACATATTAATAAGAACATAAATATTGCCCCATTGGGCATGTCATGAATTGTCGATTACTGAAAATGTGCACCCAAAAGCACCAAATAGACTTGGTGTCTTAACAACAACAATGGGAATGCCTCAAAGGTGTGGTGACTTGGATCCTTGAAGTATACCTATATAAAAAATTGGATCTTATCCAAATCACTCCAATCTATCACTATTCTACTTCTAATCTACCAATTGTAGGATAAAAGGGGGAAGAAAACATTGAAAATAAACATGGTGATGCACCAATAAATAAGGGAATCACTCTCCTCTTTATATGATTTAAAATGAAAGAGGAAAAAACACAATGGAGAAAGGGAAAATATAATCCATAATAAACCTGCATTAAAATATAACTCTCTCCCTCAACCTATATCATACACAATTAATGAAAATATTGCAAATGCTACACACAATATAAACCACAAGAATAACATAGAGGTAAAGAAAAATTACACAACAATAAAGGTAAGATATGAGACACAATGAGAGGTACATTAAAGTATGAAACATACACTTTCTATTACATTCATAATACAAGGAATTTATGCATTTAAAAAACTTAAAAACTAGAGATCCATGAACTCAAAATATTAGTACTCAAAAGAGAAAAGTAACTTTTCATTCTAGGTAGAGGAACCATTTACAATATCTAGGAACTAAATTTGTATAAAAATGGGAAGATAACAAAGATAAGAGGAAAAGGGGATCAAGAATATACTAGAAAATATCTTTTTTCTCATGGCCACTTCTTCACAATGATTATGAGCTCCAAAATATGCCTAACTAAAAATATCCACCCTAACAACCTTGAAGCATATTCCAGGAGATCTACACAGATGAGAGAAAAATCATAATTGGAAATGGATCACCACTAACTAAAATTATTTGATATATAGAGAAAATGGAAGTTGGCACTTATGAATGCCCTCAACCTACAAAACATGGGTAATAGTGACCCATAACTTCTCGTTGGTTGAATTACTCCTTAAGATCTCAAAACATTTTTAGTTAGTTGTGAACCGATATAGATCACAAAACATCAAAAGAGAGATAATAGAGCATATGAATGAAGTAATAAAACAAGGAAATTCATTTGGGTTCCTCAAAATGGGCAAGGGCTCATTTTGGAAATAACATGATCTTAACTAACTTTCTACTAAAGGTATTTGTAAAATAATTAACATAACTCAAAAAATGGTGGGGAAAACACATGACACTATGTTATATTTTTTGGACAAAAACATTACCAATTTATGTGAGCACATTTTACCTTCTTAATATCTACCATTTTTTTAAAAAAATACTAGTTTAGAAACTATATTTCAAGCATTACGATTCTTGTTCTTATAAATTGTCAAATTTTGAACATAAGCATGTCAAATTACTCATTAAAGTTTAGTTTTTATTGATTTCAAGAAAAAATAAGCCACTTTTGACCCCCCTTTAGTCCCCCATTTCTATGCACTTAAGGTATGTTCTTAATATATTCCATGATTATCTATCAATCCTTACTTTATAATATTTCAATTTGGGATTTTATAATCATGTATAACCTATTTATCCTATTAATTCAAGTTTACAACCTTAGCACAAGAATTTATATTTTTGTTACAACCTTGTTATTATCAATCTATTATTGGGACCTAGTTAGATGTCACTCCTCTATCCCAGACCTAGGATTTGGAACCCTATATCTTTCATAGAGTGGTGGAGTGTCTCCTAGATCTATCCATGTCTTTAAAAAGCTACAACCATATTGTTTTGTAGCTTTAGTATGGCCCCTTTCATTATCCTAATCTAGATTACCCAAAGAAAAACATGACATTTTATTAGGACATTCTTTATTTGTACACATTTTTTTTTCTAAGTATTATTCACATTAATCTTTTATTATCTCTCTCATCTTATCCTTTCAAAATAGTACTAAAATAATTTTAAAAAATCCTCTTCTTTCCTTAAATTTTCCAAGATGAATCATCTCTTTCATTATCAAAATACTCAACAAAATGATGATTCACAAACCAACAATTAGGATTCCTCTCTTAAACCAAATCTTTTCTACTATGATTGCAACATGGCCACCACTAATGTCAAAAACATATTCCAAGATGAAAACAATACTCATCGATCAATTCTTTATTTTAATATGAACATCAATTGGTATACTAAAGATGTGAAGCAAGCTAGATAAGTGTAGATATACTCATTATGGTTTTAGTGTATCATCTCTAAATTATCAAAATAATCATGAATAACAATATGTGATTGGAAATTAACGGTTCTTGTAATGTGAGATGGATATCAATAGATCTGTTAGGTAAAGCACGAAAACATACTAAGGAAAATTTGGTGAGACTATGTGGGAATGGCTTAAGAAAAATCCCATCATTGTGTACATATGTTTTGCATACATTTGGAAATGTGGTCAATGTGCTTAAAAGGATATGTTTTCCCTTTGAATAGCATGAATTTAGGAATATAAAATATAGATGAGAAAACAACATTATAAATCTGTCGCATTATTGGTTGGTTGGTAATATAAGTATTATTACATCTAACTATAGAAAGATTTAGAGGATAAATGTAGGATTTTAAATTCACATTGTATCTTTCCTATGGATATCATCATATATTTCAATTGTTAATTTGGGATATTAAAAAAAATTAGAATATGTGTCACATGGTGAGGTAGACTTGAGATGATCATCATAAAACCTAGAGGTATTAGGGAGATGGATATATCCTTCACATGAGTTTAAATAACAATCACTGTGACAAGATGCATTCATATGGTGTTCCTAAGACACATTATTTTGATCTAAAACATTATGATGATTTTAAAAAATAAGAAATATTATCATTTAGAAGAGTATGTATATAAGAAATATTTTTGTTCGAAAACATTGTTATTGTTAAGAGAAAACATTACTCTCATGTACATCTATATCCATAATGTTATTTGGATTTGAAACACTACATGGTATGATCTCTATGCTAAGAGGGAAATATTTAATAAATTTTGAGTATTAAGTGGAATGGTCATTATATTCATCAAGGCACTCATCACCTAATTTAGGTGGTGGTTTCTCATACAATTATACCTTGTGTAGGGCTTCACTTGTAGAATAGATTTCATCTATACGTGCATTTAAGAAACTATTATCAAGTGGAGGTTCCCAATGAGTTTGAGAAGACATGATTGGTAAGATATATCAAAATAAAATAATCCCAAAACCATAATAGGATGAATGGTAATATCATGAAAGCATATCTAAAATCAAACCCTGAGGGAAGTGAAATAAAACCCTAAGTATGAGGCATGAATCCTTAGGCTAATGTATTCAAAAATAAAAGTGGGTTCACCAAAATATAAACTTGAAACTATGGTTTTTATCGTATTAATATATTTACTATGTCTAAATGTGATTAGAATCATAATTTCATTAAATATAGAAACTAAACAACTCTTATAAAATTTGATAGAGGAAATTACAAGTTAGGTTCAGGAAAATATTCACCCAGAAAAAAAATAAGATGAAGTGACAATGATCTAAATATAGAAGAATGAGTTAGGTTGTGTATTGTTAGACCACTTATAAAAATTAGGATATGGAAAATGTGTGTATTAGGTTCTTCTCAATAATGAAAAAATGTTTGGGTGTTTCTTCCCTATGTGGCCGATCTTTCCCTCTAATGCTCTATTTAAATTACAGTTTTGGAACTTGATTCATCTATGTCTTAGGGGTATAGCTCTATGATCATATGTTTGCAATTTCAATTTTATGAATGGATATGGGATTCTTCTTTGTGATACCCTAACTCTTTCCTTACTTGAAGACTTGAAAAATGGGTTAGTTTGTAGTGGTCGAGATTCCTCAACCACCCCCCCCCCCCCCCACCTGAGTTGAGATATTCATGTGAAGTAATACTCTCCAAAGGCCTCATATTGATGTAGCTATCCCTAATAATAGGTATGTGAGAACATGTGTAACAACCTTGTACTTGAATGTGTAGATGATCTTGATATAATTAGCTATTAAAAAATGATCATGTAATGAGTTCCCCCTAAAATGGTTTTAGTTTATTTTTATATGTAGTGATCAATCCCTCACTTAGGAATCTTTTGGTGAACAACTGAATTAACTTAAAAAGAAGTAAAATATTATCCCAAAGATATTTAAATTTTCAAAAGTTTGAGTGATAGTGAAGGGAGGTGGGAAACATTGGTCGGTGGCAGAAACGTTTGGATGTTTCTTCCCTAGATGGTCAAAATTTTCCAGGACACGATAAATGATAAATGTTGAAATTTAGAAGGTGGGGATCCCTAGAAAACACATAAAAACATAATAGTTAAGATTATGTAAGTGTTTAGGAAAGAGTTACATAAGAAATAGGGACCAAAGAAGGGCACATGCCAATTAATCAGTTTAATCAAGTAAATTACCCAAATACACACAAAATCACTTTAAAATCCATAATAATGTGGCATGTGCCACTTTTTGACATCTACAAAATTCATGAGAAAAAGCCTTCAATAATGAGACTCAATATATGATTATAATTCAATAGATACCCTACAAGGTAGATAATGGATACTTGAGTGTTCATAATGTGGATCAAGTGCCTATCTCATGTGATGGATTACAACCTGTGCCTTCTCATGTAGTCATTTCTCAAACTACTTAAAACCTTTTTTGGTTCAATATCCTCTTTTTTATAATATTGTTTTCTCATTCTTATCAAATTCTTCATATTGCACGCTATGTTTGGATTACTTCTCAACATGTTTCTCTTTTGCACTTTACGAAAATTCCCCACTATAAATCCTTTCCAATCTCATCATGTCATTCCATTTCTTACAATGTTTCTCATGCTTCTCTTTTTTTTAATGCTTTTATCCCAATATATTATAGTATTTATCCTCCTACAATTTTTTGTACCAACTCTTTAAATAACCACTATGATAAGTTTCATACATGATATGCAACATTAAATTAAGGCTCTTTCTCAAGGGTCTCAAAAACTACAAAATGGGCTCACTTATAATGAAAATCCTTTTATACCCTTAACTTATGAAGTGTTTACATACCATTTTCCAAGTATATTTATTGTTCTAGAGTTTGAATTATTCAATAGAAAAGGAGATCCATCTTATTGCATTTCAGATTTTTATGCTGACTTGTTTCTATTTTTCCCATAATGATAGACAATTTAAACTAATTTCTTTCCAAGGATATTAAAAATATTATGCACTTTAATGCTTTATTATGTGGATATGTACATTCTTGTACAACATTAGTTGATGATTTCTTAGCACATTTTTTAATCAATAGTGGAACAAACGTTACCTACGCATATTTATCTCAAATCAAAGAGTGATCAAATTAGAATATTCCTGAGAATTCACTTAGGTTTAAGATTGTGGTTATTAATATGGACCATTAATTACTCGATAGTAAACTTTTAATTATATTTTCTCATAATTTATTTTCGATTATCAAAGACAAAGTGATCTGCAATACTTAGTAGTCTTTCAAAGACCTTTTTCGTGTGGTTAGAGACTTTTGAGATCAAGTTTTTATATGCAAATGCACTTATATATGGGTCCAATGTTCCAACTTCTAATGGTGTTATTTTTGCAATAAAATTACAAGGTTAAATGAAATCCAACAAAATGTGTTAAAAATATTTCTTGAGTATATTATTTTTTGCATAGATGTATTACTAACTTATAATATTTTCCCAATAGATGCATTACTTTGAACTTTCAACAAAATAACAATGAAAATAATGTAGTCCATTTGTTATTGAACAACCATCCACCAAGCTCATACTACCCTAAAAAGGAGTGTAGGGAATTTACAAGGTTAAATAAGATCCAAAAAAAATGTGTTAAAAAATATTTCGCAAGTATATTATGATTATTTTGCGTCCCATTAGATAGTTTTAATCATTCAATACCATTTCCTAAGTATTATTATGCAAATGTATTTTTTAATTATCATCAAATTCCAAGGCATTTTTTCCAATAGATTTATTACTTTGAAGTGTAAGATGCAAGACTTTATTGATAACAATGAACTTAAAGTTAAAGGAATAAATAACAATATGGTATGAATAAGTGGCTCCATCAAATCAACAATTGAAAGTATTTACTAACCCTATTCCAATCCATCATACCCAACCAAATGATCAAGGAAATGTCACGTGATAGTTAGAATAACTCAAAGAGAAATGCCAAAGGATTATAATGATCATTCACCTAATGATTTATTGGTATTGATAATATAATTGCAAATAAGAGGGAACCCACTAAAACTGTGTTTGATGATAGTGAAATTCCAAAGGATATCTCATTTAGTGAACCTATACTCATAACAACTTTCATAGGTGAAATAGGATAAGAAGCACACGGGGTTATATTTGACAATGGTTTCAGCATCAACATATGCTTTTGAAAACTTCATTAAGGGTCTTGGTACCAATAAAGAAGATTTGCATATGTTTACACAATTATTATGTGATATGAGGACACTGGTAGAGAACCTCTTGGTTGCATTATATAAAATGTTCACATGGGTCCTAAAACAATATTAAGCTATTTTCATGTGGTACTCAATAATGGATTATTATGGTGTGTGTTTTAGCAGACCAAAGATTCGAAAAAAATGAGAAATTTCATACAATTTTTACATCAATTTTTAACTTTTTGCATGAAAATGAAGTCATTACAATTAAGAAATATGTGACTTGTAGGCACAACTAGTTCAATAAGATATTTATGTGAGGGAATACCAAAGTAAACACCAAAAGTTATATATAAGGTATGGAGGCATAAGATTCAAGTACATAAGACTATACTTTTAAGATTTTGTTCTCCACAACCTATCATAAATAAACAAATGGAAGAACCTAAAAATGATCCATGTATTCAAGGTTCTATCGATGAGAAGGAACATATAATATAGAAGAAGATGACAAAGATGACGATAATGATTATGTGATGTTTTATCTTTTTGAGACTCATGGGCACCTCAACATCTTTATTTAGATGACGACGATACACTTGTTTTAACTTACGTATATTATAATGATTATCGTGATTCATGTGATTATTATTGCATTATTAGTTAGCTTTTTCTAACCACCTACTTATGTTTCAAATGAATATTATATATTTTCTATATTTCTTTTAATTATTGTTGTCTTGCATATTTCTATTGTGTTATGTTTATATTTTCTCCTTTTCTTTATTTTTTGTCATGTTCTCTTCTGGTATATTTTTGTTTAGTTTTCCTTCTACGTTACTCACATGAGGTTTTACTTCCTATTTTGCTTTTCAGATTCAACTTCTACATGTTTTCCCTTTTTTTCCTAATGGTCTATAATTTCACTAATTATTTGTTCTCTCCGACTTCGTTCTTTTTATTTGTCTTTATTTAATTGAGTTTTAGGAGTTTGTTTTACAATTTTTTTTCTCTATTTCAAGTTATTTTCATTTTTTCTTTCTTGACATATTTTCTTGCATTTTCCCTTGATTTTTCTTACTTTGTCCCATCCCAAATGGTTGTGATAGTTGTTCAATTATGATGGCACATTTATTTTGGAAAAAAAATAATACAATGAGTTTTTGATCATTTGTTTTGGATGAATAAGGACCCTCCCTTCTCTTTGTTGTGTATTTATCACTATTTATGTGACTAACAAATTTCAATGATTGTATGTTTGTTTGAAGTATTTGTCATCAAATTTTCTACTTATTATGTGTTCTGAAATTCCTTGTAATTTATCTTCTTAGATGATGATTTGTAAAGGACGGATATATTATCAATTTGCTGCCATACACAATATATGCTCATATTATATATTACACTTTTATAGCCATGTTTTTCCTCTTTCTCGTGTTATTTTGCTTTCGCTTTCTTGGCCTTTTTCTTGCTCAATTCATTGATATTTTTTGTATTATCCCACCAAGAAAGCCTACAATAATGATGGTGCCACATTTATTTTAGAAAAAAATATTTAATGGAATGAGACCTGATAATAGTTGTGGATGAATAAGGATTTGCTCTGTTTGTTGTGCATTTTTCAGTATTTATGTGATTGATCTCATGTCAATTAACTTGTGAATGTAAGTCCATGCAAAAACACCAAACCAGGGTGAATGGTTGATTTCAATAATTATATGTGTGTTTGAAGTTTTTATCATTAGGTTTTTCTACTTGTTATATGTATTTTGAAATTTCTTTGCCTTTGT
This sequence comes from Taxus chinensis, assembly GCA_019776745.2. Classification (NCBI taxonomy): domain Eukaryota; kingdom Viridiplantae; phylum Streptophyta; class Pinopsida; order Cupressales; family Taxaceae; genus Taxus; species Taxus chinensis. The sequence goes on from CM034148.1 coordinate 718,694,035, forward strand.
CGTTTTATATGATGATTTCCAAAGGATTGGTACATCATTATCATGCTAGTATATACATTATATGCTTATATTATATATTATAATTTTATAGCCATGTTATTGATGTCATCATCCAAATCGGTATAGGATTTAGTTCCTTTGCAAGTTATAGGATCATGATTTCACAATAGGATGGGTACACATCTAATGCTCATTTGGAGAAAACTCTAGGGGGGGGTTGCGGGGCATATCTTTGTCCCATTTTAGGTTATATCTCACTTATTCTTTTATATATCATTATGCTTCACCTATTTCTTTATGTATAATGTGTATTCTTTATGGATTACCATGCCTTATGTGTTAGATGTATATTCATATGTTGGACATGTTTTCATTTTCCTTGTATGTCTTTAATTGTATTGTATGTCTTTGTCATGCTTTTTATATACATGCTTATAGTGTTTTCTCCATGATTGGTCACATAGGTGACTCGTTTGCACCTTATTTGATGTGTCTTTAAAAAGCTTTGTGTGTTTTCTTTGAGATTGGCCACATATGTGACTTGTTTGTAGAATATTTAATATGTCTTCAAATAATTTTGTGCATAATCATTGTTTTCTCACATGGTTGACATGTTTGCATCATGTCTGATATTTTTTAACGTTCTTTATGTCTCATATATGTTTGATGTGTATTCATTGTGTTATGTGATATATGAATGTCTTGTATTCATGATCTTACATACCTACTCCATGATTGGCATCTCTAAGGTACTTACTCCATGCTTGATGATATGTCCCTTAATATTCTTATCTTCTTTAGGTGTTTAGTGTTTTTTTTTCTGGTGCCATATTCCATACCATGCACAATGTTTTACTATCTGCCTACATTGTTATGATTCATACCATGCATTTATTGGGGGCTAGAACCCATTCTTGTGATTTACAATGTTATATCTTCACATGATTAATGATGCATTCTTTTATTTCACTCGCATAGTGCACGTTATTATCTGTGTTATATTGTTTATATTTCTTTTGCATAAAGGCATATTACTCTCGTGCTTATATTAAACATATCAAAGGCTCACACAGGGAAACATTTTCTTAACATACATGTTTCCTAGATTATATCTTTCTATGATAGACATCACTAGTTTTATAGTCTATCTTACACATGATGTGCCTAATCTAAACCTCAAAATATATATTATCTCCTAAAAAATTGACAACTTTCATCAAGACTCTGAATTCTCAAAGCACTACTTGCTCCTATAATGGTGCATTCATATTGCTTGTACTGCCACAAAGGGGTGTACTCAAGACACGTCACCAAGTCCCACAAAGGGACATCAAGATATGTTTTTAACATCATTTTAGATTTTGGTTTAGTGTATTTTTTGTCACTAATGACGGTACCTAGAAATGTATGCAAGATTCAAAAAAGGTTTGGAGAAGCTTGATTTCACTTGAATCTAAAAACATGTAGCTTGTGTAGGGGCACCTTTACATTTTTGTATTTATTTTTTCTTTCTGAATTTCAATAGATTATTGACAACGACACTTATCCATGTCCAAATATTCTTACATGACATACATGTAAATTAAAGTTTACTTTAGGAGCTTTAGGGGCACATAATTCTATATTCATATTATGTCTTCTTTGACTTTGATATGCATATATGTACACACATAAAAGTGGGGCGAAATGTAGACACCTAAAAATGGCCCTAAGAATTTATTAGTCGTTAACTTACATGTTTCTAGAGTGTTTAGTATCTGTCAATGTTGGATTCAAATTTAGCTTCATCGGCGCATCATCTTGACTTCCACATCAATCATGTGCACCCTCCAAGTGGCACCTCACCTCATCCATCCATTCCCCAATGTTTTGGTACCCTTGTGTCCAAAACATGAACTCTAGGGTCTTAGCATGCCATGGATAGTCCATAGTTCTAACATGGCCCCTTCCCTTCTTTGCCTCATCTCCTCCTTACCAAATGTTTTCATTTTTTATGACTAGTAGAGGTCATTTTATAAAACAATATAGTGCTAATTTGAAGTTCATGTTATTTATAAATATATAAACACCCAACTCATTTAGATCATTGAACATCTAAAAAATGTTTAGAGATATAAAGCATTCATTGATAGACTAAGATTCATAGTAGAGACACATTGCATTGCATTTGCTTAAAAATGAGTGCATATACTTGATACATTGTTTTATATATTGTTTCAAACGAATGGATCTAATAAGAATCAAGCTAAGTGTAACACAAATTTGTAAAACCAACTCCATCTTTTGGAGGTCTAAATGTTGCAAGTTTGATTAGACTTAGAAGAAAGAAGATTGATTTCCAATTCATAAAAATAATTAGGTTTGATATGTGTTATTCTATTTTAGTCCTAATTAATATAAATGCATGAATTGTGGATTTTCATTTGCATATTCCATGTAAATTCATTTATTGACAATAGATATAATAGTAAAGAGTGTTTAACTTTTCATTAAACACAAGATACACTAGTAAATGTATCTTATATATATATATATATATATATATATATATATATATATATATGAAAACCATCAAGAGATATCAATCTCAAGGTGTGTATCCTAAATTTTCCACATATCACATTGGTTAAAAACTCCATCACCTTCGATATGATTTTTTTGTTGATTTGGGGTAGATGGCCTCAGTCTAGTTAAACCATTGTGTCCGGTTTTAAAAAACACCTTTCTAGGGGAAAAATAAGGCTCTCGATCCAATGTATAGCCAAGATATTTTGATTTTTTTATCGTCTCCCAGCAAAATGAAAAAACTTCTAAATGACAGTCAAATAGATGTTAAATTAATGTGTGGCCAAGATATTTCAATTTTTTTATGTTCTCAAGGCAAAATGTAAAAACTTCTAAATGACGGTCAAATAGACGTCAAATTAATAAATTGCCCGAAGATGGTCAAATGAACTTCAAATTTAAGGTTGTCCAAGAATTGTTAGCATCGCATGGACATTGCAGTCCTCCACCACCACATGGTTGTCATTATAGGATGCCCCTTGACATAATAAATATCATAGCATAACACATATACCTTGCGTGGATGCATTGAGAAGTCGATAGGGTAAAACACTATCTAAGCTCAAAGCACCACATTTGTATTAAAGACGTGATGCTAACTACAAAGGCAAACCTCTAGCGAGAACACAGAGTCTGGGAAGCACTTAAGATGGAGAAAACACCTAACAATTTAATCAAAGTTGATTGGCTTATTTTGAGCAACTCTTGGAAGTCCCTTAATATAATTAATGAGAGAATATAAAATAATCAAGGGCTCACTTGGGAATATGAAAGGTCAAGCAACAAAGAGCTTAGCTATAAGATGTAACAATGGATTCAAGGAAATACATGCTTCTTTTTCTCCTAACAATGGATCTCATAGTTACATTTTACAATAGTGTATCAAAAAATCCTTAAGTAATAACAATATTTTTAAACTTTCATTTTCTATATATTGTGTAATTAAAAACTCAACAATACATACAAAATAATATGCAATTGTTTTCCTAATATTCCTAAGTATTGTGCATTATATTACTAATATAACTAAGTGTAATTGTCAACTTACCTAAACATTACATACAAGTAAAAATTCAATGATAAATATATAATCTATAAACTAAAATAAAAAAACCTTGAGCATTAATGAGGTTAAACATATGAGATGTAAGTGTAATATTCATTTCATCCTATGGTTATAAAAATATCGCTATACATTTTCACCTTCCTAATTATCACTTTTGGTGAAAATGCATAGTAACTACCACTCAATCTTGAAATTAATCCAAATTTCATGAAGTTATGTTGGGTTTTGTTTGAAGTTGGTCAACTAATTCACATAAACTGATTGCTAGGTTGTAGATTGAAAACTTTCTCAATATGTACTATTAGTATAGATATCTTAAATACATCCATATGCAAAATGCATAGAGAGGTCAATCTAAATGCCCTTACCTTTTTAAAATACCACAATTATTAATAACTATATTATCTTCTTCACAAATATCTCACTGAGTGGTGACAAATGGTATCAATCTCAAAACACAAATGGGTCACACTCAAAAACTATTTCCACAAAAAAAAAAAAAAAAAAAAACCTCCAAAATCTACCTTAGGGTCAAGATATTACAATGTTTCTATTGACTTCTCTAAAGCTAAAAAGAAAAAGAAAAACGATTGACAGTACACAAATTTTAAAAGCAATTGAGGGGGGCTCCATAATGTTGGTTTCTGCCATCCTTCAAGATTCACCTTGGCAATATACATAAAGCAAAAGAATCAACCCATGCACGACCATCTGATAATGCAAAAAAAAGGAGAATAGATTTATAATACATTTGCCATTACCATCCCCAGGTCAAATCAGAGTACTATATTGCCAACCTACAAGAACCTTCAACTGTCTATTGGTCAAGTAACAATAACTTTCGGCTTTAATTACCGGGACCCAATATAAAATCATAAATTTTTGAAATTTCAACTAAGAAGTTTAAAAACTACTATAATTGTCATGCGTTGTGAAGCAATTTGAGAGGAACGCCTAACAAAGCTTATTTTCAAATTCATTCTAAAGATTTAACCTGATTATTTCCTTTTGAGAAAATGCTTCTTATATTACATAGAGAAAAATAAGATATACATATAAATTTCAAATGATGTCTCAAAAATCGCCTTAAACATTTTCCTTTGATCGTAGAAAAGTATCCAGAAAAGACCAATTGAACATTACATTAATGAACACTACCAGAATATTCTTTGTTCAACCAATGATGGGGAACAAAAGAGATTTTCCAAACCCTGATACATAAAATCTCTACAATTAGAAGTAGAACCCACAGGATGACCAAATCAAACTGAGGAAACTAATGTAAAAGAGCACTCGTTTATAAAAGAGAATCAAATCTAAAATTTATTGATCAACAGATAATGCCCGCCTTTTGTAGCGGACCATCACCTTATCCTTGACACCAATCACCATTGCATTCCAGTCAATCGCTGGGAAGGGGGAAATAAGTTCCAATTCAAAATTACGCAGTAGATGGCTCCATATGGCTTTGATCTGCAGGTAGGCAAATGGTTCACCCAAACAACCATGCCTTCCTCCACCAAAAGAGATGTAAGAAAACGCACCTGCAATTTTATCTTCTTCACGACCTGGAGCATAACGGTCTGGATCATATGTATCTGGATTCTTGAACACATATGGCAACCTATTTGAGAAAGCTGGAGATGTTGCAACAATATGTCCCTTGGGTATGGCATACTCCTTCCCATTGCGATCAGTAACACTAAAATCTCTATGATTACTGCGAAGAAGAACAATCAATGGTGGATGTAACCTCAAAGCCTCTTTGATGGACCTATAGAGAATATCCATCTCAGCCAAAATATCAGGGTCTAATTTATCGCCATGGCACTTCATCACATCTTTTTGCTCTTCTATAACGGAAGATAAATATTTTTGGTGACTGTTCAGAGGCAGATGAGAATTTAGCAAAATTACCAGATATCTTTATCCATATGTAACATGGAAATACCACAATTAAATTACATTGTAATAACTAACAATGGGCTTCCAATACGAAATAGGCATATACAACAAAAAGAGAAAGATATGCATATTATGATATGACATTATCGACAATAAACCACAGAGCTATAGAGAAACTAAAATCTCTAAACACACAAAACAATAAACAGTCTCACCTTAAAAGATATGCCCCAGTCCACGTTGATGTTATTGAGCTTGTATGTTGACCAGCAAAAAGAGCTGCAATTAATAGACCTGTGACCTCAACTTCTGTTGTTGGACGACCATCTTTGTACTTAGACTCTATAAATGATTGTAGCATATCAGCTTCCTTGTGGCCAGATTGCTTCCGACTGTGGATGATTTTGGTAAATATTTCAGCAAGTTTCTTCCTTGCTCTGTCCCGTTTCCGATGAGCAGGAATGGGCAGATATGGTAATATAACACTAATTGGGAGCATTCCACTGTCAAGATCATGGAAAAGGCTAGAAACGTCTTCAAACAATTGGTCCCCAACCTCTCGCCCCAGGAGACATCTACTAGCAGTTAAAATAATTAAATGTTCCAGCTCATACTTGAGATCAACAACACGTTATTCACCCCACTTTGAGAAGTAACTCTGCAGATGACAGAAACAGATTTACTTCTGTGAGTCAAATTTAATGCACCACACCTTATGTACCCAGATGTAATCTATAAAAAAGGCTCTATTTGGTGCCAACCCTGACCGAGAGAAGATTTTGAAATTTTGATTTATCAAATCTTCATTGGTAAAAGTAAGCAAACCTTCTAGAGTAATTGTCAGTGTTAAACTTTTCCTGCCAAATAATTTTGCAATTTATAAAGATATTAACAAAATGACAATGAATCGTCAAATATGAGAGCATTCCTGACCTTGCAACAACTCATCACTGAGTTTAGGAGATTAATTGACATGCGAGGATAAAGCATGACAGTGATAACCAACAAAGTTATCCCTTTTATCACCGACATAAAAGCATAAATCATCACCATGCAGAAAAGATTGCAGAACTATCCCCAATACTCGCCCTAGCTTAAATTTAAGCAGCAGAAAGAAAAAGGAAAGTACGGAGAACAACAATTTCGATCTGCAGCTCAGTATAAACATTTAATCCTTTTGATTGAATTTTTTTGATTGAAACAGATTCTGAACGGGTTTGTGATGATTAGGAGCTGTTAATTCTTCCAATTTTTTATGGGTGAGATCTTTGACATGGAGGGAGTATTTTGGACCAACAAATCAGCATTAAAATAATCTAGTAGGACCAATCTTTTCTACAGAGGAAAGAGGTGGCAATAGATGTTTAGCAGCGGGATTCAAGGGAAGAGGTTTTTCTGTCTTTTATGGCTCCAATAGCCACTGTTTCAAAGTAAGTAATACATCTTGTCTAAGCTAATTCAAGTGTCTCCTTTTTCCGCATAAAACCCTTCAAATAAATTTCCAATAACTCAACTCATCTACTTCGAAACCTCCCCGGAAAAGGCATGGCGAAGCAAAAACAGTGGGACAATATATGTAAGGAGTCTGTAAAATGTATTTTTCAATCAATATAACGACTCGGAGGAAATGTCGTCTATCGACAACATTCCAAAAAGGAAAAAGAAAAAAACCCAATTCTTTAAAAAGAACTAATAATTTGTTAAAAAACAAAGAAGTTTTACGTAAATACCTCTGCCTCATAGACCATCTGATCCACATAGCTCTTGAGCTTGTTGACCCTGAGAGCCTCAGTGAAGAACCGAAACTGCTCCTGTCTGATAGAATAATCCACATCAAACACAACACCAGGGCCAAATGTAGGTACATTGAACTGATAAACCTCCTGCTGGCTCAAATCTGCCTCTGATGCCTTGAAAAAGTGTTGTGACACCTCAGGGCCGATGAAAAATGTCACATTTTTTTGTCAAGAGCTTATTGGTAAAAACACTACCCAATTTGGGATACTCTTCCTTAAGCAGAACAACAGGGCCCTTCATAAACCTCAGGAGGCCTCCAATGATGGGCCATGCAGATACCACTGGGGGAAGATTTTTGCTAGATCTATACCCCAATAAGACTGAAATAAATTTTGCCACTACTATAGTCAATAACACCATGAAACCCGATTGCACATACTTGTTTTGCATGAAATCAATGTCACCCAGACTCGATAATGAGACCATTTTCGACTAATCATGAGACCCCACTTTATAAATCCTTGAAATGTGGATACCCAAGATCTCAGATTGAAGTATCCTTACAATCGAATAAGCTGACGGTACAGTAAGATTCCAGATTGCCGACGGATCTCAGTAGAGCATTATCTGCTCTGATACCAAAATAATCTGCTCTGATACCAAAATTTTGCACAATGCCTAGAGATTTATCTGCTCTGATACGAAAAGCTAGGGTTTAATCTGGCGGAAAGCCCGACCCCTTCTGACAAGCAACAAGACATCAATGATCACAATTCATCGGTCGACGATGCACGGATAGGTAATCCTCACGCAATATTTTTAATAGCTGATAATAGTGCGTCCTGTGGAGATCGACCCTTCCTCCTTCCTGGAAAATTGGATCAACTTGGCCTCGGCTTGTGACTTGGCGCTGCACAGCTTAGCCGCATTGGTTTCATACACCGACCTAGATTGGTCATACATTTTGACCATGCAATGATAAAAAGTATAAATCCTATCGACTTATTTCTCTTTTGATAAAGCTTATGTTTATTTCTAAAATTTAAAAAGAAGATTTATTGTTTTTTGGTTCATGGATGGGCTTGTAGCAGAGTTGATGAGTAGTATGTAAGGGGTCCCGTGTTTCAACCTCATATATTTTTTCAAAATCCACTTCTAGTTCATTTAAATTTGTATGTGCTAATCTTATTTAATAGGCCTAATAGTGGAAAACGAAAAACCCTCATATCTCTTGATTGGCTACTTAGATTTGAGTGTCATGCAAGGAAAATGATATCGTTTAGTATGCGTCGCTCTCCATGTTCTGCTCTAGGTTTTAAAGAGTGCCTAACCCGATTGGTGAGTTTGTGTCACGTGTTTGTTTGACACGGGTCTTTTTCCCATTCAACTTTTATTTTTCTCTTAAATACATGGAGAAACAACCTGCATATCCTTTTGAAGCTATATAATTCATATGTTATCAATCTAAATAATATCTATATTGAATGCCCTTAAAAACAGATCTACAATGTGTCCTTACTCTGCAAACCCTAAATTTCCTACATTAAACTTATAATATTAAAAATTTATTGATAATGGCGTAGAGGATGAGGATAAATCTAAAATATCCTAAAATGTTGATTCGCCGAAAGGCATTTGCACAGGTGGGATGCTCTCCTCCATTGTTTTGCATTTGTTTGCTCAAGATTTTTTTGGCTGAATTCATCGGTCGAGGGTTTTGGAGTAGAAGCGTCTTGTCGTTGCTCAAGTGGTTGTGGCGAAGGCGACAATAACGGTGGCAAAGGTGTGAAGTCCACAAACAATGGCCTCTGAGCAGGTGTATTCATTTGAATGGGTCTTGGCAATTGCACTCTGGGAACGAACTCAGGAGCTTGCGCATTAAGCTTGATGAGCGTCTTGGCAATTGCACTCGAAGAACGAACTCACGAGTTTGGGCATTAAGCTTTATGAATAACGAATTCTTTTCAAGAACAATTAACGATGATGATGGCTCTGTTGGGTTAGGATTTAAATTTTCGAAGCTTTTCGACAAGGCATTGTCTTCCTCATTTAGGGTTTTATCTGAAAAAAAATCTCCATGGATTTCCTCAAGGGGAATGATTACATCACCTGATTACGTTGTAAATGCATTGATGGTTTGAGTTTTTCCTCAGACCCCATGCCCAAAATTCTCATGCTTTTCGAGATGGCAAAAAGAACGATGAACCTGCAAAAAAAATCTAGGGAAAAAGAATGAAGAGTTAGTAGCAAAACAAAGTACCTGAGCACTATTGCATCCAAGGCTTGTTTAATGACAAGCTTCAGCCTTCCAATTTGTGAACATCCCAAATCAACCCAAACTTGAGCATGCACATATTGTGGAAAGAGAAATGAAGATGTTCAAGGTGGAGCGGCGAGGCAAATAAAAAGAGGGCAAGAAAAAGGAGGAGAAAAAGCAGTAAAGTGATGCACAGAAGAAAAACAAACTAGAAATTAAAGAAATCGTGTAGTTTCCTAATAGCTACGCATATTGATAGCAATTGAGTAGCTTGAGGGGCAATGTATTTATAATCTTGTATGAATCACACTTGGCTTAGAATAGTTGTGTTGATATGATTTTGGGTTTATTTATGTTTGAGTAGCTTATACTGCTCTACGTCATCACCAAACATGCAAGCATTGAAGTCTTCATATGGTTCTGTGACAAATATGCATTAGACCAACACCAGTGTCTACGTTTTGATTATATGGTTGTATTTACATGTTGAAGCTTTTCAATCGGGCATCGTCTTCTTCATTTAGGGTTTTGTCTGAAAAAAATCCTACATAAATTTCCTTAGGCGAAACAATTACATCACCTGATTGCGTTGTAAATGCATTGATGTTTGCATGGACGCTTTGAGTTTCTCCTTGGACCCCTTGCTTGAAAATCTTGCACTTTTCCAGATGGCAGAAGGTGTGATGAACCTATAAAAAAAAAATTAGGGAAAGATATTGAATAGTGAGCAACAAAGCAAATTTATTGAGCGTCGTTGTTGTTTCACACAGAATGTTTCCACTCTTGGAATAGAGTTGCTTCTATCCTTTCATTCTCTTGAGAAACAGATAAGAGTTAGGGCTAGGAGGAATACCTATTGAATTTTTGGAGGGTGTGCACGTACCGTAGAGAGAGATCAGATCGATTGTGAAGAACTCCTTTTTGTCTGGGAAGGACTACCTACAAGTAAGAATACAAGACCACCAGATTCTAATTAGACAATAAATGAGGGAACTGCCTTAGGCCCAGGAAATATTGGACTTCCTTTCGAAGGTGGTCAGTTCCCCTGCTAATACGAATTAACACAAATTCTAACAAAGAAGTTATTGCAAAATTACAATTTAATTACCTTGTTAAAACAATAGAGAAAAGGTTGGTCTTGGTTTTGAATCACAGTGACTGATGTCGGTCACTGTCACCGGTACCAGTTCCTAATAACCGATATTGGTAGGGGCAGTGATTTAGGCGCTTTTAGTGAAGGTTGGCTATAAGGTGGCTATGGTGTTTATTAGGCTAGTAAATGATTGGGGATAGGTAATGGGGTGATGGAGAAGACTCAGACAGTATGGGGGTTGTTCTTGGGGGTAGTGTAAGGGTAGATGAGGTACAGTTAGATGTAGGGTGTTACCGGGTAGTGGATCTAGGAGTAGACTTATAATTACTATGATTTAGAAGCCCAAGAAATGTTATTTAAAGAACGTACAAGACAGTACTTACTAGTTCCTAATGAAGATACAGGTCCAAAGACTGTGATAACGAAGACAGGGCTCAGGTAGGATGATCGGACAATCAAAGATGAGCTATCTTCTCTCCCAATGCTTGGATGAGTGTCACTGGGCTCTGGTTACTCAGTTGCAGTCTTGGGCTTGATGTCCTTCTCTGCAAACTCCTTTCTTTCCTTCACTTGTCTCTGCTCGGCCAAGTGAATTCCCGATCTTTCCAATGAATTCCAAATCCTTTCTTTTTGGTTGGGGGAGGTCATTTACAGAGAACCGATGTATGTAACTGACGACAGTCGAGTAGGAACCGATGTCGGCTAAGTCAAAGTGGGCTATTTTTAGTAAAATAGCCAACCTTCCCTCCTTTTCTTCCGAGGGATTAGTTGTGGGCTTGGTCAAGTCATTATTAGGTTGGTTTTGGTGCGGGTGAGGAGTAATTAGTCATGGGTGTGGATGTAGACCAAGTTATAGGTCTTAATTAGGTTAGTTTAGGATTAGGGCTAGGTCATGATGAGGTGGCGAAATGAGGTGGCAGGTTTGGAGATGTGGATTTATTAATTATAAGGTAATTAATAAATAATTGTGTAAGGTTTAGGTGATGAGGTTAGGTTGCGAAATGAGATGCGGGGCATAGGGGATCGTAAGACACAAATTTGGTGTCTACATTAGCCCCTTGTTGTCGTGTAGCTTGTCTTGTAAAGCTGCACTGACAATAATAAGAAGTGGTTACTCCCATTAGGGTATAGGTAATCCCCCTCAAATCTATCAGAGATTGAGGCGACGTGAAATCAGGGATAGGGTTGATAAAGGGTGAATGGTGTTGAGATGATGGTAAGATGGTGGGGTAAGTGCAAGGAAGCAGACGCACGTTGAAATGCAGTAGTGCGACCAGGGTACATGATTTGAAGAGCAAACAAGCAATTCATAGGCAAAGGTCGATAGTTTATCCAAACAAGGGTGATATAATCCTGGTATCCAAGGCATAGGAAGTAGCTCCAGGGGATATAACGGGTAAGGTACATGAACGTTTAGGTATGTTCGGCAGTACCAAATGGTTGGTTTGGTTGAGATAAACATCACAGTCTCGGTCTAGGCAAAGTTGGTCAACTGATCAAGTCAAGTACCCTAATCATGCTAAAACATGAACAGGTGAGCTCGATTGAACAAAAAGCTACACGATGGGTGGATAAAATTGTAATTTGCGGGTTTTGGGCGAGGTATTTAATTGGTGCGGCCTTGGGTCGGGCCTGATTGGTTGGTTGCGGCCTTGGGTCGGGCCTGATTGGTTGGTTGCGGCCTTGGGTCGGGCCTAATTGGTTGGTTGCGGCCTTGGGTCGGGCCTGATTGGTTGGTTGCGGCCTTGGGTCGGGCCTGATTGGTTGGGTGCGGCCTTGGCTCGGGCCTGGTTGGTTGGGTGCGGCCTTGGCTTGGCCTGGTTGGTTGGGTGTGGCCTTGGCTCGGGCCTGGTTGGTTGGTTGCGGCCGTGAATTGGGCCAATGAAGTCAAAAAAGGCTATTTAACAAAGGAGGGTATAGGCGATGTGGTGAGAAAGGGAGATTGGTGAATAAGGGCAGAAATTGCGGTAAAATAGGGATTAAACCGATATCGGTTAGCTATGACCGGTATCGGTTAGATGACTGATACCGGTGTTTTAGGGCACAATATAACTGATATCAGTTATAGGTAAAAAACCTATAAAAAGAAAAATATGGCTTGTCATTGTCACATTGTCAATTCGATAACCAATACGGCTTGTCTGGGTTTAAAATGGATTTGGTTGAGTTTGTACGCTGAGTTGGCAGTAGTTGAGTGGAGGAGTGAGTGATTGGTAGACCCCAGTGAATAGGAGGCAAAATTTGATTGGTGGAGGACCCAGCTGAGGAGATTTATAGCCATGGCACAGCCAGGAGGAGCAGAAGGTGCTGGACCAGCTGGACCACCACCACCTATCCCACCACGATGACGTGTAGTCATACCGGTAGGCTCTAAACTCTTACCTTTGTGAATTGGATGAGTTTAACTTAGATTTGGGTTTTGGGTAGGAATCCAAAATTTAATGAAATAATGAATAAATGGATGTAATTTACAAAATGGAATGGGTAGGTAGGTTAGTTAGGCTAAAACGGTAGGGTGGGTAGGTTTGTAGGGTTTTCCAGTGGGTAAAAGGGGGTGGAAAATGGGGTGGTTGTGTGGTTGGTTCGGTTAGGATAGATTAGGTGTTGGGTATGAAGTAGGAGGTGTTAAAGTGGCAGGGGTATAGGTAGATGGCTAGAGTATATCGGGGTGGTTGGTTGGTTGGTTGGTGGTAAAGGGGATGTGTAGGGTAAGTGTAGATGTGTGTTATAGAGTCGGGGTGTGTTTGGGTGGGTAAAAGGGGGTATAGAGGGTTAAGGTAGTTGTTTTTGTAAAGGGTAGGTCTAATGAAGTGGGTTATTTTTGCAGGCACGTCAGCAGCTTACGATGCGGGATCGGATGCCCCCACTATTGAGACAGATGCGGCCACATGTGTCAGCAGCGCATTGGGCCATTATGCGCGAGGTGGGACTCAGCGGAGTCCAGCGGTATAGGGATGTGGATAGGGACCACAGCCTTATGGTTGCCCTCATCGAGAGATGGTATCCGACAACCAATGTTTTCCATCTCCCTACTGGAGAGATGACGATTACCCTGGAGGATGTGTATCGCATCCTAAGATTGTCGATCGTAGGGGAGGCAGTGTTCCAGGTAGATGCGGAGACGGTGATGGACATCATTCTTCAGGTATTTGGGGATGCAGCCGCCTTATTGACCTATCACAGCGCGAGCATTGCCTATGGAGACATGTATCGTGCACACAGACATGAGACACGGCTTGCCGTGTTGATGATGATAGGTATCACATGCTTCGTCCTCCCAGACTCAGAGGGAGGCCGCTTCCCACGGGCTTTGATGGGAGTGTTGCACGAGATGGTAGAGGAGCATACGTGCTATGCCTGGGCACCAGTATATCTGGTGCAGCTATACAGAGAGCTGTGGGGTTATCGCCGGATGAGGCAATTTGGGATTTGCTCGACATTTTTGTTACACTACTGGGCATATGAGCACATCATATGTATATAACCAGTAGGGCTGCCCCAGCAGTCAGGGCCACAGATTGTATACAAATATGGCTTTCAGAGGTGGTTGGGGGTCGTGGGCCAGCCACGAGCGGTGCTTGCAGGACGAGATGTGGCCTACTACCGTCATATGCTTGAGGGTTTGACCGCACTATACATTATATGGAGGCCCTACAGAGGCCATCAGCCCCGAGGAAGAGCCCGAGCACATATGCGCTGGATCTAGTATACTTTCTGGATAGCTGGACGGAGGCCCAGAGAGTATGAGCAAATACCCCTAGAGAGGGTACGATGACAGTTGGGGCTGCGACAGGATGAGCCACCTCCCTTCCCACAATACCGGAGGGATAATGTAGATGCCCCACTGCCTGCACCGCAGCCCATTGACCCAGATTGGGTAGCAAAGAGGCCGGCAGATGATATAGTGGATGATGCCAGAGTGACAGGGGCCTTTTTGGTTTGGTGGGCAGGGCAGAGAGTAGCCAGGAGAGCACAGCCCGCACAACCAGATTTGACGGCGATTATAGCGGAGAGAGACTGGCTCATAGGACAGGTGCAGTTATTACAGGGGCAGCTTGCTGCTAGCATAGGCACAGATTGGGGTACTACAGGGGCAGTTAGCCCAAGGCACAGGTACAACCACAGGCACCACCACAGGCACCGGTACAGCCACAGGCACCGGCCCCGCCGCAGGCACAAGCACCGCCACAGGTACAGGCACAGTGGTTGTACCGGCAGGATAGGGGCCACTATTATTAGGAGTCGAGGGACCAGCCCCAGCAGCCATGGTGGCACGGGCCCACTATATGGAGGCAAAAGTGGAGGCCCGATATTATTAGGATGTCCTTGATGGTACCCGGGGGCTGACTATCAGCCATATGCGGCGTACAAAGCCGAGACCTCTCGAAGCCAGAGATCCCAGTGGGCGCAGCCACATCCGGATGGGTCGGTGACAGGGAGGAGGCGAGAGCCAACATAGGGACCAGCAGGGAGAGGGGCTGAGGGTGGTGGGGAGAGTTGAGACATCCCTGGAGCAGAGATGGTTTTTTTAGATATTAGATATAGACACTGGTCTGCGAACCGGTCATGTATATAGAGGCCTGTGTGCCTACATATGATTTATTTGTTCATTCTTGTTGTATATACCGGTCTGCGAGCGCCGAGTATATTTTTGACATGAGAGATCAGCCTGCAAGTCGAGTCAATATTTTGACAGTGATAGCGGCCTGTGTGCCGACTTTGTATTATTTTGAGATCACAGAGGCCCCCATGTAGGGGAACTTGTATATTTAAACATTGATATATATATATATATATATATATATATATATAGATGATGAATTTGATCCACATGGTGTGTATAAAAAATGTTTTATGTGTTTTGTCGATGGTTTTTGAAATTAAATGTATGTAGATGATGAGTTTGATCCAAATGGTGTGTATACTGATGTGTTTGATGTATATATTTAAAATGTCGTATGTATTTTGTCGATGGTTGTTTTAATGTAGATAGATGATGTTGATGAAATTGTGATGATATATATATATATATATGTGTTGATGTGATTCTGATGACAAATAGTGATAACGGTGTAGTTATGCAGGAAAAAGAGGCGTGTGCCACAAAATTTTGCAAAAAATAAAGAAAAGGCCCAGGTTTAAGCAAAATGAGACATGTGACCGATATCTGTTAGCTAACCAACGTCGGTAGATTAAGGACCGATATCGGTTAGGTAACCGATACCGGTTATGCCAAAACGAGCTTTTTCTAAAAATAGAAAATCTTGGGCAGCAACTTAAGTTCTTATTTTTAGAGTCATGCAACGAGTTAAATACGTGAATGCGACGTTGTTTGACAACTGATACAGGTAATTGCATGAAAGAATTGAGTGATAAGGAGGAAAGAGACAGGTAAAGTAATTGTGAGCTAGTATTAAGAAGGCAGAAAGGCCAGTTATATTGAAGAGAGTGGTGAACATGGCTGGACAAGGAGAAGCATCCAGCAGGCAGAGACGAGAGGGAAGACATGTTCCACCCCAAGCTACTACATCCCAAGAGGTAAACTGTTTGGTTGTATTGTAATTCTTGCATGTTTTGATGAATAGGATGAGAGAAGGTAAGAGGGTAGAGATGAGAAAAAAAAGGTGATAGGCAAGGGTTTGGGGTAGAGTGAGTGTTATGGGGTAGGTAAGCAGGGGTTTTCACGTATGTTTATAGGTATAAAGAGGGGTAAACGAGCAAATAATTATCGTAGGTGGTGGTTTTAAGCAGGCTGTATAGGATTGATAGTGACCGATATCGTTTAGAGATAACTAGTATTGGTTAGTAAACCGGTATCGGTTATCTATAACCGATACCGGTTACTGTAGGAATTTCTAGAATGTGAGAAAAAACACTTGGGGATTTGATTTATTGAATGGTTGTGTGTCGTTGTGATGTATGCAGGCAGAGGCAGGGTTGACGATGAATGATAGTGTGCCAGCTTTGTTGTCACGAATCCGAGAGGATGTAACACTAGCTGAATGTGCATTGATAAATCGTGTGGGGTTAAGTGGAATCCGCTATTATTCACGAATCGCATGTAATCATGCTATGTTGCAGGCGTTGATTGAGAGATGGAATCCAGAAAAGAATACCTTCTATCTGCCAACAGGGGAGATGACAGTGACGATGGAAGATGTGTTTAGAATTTTGAGGCTCCCAATTACAGGAAGACCAGTGTATCAGGCGTTGCCTAGCGCGGTGCGGGGAGCGATAACAACAGTATTTGGTTCAGCTGCATGAGATTTGACACAGTGAGGTTTGACATTCACTTATGGTACAATGTATGCAACACACCCTCAGGAAACAAGGTTGGCAGTGGTATTAATGATAGCGGTGGGGTATTATGCATTACCAAGGGCGGATGGGGGAAGATTTCCAAAAGCATTGATGTGTGTTATTTGGGAAATGATAGAAAGGAGCGTGACTTTCGCATGGGCACCCGCATATCTGGCGGAGTTATACAGGGGTTTATGGGCCTGCAAGTGAAATCATAGGACGACACTGGATTGTGCATACTTATTACATTGTTGGGCCTATGAGCACATTGTGTGTGTGCGACCAATAGGCTGACCAATCCAGGAAAGAGAGACATGAGTGCAGAGGTTGGGATTCAGACGATGGGTCCAGACAGAACAAGAGGCGAGATCCCAGGCCGTGATAGATGACATCGAGTATTATAGGCAGGTATGGGAGATGGTGACGATTGTGGATATTTGTTGGAGGCCTTACGGGAACTATATGGTGACAGAGAACATAACTGAGGAGTTGAGGAGTGTAGAGTGATTGAGGTGGATCGCAGGGCACAAGCCGGGTGAGTACGAGAGGATTCCTCTAGATCGCGTGCGGCGACAATTTGGATTTGTTCAGGATATACCTATGGCTTATAGACCATACATGAAGATCGACGCCGAGGCATTATTCTCACCTCCCCGGCCGACACCTCCAGAAGGGCCAGAAGAGATAACAGCCGATCGCAGGGTAATGGATGCGGGAGCGACAGAGGCTTATAGATTATGGTGGGGAGCAGAGCTGCGAGGTTCACGTGAGAGGGACGATCATCCCGACATAGTTGTGATTACAGCGGAGAGAGATCGTTTGCAGGGTTTAGTTCATCAGCTCCAAACGCGGGTGAATGAGACAACGGGATTGTTAGCGGTTGCAGAGTCATGAGTGGAGAGACTAGAGGTGAGATTCCGCCATGCGAGAGGATGTATTCGTATGTTACAGGAGATGTTGGCGGATCAGTGGGAGGAACCAATAGCAGTGGCACCTCTGAGGATGGAGAGGCCAAGTGAGTGACGTCGATGATCACGATCACCACCTGGTTCGGGATGAGGCGCAAGGGTCTAAGTGAATTTCATAGGAGGTATAAGAATAAATAAATAAGGATGCCGACCTGCGTGTCGATGATAGAGAAGATGTATTTGTTTAACATCTAAATAAAACTAAATATGTATGTTGATTTGAGTTATGATAATAATAAGAATGTTTGTGTTTTGAATGTTTTGTTTTGAAAAAAAAAGATAAAGATGAATGTGATCAAATAGAATACACAAAAATATTTGTATTTACCACACATGATAGGTTATGGTAGGGGATGGTCGAGCTAACCTTGGGAGACCCCACATCTCCTAAGTGCTGCCTACATAGCCCATTGCACAAAGCAAGGAGGGGCCTCAGACCGATGTAGTTCTCCCTTAGGACTAGGGAGAGGTGAATTTAGGCAACTTGGTTATAGTTAGGCAATTTGTTGGACTGGTAAAAATATTGATATTGGTAGGGTAACGTTGTTGGTGTTGGTAAGGGACTAGCGATGTTGGTGTAGGTATAGGTGAAACGAAAGTTAGCTTACCCAAGTAGTAGGGAACCGTGTCCTGATTAAGGTCAACACATAATCCTAGATTCGAGTAAAAGAGGAAAAAGTGTCCTGTAGTTGAGAAGAGCTAAACAAACCACATATTAACGTAGGATGAGCTTGAATCCCTAGGTGCCTTGCATAGGCGAGAAGTCGATAGGTGAAAAGAGTCGTATAATCACAATATATCGGATATACGTCACGTCCCTTGAGTTTTGTTGTTTTGACGAATGGTGAGGTGAGGTGGCTGGTATCGGGGGTGCAGAGAACTTGTTATAAGGTGATTATTCTGACGAAAGAGAACCAAACCTAAATAGACAAGTCCATGACTCAAAAGTGTTGTGGAATATTACTTTTTACTTTTCTGGATATAGACTGATCGATGCGGGAAGTCCATAGGGGATATGCATTTTGTTGTTCTTGAGCTCTTCACGAAGCTGATCAATGCGAGAAGCTTCTGATAAAGGCTGACTTTGTATAGCTGTCCTTCAAGGGAGCAGTCTATTTATAGTAGCAGATGTGGTTTTTGTGTATAGCTGTCCTTCGGGGGAGCAGTCTATTTATAATAGTAGAAGTGTCTTTGCACATAGCTGTCCTTCGAGGGAGTAGTCTATGTATAACTTTAGAGGTCTAGATGTCCGTTTGGCATGAATCATCTAGTTTTGTAGGAAGTTTGACTCAAGAATATCCCATAAGCGTATAATTGAGAACGTGTTATTTTGATACTTTTAAGTCATGGACTAGACTAAAAAGGGGAAGGCATCTTTAAGGGGAGGTTATGACCAAACCATGTGAGCTTGATTTTATTTTGAGATGCATGAAACAAAGTGTATGAGGTGGTAAATGAGCTCAAGGGACGAGCGCAAGGTAGATAAGAAGTGATGTAACACTAAATTCAACAGTAGAATGGTCGGAGATGCAAGGCATTAAGGGGTTCAGGCTCAGGTTTACCATTAAGTGAAGCTAAACGATAAGTGCCTGATCCGTAGATGTGAGTGATAATGTAAGGCCCAATCCAATTTGGAGCAAATTTGCCGTGTTTGCTCTTTTCTAGTTTGGTTACATGTTGATTCTCTTTGAGGACAAGATCACCAACCTTAAAGGTACGCTCATGAAGTCGCTTATCATAAGCACGCTTGATGCGCTTTTGATAGATTTGAAGGTGGTCAAGAGCTGTAAGACGACGCTCGTCAAGAAGCTCCAATTGGGCTAACCGCTCTTGGCGGAAATCATCATTGGTGAGAATATCCTGAAGAGATATTCTTAGGGAGGGTATTTGTATTTCGAGAGGTAAGACAACCTCGGTACCATATACCAAAGAAAATGGGGTGGCATTAGTGGAGGTGCGAATGCTAGTCCGATAAGCCCAAAGGGCAAAGGGGATGTGATCAGGCCAATTGCTTCCAGAATCGTTAACAACTTTCATGAGGATTTTGGTTAGGGTTTTATTAGAAGATTCGGCTTGACCATTTGCTTGTGGATAGTAAGGTGATGAGAAGCTAAGTTTGATACCAAAGTTGTCACAAAGGTCTTGTAACAACTTATTTTTGAAAGATTTTCCATTATCTGTTATCAGGTGATGAGGAACGCCAAAATGACAGATAATGTGATGGTTAATGAATTCTACGATTTTTTCTTTTTTGGTTGAAATGAGTGGAATGGCTTCCACCCATTTAGTGTAATATTCGGTTGCTGTGATTATCCAACGGTGACGTTGCGAAGAGGGTGGGTGAATCTCACCAATAAGGTCTAAACCCCATTGTGAGAAAGGCCAAAGATCTCGTGCGACCTGTAGCGGATGGCTAGGAGTATGTTGAAGGTTGGCATGTTGTTGACACATAACACAACGCTTAACATATTCGTAGCAGTCGTTATTAAGAGTAGGCCAATAATAGCCTAGGCGAAGGATCCGTTTGGCCACGGTAAGGCCACTAAAATGTCCACCACAAATACCGTCGTGGACTTGTTGGATGGTATAGGTGACCTCCGCACCGGTTAGACATCGAAGGAGGATGCCATCAAAGCCATGTTTATAGAGGAGTCCCCCCATGATGACATAATAAGAAACACTTTTAAGAAAAACACATTTGCCGTTACTAGTAAGGTCAGGTGGGAGAACAGAGGTTGTAAGGTAGTCGTGAAATTGGTGATACCAGGTATCCTGCGAATTAGCAGACACATTATTTATCATACAAACATCCGGGGCTGAGTAAGATGGGGCAAAGAGTTGTTGGACCAAGACGAATATGTCAGAGTCAGTTGGTGAGGCAGGAATTTGTGAGGCTAAGCAAGCCATAGTATCCACAAATTTGTTAGTGGAGCGGGGAATGGTTTGGATAGAATAATGAGTAAATAAGGTCAAAAGTGAATCCACATAATGTTTGTACTTTTGAAGTTCCTCATTTTTACATTGGTAGATGCCCATAACTTGATTGACTACCAGTTGGGAGTCACCGAAAATGTTAATAGACTTGACACCTAAGTGTAACGCAACCTGGAGACCCAAAACAAGGGCCTCGTATTCCGCTGTATTATTAGTGCAGGGGAAATTGAGCCAGAATGAAAGAGGCATAGGCTCAGCGTCAAGAGGAATGAGAACAACGCCGGCTCCTCCGCCGCGCTGGCATTTGGATCCATCGAAGAAGAGGGTCATTGGATACGACTCCTCACTGAGTGAAAGAGTGGTGATGAGTTCGTCGGGGAAATTAAAATTGGTAAATTGTTCCCCAGGTAAAGGGGCTTCCGCGAGTTGGTCTGCAATAGTTTGTCCTTTTATTGATTTCTGGTGTACAAATTCAAGGTCGAGGTCGGCAAGGAGCATAAGCCATCGGGCGATGTGTTGGTTTAGATGTGGTTTGGTGTACATATAATGAATGGGGTCCGTGTTGGTGATGACAAAAGTTTTGTGATTCAGGAGGTAGTGTCGGAGTTTGGTGGCTATGAATGATAGGGCTAGGCACAACTTTTCTACATGTGTATACCTAGTCTCGTAATCCATGAGAGTACGACTTATGTAATAAATGACTTGTTCTCGATGCTCGGAGTCATGATGTGCGAGCATGGCTCCTACAGCATGGTCGGTGGCAGAAAGGTAAAGGTAGAAAGGGCGATCGTCCTGAGGTGGGATAAGCACAGGTGGCTGCAAGAGATAGGCTTTAAGAGCCTCAAAGGCTTGGTGGCACTCTTCGCTCCATTGGAAGACAATGTCCTTTTTAAGGAGATGATGGAAAGGTTGACATCGATCCGAGAGTTGAGAGATGAAACGCCGGATAGATTGGAGTTTACCTTGCAAACTACGCAATTGTTTGAGGTTAGTAGGTGGGGGCATTTCTAGGATAGCTTTGACTTTAGCTGGATCGACCTCGATGCCACGCAAAGAGACGATAAAACCAAGGAGTTTTCCCAAAAGGACACCAAAGACACATTTCTTTGGTTGAAGACGAACACAATATTGTAACAGGCGATCGAAAATAATGGTTAAAACATCGAGATGTTCACTGCGATGTTTAGATTTGCCAAGAAGATCATCGACATAATCCTCAAGGATAGTGTGCATAATGTCATGAAAAATGTAAGTCATAGCCCACTGATAGGTCGCACCAGCATTCTTAAGGCCAAACGGCATGACACGATAACAAAAGGTTCCCCAAGGAGTTATGAAGGCAGTTTTATGTTGATCGGCCGGGGCTACCAAAATTTGATTGTATCCCGAGAAGCCATCCATGAGAGAAAGCATCTCATGGCCCGCAGTGAGATCAACAAGTTGATCAATACTTGGGAGGGGGAAGTCATCCTTCGGGCAAGCGAGGTTAAGGTCCCAGAAATCCGTACATATCCGAAGTCCCCCCGTTGCTTTAGTAACAGGTACGATGTTAGAGATCCATTGAGGATAGTCAATAGGTAAGATGAAGGAAACAGAAAGGAGTCGTTGAAGCTCTTCTTTGACCAAGAGGGCAATGCGTGGATGCATTTTTCTCAGTTTCTGTTTAACTGGTTTGGCATCGGGTTTTAAGGTAATGTTATGGACAACAATGTCAGGATCAATTCATGGCATGTCAGCGTAGGACCAAGCGAAAGCTTGGTTGCGGGCACGGAGGAAGGTAATGAAGGCAGTTTGTTCTGATGCGGTAAGAGATTGTCTGATCTTCACAATGTGAGGATCGTCCTCGGTGTGGATGTTGATTTCTATAGTCGACTCATTCAACATGGTTTGAGTATCAGATGGCAAGGCGCGTTGAATATAAGAGTCGTCCGCACCAAGGTAAGTTAGGATGGAGTCGTCATCCTGGCACTCAACAACATTAATTGAAGGTGAGTCCTCTTCGATCATGTCTGGATACAGAAGGGGAAGAGAAGATGGGTCTTCATTATCGCGTTGATAAGTGAGAGGACCCAGGAAGATAGCGTTTATGAAAAAAAAAAGTTAGGAGGGATAGATTCAGGGTCTATCGACTCTATGGGTGACGATGGCAAAATGGGTGATGATGGTTCGGAAGGGGTGACTTCGTTGCCTTCCTGGATACAGTGGATATGCGATGTTTTCAGTGTAGGTGGTTCAGAGAATCCAAGACCACGATGATCTTTGTGTTTGCGTGTAGTAATGGGAATGATCGTATGTCAGCCTTGTTCATAAAGACCGAAACCGAAGCCCTTCCAAGCACAGCGCGTCAGGAAGGTGAGAGTGAAAACGACGATTAGTTAGATATTGAAAATCAGATTGGAAGGGGACCACACCAAGGGGAGGTTCAGGGGTGACAGAGGATGTATCGACACCCCCATACGTTAGGTTGGTGCGGCAATTAGGTGGTCCGTAGGAGATTACTTCCCCCACACGACGGTCATAGGTAGGATGCGCATGTAACTGTTCGTACTCCTGTGGGGTATGGAACGTGCTAACGTTATACAGGTGATACTCCCCCAGCGTAAGGCATTGAAAGACATCTACTAAGGGATCTGAGGTTGGGATATTGTCTGCGGGAAAGGAAGTGGTATTTGCGACGGCGGTTTCATTGGTTGAAGGTGTAGGTGCGGTTGAGGTGGATGGTTGAGGTGTGGTTGAAGTGGATGGTTGGGTTGGATGAATGGGTGTCTTGACTGGTACAAGCACATCATTAGGGTGATATAACATATTGCAGGTTTTGAAGGGGGGAGGGTCAGCTTTTACGGTGTAGGACTTCCCCTCGTACTCAAATTTTATGCATCTATGTAAGGTGGAGGGAACGCATCCCATAGCCTGGATCCAAGGGCGGCCTAACAACATGTTGTATTGGAATTCACCCTCAAGGACATAGAAGAGTTCGGGTAAGGTACGTGGCCCTACACGAATGTTAAGGATCACAGTGCCTAAGGTAGAAGTAATAGCATCGTTGAATGAACGCAGCATGGTGGGGTTGGCACACATGCAGCTAGAGGGGATATTCATTTGTTGGAAGGCTTTGGAAGAGATGATGTTTAGGCTAGTGCCCCCGTCAATCATAACACGACGCACCCGGATGTCCCGGACGTAAGCTGAGATGAAAAGAGCGGGGTCAGGATCTTCTGCACCAAAGTCAACAATTTCATCTTCAGAGAAACTGACAGCAGCGGTTTGCTGTACAGGGACGGAAGTGATAGATTGTTTGGTGAGAGAAGCAACGTGGTTGGGTGTTAAGATGGAGGTAACGGGAAAGGTTTTGTTAGGTAAGACCTCTATCCCTTGAAGGATTTCAACGAGAGCTTGTCGATGAGATTTAGAGGTCTGAATGAGATCATACAGTGTCATTTTTACAGGTGATTGGTGAAGCTGTTTGATCATGGTTCGGTGGGAAACTCCATCAGAGACGGGGTAGGTAGGTCCACGAATAACCACTTTAGGTGGTGGTGCGATCATGGATGGTGGACGGAGAAAGAGAGGCCGCAGGTGTGCTTTCTTTAGCTTTCCCATTGTTTTTCTGCCCTCGAGTAGCAACACTAATCATGTTGATCTCGTGAACATGAGAGGAGGAAGACGGTAGGGATAAGTCATGGTCTTTGAGAGGTGGGGTTGTAATAATGATAGATCTTGGTGAGGCGGGGACAGGTGGTATAGGAGAGGGGATTGAAGCTAAAGGTTTCTCCCTTTGTAAGTTGTCTTTCTTAACCTTTCTATCTGAGAGAGGTGACTGACGAAGTATGGCTTTCAAAGCTTTGCATCCCTCTACATCATGTCCTGGTGTGTGGTGGTAAGCGCAGATTTTAGACTCATCATAACCTATAGGTCGAGGTTTAGATGGATCATAAGGTCTAAGTGGGGGTAGGGAAATGGTCGCATTCTCCACCAACATATCCAAGGATCTTAGCGTAAGATCCTTTGAGTGGGTCAAAGTCAGAGGAAGATGAAGCTATTGATTGGGTGGGTTTTGGTAATGTTTGGGTATGGTTGGTTTGTACGGATGGTGTTTTAGATAAGGGGTTTTGATAATTGGATTTAACTAAACGTGGCTTCTTCGGCGCAAAAGGTATGTTTAGCTGGTTAGATGGTGAGGCCACAGATGATGTGGTAGTAGGAAACAACCATGGAGAAAGAGGAGAGACAACAAACAAATCCTTTGATGATGGAGTCTGTTTAGGGTTGATAGGTGAACAGGATCTTTGTATGGATGTAGAAGGTGCAGGTCGTTTTAAAGAAAACGCAGGAGGTACGATGTATTGAGGCAAGGTGGAGGGGTGAGGTCCCAATATAGAAGGTAGGTGTGATGGCGAGGGTTTTAGTTGTGACAGAGGCATAGATTGGACTTGAGGAGATTGGGTCTGTCTCCTAGGTGGATGGACGGCTTTATTTTTGGATAAATCTAACTGTTTAGGTGGGTGTGTTAGGCTGGGTATTGGTGAAGTCCCAAGCGTAGGGGGAGGTTTGGTTAGGTTAATAGAGGTGGATGAGGTATTCGGTAGAGATGAAGGGGGTGAAGGTGAGGACATAGGCATTTTGAGTTTTTGTAAACACCGCAGGTATATGGTAGAGGTGTCTGGATCGGTCATCTGCATCTGAGTGGAGCATGGTGTACTCAAACGTTCCCATAGGACTCATCTATCTTCATGAGGGATGACAATCTTCACGTGTGAATAGGAACTTTTGTATGGAAGAAAGGTGGGTTGTGATTCTGGTCCACAGTGGGTGTGATACAGGGGGTAAATGAGGCACTGTATCAATGTGCGTTAAGAGGTCAACTGGTCGCTGAAAAGATTTAGGCGATGAAGAACTAATAGGTAGAAGGGCATGTCTGAGAGGATCCGTCATGATTAAAGAATTTGGTGATGTCGG
This sequence comes from Taxus chinensis, assembly GCA_019776745.2. Taxonomy (NCBI): domain Eukaryota; kingdom Viridiplantae; phylum Streptophyta; class Pinopsida; order Cupressales; family Taxaceae; genus Taxus; species Taxus chinensis. The sequence goes on from CM034148.1 coordinate 718,719,816, forward strand.
TTCAAGGGGTTTCTCATCTAAGGATGACAAAAAAAGTGGCGAGCCTTCCTCTTGTATAGCAAGAGTGGTAGAAGGAGATGTTTGGGAAATAGATAAGTTAGATAACATCCACTCACAGTCTTGCATGGATGTGGTGTAAGAAGGCTCATCTGTGAGAAGAGAACTCTGGGCGGTTAATTCCTTTATGGGTAAAGGAATGGCAAGGTTATCATCTTGTCTTGATGGTGGTGAAGGGGGTTCGGGTTCCTGCGTTAGTGAAGAGGCTTGATTCAGAATTTTCTCAATAGAGGCTTTTGGTTGGGAATCAAAAACTGCATGGATTTCATGAACACTCTCCTCGGCTAAGATATCTTGGTTTATGTTACTGTTAGAAGAGTGGTTTGGGAATGGTTTATTGAAGATTTTCAAATTTCGGTTAGCAGGGGCATTAGGATTATCGAGGGTTATATCCCCTGCATCAACCATTTCCTGCACTATGTTTTTCAACATCTTACAGTTTTCGTGACTGTGTCCCTTCACGCGGTGGAAGTTATAGAAGTCAGTTTCTTTGTACCAAGATGGTATTGCACGGGTGGAATCAAACCCGGAGTGAGGTTTAACAGGAGGCAAGGTGATAGCTCCTGCCTTGAGCAATTTGTCCAATATGACACCATAAGTTTCTCCCAAGGGAGTGTAATTAATGGGCTCGGCTTTATACTTATAGGTGGTTTTTGGCGGGGTCTTAGACGGTGCTTGGGATTTGACCATCACCGCGTGTAAAACTCCTTTTGATTTCTAAGCAGTTGATGCATGAGAATTGGTGGTGTTGGGTTTATGGGTGGAGTCTTGGGTTGGAAATTAGGGTTTTTGTTGTGTAACCGCAATTTCTCTTCCTCTAAGGCTCGAATTTCTAGTTTCTGAGCCATAGTAAAGGCCTCATCAAAGGTGCGGAAAGTTTGAATTTGGAGGGTAGGAGAAATGTGCTTAGTGCAGGCCCGCGTAAAGAGTTCGATGAGTTCGACCTGAGGCAAGGCATAAGCAAGTTGGTTAATGAGACCCCGCCATCGTCCAATGAAATCTGTGATAGATTCATCTTCAAATTGTCGGATGGCATAGAGGTCGATGATAGATACTTTCTTAGCAATATTAATGGAGAAATGATCCAAGAAAGATTGGAATAATTGGTTAAAAGAGAAGATTGAGTGTTGGGTTAAAGCACTATACCACTCCAAGGTGGGTCCTGATAAGGACATGGGAAAGGTGCGGAGTAGTAAAGCATCGTCATGAGCAATTAGATAGTAGGCATGTCTAAATGATCGCAAGTGTTGTTGAGGATCCTCCTTACTATTAAAATGAGTGAATTTTGGTAATTCCCATTGAGGAGGATATGAATGAAGGGGGACAGAAGGATGAATAGGCTCCCGACAAACTTGCTCGTATGTCAGGGTGCTACGGCTTCCTGAAACAGAAGCCTCCAGATTTTGCATCTTATCCATCATTTGTTTGATGAAATTAGTCGTTGGATGAGATGATGGTGCGGTTGTTGTAAAAGGTGGAGGATTGGGCCAAGGGCCTCCACTAGACAATGGGGGGGCTAAATGTTGATAAGGTATTGAGGATGAATATGTTGAGGTGACCGAATAGGTATGTCCTATATAAGGTGTTGAAGCCACTGGATAAGTGTGTGGAAATGAAAAGGTGGGTGGAGCTTGAGAAGGAAAGCTCATGTGGATAGGTGGCAGAGAGCAAGTCATGAAAGGAGTAGTCTGCGAGAGAGATGAGGTAGGAGAAGTTGGCGGTAATGATACGTGGGGCCCTAGATTAACAAAAGGAAAGCCAATCTATGTCGTAAGAACCTTTGAAGCCACTGAGTTGGGAGACGGGGCTAAGGATGAAGAAGGCAAGGTGGAGTTATCAGGTGGGGAAGGAGCTAAGTGAGCGGCTATACTAATAGGCATGCCAACAAGGAGTTGACCGTTAGGTGTACAGTCAGGGGCATGAGACAAATAGTACTGTACAGCGCTAGGATTGGCGTCCAAAAATTTCACAAATTCCTTATCTCCTATAGGGATTTTGGGAACCTCACTGGTGTCCGTAGGATTCCCTATAGAATGTGAAGGGGGTGATTCAGGAAAAGGCATGGAACAGGCATGTGAAACCATGGCTGTGGCTTGTTTCTGAGTGATAACAACCATGGACAAGAGTACACAACAAGGATGTAATCTATCAGGAACAGAAGTAGCAACAAAATGTTGGAATTGGTAGGTTGCTGGTTTTGGGAACTATGAAAGACAGTAACCGATATCAGTTAGGTAACCGATGGCGGTCAGACTGTAGCGTCAGTAAGGATGTCGGTATAATAGGACTGGTGTAAGAAGCTGTAGGAAGTTGCTGATTTGGAGTTAACAATGCTTAGTATGCCTAACCAACTATTTTGAAGTGATCACAAAAATAGTGTAGGACAGAGAAACAGAACTAAAAACAAGCAAGATGCACAAGAAAATCAAGAGACTAACCCTAGGATTAGTTGTAATTATTGTGGGCTTATGCCTTAGACACAAGATGATGTCAATCCTAAACAGAAGACTTAGGGGAAATGTCAAGTTTGTTTTGGCTTATAAGGTTACCTCAATCAGGCGGAGGAATACCACGGAAAAGGGGGATGTTTGAGCTGTTGTGTTAATTTATGATGTGATTTGGTATGTGTTGTGCAGTGAAAGTAAGATTAATTTCTTGTCAATACCGTGGATATCACCCCCACATGTATGACATGTTACTTAATCTATGTTCACTAGAATTGAAAACAACAAGCAAGAATGTGATGCACGTGTTTTAAACCCAAATCGAAAATGATATTCGATGAAGCAAGGAGATGATTTTCACTAATGCAAAGATGTGAAAGAAAGACAAATTCTTTTACCAAAATGACAAAATATTTTGTGAATATTTAGTAGAAACAAACTGTAAGTATGCTCCCTATATGAAAGCAAGCAAGAAAGAAAGAAACCCAAAATGGGTCCCATCGGGCGTGCCAAAATGTTTCGCTCAGAATGTTTCCATTCTTGGAATAGATTTGCTTCTATCCTTTCATTCTCTTGAGAAACAGATAAGGGTTAGGGCTAGGAGGAATACCTGTTGAATGTTTGGAGGGTGTGCGCGTACTGTAGAGAGAGATCAGATCGATTGCGAAGAACTCCTTTTTGTCTGGGAAGGACTACCTGCAAGTAAGAATACAGGACCACCAGATTCTAATTAGACAATAAATGAGGGAACTACCTTAGGCCCAGGAAATATTGGACTTCCTTTCGACCGGTGGTCAGTTCCCCTGCTAATACGAATTAACACAAATTCTAACAAAGAAGTTATTGCAAAATTACAATTTAATTACCTTGTTAAAACAAATAGAGAAAAGGCTGGTCTTGGTTTTGAATCACAGTGACTGATGCCAGTCACTGTCACCGGTACCGGTTCCTAATAACTGATATTGGTAGGGGCAGTGATTTAGGGGCTTTTAGTGAAGGTTGGCTATAAGGTGGCTATGGTGTTTATTAGGCTGGTAAATGATTGGGGATAGGTAATGGGGTGATGGAGAAGACTCAGACAGTATGGGGGCTGTTCTTGGGGGCAATGTAAGGGTAGAGGAGGTACAGTTAGATGTAGGGTGTTACCGGGTAGTGGATCTGGGAGTAGACTTATAATTATTGTGATTCAAAAGTCTAAGAAATGTTATTAAAAGAACATATAAGACAGTACTTACTAGTTCCTGATGAAGATACAGGTCCAAAGACTGTGATAACAAAGGCAGGGCTCAGATAGGATGATCGGACAATCAAAGATGAGCTATCTTCTCTCCCAATGCTTGGATGAGTGTCACTGGGCTCTGGTTACTCAATTGCAGTCTTGGGCTTGATGTCCTTCTCTGCAAACTCCTTTCTTTCCTTCACTTGTCTCTTCTCGGCCAAGTGAATTCCCGATCTTTCCAATGAATTCTAGATCCCTTATTTTTGGGTTGGGGGAGGTCATTTACAAGGAACCGATGGCGGTTACGGAACCGATGGCGGTTACGTAACTGACGGTGGTCGAGTAGGAACCGATATCGGTTAAGTCAAAGTGGGCTATTTTGGTAAAATAGCCAACTTTCCCTTCTTTTCTCCCGAGGGATTAGTTGTGGGCTTGGTCAAGTCATGATTAGGTTGGTTTTGGTGCGGGTGAGAAGTAATTAGTCATGGGTGTGGATGTAGACCAAGTTATAGGTCTTAATTAGGTTAGTTTAAGATTAGGGCTAGGTCATGATGAGGTGGTGAAGTGAGGTGGCAGGTTCGGAGATGTGGATTTATTAATTATAAGGTAATTAATAAATAATTGTGTAAGGTTTAGGTGATGAGGTTAGGTTGTGAAATGAGATGTAGGGCACAGGGGATCGTAAGACACAAATTTGGTGTCTACAGTTGCATCGAAGGCATGTTTAATGGCAAGCTCTAGGCATATGATTTTTTGAACATCACAAATCCACAGCAAACCTGAGCATGCACATATTGTTGAAAGAAAAACGAAGAAGAAGATGCTCAAGGTGGAGCGGCGAGGAAGCTAAAAAGAGGGCAAGAAAAAGGAGAAAAAAGCCATCAAGGTGATGCAAAGAAGAAAAACAAACCAGAAATTAAGGAAATCGCGTATTTTCCTGGCAGCTACGCATATTGATAAAAATTGGGTAGCTTGAGGGGCCATGTATTTGTAATCTTGCATGAATCACACTTGGCTTAGAATAGTTGTGTGTTCATATGATTTTGGGTTTATCTATGTTTGAGTAGCTTATATTTCTCCGCGTCATCACCAAACATGCAATCATTGAAGTCTTCAGAACTAAATATATGCAATCATTGAAGTTTTGATTATATGGATTTATCCAAGCTAGCATTGGTTTCCTTACCTATCACCTCAAATCCTACATAAAATCAATTCTTGAACTCGTCAAAACGTTCAACTGAATCTAGATTCAAATATATTATTTTCCATCCTCAAGTTGGTACCCCTCCATAAAATCTCTAACAATCGCAACCATATTTTGTTATTACCAATCTTGAATCTTCTATTTTTACAAACTTGCATTGCACATGTTCATCTCGACATCAATTAATCAACCCATGTAAGATTTTACAGCTGTAATATACAATTCCATTCAATGTGACTCATTTTCATTCTAAATCTTAGTCGAAATATTATTTGTGATTTTTAATACGTTTTAGTTTCATGTAAATTGGTGATCGAAGTAGAGTTTAGTTTTAGTCTACTTTTTATAGCTTGATAGACTCAAATAGGTGATCTGAGTTTTATTGATATTTTATCATCTTCTTTGTGCGTGTGTGTGTGTCAAAAACTATTATTTAATAATAGCTTGTAGCTATATTAGATAAGTTTCTCACTTTTATCATTGAGTCGGAGTCAATGTGTCTTATAAAGTTTAAATGTTAAATATAGAGTCGTCAATGTTGTCGATGTTGTTATTGTTTTATGAGATTCATAATCCAAAACAAAATTATTTGTAAAAGGAACAATTGAATCAACAATGAAATTAAGTTTATGGCCTTTGAGTATTCATTACTCAGAACACCAGACATACTGACCAGGGATAGGTTGTTTATGGATCAATTGCAACACAAACTTCTTTGCATCAACCAAAATGTCATGTTCTCCACAAATTTGTGTGGTGAAACATGTCTTGTAAATGGTGCTACTGGTTCTATTGTCGACATTGGTTATGACAGTTTTTTCCGTCCACCTGGTTTTCCTTTATTCGTCGTTGTCAAATTTTGATCAATACACAGGGGCCCAATGGGATGTCGACAACCCTTCCCATGTACCAATTCCACCAATTTTTAGAGGTGCAAAAGGGAATTAACCACTTAATAAAATAGCTTGGGCATTTTCAATCCAAAAATCTGAAGAGCTTACTTTGTGGAGAGCCACTATTGACATTGGGGGGCGGGTTTGCCTTCTAAGCTCTATCAAGAGTTCCCTCTTTATCCACCCTTCAAAATTCACCCTCCTCTTTCATTCATCTGCTATGGAAAAAAATTTCCTCAACACCTCTTCTTCAATCTTGAATACAAGACAAATCCCGACTTCATTCCCTATTTTTAACACTCCCCTCTTAATCCCCCAACGACCCTTCCCCTTTTAAACTGCTCCACTTTTTATGCAATCTAGATCTTCTCTACTACTCCAGTTTCCACTACTTTGCAGTTTTTCATTTCCCTCCTTCAAATATCATAATGCTTTGTTATCTATTTTGATTTTCTTTTGGGATCACCAATATTTTTCTTTTGGCATTGACATCACACACCTCACGTGTGATTTCTAGTATAGAATAAGCAAACAAACACATTTCTAGAGGACACATTTTTGGGTCCCTAGTTAGTATCGACCATGATATTGTCCTCTTATTAAAAACTTGTCCAAAACATAGTTTTAGATCCTGAGTTTCCTCCAAGCAAATTGATGACTCTCTTTTTTTCCTTTGTTTATCATTTGGGCACATTGTCTCATCTTTTATTTGTGTATTCTAGTTAATATGTTCCATTCCTTAACCTAATTACACTTTCTCAAATTATGAGTAGTGTAACATATTATAAATTCAATCTTTAACAAAATTCAATATTATTGTAGGAATGCCTTTATAAGTCTTGAATTATTCATTTTTGTAATAGTTATATTGTGTAAAACATAATTTTCCTATCACATTTAGGAAAACCCAATCGTTTACCATATTTTACAACCTAGGGTTTCATTCTTTACCATTAGGGTTACATATTCAGGTTTGATTTTATGATGAAAACATTAGGGTTACATTCAAATTCCTCATTCAACATTTCTCTTCTCTTGCAGCTCAAAATATAACACAAATTCTTACTATAAAAGAGTCATAATATATCATTAGGAAATTTCAAGGGTTAATAGTTACATACAAACCATTGTAATGATACTCTCATGGATATTCTACCCAACAATAATATGTCTTGCATGATTTAGGGTGCACACATATCATCTAAGATGCTTCTAGTAACCAATCAGAGGAAAAGAAATATTAGATCTCCATTCATGCCTCCTCCCTCTCTTTTGTCTAAGATAAATACCAACAACTATACCGATCCTAACTCATACCCCATACTCCAAAGGAGTGATATATGGTTGTAGTCACAACAAGACATGGTAGATCTCTCCAATAATAATCTACCCCCCCACCATGTAGGGTCATTGCCTCAACAACTAAGGATTATGGCCTCCTGGAGTAACTGAAAAAATAAGTAAGCTAAAATTGTTATCATAAAACTACTTAAATGATATATTTTATATATGGATATCCTCTATCAAACTTTACACAATACAACTCTGTGAGTAATAATGATCATGCTTACTTCACATATATTGTCAATACTCTAATGGAAAGTGAACACCACATAACATTTGAACAATGAGATTTTCCAACACAACATATCCTTGATTTATGCTTACCTTTGTATTTTCAAGTACACACGTTTAAACAAAGGTGGTCAAGCATGTTTGTGTGGGAAGATGGATTGTGGTTGAACATGTGTAATATAATTATTTTCCTAAGAAACATGCATTGACACTAAAACTCTTCAAACATCCTCTATGAATATTAAAGGGTTTAATAATGTGCCAATAAAGTATTTGGGGAGAGTCATCGTGGACATAATCGTATAATCAAACGTTTCTTCAAACACCACTACAAGTAATGTCTAACAATTTGAACTATAATATATTGTTTGAGATACCTTTGATTCATTCTATGCAAGCAATTCCATCTGTGTTAAATGGATCTATCAAATACATTCACGAGGGATAGATGTTTATACATGTTTGAAAAATAATGACCCATATAAGTATTGTATGGTAGTTGAACCAATAAATAACTTCATATTACAAATTAATATTCCATAACCATATTTTATGTCACCGACAATAGCGATTCCATGAAATAATCAGGAGTATATAAAGCTAAATAAACGAATGCACCGTAAACAAATTACTCATATTGTACAAGAAGAAATATAGCAAAAAGATAGTAACACAATATTTTAACAATAATGCAGACAATGGTATCAATAGTAACTACAATGATGAAGAATACATATATGATGAGTCTGATAATAATTTGACTAAACTAAAATTTACCCCGGATAGAACCTAGAGAATATAGAAGATGATTCAAATTCCTTTGGTATTCATCAATTGTTCCACATAGCACCAAAGAAACAAATACACATGGTGCTAAGGGACAATCCCCCACTAATAGATATTATCAGGCACAATATATATTTAATAGCCGAAGAGAACACCGACCCAAACACAATTTTTTCCAGCTTTAGTGTCAAATGGGCATTCCAATATATTGGAAAGGAAGTACTTTGCCAAATTGATCAAATTTGCACTACTATACAAAGAAAGATAACAACAGTTAGACATATGAAGTTATGTTTGTAATTTAGGTCATATTCTTATAATCTCATATGAGATATTTCCAAAAGATATGACACATAAAAATATCTCTATTGTGCATACCACAACCTTACCAACCATAATACATAGCAATGCCATGGATTAAAAGGGAATGCCATTAATAACACAAATAAATGTCATACTATAAAAACCATGACAATGTAAGGAACAATATACAAATCAATTCCAACCTATATTATCAAACCCACAACATGGAAGGATTAGAGAATCTAAACAATGCTCAAGGTGTCTAAACCCTTCCTAAACTTACAACATCACACTCTTGTAACACATAAAATTTTGTAAAATAAATTTTACAGAATAAAGAATAACACTTCTCTATATTGAGAGTTCCAAAACATGGATCTTACATATAATTATGGCATTATGAGATTTCATGGATCTCTCATGGATAAAATGACAGAGGGGAAGCCTTTTTTTTATAGGAATTAAATGTCCTCATAAATACATGTGCTTAGCTTAACTTATTAAATAAGATGGCTGACCTCTACACACATAGTCAAATGACCTATGTGGAGTAGGTGTGCTTTATATTTGGAAAACTTCATAGATACTTGAGTATTTATCTTACCTTATTAAATAAGGTGGTTTGCCACTACACACATGGTCAATTGATTCATGTGAGGTGGGTATATAACTTGGAATTTCTAAAAGTGTAAGTTACATATTCTAAATGTGATTTATTTTCTAAAATATAAAAATAAACAACTTAGAAAATATTAATAGACATGCTTAAGTAAACTTAAGCACTAATGGGTAATTAGACAATTACACTGACACTCCCATAAGTGCAACATAAGGAGTGTATATAAAATATGAGGTTAAACCTCTAAAATGGGTCCCAAAAACTACACCTGATGAGGTACCCATTTACAATAAATGCTTAAAGAGGATTGGTTGATCCATTAATAAAGAAGTGTGTTGGATGGGTTGAAACCATCACAAAAGGTATACTAGATGGTATTAAACCATCACTAAAGAATTTCCAGAAGTGGATCTTGTGTTGCAAGGATTCTGAAGAGAACAATCAACACCCTAAAAAATTAGTGCATCATATTCCCCCAAATGTTGAATGGGTTGGAGTGGATGAAAAAATCTCGTATAAAGCAGTAAAATGTTATCAAGATCGCAAAAAGGAGAATCACCACAAGGAAATTAATTTCGGTGTTGTGAGATTCATCACATGGATTCCAAAAGAACACTAGAGTAATTAAAGAGATGTTGGGGACATTAGAATTCACTCCTCTCTCATGGGAGATAGTCCATTTGTCAAAGAAGTCATTATGAAGATGAGAATAGCTCTAATAATGGAACATTACTAGGAAAAAAATTAATGTGTGGATGATGAAACTAAACAATAGAGGAATTACACTTGTAGAGTCCATGCAAAGAGTATTTATGACACCATCATAATCAATCTGAAATATATTAAAGATAACAACAGATGGTAGAAGTTGAGGCATGTGTATAAACCCTTGTCATGCTCATAATCGGTGCATGTAAAGAAGCATATGAATGTGCCTCAGATAAAAATTTGGTACTCTCATTTCCATGTGATTATAATACAAGGGAAGACATATAAATTCCTTGAAAATATGATATAAACCTATAGTCGATAATGATGAACCATCCCAATTCCATGTAAATATTATAAATGTCATAACCAAACCTATACTTTGTCCTAAACATCTACATCTGACTTGTGCGAAATACCATTAACATGTCTACCTTATGCCACTTTGCCCATGATCTATATGAACTTGTGGAAGAGCTCACAATATGTCCCCCTTTTGAGATGAGGAATGTTTCCATGTATCACTTAACTCAAAAAAGAAAGTGTTAGCTCTAAAAATTATATAATTGTAATATCAAAAGTAAGCATTATCATAATTAATATATTAAATAGAACTCGAGGTCTTTGGCTATTGGTGAGTTACAAGTAGTTTGTAATCATCAACCCAAGTTCTATTCCCATTGATTTCATTAGATGCTTTCAATAAGTGGCCATGGAGACACCTTGAGGTAGGGGTTGAAATTATCCATATGGACCAAGTGGAACATAGCAGGTCACTCCAAATGTGGATCGCTCAATAGACATTAAGGACCTAAGCCCAGCCCCATGTACCACTTAGATAAAGTATTCCTCCACCACTCCATTTCATAGCTCTGGTATAATAAAAGTGTTTACCATCCAAATTTTTTTGGTGATCAAGTTAAAAACTTTATCTGGTAGTGTGTTGATATATTGACAGCTCCCTCTACTGCATCCTCCCTCATGATCCCTAGCTCTGAATCTCTATGTGCCTTCAAATCTTCTGTTGTTGGGGTTGGTAGAGGAAAGTCTCCTTTTGGGATATATTTGATTTATTTTGCATCCTCTTTTTGGCTTCTCCCTGTTCCATTTTTGACTACTAGTTCTGTAATATCTAGATATGGAGTAGGTTCTCCCTCAAGCGGTGGTGACATCTATGGATTTTTGACCCAAAATTTTTCCAAATGCGTGGGCGGCTCTGCCCAACAAGAGGTATATGATTTTAGGAACCCTACTACAGATTTTTAAGAAACCCTTGGAAGCCATACTAATATGATACAAGTCCTAGTTCGCACCCTGGACGATAATACCTTGTGTATTTGGATTCACCACCTTGCTCGAGGTATGGATTTGAAATTTACTCTTGCCCATAAATTGTGTTGTAGGGTTGGGAGTTTTGGGCTAGATTTTTCTAGTAAACCTATCGCGGGCACCTCTAGGCTCAACTCTTACAGAATAGTTCGTGATTCAACGATTTTTATAGTTTTACCTCTTTCAAGGAGGCACTCTTAAAAAATGCCTCATCTTCAAAATCTTCGTAGCTCCTATTCCTACACCCACATACATCGTTGAACAAGCCTCTGAAACCCCGGTCTTGGAAATCAAAGCTGAAGAATTTTTAAACATGTTGTAAGACATTAAATCAAAGGCCTTGCTATACAGATTTAATGGTGTTTGGCCATCGTCTAACACAGTGGTCCAGTGGATTCACTCCTCATGGATTTAAAATTGTAAATATTTTCTCTGTGCCTGAGCCTTCTTCATTATATTTTTTGATGAATAGAAGGATTACCAAAGAGTTATTGACGAGGGTCCTTGATTACGGGGTTTAGCAAGACTTTTCACTACCCCATGGTTTCCAAATTTTGACCTAAATACCTTATCCATCTTGCAGGTTCTAGTTTTGGCGAGGTTACCGAATATTCCCCTTCATTTTATGTGCCCACTAAAGGAAATTGAAAACCTCTTTAGGCAGTTCATCAAAGAAGACAACCAGAGGATACAGAGTAGTTTGCATACTTGTGTTAGGATTTTTGTTGATGTTGATCTCAACAAGGGATTTTTGGATAGGATGACCCTCAAAATGGTTTAAAAAATCTATTCCCAGATTATTGATTATGAAAATACAACTTTCAGATGTCGTAATTGCATAACTCTGGGTCATCTCCATGCTACCTACCCTCAGAAGAAAACCCAAGATCCTTAAAAAAAGGAGTGATTCCCAAGCATTGGAGACCACCAAATTTAGAAGAAGAGGATGATACTGAAGAAGAAGACAATTCTGATTTGGAAGATCAAAGAGTTACAGATACAAATCCTTCAGTTGTAGCTACAACTCCTTCAGTCGTAGCTACAACTCCTTCTAAAGAGGTTTGACAGTTATTGGTTACCACTCCTTTAGAAGGACCTTCTCTAGTGCTAAAGTGGCCTCATGAATCTAATCACTTCGACTCAGATAAGGATAATGGCCTTCCCCTTGTTGGATCCGCAAACTTGAATTTATCGGTATATAATCCTCTTATTTCAGAGATGCTTATGCAGGATAAATGGCAATTAGTGCGTTCAAAGAAGGGAAATAAGGGAAGGCATCAACTTCCCCATCTTTTTTTCCCCTTTATGTCCTACTTCCCCTTTTATTTATTGGTTTTGTATCCCTCTCGAGATGCATCTCCCCTCTTTCCTTTGTTGTTACATTTTCTAGTAATGGGTGCAACTATCGTGGAAGTGTTTCTTCTCCTTCTTAGTTGTTGCAATTTTTCGCACTTGCTCCTCTTGTTCCTTTCTTGTGTTTCTATTCTTTTCTTCTTTTATTTTAAGGCCTTTTTGGTCCTTTGTTCCCTTTGCCTCAGGGATTCTTCTTTTCATTACTTCATTGTTATATCTATCCATTGGGGCTCTTTGTACAAGGATGCGGGTCCTTTCAACACCCTCACCAGTTTACATATTTCCAAAAAATTAATATATTTAACAATTGTGTATTTATGAGATAAAATTAAATAATAGAAAATACAAAAAAATTCAAATCCTAAATCATATTATAGTAAAATATTATAAATTGCAGTAACATAAATGAGTTAACTGGGAATGTAAAAACTAGAGTTTGAAAGTATTGGACTAGTTTTGGACTGAGATGTGATGAAATTGATCTTAAAATGTGCAGGTAGGGTGTGAAAACTTAGTTATGGTTGAATATTATTGATGATTCCATAAATTGACTCATCATAGCATCTATATAACTATAAAATTTACTCCTTAAAAAATTAATCAACGCATGGGAATATTCTAAATATTTATATCTAAAGTAGAAAGTGATGCATGTCCCCTTATTTTGTCTTATGCAAACTAATGTCCAATGGAACCTCCACTAACTTATTTTTTGAGTGATTTGGTGACATATGCAATATGATGAGGTGCATTTTATGCCATTTTATGTAGTCACAGTCAAAGGAGACCGGGTCCACATCCACTATGCCATTTTGGAGGTTGAACCTTAACAAGCTACAAACTAGGACCCCTGTTTCCAAAAGATTTATGGGGCATCATGGAAATTTTATGGAAATTTCATCGCTTAATCTATTGCCTATAATCATGGCATGTGTTTTAATCATTTGTGTCTATAAGGTGCCTCATTGAACTATTTCTTAGTTAGTTTTTCTACCAATATTACAACAATTAATAGTCAAAATTTATTCAGTTGCTTTTAAAACTTTGTAATAGACTTATTTTTTATCAATACAATATGTGATTATGAGGATATGGTTGTGTCAAGAACCTCAATACCAAAGTAGAGAAAGTTCCCACTCGACTGAGGAGATTGAAGGGCTGGTATTTCATGTAAAATATTTACATTTATTAAGTTCCAGTCTTAATATCTTGGTTTGGTGATTATTTGAATGTAGTCTTATATCTCTTTGTTTCAACAAATTTCCTTTACCTACCACTTCCATTAAACAAACATTCCATTTTAGCAGAGCATTTCCTTTAACAAGTATTTCATTCAGTAACTTCGTTTCCATAGCATAGATGCATTTGATATACTTTGCTTTCCATTTGATAGTCTAGAAGCTTTTGATATTCAGGAGATTAGACCTTTTCTCACTTTCAGTAGTTATGTAGTGTAGAACAAGAAAATCGATACCAAACAACCCCCCATAAAGAGAACCACCATAGTGACTGAGCTGCATAAAAACTTCTCTACATACATCCTGAACACAACCCTGGTCTACAATGACATCAACATTTAAATAGGTTGATTAATTGAGAGAATAGTTTAGTAATTATGTGTTTTGATGTATTCTCCTGAGTAACCCAAATATGTGAGATGTCATCACCTTAAAATGGGTTAGATTAATGTGCTTATATAAGTCACTATTGCAACAATATTTCCAACTCAAATTACACATGAACAACTAGGGTAACATTTGGATTTGAAAATGTGATTAATAGAGTTTTTAGGATGAATTCATCGGGCTTAAGACAAATTCATTTTGGTGACTTTTCTTGGCATGGTTGAATTCATCCAGGTAAAGTGCACAATGTAATTTTTCCATTGGAAATAGTAGTAAGATGTCCAAAGAAAAGTTGTATAATATGATAATGATATTTAGACTGGTCAATGATGGATAAAAAACATGACCTAGTGGTCAGTAGTGTTTATTGAGAAAGGTGTGTTAACTAGTCAATTAATTGCACAATGAGTTAGAATTTTAGATAATTTCCAAAGACTAACTTCTAAATGTTGATAAGCCCATATTTAGGTATCTACAATTTCCCACCATTTTAATCTAGTAATTAAAAATTGAATGATTAAAATATAAATGAAATCTTAATCTCTTAAGATGATAAGGGATGGAAGACACTAGAATTTGTGTGTTCACGGATGGGATTTTTCAATCCTCATCATTAAATAATGTCAATCCAGTGTTGATGTCCATGAAAGTCTACAACAGGAGAGAGAGATCTTTGGTAAACGCTCCCTTTTACCAAATCCACACTTGCAAGAATCAAAACATAGTTTCAGGAATTGAAAGACACACTTATATGAATTAAAACACACTCATATGAAATAAATTTACATGAATTGAAATACATTTGCATGAATTAAAACACACTTGCAGGAAAGGAAATTGTTGAATTGAAAAGAAAGGATAAACAAAGAAAACACCTGGAGGTTCACAACAAACTATACACCAAAAGAATAATTACATGGTACAAACAATAAGACAAGTGACAACAAAACTATAATTACATAATGAAAAAACAAAAAAAAAACACATAGATTCATCTTCCTTGGAATGAGTGACAAACTCATTCCCCAGAAGAGGATTTTAATCAACATTTATTTACAAATTGGATGCAACAAAACCTTAGAATGAATTAATCAAAATAATGGAGGTTGCATTCATTGGTGTGGGAGGTTACATTTATAATTTCATACTTCTAACCAACTCCTTATTTTAAGGCATACATCTCAATCAAATCTTATCAACTAAGATTTCAATCTATCCATAAAGCGTCAATCTTCAAAAAATTATGGAGAGAGATTATCTAACGCTAATTAACAATCCGACTTTCTTATTTTATTGTTGAAAATCAAAATGAATATTGATTCTTCCTTATTTTACAAATAATAAAACACTTGTGGAAATATCTATTTTTAGAATGATTTCCAAAAATAGATAGCAATGCTTCTCAAACCAACCTTAGAATTATGCTTATCTTTATAGCTTTAGTATTCATCTCCATATCTTTAATTTCCATCTATGGAGCTCTGATATTCAACTCTAGAGCTCTAATGTTCATCTCTGGAGCTAGCGAAGGAACCTCTAGAGGTAGTGAAGGAACCTATAGAGATAGTGAGGGAACCTCCAGAGCTAGCGAGGGAACCTCTGAAGCTAATATGAGATGTTAAAGATCCTCCAAGGATGGTTGTAGCTAGTTCTTAGACCTTAAAATCCCTTATTCAATAATTATACCAAAGCATGCACTGCATATGCACACATTGACATATTTTTCCCAATAATCATTAGAAGTAGCTAACAAAAAGATAACAATGAATTTTAAAGAAATAACCATGATATATACTCTCTATTTTATTTTAAATAAACCATAATTTTAGAAATTACACCTAGAACCACTTTATATAATTTATGCAAGGAAAAGGAATGTCAAATCTTGTATAAAATGGGCCATTTTTGGGCTCATCATTCACTTATATTTGTGTGTGTATAGTTGTACATGTGAATCTGTGGGATGCATGAGAAAAAAGTATATTAAAGTCCAATAAAGATGCAAATACAAAATAAATAAGAACATAAACTAAAAGTAAAATCATGAAATGTGTAACTGTGTTTGTTGTTGGTATCAAATGTGAGGGAAGAATAATATAAAAAGTGAAAATGCATGAAACATATACACTTGCTTTCCCACGATGCTATATGTGAAGGAATATTAAATTAAACATAAATAAAAATCATATCAATTGGGTATATTATTATTAAAGTTTTTTGTATTCTCTAGAATCACTGTAAAAAACCACAAGACAAATAATTGCATATATGCATATATATATTTATAATCAATGAATGCTTAAAGAAAAAGGGCCCAAACACAAATATGTGGCCCAATTTTTGAGATTTGGAGAGAATTTACACATTCCATGTAGGTTATGACCATATATGTTACAATCATAACCTATGTGGACACAATGTTATGACCTTAACATACATGGATAAAAGGTGGGTTATATGTGGAATACTTATGGCTATAAGTTTTTTTGGTCATAAGTGTTATAGACATAATTTATGGTTGTAAGTTCTTACCTTGTAACTATTGTTTATATACCAAAAAAAGTGTCAACAAAACTTCTCTCTCGTGCGTGAGGGTCTTTTGGCGGGCTTGGCTCGTTGGCATTTGGTGGTTCAACTATTTGTGAATTGAATTTTGGTGAGTATGACTCACCTTTAGGAAGATTATTGAAATTTTTTCTTGTTCATGGTAAAATGGAATTTGTTTTTATTCATGTTTAAATGTAATTAGTTTATATTCATGGTTAATGGAACCCTGTTTTTGTTCATGGTTAAACAAACCATGTTTGTGTTAACGGTTAAAGGAACCTTGTGTCATTTTAGGGGATTTTGTTGTTGTCTTGTTTATTGAGATTGAATAGTTAGTGTTTGGTAGGATGATGTTTAACATGTCAGTGTTCGGAAATTAATTGAACTATGTTTCTGTTCATGGTTAAAAAACTCTATTTTTGTTCATGGCTAAACTATCTCTATTTCTATTCATGGTTAAATGAACTCTCCATCTATTTGTGGTTAAATGAAATATTATTTTGTTAATGGTTAGACGAACCCTATTTATATTCATGGATAGATGAACCCTATTTCTTTTAATGGCTAAACAAACATTGTTTTTGTTAGTTTTAAATGAGTCATGTTTCTATTTAGGGTTAAATGAGCCATGTTTCTCTTAGGTTTTAACAAAATTTGTCTATGTTAATGGTTAAATAAAATCTATTTCTTTTAATGGTTAGATAAAATGTATTTTTATTTATGGTTAGACAAAACCTATTTTGGTTAATGGCTAGATGAAATTTGTTTCTATTAATGGTTAAAAAACCCTATTTAAACGAACCCTACTTTTATTAATGGTAAAATGAACCATGGTTTTGTTTATGTTTAAACAAACCCTACTTATATTTATTTTAATGGTTAAAAGAATTTTGTGTCTATTTATGGATGAAAGAACTCTGTGTATGTTTATGGATGAAAAACATTGCATGTGTGTATGTTTATGGTTGAATGAATCTTGTTTCTATTTCTATTTATGGTTGAATAGACCTCCTTTCTGCGTCTTTATGGTTGAATGATTTATTTTTGTTTATGGTTGAAACTCCATATTTGTTTAAGGATGAAATAACTCTATGTATATTTATGGATGAAAAAAATTTGCATGGTTAAATTAAATTTCTCTCTCTACATGGTTGCAATCTCTCTCCTCATGGTTAAATGTTCAAACCCTCTCTATATATACATGGTTGTAGGAATTGTGTATTTCTAAACAATTGTAAGATTTTTGTCCATGTGCATGGTTGCATGACTTGTGTTTATTTGTATAGTTAAATACACTCTATCTCATTGCATTGGGAATTGGGTAATGTTGGTGTTTTTGGTGGGTATTAGGTTTTAAAACTCCCCTTATACAATTTATGTAATAAGCTCTCTCTGCATGGTTGAATGAATCGGTTCTTTTTGTATTTATGAATAAATTTGACCTTTGTTGGCTACATGATATGTAGTTAGACATATAGATTATTTTGACTTTCAATACAAAATAATAATAAAGGGTTAGATGCTTAAGTTGCATATTTTTTATAAAATTATTTAAAGAGATAGAGTTCATTTAGTCATATAGAGAGACATCATTCACTTAACCATGTGGTAAAGACAATTCATTTAACCATGTAATAAATATTGTTCATCTAGCCATAAATAGAGATATAGTTCGTTTAACCATAAATAGATACATGGTAAAATCAGTTATGTTTGTTTTGATATTGGGATTTGATATTTTTCCTAATGTCATCACCTACTATTCTTATGTGAGCCTTACATACTAGATAGCTACCTAAGTGGGGTCTATGAGTATTTTATATAGGTTTTTAATGCAAACAAGTGGCACTAAAGAAAATTTTGTACTTCAAAGATATGATTGTACTTTGAAGAAAGAATTGTACTCCAAAGTGAGATTTTATTTGCCTTTATGTCACTCTAAAAAATTAAATTTAACACGCCTCTCGTACTTCACTTTGGATGAGGTGATCAAGAAAAATCTTAACCAATAGGCCAATGTAGAAATGGTTATGATTTCTAACCCAAAAACCATAGCATATCAACCATAGACTCCAACACCATTCTTAGATATCTCACTTATTATATATTGTTGAAAAATGAAAGACATTCCTTGATAGAGCCAAGATAGGGTAAAATCCATTTTGACCCGCAATTGATACATGATATGTGACTAAATCCCTGAAGCTTTTAAAACATTAAAGACTTGTTAGATTGTTAAAGACAAGTTAAACTTGAGATTATTTGTAACAAAATCTCTATAATTAAGATAATGATGTAATACAAGAATGAATATCCTGAGCATTTGATTAAAGATGCTTAATTGAGTTATGAAAAGGTATGGAAGCCATTGTGATGGTTCATAACTGTCATGAAATGTAACAAAAGACATGTGAGTTATTCTGAGAAAGATAGACAAGGAATTGTGCTTGTGATGCTGAGAGAGAAATAATTGTAAAAGAGTCTTAAGGAATTTGTAAATTTAGTCTCTGGAAGTAATTCCAAGGCTGACCGGGTTATAAACATGTGATGGGAAAAAGAGAGGGGCACTAGCGATGTCCTAACCAGGGATACGACGTACAACCTCGAATGGTCTTGACCAGGGAAAGATGAAAATACTCTAGGTGAATAAAATTTCCTCTCATAGCGTGGCCATAGTCTAGTGTCTATTAACCTGGGGGTGCATTGGAATTTTGTTCTAGAATTATTGATCATTGTCTTAGACAAATTCTCTCTCTGCATTGGAATTTTGTATTATAATTTTAGATAATTTGACTCATATAAGTTATCTCTCTATGAACTATGTAAATATCTGCAAAAGCTATGTAAATTATATTGAGAAAGCTAATGAAAATAAGTTAATTCTTCTAGGTATTCTGATAAAACAAAAAATGAATGTATTATATTTAATTTGCTATAAATATCTTGAAAATATATGCTTGTGTTAACAAAAACAATAAATTGTAGGAATACAGTAATGAAAACATGAAATTGTAGATATATATGTCTGTTTTTAAAGAAGATATGTGTAAATTAATATAGAATAAGAATGTATATATGTAATTGATTGTATTTTAAGGTATAGTCTTGTAGTTTAATGATGTTTACAAATTGTATTAGTTCTTTTTCTGTATTTCATGGTCGTGTATGTTGTGTTTTCTATATTTTATGTTGTGGACCTGAAAGATTCCCTTAGATACAGTTAATTCTCTTTTTCTAAGTTCCCTCCGACACCTAAAACAATTTATTATTGCGATTTTCTTTAAGGTGAAGTTCAAGCCAATAAAAATGCTCCATTTTACTTCATTGTGTCAGAGTTTTGCTAAAACTTTATGACTGTTATACAAATTTAGCCAATAAAAATGTTCCACATAGTTTTCACAATGTTAGACCTTTTTTAGATTTTCCAATATCAAAGTCAATAGAATTTGTCCTCTTGTCTCTGCATTTCCGTCGGCTTGTCTTATGTATTTCTGCAGACCCGAGAGTTTCTTGGAATCTGGTTGATTTCAGGGTTTTACGTCCATCGAAACCCAAAGTTTTTTAACTTCCAGAATGCTGACACATAGCCTTATGTAGTCGTTGAGATCTCAATACATCTCTTGTTCTATCACTGCTACATGTCCTATCCTTTAACCCCACTGATCGCCTGGACCGGAAACTATTTGTGTTAGAGTTAATTCCGCGAGCTAGTGTTTGTGAGGCAGAATTATTGCAGAAACCCATTGAATCTCGATGCATGTCACCAGTTTAAAATATTTAATTAATCTTGTTTAGCCATAACCACAATTTCGAAAGTTCTTCTTATATTTTTATTAATCTATTTAGTTGTAAATCAATTTATCTTGATCAATTAAATAACATTAAGAATATAGAAAACTTATTAGTCTTCCACAATAACATCTGTTGTCAAGGATTGTCAATTTTGTCGAGCTAAAAAATACATTTCAGTTAATCATAGCCATATTTTAATATAAGAAAAATTCACATTTCATTTGGTATCATAGCTAATTATCCTCATTAAGAGACATTCTATTGTTGAATTGATGAAAATAAAGTAATTATTATGTGAAGTGATATTAGTACTTGATTGTGTTGATTTGTCTCACAAAGATAAAATTAAGTATATATAAAGAATGACAAACAAATTGAATCTGAATGGAATGGATTCACAGAACGACATGGACTACAATGAATTAGAGCGTCAGAACCAACAATTGGGCAGGGAAGTAAACTATCTTTTTGAGAAATTAAAAACTTTGAAAATCCAATTTATAGAAGCTATAATTGAAAAAACTAATAAGCCTGATAAATCAAATAAAAGAACTAAATCAGAAAAGAAAATAAGAAAGAGAAAACACTCCTCTTTAGATGATGATTCTATTAAAGAAAATGATTTTGATTCTTCTAGGTCTTTAGATTCTTCTAGTAATGAACAAAAAATTCCAAGTAAGAAACATAGAGAAACTCAAAACTTTGCTAGAAAAATAAAGTTTCCTGAATATGCAAGGGAAGTAGGAACACGAGATCAAGTTGAAACTTGGATTTTTAGTCTAGAGAGATATTTTGAATTGTAGAAAACTAGTAAGCTAGGCAGAACACAAATAACTTCCTATCAATCAAAAAATGTTGCCCTTAACTGGTGGGAAGACACATTAAGATTTGAGAAACTTGAATCTGATAAGGTTTCATGGAGTAAATTTAATAATTTGTTTAAGAAAAAGTATTTTTCTAATCATTTCTAGCAGCAAAATCAAAATGAATTCTTTGACTTAAAATGATGTCTAAAAACTATAAATGAGTATAAAAAAGCATTTTAGAACTTGAATATATTTGTGCATTTTATCTCTGGAATAGATAAAATTTTTAGATTTATAAATGGTCTAAGAGAAGAATATAAGGCTAGTGTCTAGTGTGGAAAACCTACTTCAGTAGATGAGGCTACACAAATAGCTAAAAAATTTGAAAAATACAAGACTGTGGTTCATCAAGAAAGAAGATTACAAGAAAAAGAATTATAATTTTAAAGATAGAAAAAATCCATTCAATGAGAGTGTTAAGTGCAAAAATACTCAGATTAGGAATCAGAAAAAGAAATAAGAGTTTGTTAAATCTAAACCAGAAGAAGTTAAATGTTGGAATTGTGGAGATAACCATTATGCTAGGGGTTGTCCTCATAAAAAGAAAAATTGGGATAGGAATAGAAATGAGAACATTGATGATAAGTCTAAAGAAGGAAACCAAAATATGAAAATTTATGTTGTTGATACAGGTACAATACATAAGCAAGTGTCTTTGATTAAAGTAAAATGGTCTATTAAAAATGCAACCCTTGTTTTCTTGATTGATTTTAGTAGTAGTCATAGTTTTATTTCTCCTAAATTACTAAAAAAATTGAATTTGTTTTCTACAAAAATTGATCCAGTAGCTGTAGCAATGGTTGATGGGAGGATATGTTGTCTTGCATTTTTGCATGGGAAAAATTCACCTGAAAACAAGGCAACTATACCCCTAATGTCAAAATTTTCCATGTCATACCTTTCTAGACACCACTAGATCAACCTACCCCTCAGTGTTGAGTCCAATTTTATCCTTCAGTGGTCCATTTGTGGAAGTCATCAGTCCCCCTAGGTGATTTAGGAAAATCAAAATCAGTCAAGTATGTTGCAACAACAATTTTCAAGGCAGGTTTTCACCAAACTTAGAAAGGGTTTTCATCAGCATTTCTAATTCAAATGCTTCATCACTAGAGTAGTAAAGGTGGATAATTTTCATCATGGAGGTGTATCTAGGAGCGAAGGAATCAAGGAATTGATTTAGGGAAAATATGGAAAGTTTCTGAGGTTAAGGATTCGGTTCACTGAAAGCGGGTTTTTAGGCCTAAAGGAGCTTGCACCATAAAAAGAACCTGATCTTAAAGGAGTGATTTTGGGAGGTTATAAATGAGTTGAGAGACAAAAAATATATCAATGGAAATAAATTTCATTCCCCTACATGGTGGAGAAAATATATCATCGTCAAGCACCATGAATTTTTTAGCCCAACTCATTCTTTCCATGCATAACAGGCGTCCCCGAGAAAAATGAGATTTTTGAGAGTTTCACAGTCATATTCAAGCCTTGATACCCTCATAATTATTCTATTTTTTCTAATGTAAACTCATATAAAGAAGTGCCTAAAAACTCATTTGGAAGCTCAAGTTATGACCTTTTCAACTCGGCTCTCAAGGTGCGCTCTTCGGTCTTAATCAAATTTCTAGAGGGACACATGTCAAGCTGAGGCTAAGGCACATTTTAATTTCTCCATTATACCTTACCAAAGGGACATGAGGATAAAATTTTTTTTTCCCTCCCCCCATTTAACCTCTTGGTCACTCATATGACCCTGACGACTCAAGATAAGCCCCTAGGTGGTTCATTCCAGCCCCCTCTTTCACTTTACTCAACAAACCAACACCTGCCACTTATCATAATGATGGAAAGGAAAATTTTTATGTCCCTATTAAACCAAAAAAAGGGACATGATGTGTTAAAAAAATAACCCCACCCTCTCCCTCCACATTCCAAAGCTTTAAAAATCAACAAACTTAGCCATTTTTACATTCTCTCCCCCCCACACCCTTCGTATGCTATCAGAATGATGGTGAAATTTTTATAGAGCTTGAATCCACCATTTTTGTCCTTGGATAATATCATGAAGGATTCCATAATCTAAAAGAGAAAAAAATAAAGAAATCCATTTTTAAATGAATGAAAATGGAGATTTTTGTCTGAAATGACTTCGAAACCCATGAGGGGGATTTCTTCGTATTTAAAAACTCAGTACACAGATCAACATACCATTTTTTGAAAAAATATAGTTTTTCAAAGGCCATTATCATCCAAGCAATATATTTCACATGCACACCTTCGATTTTTTACAGTGAAGAAACCCCAGTTTCCCACGACAAAATTCTAAATTTGTAAATCTCAATTTCTCGAGCTCAGGTTGATGTGAACTTTCAGAGGTGTGTTGAAGATCAAAAAACCATATTGAAAAAGTTTGTTTCATAAAAAACCGAGCTCCAGAACCCCACTTTCCAAAAATAGTAAGCTTTCTACATGGGTGGCTACTCTTTTTAGCAAGTTTATGCAAATAGTAGTTTTGACAAAAGTGATGTGTAAAAAGGTAGTCTAGAAGAGAAATCTAAGTGGACAGAGCTGAAAAAGGAGAAAATGACCACTTACTAAAAATAGTAAGTTCCCTATACGAGCACTAGCTATAATTAGTAAGTCATCTCAAAGAGCAGTCCAGGCAGGAGTAGTGTACATAGGGTTGATCTAGAAAGATAATATGTAACTAACCGTTACACCAAAACCTTGAGGCGTTAGTGAAATCCACACATGAGGATCATAACATCCCACCATGATTTTGTAGCCTGGACCTCGAGCTAGATTTGTGCTCGTATAGCAGAACCACACCCTACCCTATATGAGCCCCGAGTGAACACTACAATGTCAGCGTAGCTACCCATGTCAAGACTTGAACCTGGGTGGTCTCTCTGACACCAAATGTAATGAACTATTACACCAAAACCTCGAGGCGTTAGTGAAATTTGCACATGAGGATCATAACATAATCTCAATGTTCAGAGCCAAGACGGGTGGAAATATGTCATTTACTGAAAATTGTAAATCCCCTTTTTCAGGTACAGAAAGTGTTCCAGGAAGCATAAAGTTCAAGTTAACAGATTGTTCCAATTTCCCATTCATTTATGTAATCCGAAGATCAAAGGAACGGTGGCACTTCATGGTTTAAGGTGATTGCTTCATATTGTAGAATGGGCATTCTTCAATACCCAAATGAACTTCATCATAGACTTTCAATTAGTGTGGAAGTGTAGACATGTTGCAATGGTCATGGTAGGATTTGTTTCAAGTTTCAATCTCTTTAGAGGGGATCGTCATGAGCGACGCTCCTAGTCACCAAAGGAATCATTCAATAGTGTTTCTAAACACTTATTTCGGGAGTCTGTGCATCATCCAAGGAAGTTTTCTTGTGGTGTAAAGCATTGAAGGCTCACAATTCCTCATTACATCATATCATTTTACTGATTCAGCAGTGGAGTGGAGTTGATCTTCATCATAGACAAAGTGTTCTTCATCCATGCTTCAGAGCACCCTCTCCCTCCTTCTTTCTTTCTCCTTCTTCTTTCTCTCTCCTTTCTAATTATTTGTTGGGCTTCATCATTGTATTTTTTCATATTCACTAAGTGACATATTTTCAAAAATGTAAAATTATTTTCTCAAAATTATAAGAGGAATACTTAAATGGAAAATGAAAAGTCATAAGTGGAATATGGAAAACGAAGAGTCATATGAGGGAGGTGAAAGGCCAATTCACATTTTCTATAAATTGGGATGGCTTCTCCATTCCAAAGGATCCATATTTTGAGAATTTCTACTTTGTATCATTGTGAATTGTTGTAGCTTGATTGAAGCTTTTTATTCATCACTACACATGGAATAAAGGCTACATTTATTCTTTTTCACTTTCCTTGTATTTCCTCTATTTCTCTCTTATCATACAACTTTGTGAATGTCAATAAATAAGAAAAGAATTTGTGGAATTTCTTTATGAGGAGATTAATAAGATTTTGTGCTCATAGTGTCACGTCATCTTTAAGTTTATAACAAGATTGTTATTCTACTATATTGAATGTTTGAGCTACTCTGGTTACTGGGTGTTAACTCTAGAATTGGCCTACTTATGGAAGTAAATTTCCTTTCCTAATTTCCCTCCTTCTCCTTACATTGTTGTAATTTCCTCCCCTGTACCCCCATACAAGCATCTTGCCATAGGTTTAGTGGAGTGTCCTTGTGTGATCCCCAAACTTTTGGTCAACCCAAAAAATTTAATTTAGGTTCAAATTAGTCACATTCAATAATGTGAGATGCACCATTCAATGCAGAGGGATGTATCCCCGTGAATGTTGATGAAGACACCTAATTTTCTATACCGAAAATTTTTCTCACCAACAATTTTTGGCAGCTCCGTTAGGGAGATATCTGCCCAAGTGCACCCAAAAAAGAGTCTTTGCCAAAAAAAAATCAAAAAATACAATTATATATATATATATATATATATTCAAAAGACAAAAAATCAGATTTCAAAATAAAATCATTTTTGAAGGCAACCTTGTCAAGGAATGAACCCCTGTCACATTCATTTCCCGCATCACAATGAAGAAATTTCCAAATTGGAGTGAAGTACCAATGAGTGATAGTGAATACTAAGAGGAAGATTGTGACCGAGAAAATAATATTGTTGATCAGCCATGGTTCCAAACCAATTTTTACAAAGAAGGGAATTCAAGAGCAACAAATGGGTCTCCCACTTCAAATAATAACCTACAATCAGAAAAAGGAAAGAAAATATAACTTTCTGATGAAGAGGAAAGTAGGGAGCTGTTGAAAAATATTCAAACAAAATATAAGATGATGTACAACACTCAAGAATATGCCAAAGGTAATACTCTCTATTGTGCACAATTGAATGAAAATCTCATGGCCATGTCTTTCATCACCCTCCCTTGGGATGATTTCCTTGCATATATAAATGATGAAATGAAAACCTTAAAAATTGAGTATATGGAAATAATCATAAGCACCATGCAAGGGAATTCCAGTCCCCAAATCTACCTCAAAATTCTGAAATATGTTGAAGTCTTGAAAGATATATAAGAACCACTTGAAGAAGCCCATAACAATGAAGAAGAAGAGGATATTTTTCCTATGGAGGAAGATCCCGAGGATCATTCATACTATAGGATGTTCATCCCTGAAATTTTATTGAATTCTACTAAATAGAATATGATCCTTGAGTATTCTGATGAAAATCAAATCAGCACTACGGAAGATGATGAAGGATAGGATGATGCAGGATCCACTGAAGAAGAATTTTGCAACCTCACACAACTCGCTATAAAATTAAGAACATTATCTTTCTTCTACCACTCTATAGATGTCTTCCTTGCATATGGTGATGAAGAAATGAACATTTCTAAAAGAGAATATGTGGAAAGGATTCATAGCATAATAGAAGGAAATTTTGACCCTGAAGCCTATTTTAAAATTTGGAGGTATGCTTTAGCTTTGCAAAGAAGGTATGAACACCTTGAATCGATTTGCATTATCAAGGATGAAGAAACTCAAGAAGATCCTGATGATTTTATGCACTACGAGGTGTTTGTCCTGAGATGATTCTTGGATGCTCCTGAAGAAAGTCTGATCCTCGAACCCTCCATTGAAAATCAAAGGAACACCTTGGAAGATGTTGATTCCCTTTGTTGAATTTCGTAATTGACCACAATTCATCAATTCATTCTGGCTCAAGGTGCAACCCATTAGAGGAGTAATATATTCAAGAGAGGAATATTATTTTGCATAATGGATGATTCAATGCTTTTTGAAGACTCCACCAATGATGAAGAAGTACAATATGACCAGTTCTAAGTAAGCATGAATAATCTCCTTTCAAATTTTAATCTTTCAATTAATGGTGCAATGGAGATATTTGAAGAAGCACATGAAATTGATCCTACATCATGGATCAAAGATGGTGAATTCAAGATGGTCATAGATGATTTGCCTTCCTATTTTGATCTTTCAAGTGATGAAAAATTGTTGAATGAAGAAATGGAGATAGTTAAAGAATCAAACTCCCTTCCCGATTCAATCATGGATGACCAAATGGAAGAGGCCCACTTCCTTTTTGAAGCTAAGGAGAATTAACAGATCGAACATAAACTCTTCTCACCTAAGGAGTAGAATGAACATCACAATGAGTATAAAGTCTTTCATTTTCCCTATGAGCAAGAGGATTTAATAATGGATGATGAAAGTTGTTTTGTGTTGATCTTCTTATGCAATCCAAATTTGGTTATAACCTGAAAAACCATCCATTAATGACAACATTTCATAACCAGTTGTGGAATCAATGATCATATCAATATTAGGCAAGGGGAAGTCATCCTTAGGACATGCTTTATTGATGTCATGGAAATCGGTGCAGATCCTTATGCCACACAGGTTTATTATGAATAGGGACTATGTTAGATATCTAATTTGAATATTCAATGGGCTTAATGAAATCAATAGCTAATAATTTTTCCAGTTCCTCTTTGACAAGGAGTGCAATTTTAGGGCACATCTTTCTCAACTTCTACTTGATGGGTTTGACGTCTGGGTGCACAACGAGGTTGTGCACGACCAAGTATGGGTCCAAACAAAGAATATCTACCTATGAACATTCAAATATATTTGTGTACTCCCTTAATACCTCTACAAAAAACATTATGTTCTTGAGTTGAGAGTGAAGCTCCCAACTTTATCACTCTAGGTTCCTCTTCTAAGCCAATGTTGACGCTGATAGTTTCCTCAAAAAGCATTTTAGAAGCATCTTCCATCCACCTAGGATCAGGGGGAAGAGTAAGATTAACTTCCTTAGGTGGCTCATCATCATCCTTGATTGAATTAACCATTTTTTCCATAGGTTCTTCGTTCTGTTTATTTACAAGTGCTTCAAAAAGTTTGTCACTATGAGACTTGTGTTTACTCTTTCCACAAGGCTTCTTTGAAGTGTTTTTACTCTTGTTTACGACCTTCCTATTCAAAAATGCACACATCTCTACCTCTACTCTGAAGTATGCACAAGTGTCTAATTGAATTACAAATCCTTTCTTATGATCCCCAACCAGAATAGAATCCTTGAGTCCCATGAATTCTGTAAATTCCTAGTCGTTCTCGAAGAAGTCGATTGGCACATGAAATTGTTTATCCCAATATATAAGTTTGGGATACATAAGGGTTACTTGGTAAATGGTTTGGGGTTGGATCTGGATAAGGTAAGGACATTTGAATCAAGGAATATGTTAGTGGAGGTAAGATCCTCGTAGAGGCTACATTGGGAATCTACATCACTATCATAATGAAATGAGTTTTCCCCACGTTTGGAACAGGTGGTATCAATCTCAAAGGGTGGATCATCATGAGGTCTTATCCCAAGACCATGTCTATTAGACTTGAAACGAGGGATAGGAATGGGCTCTAACCATCCTTGCGCATTGATACCGCATCCGAACCCATTGTAACCCATAACAAACATCATGTAGTGACCTTTGATATACTAGGGTGCCTGATGGCATGCAACCATGGTACCTTCTGGAACTATACTAGTGGGATCCTCTAACATATTTTCCTTGGATAGGAGACCGCTAGGGATGAATTTCTCCAGTGGTTTAGGGAATTTATCCCGAGTGCTCTTAAACTGAAAGTAAGGTTTACCATGTGTCATGTGTGATACTGATAGATTTGATATTTATAAATCATGTTCAAGAGTGAATGGCTCACCTGGGCTGTATTTTTTTGACGTTGCCTCCCATGATGCAAAAGGGTTAACCAACAAAGGAAAGTCTTGATTACAAGGTGTGAGTGAATTTGAATAAACCCGTTTCTTGATAGCTTCTGTTTGTAAGGAGATAACAACATCTACAGAAGGGAACTCATAAGCTGCATGAAAGAAACTGTGTAATTCTCTACAATGCGTGAATGGTTTTGGGTCTCCCTAAATGGTGACTATTTGGCCTTCATGACATAACTTGATACATTGATGGAAATTCTAAGGAATGGCTTGCATGACATGGATCCATGGACTCCCTAGGATCATGTTGTATGAAAGATCTAAGTCAAGGACATGGAATGTTGTATCATGACAAGTTGGACCTATTTCCATTGGAACTACTATAGTACCTGGTGATTCTCACTCCTCATTATCATAGGCTGTGATTGTAATAGTTTTGGCCCCTAGATCCATTTCTGAGTGGCCTAGTTGCTTGACCAACTTCAAGGTACAATTTTTTAGACTGGATCCACCATCCACAAGTACTCTCTTGATCTTATGATGGGTAATAACTACTTCTAGATATAAGGGTAAGTTATGTTTTGGGTTTTTACACATGATTGTGGTACAATCAAAAGTAGTATGATCATTGGAATAAAGGTGTGCGATCATGGCTTGGAGGTGCGTGAGATCTAAATCTGTAGAGACTCCCGAACTTTGTAGTGTTGTATAAAATATGCTTCCTTATGGGCAGTAGAGATTTTGAGGAGATATAAAATGGATATCCTAGCAGGTGTATTTCTCTAACTGGTCTATCAAATTGTATTAACCTTCCTAAGGGATAGGTAGGGGATCTGGTATGATCAAACAAGTGTGTCACGTTCCTACTGCACAAATATTTTTCTAAGATCCTAATAGTATTGACATGTTCATTAGATGAATGGATACATCCTATGATGAGAATCGAATGGACTATCATTAGTGGGATAAATATAAGTGGTAGTCCTATAGTCATTAGAAATTTTTCCCTTGATTTGGCTTCCTTTTCTTTTTATATGCATGGTTAGGGAAGGGATCTTTGAAGATACCCATTTTCTCATTTGGAACTTGTCCTAAATCTGGGGAAGAATCTACGGCGATTTTTCTCTCTTCAATGAGGTCTTGTATATAATGATGTAAGTATCAAGCATTTGTCTGTCTTGTGTCCTTTAAAACATGGTAGAAGTCACAGTACTCATGCTCTTTGAACCAACCAAGTTTTGAAGCATCTTCCAGGATATGGTACTTTCATTGTGGTTGGGTATTCCACCATGTTTATGTTGTCTAACTATTTTAGTATGGTAGAGAGGGATTCCGTTAACAATGGTAAACGTATGCATTTAGTGGGTGCCTTGGGACGAGGTCCTTGCGAGAGATTTAAGAGAGTAGACTAGTTTGCACAGTTTGGACTCTTTTGGAGTCCAGTAATGTCGTCACCAACGAAATGATTGTTTTTGTTGAAAAACTTTGATTTGTCTATGGATTTCACTTCATGTTTATATTTAAAAACCGATTTAAGTGTTCTGTTTGCGATTGAGGGCCTTCTCGATTTGGTTGCCCTTCTCTATGACTTCTTCGAAGTTAGAGCCGCAGTGACAATTGTACATTGGAAGGCTATTTATGGGTTTAAGTTAGGAACAAATATGCTCACTAGTTGTTTTTCAGGTAATGCACAAGGGAACCGACTTGCCAAACCTCGCCATCATTGTATGAAGCTTGCACAAAGGTCTCATTGGGTTTATTTTTTGCGTTGCAGAGGAAATTTATTATGATATTATTTTCCATGTTGAAGGGATAATGCCGTACAAATTTCTCTACTAGCGCGGGCCACGTTGTAATAGAGCCTTTGGGTATACTACAGAACCATTCCAATGCCAGTTCAGCCTTAGGCTGCGAGGGAAGAGTCGTATGAATAAATTATGATTGTATGCGACCTCTTGGAAAACCATATAAAATTCCTTGATGTGATCATGAGGATCACCTTTGCTTTTATATTTATCAAATTTAGGGACGAACAAAATGTTTTAGGAAAGGGTTTTCCGCAACATGTTCTTATCGAAGGGGTAAGGGCATAGTTCTTGATACAAGTATTTCCTGGTTATGTCCTATGTTTCCCTCTTGTAGTGTAGTAAGTGTGTCTTTCATCGATTGTAACTCTTGTTGAATGAGTTGTTCTTTGGTAGGTGACATTAGTCTTTCTTCCTTAGCCACTTTGAAGGGTCAGTGTTAGTATAGGGATCAAAGTGGAACTCATTAGATTTTGTTTTTTCTTTGTATTTATATATGCTTCCTTATTGAAGAGCCTACGTTTGCTAATTTTTGGCTCAGTTTCAAGATTTTGTGTTGAAGGATCTCTTCTTCAACTAAAGGATCCTCTTCCTCATCGAAACTCGAGTAGGCGGTGAGGCTTTGCGTTCAATCTTCACTTTATGTGAAGGCTTTGTAATAAGTTCATCGTGGATCACCAAGTTTCTTTGACAGGTCTCCTTCCATGACAGTTATGATGTTGTCACAGAAAGTAGAGGCATACCCTATATCAAATGGGTTATCCATATCTAAGAGGGATACTTCGATCTTCCGTATTACGATTGATGACCTTGGTTTCTACTTCACATTCATGTGGACAGTTTAGCTCCTAACTCTAGGAATATTGCGAGTACTTGATCTCTATTATAATATAGGAGCTCGTCCAATCGGCCTAGGTCCATAGCTTATGTTGTTATCCAGAAGAGTCAGAATCCTCTCCGCTATGATCAATTAATGGCTTTATGTCCATTGACTTGTGAAAAGATAGGTGATAATTTGTTTCTGCTAAATGGGAAGGACTTGAAAAGGTTTTTCTCCTAAGTCATGTTCGTTTGGATTTGGACACCATCTTTGTGATTCTTAGGAATCACTAGTCAAATTTTATACGAGGTTGTCATCTAAATGTTTTTAAATTTTGTGTGAAACCTAGACGTATGTGTTATGTAAATTACTTGATGTGATGTTTGAAATATCGGCAGTGTGTTGTAGATATAATGTTATACAGTTGTTTTTATCATTCAAAGAACACTCATATGAACACTTAAATTAAATGATCACTCGAATTAATCGTTTTTCCATGTGTATACCCTAAAATATGATTCCGGTGAAGGGTTCAAAGCATATAGTGACAATATCCTATCAATACGTAGGTCAAGTTAGAATTCTAACAAGGCCTAAATATTAAAGTGGCATTGATGTGATCTCTCAACAAGGTATACTAAAAATAGTTTGAATACTAATGAAAGCTAAGTTTTCTAAAAAATAGAAGTCGGTGAATATGATATAGCGTAACAACACTATCCTAATGCATTAACTGATAGCAAACAAGGTGTTAGCATCAAGATGACATTATTGCGGTATATACAAGGCAATATCGAAACTCTCAAAAGACTTACATGGCATTGGAACTGAAACTAAGTATGAGTATAGCAAGAATTTTTTAGTTGCACGAGTAGTGTAACTGCATAATAAAGGGACTTATATCACAGTTCTCAATAAATTTGAAAACATGATGTAAGTACGAAGATTTTTTGACTAGAATGTGAGAAAAACTATCAAACTCAAGGAGAGATGAATGATGAACCAAAATCACCGTATTTAAGACGATTTTGAAATCAATATTAAAGGACTACTCAAAGATACAAAAATGTACTTGCATACACTTCAAACGTTTAACAACCTAGCTGCACAGACATGGATGGGTGTAAATGGACAAAAAAGTGGTGAATACCATGTCTTTGATTAGACATCATGAGGGATTCCTCCTTCTCACCACAAAACAGGCGATGCAAGGATGTAAGGGTATAGATCAAAAGATGGAAATAAACTAAGCACCACTTAGGAAGAGTTTCGCCTCATCCGAAGGTGAGAATGAAACCAAGATAAGTGAGACGTCATTTAATTCCATTATGAAAGGTACTTAATTAGATCTAACTTACATGGGTTCTTTACCTTATTTCAAGAAATAAGGTTCATATTCCAAGTAAGTCATCACTTAGTGATGGCTTGACACAACAACGGACCTCAGTAAAGTGGGCTCCAAGATAGAATGAATTCCCTAATAGGATCTCACAACTAGGTGTTAACAAGTTGTTTAGGATGAAAGCGTCCATTTACCCAAAAAGTTGCACTAACTAATTTGGGAGTATCCCTCGGCTTTACTTTACCCCCTTCAAATATGATGAGCATAAAAATGCATTCACACATATTCTCACTGCAGTCGCGATATAGACAACATTGAATCT
The DNA here is from genome assembly GCA_019776745.2 of Taxus chinensis. Taxonomy (NCBI): domain Eukaryota; kingdom Viridiplantae; phylum Streptophyta; class Pinopsida; order Cupressales; family Taxaceae; genus Taxus; species Taxus chinensis. The sequence goes on from CM034148.1 coordinate 718,753,187, forward strand.
AATTTGCAGTGTAATATCTAGTCAAGTGGGTAAGTGGAGCGCTTCCTGTTTCATCCACGAGGTTACTTCGGCGGTGGATTACTTTAGGGTTCCTTGAACCACCCCCATTGTTGTCGCTTAAGGCATTATGCTAAAGGGGTTATGTTCTAGTTGAGCGGATAGGGACGTACCCTTTTTCTAAAACCTACAATACAATGTTATGCTGGAGTGGTGTGTTTTTTATCTTGCTTAACTTAATGTGGTTTGATTAGCACACCATTTGACAAACCTGTATGAAAACATGTGTATTACAAGGTTTTGTTATTTTTTGACAAATCCTTGTTTTTTACAATCGTTAGGTCTTACATGTGCAGGAGTTAGTAATTTTCCATTGCAAATACTGATATCAAGACAGAGAGTTTGTACATGTTGTTTTTGGTTAATAAGATCACAAAAAGGCATGAAGAAAGAGCATACACAACATGGAAAATAGACTTAAAATAAAATGTTTATGGAAAATAACCTTTAAACGTGCTTTGCAGAAGATAGGAGTTTGTATTAACCAATTTTGAGAAGTTTAATCTATTTAAGAAGCTTGTAAAATAAGTGGTTTTTAGATGTGACAAAAGGTTTTTTAGAAGTGTTTTTGATCTCCAATATCACCAAGGCAGTGCGAGGAGAGAGTATACACACTTTCACAAATCCTCGTTATAGCTAAGAAACTAAAACACTTACGCTACGTTAGTTTAAAAAACCAAACTGTAACATGTAATCACTTGTTAGACCTTGCAAACACCTAGGAAAAATACAAATAAATGATCTTACAACTCAGAAGGAAAAATTTACAAATTTTAGCACAGACACTTGTGCATCCTGAATGACGCTTGTGTGCCCCAACTAGTGGATATGCATACCCAAACCAACGTGGATACGTGGATGGAAATTATGACTGTAGGGTCCAACACATACGTGCGGTCCTAACCTTACAGGTGTGTTAGGGTTTCAACAGAGATTCCTCTGCAGTTCAACGAGATACGCTTACAAGTAAGATTTAGTAAATCCACATAGTATATTAAAATACAACAGCGTGTCACAGAGGAAAGTGTATGCCTAACATTCGACAGAGATGTTGATGTTTCAATAGGTATGTGCACGAGCCAAAATGACAGAGTTACATAGTAGCCCATATACACCAGTGCGTCTATAGGGACGGATACGCCTAAAAATCAACATAGATTCCTATAGTTCAACGATTACGTGCCCCTTTGAAAATGACATGTCAATGGAGAACACAACTAGACGGGTGTGCGGCCATTTCGACAAAGACCCTAAGGTATCGATGGAGACGCGTCCCTTTAAGACACCTATGTGTACCCCCTGAAAAACCTACAAAAGCCATTAAAATTTGAAATTTTCAACAAGAAAATAGGTTAGTTGTTAGTCAAAGAAGCCTATTTCTAGTTTAAATCCATAAAATATATATGAACAAGGATTATTTATCTCATTTAAGAAATGGAAACAACTAAATAATAAGTTGTTTCTCCTAGAAAACATTAAAGTGGACCTGAAAGCTTCAAAAGGGATCTTAGAGGACAATGGTGAGTGTCACATCGAGTGTTCCAAATGTGTACATTGAAAAGTTTGTTAAAACTATGAAGATGGGGTAAAAATCTCTAAATAAAACCCAAAAATATTTGGAAAAAAATAATGTAATGACCATCATATTAGAGATAAGCAAGAGATATCTATTTGCATTCATATATAAAACTTAAAACAAACAATCAACCTCTAAACATGACTATACCAGTTCTCTACTCCATGAAAGCTATGTATAAAATGAACCTATTAAAGTTATAGCAATCAGTTATGTGTTTATTGATGTCTCAAAATCTTAAGAATGAGGGCTCACCATTAATGGCTTCTCCCAATTACTTCAAGCTTTGAGATATTTAGAAAATAAAAGTAAATAGCTCAAATATGAAATGAAGTGACTCTAAAATACTAAAGCATAACCTAAATTGGAAATGAAATGAGAGAGAGAGAGAGAGAGTTCTTAGGAAAAGGTAGGAGGGGTACCCTCCTACTTACAGTTTTTGGTTTGGAAGAAAAGGTTATTTTGGAAGTATGTGGGACTAAAAAGGAGCCAAAAATTTGCTTATTAAAAAAGCACATTGGGAGGTATGAACTGGATTCTGGAAAGCCAAATGGTTATTTGAAAAAGGTGAGATATTTGTTTAGAAATTCAAACTCTCACTAGATAGTCAATAAGATGATTAAATTAACCTAAACAAGGTTAATTTAGAGGGAAATAAGTTTATAGAAGCTGATTAGAGAGGGGTTAGAAGATTTAGGGGGTTTAGAAGAGGTTAGAAAGGGTGATTTACTAACGTAGTGTAGTAAATTGACGAGAGACTAGAATAGTTAGTATGATCTTAGTGATAAGATTATGTAGACCAAATTATAGGTGTCTATAATGAACCTCACCCTATTCCCGCATTTGGTTGCGTATGATTGTGATGTGAGCTTATGACCCATTGGTCCCCATGGCTCTCACATCCATTTTAATGGATTCCCATAGGATTCACTCCACTTCACAGTGATTTTTTTCTGATTCACAAAGCCTGTAGGACATTGTCATCATATCCGTATAGACCGTACCTTTTTTCCTTACCAATGTGACCCTTAAAATCATTTCCATACTTCAATCCTTATTTTTGCGTGAACCCATCTTGTCTGGGGCATCATGCCTCAGATTCTCTTTTTCCCATCCTTCCCCACCGACCCTTATCATCCATCTCTTTGAAACTCGTTCATTTCTCATTTTTATCTCGTAGTTTGCTATTGTAAACCCCTCAATAAAAAGGGGCAGAATGTAGAAACTTATCTTTGGCACCCCTTTGTGCCTTCATGCCTTCATCCTGCATCCACCTCCCATCCTCGCCTAGCATTTCCATTTCCCTCTTATTTTCCAATTACCTTATTTCCCTCCTAAATTATCCTATTTTCCCCATACCATATTTTTATTTATCATTATCTCACATATTCCCCCATTTATCCTCCATAATTCCCATATTCCTATTTTTAAATCCTCATTTATTCCATCTATCTTAAAATTGCCCTTAATAATCTACTTAATCATAAAATCTATCCCTAATCATTTAATTATCCAAATCCTACCCTAATCCCCCTCATTTAATTATTTCCAATGGATTCCTTCCCTTTTTTAATCACTACCTCTCATTAATTCTTCCCTAGGATTCTCCCCACTCATTCCACCCCTCCTTAAGATTCCTTACACCTCCTTCTATCCATATAAAACCTCTTACACGAGTGTAGTCCTAAATTTAGTTCGCTAGCCATTTCAAAATATCTTCTTTCCCTCTAATTATCATTCTAACTTTCAATGGCAGAATAATCATCCTCGTCACCGACGAATGACCTGGGTCTCCGTCGACTCTTCCTTGGCTTATTTAATCACCCCTACCCCCTTCTTAAGGGATGGAAAATTCTGATTCTCTTATGTGTTTTACGATTATCACTTCTTGCATTATTCTCAGAATTCTTATTATCGGTTGAGCCACCTTATCAATCCTTTGCATGAATTTGTTGGAGCTTGGAGTTTAGATAGTGTTGTGGAGATTTTTTCTGTACATGTCATTGTTTTGTTTTGTAGGTTCTTGCAGGTATTCGTTAAGCACTACTTCATCTTCAGTCATATTTTGATCCAACATTTCACGCCATTCCTCACATTGTTATTCTATCTTTGGTCCAGTTTGCATCAATTGTTCCTGATCACCATCAACTCATAACTTACATATGTTAAATCCTATCCACTCTTCATCCTATCTACTATACATTACATCCTATCTGACCCATCTTGCATCCTACCCACCCTTGTGGCATCCCATCTATCCTGTCATCTTGTGATCCACTTTAGTATCTCATAACCCATATTTGTCATTATCTTGTATAATTTCACTCAATCCTACACATGTTACCATCGACTGTGTTTAGTTACCTCAGGTCACCGTCGACCCTATCCTTCCTCCTCCTCCAAATCTACAGTTTCTTACATCTACCTATCTCCTCTATATTTTGGTATCATCTTTAGTGGCTTTGCATCCATCTCAGTTTTGTTTCTACAGAGTTTCAGGTCATCACTGCTTAGATCATCACCGACCATACCTTCTACACTCATCTCGCCTTTAACCCACTCTGGTTCGTTCTATTTTTCTATCATTTACATCATCAACCATTATAAAAATTTATCTTACCTTATCAGATACTTATTTATATTTTTTATCTATGTTCTTATTCCATTATCAGGTTATCATTCTTTGTTATCATCGCATGAATTGACATTCTCTCTAGGGATCTCTCACTTCTCAGGGACGAATTTGTCAGGCATCTCACCATATCTCTCACTAATCCTTTTTTTGTGTTTAGTCTCCATCATTGTGCAGGTTGGAGACTCACAACAAGAAGAACCATTTCTTGTGTGCCCATACCTTCCATCACTATCGGCATCAGGAGATTCCCTCAACCCTCCCATATTTTGAGGTTTCTTGATTTCTCATTTGGTTTTCACTAATATGAAATATGAAGCACGGAAATATTTTCAAATAGTCACTCTTATCTCTCCAAGTTCTCTCCAAACTCTTCCTATAAATATATGGAATTAGTTGGAAAGTTTCTATACTAGGTGAATGCCTTAGATTTAAGGGAAGAGGCTAATAGTCTCATTACAACATCAATTTGGGGAACATGATGAAAAAATCATAAATGAGTAATTTATTTGATATGATCAATTAGGCTGACATGGTTTTCAATAGTAAAATACGGAAGACTCTTGAGAGATAATGTTGGGATGTAATTCCAAACATTTAAGGATATAAATACCACAATTATTGAAGGCATGAAAGGAATAATTTATTTGATGATAAATGAATACAAGGGGTTGTAATATTATTTTAAGGATATGGGTAGAAACATCAAGTGGATCATTGGATCTAACTCTTTCCTGAGATTGAGATTCATTAAATATTTATAGAGATATACACTTATGTTTGGTTTTGGTTGGTAATTGAAAGAATTCAAAGGGTTGACCTCCAAAAAAACTTCCACTTATGGAAATCCTTCTCATTCGCTTAGAAGACAATTCAAAATCAAAAACCAGAGTAGAGCCACCAAGTTCTTGAAAATGCTTCAAAAAGTAGAAAAACTAAGAATACACCAATTCTTAACTACAATTTTGAAGAGTATGGGTTCTTATACCTAATTTTTTTGTAAACATATAAATAAGAACATGATATTGCCCCACTGAGCGTGTCATAAATTTTCAGTTACTAAAAATGTGGACCCAAAAGCACCAAATAGACTTAGTGTTTCGACAGTAGCAATGGGAATGCCTCAAAGGTGTGGTAACCTGGATCATTGAGGTAAACCTCTATATAAATTTGGATATTATCCAAAAAAACTCCAAGTGATCACTGTTCTACTTCTAATCTACCAATTTTAGGAGAAAGGTGGAAGAAAACATTGAAAATAAACATTTTGATGCACCAATAAATAAGTGGATCACTCTCCTTATGTGATTTAAAAGGAAAGAGGACAAAACAAAATGGAAAAAGGGAAAATATAATCCAAAATAACAATGCATTAAAATATAACTCTCTCCCTCAACCTATATCATACAAAATGAATGAAAATATTACAAATGTTATACATAATACAAACCACAAGAATAACAGAGAGGTAAGGAAAAATTACACAATAATAAAGGGAAGATATGAGACACAATGATAGATACATTAAATTATGAAACATAAATAGTCTATTACACTCATAATACAAGGCATTTATGCATTTACAAAACTTAAAAACTAGAGATCCAGGAACTCAAAATCTTATTACTCAAAAGAGCAGAGTGACTTTGCATTCAAGGTGGAGGAACCATTTACAATATCGAGGACCTAAATTTATAGAAAAAGAGAACAGAGATAAGAGGAGAAGAGGATCAAGAATATACTAGAAAATATCTTTTTTCTCATACATATTTCCTCACAATGATTATGAACCCCAAAATATACCTAACTGAAAAATATCCACCCCAACAACCTTGAAGCATATTCTATGAGATCTACATAGATGAGAGAAAAAACATGACTGGAAATGGATCACCACTAACTAAAATTATTTGAAATAGTGAGAAAATGGAATACAGCACCTATGAATGCCCTCAACCTCCAAAACATGGGTAATAATGACCCAGAACTTCTCGTAGGTTAAAGTACTCCTTAAAAGCTCAAATTTTTTTTGGTTAGTTGTGAACCTCTATAGATCATAAAACATCAAAGATATATGATAGAGAATATGAATGAAGTGATAGAATAAGGAAATTTATTTTGGTTTCTCAAAATGGGAAAGGGATCATTTTGGAAATAATAGGATCTTATCTAGCTTTCTACTAAAGGGATTTGTAAAATAATTAATAGAACTCAAAAAATGGTGGGGAAAACACATGACACTATGTTATATTTTTTAGACAAAAACATGACCAATTTGTGTGAGCACTACATTTAACCCTCTTAATCTTTGCCATTTAAAAAAATAGTTGTTTAGAAACTAGATTTCGAGCATTAGATTCTTGTTCTTATAAACTGTCAAATTTTGAGCTTAAGAATGTCAAATTACTCATTGAAGTTTAGTTTTTACTAATTTGAAGAAAAAAGAGGTCACTTTTGACCCCATTTTGGTCCCCCATTTCCATGCATTTACCTTATTATGTTCTTAATCGATTTCATGATTATCTATCGGTCCTTACTTTATAATATTTCCTTTGGGATTTATAATCCTTTATAACCTATTTATTCTATTAATCCAAGTTTACAACCATAGAACGATAATTTATATCTTGTTACAACCTTGTTATTATCGAATTATTTTTGGGACCTAGTTAGATGTCACTCCTCTATCCTAGACCTAGGATTAGGAACCCTGTGTATATCATAGAGTGTCAAATTTCTCTTGGATCTATCAATGTATTTAACGACCTACAACCCTATTGTTTTTAGCTTTAGTATAGTCCCGTTCGTTATCCCAGTCTAGATTACCCAAAGACAAAGAGGACATTTTATTAGGACTTTTTTTTATTTGCATCATTCTTTTTCTAAGTATTATTCACATTAATCTCATATTATCTCTCATCTTATCCTTTCAAAATAGTACCAAAATCATTAAAAATATTTCCTATTCTTTCCTAAAAGTTTCCAAGATGAATCATCTCTTAAATTATCAAAATACTCAACGAAATGATGATTCCCAAACCAACGATTGGGATTCCTCTCTTAAACCAAATACTTTCTATTGTGATTGCAATATGGCCACCACTAATGTCAAAAATATTGTCCAAGATGCAAACAAAATTCATCAATCAATTCTTTATTTTAATATGAACATCAATTTGTCTACTAAAGATGTGAATCAAGCTAGATAAGTGTAGAAATAATCATGATGGTTTTAGTGTATCATCTCTAAATTCTCAAAATAATCATGAGTAGTAATATGTGATTAGAAATTAATGGTTCATGTAATGTGAGATAAGTATCAATAGATATGTTAGGTAAAACACAAACCATACTAAAGAAAAAATGGCGAGACTATGTGGGAATGTATTAAGAAAAATACCATCATTGTGCACATAGGTTTACATACATTTGGAAAAGTGGTCAATGTGTTTAAAATTATATTGTTTCTATTTGAATAATATGAATTTAAGAATATGAAATCTTGATGGGAAAACAACATTATAAATGAGTTACATTATTGGTTGGTTAGTAATATAAGTATTATTAATCTAACTATTGAAATATTTAGAGGAAAAGTGCAGGATTTTAAATTCACATTGTATCTTGCCTATGAATTGGATCATATATTTCAATTATTATTTCAAGATATTAAATTTTTGATAATATGTGTCACATGGTGAGGTAGACTTGAGATGATCATCATAAAACCTAGAGGTATGAAGGAAAGGGATATATCTATCACGTGACTTCAATCAACCATCACTATGATAAGATGCATTCATATGTTGTTACTAAGACACATTATTTTGATCTAAAACATTATGATTATTCAAAAAAAAAGAAATATTAACATTTAGACAAGTATTTCTATAATAAATATTTTTATAAGAGACATTGTTGTTATTGTTAAGAGAAACATTATTATCATGTACATCTATATCCATAATCTTATTTGGATTTAAAAAACTACTGGGTATGATCATTATAACAAGAGGGAAATATTTAATACATTTCATGTCTTGAGTGGAATGGTCATTATATTCATCAGGGCACTCATCATGTAATTTAGGTGGTGGCTTCTCATACAATTATACCTTGTGTAAGGCTTCACTTGTAACATAGATTTCATCTATATGTGCATTGAAGAAAATGATATCAGGTGGATATTCCCAATGAGTTTGAGAAGACATGATTGGTAAGATATATCCAAATAAAATAATCCCAAACCATAATAGGATGAATGGTAATATCATGAAACCAGATATGAAATAAAAACCTAAGGGAAGTAAAATAAAACCCTAAGTACGAGGCACAAATCCTTAGGCTAATGTATTCAAAAAATAAAGTAGGGCACCAAAATATAAACTCAAAACTATGGTTTTTTATCCTATTAATATATTTACTATGTCTAAATATGATTAGAATCATAAATTCATTAAATAAAGAAACTACACAGATTTAATAAATTTGATAAAGGAAATTACTAATTAGGATTAGGAAAATATTCACCCAAACAAAATAAGATAAAGTGACAATGATTTAATTCTAAAAGAATGAGTTGTGCAGGGTATTGTTAGACCACTTATAAAATTAGGACATGGAAAATGTGTGTAGATTAGGCTTTTCTCAATAAGGAAAAAAATGTTTGAGTGTTTCTTCTCTTTGTGGCTGATATTTCCCTCTAATGATCTATTGGAATTATGGTTTTGGAACTTGACTCATTTGTGTCTCAATGTTATAGCTTTGTGATCATATTTTTGCAATTTCACTTTTATGAATGGATATGGTATTCTTCTTTGTGATACCCTAACTCTCTCCTTACTTGAATACCTGAAAAAAGGGTTAGTTCGTAATAGTCATCATTCCTCAACCCCCATTGATTTGAGATATTCCTATATAATAATACTCTACAAAGGCATCATATCAATGTAGTTCTCCCTCTTAATAGGTGTGTGAGAACATGTGACATAAAAAGCTACAAGACATTCTCAAAACCATTTGGCACATAATGCAAGAAGGATACTTCATATTTCACAAATAAGAGTAATAACCTTGTACTTTAATGTGTAGATGATATTGATATATTAACTATTAAAAATGATCCTTAAATGAGTTCCCCCTAAAATGGTTTTAGGTGATTTTCATATGTAGTGATCAATCCTCACTTTGGAATCTTTTGGTGCAAAAATGACTTAACTTAAAAAGAAGTACAATACTAGCCCAAAGAGATTTACTTTTCACAAGTTTGAGTGATAGTTAAGAGAAGTGAGAAACAATGGTTTATGAGAGAAACATTTGGATGTTTCTACCCTAGATGGTCAAATTTTTCCACAACACAATAAATGACAAATGATGAAATTTAGAAGGTGGGGATCCCCATAAAACACATCAAAACATAATAATTAAGACTATGTAAGTGTTTAGTAAAGGTCACATAATAAATAGGGACCAAGAGAAGTGAACATGCGAATTAATCTATTTAATCAAGTAAATTACCAAATACACACAAAATCGCTTTAAAATTCATAATAATGTGGCATGTGCCACTTTTTTATCTATGAAATTTATGAGAAAAATCCTTCAATAATGAGACTCAGTATATGATTAAAATTCAATATATGCCCTGCAAGGTAGATAATGGATACTTGAGTGTTCATAATGAGGATCAAGTACATATCTCATGTGATGGATTACAACCTATGCATTTTCATGTTGTCATTTCTCAAACTACTTCTAAACCTTTTTGGTTCAATCTTTTCTTTCTTATAATATTCTTTCTCATTCTTATCAAATTCTTCATATTGCACAATATGTTTGGATTACTTCTCAACATGTTTCTATTGTACTTTCTTGCACTTTTCTAAAATTTCCCACTACAAATCCTTTTCAATCTCATCACGTCCTTCCATTTCTTACAATGTGTCTCATGCTTCTCTTTTTTTAATGCTTTTATCCCAATATATTATAATATTTATCCTCCTACAATTTATGTACCAACTCTTTAAATAACAACTATGATAAGTGTCATGCATGATTTGCAACATCAAATTAAGGTTCTTTATCAAGGGTCTCAAAAACTACAAAATGAAATCATGTTATACCTTTTAACTTATGAATTGTTTACATACCATTTCAAGGTAAATTTATTGCTACAGAGTTTGAACTATTTAATAGAAAAGGATATCCATCTCATCATATTAGGGATTTGTATGCTACTTGTTTCGAATGTTCCCATGATGATAGACTATTTAAACTTATAATTTCCAAGGATATTGAAATATTATGCACTTATAATACTTTATTGTGTAGATATGTACATTCTTGTACAACATTATTTGATGATGTTTTGGCACATTTTTTAATCAATATTGGAACAAAATTTACCTTGGCATATTTATCTCAAATCAAATGGTGATCAAATTAGAATATTCATGAGAATGCACTTAGGTTTAAAATTGTGGTTACTAATATGGACCATTAATTACTCGATAGTAAACTTTAAAGTATATTTTCTCATAGTTTGATTTCAATTATAAAAGACAAAGTTATATTCAATACTTATAAGTCTTTCAAAGACCTTTTCCATGTGGTTAAAGACTTTGAGATCAAGCTTTTATATGCAAATGTAATTATATATGGGTCCAATGTTCCAACTTCTAATGGTGTTATTTCTCCACTAAAATTAAAACCCTTGGTTAAATGAGATCCAACAAAATGTGTTAAAAATATTTCTTTAGTATAATATTTTTTGAATTGATGTATTACTAGTATAATATTTTTCCAATAGATGCATTACTTTGAACTTTCAACAAAATAACAATGAAAATAATGTAGTCAATGTTATTGATCAACCATCCACCAAGCTCATACCACCCTATAAAAGGGAGTGTAGGGAGTTTACAAGGTTAAATGAGATCCAACAAAATGTGTTAAAAATATTTCTCGAATATATTATGATTATTTTGCATCCCATTAGATAGTTTGATCATTCAAGATTATTTCCAAAATATTATTATGCAAATACATTTATTGATTATCATCAAACTCCAAGACATTTCCCCAAGAGATGCATTACTTTGAAGTATAATCTATGCAATACTTTATTGATAACAATGAAATTTAAGTTAAAGGAACAAATAACAATATGGATGAATAAGTGGCTCCATCAAATCAACACTTGAAAATATTTACTAACCCTCTTCCAATCCATCATACCCAACCAAATGATCAAGGGAATGTTCACAGAATAGTTAAAATAACTCAAAGAGAAATGTAAAAACATTATAATGTCATTCACTTAATGATTTATTGGTATGGATAATATAATTGCAAATAAGAGGGAACCCACTTAAATTACGTTTGATGATAGTGAAATTCCAAAGGATATCTCATTAATTGAACCTATACTCATAAAAACTTTCATAGGTGAAATTGGACAAGAAGCACATGGGGTTATATTTGACAATGGTTCAAGCATCAGCAAATGCATTTGAAAACTTCATTAATGGTCTTGGTACATATAAATAAGATTTGCATATACTTACAAAATTATTATGGGATATGAGGGCACTGGTAGAGAACCTCTTGGCTGCATTATATAAAATGTCCACATGGGTCCTAAAACACTTTTAAGCTATTTTCATGTGGTCCTCAATAATGAATGTTATGGTGTCTGTTTTTAGCAGACCAAAGATTAAAAAAATGTGAGAAATTTCATACAATTTTACATCAATGTTTATTTTTTTCATGAAGATATGTCTTACATGCACAACTAGTTCAATATGACATTTATGTGAGCGAATTCTAAAGTAAACACCAAAATTTATATATAAGGTAAGGAGACAAGATTCTAAGTACATAAGACTGTACTTATAAAATTTTGTTCACCACCACCTATCATAAATAGACAAATGGAAGAACCTAAAAATGATCCATGCATTCAAGGTTTTATCGATGAGAAGGAATATATCATATAGAAGAAGATGACAATAATGATGATGTGATGTTTTATCTTTCTTAGACTCATAGGCACCTCAATGTCCTTGTTTAGATCATGATGATACACTTGTTTTAACTTATGTTGGGATGAGTGTCGTGACTCATGTGATTATTATTGCATTATTAGTTAGGTTTTTCTAACCACCTACTTATGTTTCAAATGAATATTATATATTTTCTATATCGCTTTTAATTATTGCTATCTTACATATGTTTATTTTGTTATGTTTATATTTCACCTCTTCTTTATTTCTTGTCATGTTCTCTTCCACTATTTTTCTATTTAGTTTTGCTTCCATGTTAAGTTACCCACATGGGGTTTTAATTCCTATTTTACTTTTCAAATTCAACTTCTACATGTTTTCCCTTTTTTCCTAATGGTCTATAATTTCACTAATTCTTTGTTTCTCCAACTTCGTTTGTTTTATTTGTCTTCATTTAATTGAGTTTCAGGAGTTTGTTTTACATTTTCCCCCCTATTTCAAGTTATTTTCATTTTTCTTTCTTGAAATTTTTCTTGCATTTTCCCCTAATTTTTCTTACTTTGTCCCATCCCAAATGGTTGTGATATTTGTTATATTATGATGGCACATTTATTTTGGAAAAAAGTAATACAAAGAGTTTTGATAACTGTTGTGGATGAATAAAGGACCTCCCTTCTCTTTGTTGTGTACTTATCACTAATTATGTGACTAACTAATTTCAATGATTGTATGTTTGTTTGAAGTATTTGTCATCAAATTTTCTACTTATTATATGTGTTCTAAAATTCCTTGTGATTTATCTTCTTATATGATGATTTGCAAAGGACTAGTATATTATCACTTTGTTGCCATACACAATATATGCTCATATTATATATTACACTTTTATAGCCATGTTTTTCCTCTTTCTTATGTTATTTTCCTTTTACTTTCTTGGCCTTTTTCTTGCTCAATTCATTGATATTTCTTGTTTTGTCTCATCAAAAAAGCCTATAATAATGATGATGCTGCATTTATTTTAGAAAAAAATCTTTAATGCAACAAGATCTTATAAGAGTTGTGGATGAAGGATTCACTTTGTTTTTTGTGCATTTTTCAGTATTCATGTGATTGATCTCAGGTCAATTAACTTGTGAATGTAAGTCCACGCCAAAATGCCAAACCGGGGTGAATGGTTGATTTCAATAATTATAGGTTTGTTTGAAGTATTTTCCATTAGGTTTTTCTACTTGTTATATGTATTTTAAAATTTCTTAGCCTTTGCCTTCTTATATGATGATTTCCAAAGGATTGGTATATTATTATCATACTAGCATATGCATTATTTTCTTATCAAATACAAAGATAGAGGGCAGCTATTCTTCATCAAGGGCTTCACTTGTTTTCAGGTCTAGGGTTGTTGGGTATTTTCCCCAAATGGAGTGACCTATTTTGGATGTTTTTCAAGTGATTTGGAAGGGTTTTAGTGGGATATTTTTGGAGATTTCATATATGAAGGTCATTCTTATCATATTGATGCCAAATAAAATTATTCTAGACCTTCTATATTAATATTTTGGAGTTTACGATCAGCTATAATTTTCCCTCTTTAGGTGTTATAAAATAAATAAAATACATTTAGATTTGGGTGTGACTTAATATAATTTGTATTAATTAAATCTAAGGGTTTTAAAAAATCACTATTGAAATAAATGCTAAAATATAGAAATGACACAAGCAAATAAACAAGTAAACATAAAACCCTAAGCGAGAGATATAAAAAGAATGAATTAGTTGATTTGCGCTTGATATGGGATTGGTACAGACTAGGAAAACTACTGAACATGAGGTGAACAATATCGTAAATTCTCAAGAAAACTTCTATAACTCACGAACCAAGCTAGACATGGGCATTTGGGTTAAGGCAAGGGCACATAGGCACCAACAACTACTACTGGGTGCATGTGACTACAAAAATGGTCATAATTTGATTTTGATTGTGTCACACAAGTGTTGCAAATATTCCATGTTGATCATCTATATGTTGCTCCTTGATTGCTGAAGGTACCTATAACCTACAAAAGAGATATTCACCTATAAAACCCACAAAACCACATCAAATCCAAAAAAAGAAATATGTAATGTGGGGATTCAGACTTACCCCGACGGTCACCCAAAAGAGTGAACTTATGACCGAGCATTGCACTACATCTCAGACTCCATGTAGTTCTTGTAAGTGTGTGTAAAAATGGTACCCTATGAAGCCCTTGTGCATGATGCACTAGATAACAATCTAGATTTTCTAGAATATGCAAATGTGTGTATGGAATAGAATGAACTTCCCCTTCCTATGCAGTGTATGCAGAATATGCATTCATTTATCCCTTAAATGGATGTCTTTAATGCTCTTTAGTGCCTTTGGATGCAAGTTTAGGTGATGATAGAATATGCTCAGTGCTTGGTCCCTCATTTTCAAAACATAACTATGTATTTAAATATGATTTCCTTGTTTGAATTTCGTAATTGACAATTATAAGGTTGTCTAACAATGAAAAGGATGCCCAAAAGATAACAGAGACCTAAAAGGAGCGAGTAAGGTAAGAAAGGGTCAGGGGTGCCCTAAGGGGACAAGAGCACCTTGATGCTGCCATCTTGGCTGGGCGCTACTTTTAGAAGCCATAAAAGATAAATAAGTAAAGTACCAATTGGGTTGTGGGGTGTACAAGACCAAAAAGAAAGAAAGAGATAAAGAAAAGAGGCCAAAGATAGTTGTCATGCACTAGTTTTCTTTCTTAGGAATCATGTAAATGCTAGTATGCTTTAAGGACCTAGGAATTTACCCAAGTGCATGATTTTGTGTCTACATTTTCCCCCACTTTATGTTGTTGAGTGAATACTCGATACCATAAAGTAGATAGAAGATATGTACCTTATGATCCATGTAGAGCGTGTGGTGAATAACATGTCGAATGGAGAAGTGAAGCGTGGAATGAATGCAAAGTGAAGCGTGGAGACTAGGAAAGGAAAGTGACCCTAGGGGTGAAGTGTATGCATAGCTTGTACTTGTTGTTGTTCTCGTAGGTTGTTTATTTTTGTGTATTATGGATAGACCTACAAAAGAAGAGCAAAAGAGTAGTCAAAGTTGTGTATATGAAAAAATTAAGCCAAGTATGTAAAAGTGTGTAAAAGTAGTAGTAAAGGAAAGTGTGCACCTAATGTAAAAGAGTGTAAAGGATAGAAAGATGTCCTAAAAATGCTATGAAGAGCAAGTTTTTTTGGGTGATTTCATGCCAAGAGTGAGTTTTTTTTGCGACCTCACGCAAAAGAACATGTGTTGGGAGAGAGGTCTAGTGTTACTCTTTATCCATGAATCTACCTGATAAGCACCACTATAGATGGTGCGTCCCTAATTTTTTCCTATTGTAGGGACTGTTCCAAATTAGTTCCGAATTTAGTTCTGAGTTGTATTGATTTGAAGGAGATAAAATACGTTATGATACTAGAGAATTGTGCCTATACTATAAAAATTACTTTGAAGACTGTTGTGAGATGTGTTGATATGAGAAAATAAGTGTATCTTTCCCCAGAACATTAATGCCTAAGGGAGGTCAAAATTCCTAGGCGCTAGTGTCTAAGTATGGATGCTGGTGTCTGTGTTGTGCTGAGGAACCAAATCATATTTTAGGCCATTCTATGATTGTTTTCCTGTGCCTTTTTCTGTACTTTACTGAACCGAACTATAGATCTGGGCTATTATAGGGGTGATTTGTTCACCCAATGTATGCCCCCTCATTTGGGGTACATGCAACGACTATAGGAGTGTGCATCCTAAAAGAGAAGACCCAATGCTGATCTAAAATTGTATCCCTACAGGGAAATGTGCATGGTAGAAACCAAGGCACATGTAAACAAAGTGGCTAGTAACACACGTTAGTATAGATAAAGCTAGCATGCAAGTAGAATATGATGTAACAATCAAGTTTGCAAACAAAGTAGACCGTAAAAATCAGGTTTCATACATGGGACATTACTCATAATGTCATGAGACAATCAGAGCCAAAACGCACAAAAACATATAATGAGCATACACGACATATGACATAACTTGCATGTTGCCATGAGGTCCTATTAGCTATTTTCATTGATGAAAAACCACATTGCTTTCAAATTGAATGATGTATTAGTGTCATATGATGATGTATATGATGTTGACATATTGTTTTAAATGTTTTTATGGTGATGTAGTAGACATTTAGTGAGGATTTCATGCTCTAGCAAGCCTATTCAGGTGCCTAGGTTATGTTGCATGGATGTAAGAGCTTCTTGGATTCTTGGGAAGCATGTGTTGAAATGTATTGATAATAATGTTTGGAGAGTGCATTTAGCGCACCCACAAAAATGCCATTATGTAGATATAGGTGATTCACTTTGTTACAAGTAATAATCTAGGAGCACCTATGGTTGCTTGGAGGTGTGACACTATGAGATTTGGAGGCTATACGAGCTCATGGATAAGAATGAATTTAGGTATATCATGGATGTATCATGTATTTTTGGTTCATTTTCAGAGGTATCTTAACGAGTTATTGCATTATTTCAAATGACCCTAGCTTCTACAGTGAGGAACAAACATGAAATTATAGGTAAGTATTAATTAGGCTGGAGAGATTGAGGTATGGATTTGAACATTATGATGATTGAATATGTTATAGGGATGTTTCATAGTGTTTTGAGAAAATTTTCAGGTTTCCATGATGTGAATTTTTCAAGATATGACAATTTATGTGAGACATGGTAAAAAAACAAGTGAATTTCCAACTTGAAGTTGAACTTCTGATGCTCGTTGTGAATTGTGTGATTTGCATGGGACCTTGTGGATTTTAGGGATAGTTTATATGGTGATTTTATAAGGTTTCAAAAAAATAATCAGGTTATTTGATCGTCACAGTTTTTATGAACGAATGTTAAGAAGATAAAGTGGTCTAAAACCCTAGTTAAACCATAGCTAGGAGCAGTTTGCAGAAAGAGAAGGTATAGTGACCTAGTTTTGATTGATTCATAAAAATTGATGATTGGATGTTGAATAGTAGGAATCTTATACCTTTCCATAAATGTATGGTTTAAGGTCATGGTGATGAGTGGGCCCCACTCAAACATGTCAGTTTCTGAAGAAGAAGGTTTTGGGACAAGGTTGTCCAAAGGAGTACCATGTTAAATTGATGGTGCATGATGTATGGGAGATTATAATGATGTACATTGAATTTTTGGGACATGTTCATGTAGGTACATGGTCATTTGAGGTCCATGCAGGTTGACTGGTCAAAGGGTGAAGTTTTGAGGCCTCAAATAGCAGGGTTCAGTAAAATGGGCATAACTTGAGCTACAAGTGGAGTTTTTAAGATGATTAAACTTGTGTTCAAAAAATTATTTAGAGATATTTCTATTGATATGAATTTTTTCCTCATTTTGAGGAGGTCATTTTAACAGGTTTTCTAGGTCATTCTTTGGATAAGAATATTTTTGGCAGTGCAAGGTATAGAATGTGTTTTGGTGCAAGTTTTGGAAGTCGTTTAAAGAATGTAGATGGATTGGGTCATGCTTTATATCACCTTTAATATGAAAAGGGGATGAAAATTTGGAATCAAATTAAATCCTAGTTAGAGGTATTTAATGTATGTAGAAATGGTTTGATGAACTAACCTTTGCAAAAATAGTTTTTTGGTAGATTGATATGGTGAAGACAGAACGTACATTGTGGTTTGAGCATGAGGTTGATCCAAGGCTTATAACTTACTTAGAAGTGTTCTATAGTTTTCTACCATTTTCCATAAAGTGGCTAAATGAAATGGTTTTTCTCATGTTGAAGTTATTTGGTGATCCTTATGAAGTTTACAGGGGCGCTGAAGGGTGAAGGAAACAACTGTTTTGAGAATTGCAAAGTGAAGTCAGTCCTAGTAAATTAAATAATTTGGTTGTTTGATCAAATATATGACCATGTATGGATTTTAAAATGGTATTTTAATCATATTTAAGGGGGTTTTATGGGTCATGTGACTATGTATTTATTTGATGTAAGGGCATTTTTAATCTTTGTGCCCATGGGGTTTTTGAGCCATTTTTTGGCACTTGTAATGAGGGTTTTAGTTAAGCCAATCTATTTGGGTCATATTTGTGACTGTTGTAATTCAAATTTTTAATTTTTTCCTCGATGTATAGGTCAGAACTAAATAAGGGGGAGAATTTTGTTACCTAAGTTTTAATTTATAGAGAAGATTATAAAAGCATGTTTTTTGGGTTCTTTTTTGTAGTTAGCTGAAGTGTGTGCAAGGTGGAGCGACCTAGGTGAGAGTATGATTGAAAGTATTGGAGAATTATTTGAGGCTGATTCAAGTGTGTTTTGCAAGTGAGGAAAAATTAGAGAACATGTATGTAAGGGTTTGTTGAATATTTGGAGTGATTGAAGCAGCTTGTTTTGTGAAGTGTAGATCACCTAGGGTTTGAGTTGAAGAAGTGTGGGTTGTATAATTGGATCTCCATTAGTTGTGGTAGAAACAAATTAGAGATATGAACATCATAAGGTGGTTTAGTGGGTGCTTGATCATCATTAGGGGCTTTGTATCCTCCTTATGGAGTTGGTACTTGACCAAATTAGGGGGTTGGTGCTCCTTGTAGAGTTGGATGTTCTACTAAACTAGGGTTTGTGTGCTCCTTGTGGGGTTAGTGACGCCTCAATAAACTCATAAAAATATCAATATAAATATCATGTGTATCCAGTGGTTTTTTCTTCCCCTTGAGGGTATCCCACTTATATATTCTTGTTTTCTTGTGTTGATTACTTTGTTTCGTGCTTGCTTGCATCTTTGATGGTTTGTGTTGTGCACACATTAATTATTGATTAAGTGGATGTTGTGATTGAATAATTGTGAGCTTTTGAATTTTCAGATCTGCAAATATAATTTGAAATATTTTAAGGACTGATTCACCCCCCCCCCCCTTTAGTTACCAATGTTTGATGGTCTAACAATATGGTATTCCTTTTGCAGAAGTTTGACAACTTGAAAGGAGATCCTTGAAGCACAATCATGGCTCGATCAGGTCAGTGATGTGGAGAATGAAAAAATGTTGTTAGTGGATTGATACTCCTCCGACAACTTCTCCACTTACTGAGGTTAAAAATAAAGAAGATACCATGCAATTCAAAATCTGGCAACAAGGTCATTGATGGTCTTGGAATACCATCTAAGAGTGGTTATACTCCTCCTACCACCTCTTCACTTAATGATGTATGAAGGAAGCGTTGAACATAACACACCAGAGTTAAATCTAGTGAAGGTGTTTCATTAGTGGTAAGGAATATTGCTAAGCTATCAATTAATAGTAGAAATCAGTTTAGAAATCAACCTACGATGAATATTGGTGAGTCTGTTACAACTACTCATCTAAATCTTGATGAGTAGCTGTAGGAGCTTTGTTAAGACTCCTAGTATTATAGGGCTAGGAGATAGTATCCTATATATGTAGACACTTGTTGTTCAAAAATGTGTTAAGGTCCTTAACTCCAAGAATGAATGAAGATTATACATGGAGATGTGCATAAAAAACAAAAATTTAAAAAAACATACGAATGATATTCAATATTCTAGCTTATGTTCAATGTACAATATTACATAGGCTATTATATAGCTATAGAGATAGTAACAAAACAACCTCCCAGTAAATAGGAATGTCTACCTAATGACCAATTATATCATGAGTAAAACATACATAACAAACTAATAGTTGTTATTCAACAACTCATTTACATTTTACCAACAGTAACTGTGAGCACTAGATAATAATTTCCTAACACCCCCCCCCCCCTAAATGTGAACATGGGGGAAAACCTATCTTTATACTTGCACCTACTTTCATGATTAGGTGATTTGAACTACAGGATGATCACAAACCTCATTTTATGGTTTTGCAAATGGTTAACCAAAAACCGAGAATGGTGGTTTTGCAATTGGTTTACAACAAACTAAAAAGTGATGATTTTGCAAATGGATTATCAAAAAATCAAGAATGGTGGTTTTGCTATTGGTTTACCACAAACCAAAAATGAAGTTTTTCAATTGATTTATGTACAACCACATCATGATGTTCCAAGTACTATTTTTAGCCCTCATCACATCTCACTAACAGGGAATAACATAGGAAAAATATCTACTGAAATCAGTTGCTTGCTACACACATAAGAAAATGTTGACATAATGGAAATGGAACATTAGATCATGTTCCCCACCTCAATGTGAAACTTCCTCTTATTCAACATAAAATAGGAACACTACAAAACATGTTGAACACAACCACACACAAATGTAACTCTGAACGGAAAGACAAACTACACACACACTCTGTCACTACAAGCTGATATACAGCCCTAATGTTGCTCGACTGACAAGAGGTCGCTGATTAAACATAAAATAGACCACCCAATGCCTCCATCCTTCGAGAAAAATAACAAAAGCTTAACTGGATATTGATCATAGAGCTCATTTGATACAATATATCCCCATAGGATGGACGTCACATATGTAAGCATTAAAATGCAACCTAATGACTTTATATAGATGAGGATTTTTACCTATTTTTAAACAATATGTTGTGGACACTTTGACTATTTTTGACTAATAAAAAATGACAAGAAACAATTATCCTGACATCATGGAAAATGACTTGTGGCATCACGAATTTAACACAAGACATTTTTAACATTGATATGACAAGAGATAATGAACAAAACAATGTGACAAATTATGACGTAATTGGAACTAATGGGAGCATTGGTTGATGAGACACAAATTTGATTACGACAATAATGACAATAGGATTTAAACCATTGAGATGAATGGACACTGTTGAAGTGGAGGATGCTTGACCACTTAGGAACAAAAAAAATGGCTCACTAAGACTACAACGTCATACTTAGATTATAAGTAACTATACATATGACTCAACAATGAACAAAATGTGAGCTTACCTATTGAACATACTGAAACTTTTTTTTTCTTCAAAGGCTTCACGTGCCACTTCACAAAGGAACTCCAACAATGATTTGTTAACTCAAGAAACTCGGAACACATACCCAAAAAACATGACACATAAGTGTCCACTTCTTGGAGTGGAGAAATGAAAGAAAATAAGTCGATTTGAACTCAGTGCATGCATGACCAGCTTCCAGCTGGAGATAGATTTTTGTAGACACATTTTTGAATGGTAGGAATTGTTTTTGGACAGCTAATAGCTGTAGTTTTCTTGGATGGAGGAGGATATGCTTAAGGGGTTGTATCTATAGGCATGAAGAAGAATTCTCTGAGAATTCTTAGTTTTAGAATGAACTTCAATAAGCCCATGCTCCATAACTAAAACACTGAGACACATGTTGAAAAATCCAAATATGTGCAAATTGAATGTGGCCATCACTAATGGGTTTTAACATTACCTTAGAGAGAAAGAAGGCAGTCAAGATCTGCACCTGAAATTTGTCTGATATATGGCCGATATGTAGCTTTGAATATGATGAACATGGAAGATCATGATACAACTGTTACAAAATTATTGGATCTTATCAACATGGCAATCAGATAAGAAGTCTACAAAAGAATGAATGCTTACGTTGTAGATGACGTTTGGTTCAATAACGTATAGCTGGACGTGGAGGATTGAGAGCCTATTGGTTTCTGAGTATGATAGAATCAAGATTCTCATATTTGTTGTGCATAATTACACACACGATACTCACCATTGCATGCTTCGAAGAAACTATTCACCTGACCTTTATGAATAATAAAAGTGAAGTAGAAAATCTAAAAATAACAATTACTACTTAGAAGGTATAATTACAAACATATCCGCTCATATCCGCACTTATGGAGAAATGAAATTAGATCTGCTACATGTTTTGGAGCCTTAATGAAATGATGATGAACATATGAAAAAAATGCATTAAAATAAATTATATTTGATGTAGAACAAAAATAAACTGGAAGGATCTATAAAACACAATCAATGCTAGTGACCATCGATATATACAAGAATTCTCTTATACCAAATGATTATTATACATCAAATTTGCATAGAGATCAGAGACTGAAAATTGTACGAATGATCTTCTATTCAACATGTAATGAGAATATTACAAAGGCTATTATATAACCATAGAGATAGTAAAAAAAAAATCCTAAGAAATCAGAAACTAATAACCCATTTATAATATTACGGGTAAAACAAACATAACAATAAGAGTTGTTATTCAACAACTCATTTACATTTTACCAACATAACCATGACCACTAAATATTAATTTCCTAACAAAAATTTGCCTCAAAAGTATCAGCTATAGAGGAAGAAAAGGATGTTACTTAGATTAATATGGATGAGCTACATGGTACTCTAACAACCTATGAGATGAGGATAATGGATTCCAAGCCAACTAAGAAGGAGATAACCTTCAAGATGGAGAAGATGACTAAGGACAAGAAGGCAAAATCTGAAGAAACTACTTTAGAGCTTGATGATGAGGAGTTATTTGCTAGGACTGCTTACTAGGAGAATGACACTTGGGAATGGTAAGTACAAAGGTAAATTCCATTTTTAAATGTTTTTCATGTTGTAAATTTGGTCATTTTGCTACCAAGTGTCCTCACAGACATGATAAGAAAATAAATAATGATCATGATAGTGATGATGAAAAGAAAAATTAGAAATTTGATAAGAAGAAGAAAGGGTTCAAGAAGAATGAATCTATGAAGAAGAACAAGAAGAGTCTCTACACTAAGAAGGAGAAATCTCATAGTGAAGTAGAGAGATCTGATTCAGAGGTAGAATCTGATCACAACAATGTTGGTGATGAATTTATCTTCATGACAAAAGAAGCCATGAGATCCTCTAGTGGTGGGTCTACTCTTTGGAGTGATATTTAACCTGATTCTTGCAATGTATAAGAAGGATAAGATGATGGTTTAAGTCTTGAATTGACATGTGTGTAATATGAAATTGAACATGATGAGAAGAAAAAAATAATTTAACAACTCAAGTTAAAGATTATGAAACAAAAATACAAGAGCTTGAGGGAAAACATTGGGAAATATCTAAAAAACTTGAAGAATCAATAAGAAAGCTAGAGTTGTTAAATGAGCAACATGACTCTTAGTATTCAATATAAAGGAAATGAAGGCTCTCAAGAAGGAACTTATAGATGCTACAAACAAGGTTAAGACCTATCAAATTTTTGAAGAAAGTAGTAGAGCTCTTGATGATCTCTTGAGAAATCAGAAGGTTGCTAGTGATAGGACTGGTTTAGGCTTCAAATATGAAGTCAAGAGCAATAAGGAAGAGAAAGAAGATTTTGTTTCATGCAAGGAAGTGGGAGAATCAAGCACCAAGGAAGGAAAAAATGAGCTTCAAGTCAAGGACATGGAGAAAAGCAAGCAAACTAGGCAACCTAATGAATCAAGGTATGAAAGGTCATTTAATAGTTTTTGTTATACATGTAATGCATATAGTCGTATGGATAATGAATGTAGAAGAGCTCCTAGAGACACTCAATCATGGAGAAATATAAAAATGATCATGATAAGAAGTTGTATGCTTCAAGTGTAACATGATAGGTCATGTTGCTAGTGATTGTATGAATGACTCATCTCGACATTCACAAGAGCTAAGAAATAGAAACACAATGGTATATTACAATTGTAACAAGGTTGGTCATGTGGAAAATAATTTCTTTCAAGCTTACTCAGGTCAAATGATAAGTTATTCGGGTCCTAAAGATTTAGACTATGGTGTTCAAAGAGCTATAGTGCATGAAAATGGTCCTAAAAGGACTTGGGAACCTAGAGGAGACCATGGTGTTGTAAACAAAGAAACATTACATGAGAATGAAAGATAAAAAAACAATGCAAACCTTCCAGTAACCTTCTGTGCAAACCTCAAATAAGGGTCTCCTATGAAACCTTGCAAATGAATATCAGAGATGATTGTGGATGCTCTTGAGTGCTCTCCAAACTTTGAATGAAAATGTTACCAACATAGTGAATTCAATAGAGTTTTTGTATGTCAGATTCAAGAGGATTTGTAAGGAAGGTAAGCCTGCAATTTATAGAGGTAAAATCAGTTAAAGTTGGTTATACACGGATAAATGAATATGCTAAAAATAACATTGTGGGAAGTTGCAATAGTGTCGGGGGCAGTAAATGAATTAATTGCAAAAAGTTGCATCTGGAAAGGTGGTTGTACGTGCAATTTAATTGCCCCACCTTTCTAGGATTCTAGAAGTGCAGTTAACTAGGATAAGGATAGGGAGTCCAAGTGGAGTAAGGAGTCTAAGTGGAGTTTGATCAAGTGGAAGATGACTAGGATGTGCACACACTTAATTAATTAATTATTTAATTAATAAATAATAATTAACTTAGCTAAAGGGGTACAAAGGATACATGGGATTAATTTAATTAATCCAAAGGGGTAAAATGTGTATTAATTAATTAATTTAATCAATTAATCACAAATGGGTGAATAACATGGTGTACTAGGATAACACTGGGAACAAGTGGAAACAAAAGTGTAATTTTGGGGTGTCTACATTTTTCCCCTCTTTAAAGTGCTATTGACAAAGTAATAGTACTTTAAAGATAGTAGACACATGCAAATTGGTGAGTGGAAAAATGTGAAGCATTGGGATGCCCCAACAAGCAGAATGATAGAGGAATGCCCCCTCAAGTGGGTGGATGACACAACAAGGTGGAGAAAACCGCTTGATAGGAAGGAAAACAAGGGAATAGAACAAGGATGGGAAAGGACTGTGTTCGTAGCATGAGCATTATTTGGAGAGTAATTTTTAGAGCAACCTAATTTTTGACTGTTGCACAATAGATTTGTCACCATGATTATGAAAGAATCAAGATGGTTAACCCAAATGCATGTAAACAAACACACACAACAAAGAAAAGATAAAAAGGAAAACAAACCCAATATACAAAGTAGGTGCCGACATCAGGGTTATAAAGGAACCAAGATGTAATCACACTACTTGTAAGTGGTCCAAAAAGAGTAAACATCAACAATGCAACACAAAGTTGAAAAATAAGACAATCAACTATGCCCCTAATGCGTGCCACAATGATGATTAAGTAGATACAAATGCTCCCAAGTGGGAATAGGATCAAACTGGAAGAGTGAAGTTAAAGCGACTCCTTATGAAACTCTTGCTAAATCCATTGTGCAAATGATCAAAGTTGAAATTTCCCCAGGTGAAGTTATATCACGAAGGAAAAACAATTTTGTGACTTGCCCCAAGCAGAGTTAGCATATCATGCAAAGGGAAGAAAGTGATAGTTGTAAGATTGGCACGATCACTAGGGTAATAGATAAAAGTATAACATTTATCAAGATTGTATTGAAATGTTGAATGATTCACTTTAAGTGTTTTCCAATTGTAGGATTTCCGTGATAAGTGAATGTTTGTTCGAAAGTTTTTTGATTTTTTTTTTTTTTTTTTGGATTTTTGAAATATTTGATTTTTTTTGTGGATTTTTGTAAGTTTAAAAATACAAATGCAAACAAAAAGGAAGAAATTCCATGGCTTAAATAAACCAGGAGGAAAACACAACACGTGCAAATGACAAAAAGATATAAAACAAGCAATAGAAAGAAACCCAATATGAACAAGAAGGAACCACACCAAAGTTATATGTGAACTAGGATGCGAATAAATTTCTTGCAATTGGTCCATGAGCACATTCCAGATACTTAGAGTACTGTTTATTCAAACTATCAAAATAAGAAACTAAGCTAAGAATATATAATACAAAATTTCATATGTACAAATGTTAAACAAGACAAACAAGCTAGTGAACAAAAACACACTAAATGTAAAAAATTCTAATAAAGAAGTGAATATACTGGATACAGATGTCAAGTTGCCCCAAGAGAAATCCAAAGCCAAGTGATGTCCCTAAGAAAAGTTATATTGCAAAGAGAGGGCTTGATTGATTGGAAAAGATGATTGGGAACAATCAAATGAAGAAAATGGTGAACAAAATTACATAGTTGCGAGATTTTTTTTTTAAAAGCATTTTCGAAACATTTTGTATGTTTTTTTTTCATATTTTCTGAACAATTTTATATTGTTTTTGGGATTTTGAACAATTTAATATTTTCTTTTATAGTTTTTGTGAGACGTTTTTAAAATGTTTTTGGTTTTTTTTGGAATTTTGAACCACATGCCAAAGAAGAGGGAAAGGAAATTCCCAAGTCAAAACCGACATGCTAAATGGAAGGTGAACAATGGTGGTAAACAATGGGCATGACAACCGAACAAGGAAAACATGTGACACATGACAAGGTGAAAAGTTACAAGTGGGAAACAAAGTGAAATGACGAAACAGGTGGATGCACTGATATGTCCCCAAGTACAAGGGTTACTCTTTGAAGACTCAGGAGTAGAAATTCTTCAGATGAATGGCATTCATAGGCTCCTTCAACTCTTTTCCATCCTCGGTAGACAATTTGTATGCACCAGATCCAAATTTAGCAGTTATAACATAAGGAACCAACCAATTAGGCTCAAATTTGCCACTGTTTTTCTCGTGGTTTAGTTTTGTTCTTTTGATTTTCCTTTAGGACCAAATCACCAATTTCAAACTATCAAGGTTTGATCTTGCAATTATAATTATGGTGCAGTCTATTCTGATATACCTACATATGGTCTAAGGCATGAAGTCGTCTCTCGTTCTAGTAATTCTAGCTCTACAAGGTGTGCAACATGGTAATCCTCTTCATGAATGAGATGTTGGAGGGAGACACGAAGTGAAGGTAGTTCAACTTTGATAGGTAATATGGCTTCAAAGCCATATACTAGGGAAAAAGGAGTAGCTCCTGTAGGTGTACGGAAGGAAGTGCGGTAGGCCCAGAGGGTAGGATATAACTGTGTATGCCAATTACGTCTGTGTTTATTGACTGTCTTTTCCAGAATGGACTTGATAGTCTTGTTTGATGCTTCAGATTGGCCATTGCATTGTGGATAATAGGGTGTAGCCCATTTTAGGTGGATATTATATTTCTTAGCTAGGGCTTTGAGATCCTTATTTTTGAAAGAACCACCATTGTCAGTGACAATAACATGGGGATGCAAAATGATAAATAATATGGTTGAAAATGAATTTAGAAATATTGCACCCAGTAATGTTAGTAAGAGGCATAACCTCAACCCACTTGGTGAAATACTCAGTGGCGGTTATAATAAATGTGTGGCCATCAGAAGATGTGGGATTTATTTTTCCAATTAAATCGAGTCCCCATTTTGAAAAAGGCCAAGGTGAAGTAATAGGCTGTAAGGCTTGGGATGGTGCATGAATGAGATTACCATGTTTTTGGCAAGCCTGACATTTCTTCACAAAGTTGCATGCATCTTCCTCCATTGTGGGCCAGTAGTATCCAATGTGTAAAATATTCTTTGCAAGGACTATTCCTTCTGGTATGGGCACTATAAATACCTGAATGTACTTCAGCTAGCATCTGATTAGCTTCATCCTGATTGAGACATCTTAATAGTTTCCCATCATAGCCTCTTTCGATACAAGGTGTCAACAAGAAGGGTGTAGTGTGAAGCACGTTGTGCTAAGGCTCTTTTATTAGTTGAATTAAAATTAGGAGGATAGGATTTAGTTTGAATGAAGGTGTATATATCGTGGTACCAGGGATGATCAGGACCAACAATCTCAAAAACCATGGTGGACTTCGACAATTTGTATGCGGGCACCAAAATATGTTCAACAAGGAACTCGTTGTGAGTTTGATTAGTGTCAAATGAAAGAAGGGAAGTGATAGTTTCCATGGCATCCACTACTTTGTTTTGTATGTGAGGAACTTGTTCAAAATTGATAATCCAGATACCCTCTAAGGCTATCAACCATTCTTTTATAAGGTAAGAGATTTTCATATTTTACCTGATATTCTCCATTAACTTGATTAATGACTAGAAGAGAATCACCAAGAACTATCAATTCTTGTAGGTGCCATGAGATAAAAAACCCTAAGCCTACTATCAATGCTTCATACTCTACTATGTTATTTGTGTAAGGGAAGTTGATATGATAAGATTTAGGTATGAGGTCTCCATCTGGTGTACGCAAGACAATTCCTGCTCCAGAACCATGGATATTGCAAGATCCATCAAAGAATAATGTCCATAAGGGTGTTGCTTCTATGTACAACAAGTCTTCATCTGGAAATTCAAAATTTAGTGTTGTGAACCTGGTAGTGGTGTTGCGGCCAGTTGGTCTGCCAGTGCTTGACCTTTGATAGCCTTTTGATTGACAATTTCAATGTCAAATTCACTGAGTAGTGCAATCCAGCTAGACATTCATCCTATTATGAATGGTCTCAAAAGTAGGTACTTAAGAGGATCAACCCATGAAATTAGCTTGGTGGTATGATTTAGGAGATAGTTTTGTAGCTTGCCAAAAGTATAAGCAACTACTAAACAAGCCTTTTCAACCTACGAGTACTTGGTCTCATGCTCAAGAAGAGTTCTGCTC
The DNA here is from genome assembly GCA_019776745.2 of Taxus chinensis. NCBI lineage: Eukaryota > Viridiplantae > Streptophyta > Pinopsida > Cupressales > Taxaceae > Taxus > Taxus chinensis. The sequence goes on from CM034148.1 coordinate 718,782,008, forward strand.
AAGTAATACACAACTTGTTCTTGACCCTTATCATTTTGTTGTGCCAATAATGCCCCTAATGGAATGTTGTGTTGTAGATGTATACAAAAACATAGGCTTATCCTGTATATGTGACATGAGTGCCAGTAGAGATGCCAAGTATTATTTCAATTTTGTAAAGGCATCTTGACAGTCTTGTGTCCATTTGAACTGGACATCCTTTTTAAGAAGCTGGTTGAAATGATGGCACTTATCTGCCAATTGAGAGATGAAGCGACGAATAGACTGTATTTTTCCTTTTAGGCCCTTAGTTGTCGAAGGTTCTAAGGAGGTGGCATATCTATTATAGCTTTGACCTTGGTAGGATCCACTTCAATTCCTCTTCGTGAGATAATGAATCCCAGAAGTTTCCCTAAAGTGACACCAAAGACACATTTTTTTGGATTAAGGTGAACCTTGTACTCCCTTAACCGCTCAAATATACACCTAAGAACTACTGGATGATCCACCCTAGTCTTTGATTTAGCAAGAATATCATCGACATAATCTTCCATTAGTTCATGAAGAAGGTCATGGAAAATAACAGTCATGACATGTTGATAAGTTGCACCAACATTTTTAAGGCCAAAAGGCATGACCTTGTAACAAAATGTCCCCCATGGGGTTGTAAAAGCTATTTTATGCTGGTCTTTTTCAAAAATTTTAATTTGGTTATACCTGGAAAATCCATCCATAAGGGATAACATCTCATGGCCGCATAGTAGAATCGACAATCATGTCAATATTAGGCAAAGGGAAATCATCCTTAGGACATGCCTTGTTAATGTCACAAAAATCTGTACAAATATAGATTCCGGGGGTCTTCTTTGCAACTGGTACCATATTAGATATCCACTTTGAGTAGCTAATGCATTGTATGAAGCCTACATCCAATAATTTTTGTAGTTCAGACCTTAACAAGCAATGCAACCTTGGGATGCATTTTACGTAGTTTTTGCTTGACAGGTTTAACATCTGGGTGTACCACAAGGTGATGAACCATAAGAGAAGGATCAAGACTTGGCATATATTTGTAAGACCAAGTGAATACATCCTGAAACTTGGTTAGAAGTGTTGTGAAGGCTTTGATTTTGGTTTCTAATAAATTGGCACCTAGTTGTAACAATTTTGGTTGGTCTTCAGTTCCAATGTTAATGGTTGTCATCTCTTCTACCAACAACTTAGAAGTGTCATTATCTTGAAATGATGTTGGAGGCTTGTGTAGATTGTTAGATATTTATAGATCCAAATCTCCTCTCTCTAGTGCCTCTGAAAGGTTTTCACTAGGAGATGCTTCCTTTTCTTTCTTTTTCTTTTTCATTTTTTTCTTCTCGTATAATGCCTCAGAAAGGTTTTCACTATGCGAGATATAATTTGTCTTTTTTCTATGTTTAATTTATTTTTCTTTAGGACTGGAGATTGTAAGTTCTTCACTAAAGTAGGTGGTAGCATCAAGGTTTATATCGAAACCCTTCTTGTGATCCGACAAGGGAAAAGGGTCCTGAGCCCCAAGGAACTCCTGGATGGCCTCATCATTTTGAAAGAGATCCATGGAAATATGACATTGTTGGTCCTGATCAATGAGGGAAGGATAAACACCATCAAGGGTTTGAACAGATAAGTAGTCTAGGAAAAGTGTAGTTTCATCTAGGTCTTCGAAGAGGCTATGTGTGGAACTAGTCTCAATTTTGGAATCTGAGTCCTCATCGCTAGGTAACACATCAAAGACTATAGGCCTCTTCTCATATGTCTCATATCCTAGACCATATGTGTAAAGGTTAGACTTGATATTCATAGGTTCAATAACACCATGCCCTTGTGGGCCAAGGCCTCTTCCTTTCCAGTTCATGTTTTTCATCATTTTATGGCCCTTGGTGTAATCAGTGGATTCGTAGCATTCTGCCATCTTGTCATCGTATAGCCAAGAGTCATCATAGATTGGAATATTTTCATCTTCTAGATATCCATATCATCTCCAAAGAGTGTTTTTGAGATAGTAAGCTGGAGGTTCTTGTAAATGAGGAGTGTTAGGATGCCCATAGCTGTGAGGTGATAATGGGAGTTTTCCAACAAGAAATGTATTGTCAAGTGTGTACTTACCTAAGAATTTATGAGAGAATGTAACTTTAGGTGACACCTTAGATGTAGATGCTCTGGAGGAAGATGTAGAGGTGTGAGGAATATCCTCAGGTGACAATTTAGATGTAGATTCTTTAGAAGAAGATGAAAAAGCATGAGGGCACAATATTACATCAGGATCAATACGATTGGTAACAATAGAAGTTGTGCTAGATCCAGTTGTGCTATCAACGGATGGAAAATAGTTTACCTTTTTGTACCTTGCTTCAAAAAACTTACAGTATTCAAAGGGGTTAGTATCGCCATGCAAGGTGAACTCTCTTCCATTATGTGGAAACTTTATGCATTGATGGAAAGCGGAAGGTACTGTGTGCATCACATGTATCCAAGGTCTACCCAAAAGAAGGTTATATGACATGTCTATTTCAACTACATGACACATAGTGTCAAGGAGATTGGGGGCCTACTTGTATGGGAAGAGTGATGGTACCACAGGACTGGCACTCAGTATTATCATAACCATGAATGGTAATGATATTAACATCTAAGTCATCTATTGTATGACCAAGGAAGTGGAGCATTTTTATAAAACAGATGTTAAGAGCTGCTCCATTGTCGATAAGAACTCTCTTGACTTTATGATCAATAACATAGGATTTGATGTACAAGGAGTTGTTGTTAAAAGATTTGGGTTCAACATATCTTGAGGGCCAAAAGATAGGATAGGATTTTTAGGTGTAAGGTTTGCGATCATAGCCTAAAACTGTTGAACATTGAGAGTATGAGGAACACATGATTAATTTAGAGCATGAGTGAGAATATCCTGAAAGCTAGGTGACTCTTTTAACAAGTTCCATGAGAGAGATATATGCTGGCGTGGTTGTTAATTGTTTGATGAAGTCATACTGACCTGGAGTGGAAGATTTGACATTAGAATTTGAATTTTGATTTGAAGGAGTTGTTGGTTTGGATGTTTGAGGTTCTGCAGAAGACGTAGAAGGTTGGTTTGCCGCGGGAACCCATATCTTCCTTTAGCGTGTGGTCACAACATTACTTAAAGGTGTGAATTTAATGGTCACCATTGTAGATGGTACTTCCTCAATAAATGAGATAATTGAACTAAAATCAACGTTATTGGCAGAGGGACCTTTGTCAACATTTTTATTGTCAACCGCCATGTTTGGGAAATGGGTTTGAGAACACCTTAAGATTGTTGTTAGGTGTTTTATTTGGTGATGGTTCTTCAATAGTGATATCTCCACTATCAATGAGGTCTTAGACAAAGTGACGTAAGTGAAAGCATCGATCAGTTGGGTGGCCTTCAATGCAATGAAAATCACAATAAGTATCAGTCTTATACCAAGTAGGCTTGGGTTCTCCCTCAACCCAAGGTCTGGTAATGGGATAAGTAACCATGCTTGCATTAATTATTTGTTGAAGGACATTTGATAGAGGTTCTCCTAAAGGAGTGAAATGACGTCATTTATAATCAGGAGAGGAGGAAAACTCTTTTCTAGAAACAACAAGAGGTTGTTTACCTTTGTTTGGTCTATTTTGAGTGTTTTGGACGTTGTGGACATTGCGGTTGTCTGTAATACCATCATTGACCATATTATGATTGTAGTTAACATGTTTATATTTGTCTTGGTGAGAGCTATTAGGATGATTACTATTTTTCCCATTATCTTTTAAATGATGTTTAATCAAACATTTTGTGACAAGGGATTTTTCAATCAGTGATCCTTTCTCAATAACTTCTTTGAAAGTATTAAGGCAATGAATTTACATGTGAAAGGATAGCTCACTGTTGAGATTAGGTACAAATATGCTCAAAAGATGCTTCTCAGGCATGGAGCATGGGAAACTGCTAGCAATCCCACACCATCTTTGTAGGAATTGTGTGAAGGTTTCATTTGTTTGTTGTTTGACATTACACAAGTCCATCATTGTAATTTTAGAGTCTAGGTTGAATGAGAAATGTTTGACGAAATTATCTGAGAGGTCCACAAAATTTTGTATAGAGCCCTTGGGGAGGTGTAGGAACTAGTCCAAGGCTTGTCCTCCTAGAATTCATGGAAAGAGACACATTAAGAAGAAATCACTATAGGCCACCTCTTGGAAAAGCATATAAAAATCCTTGATATGCTCTCTAGGATCATTCTTGCCCTTGTTTTTGTCAAATTTGGGCGTCTCAAAAGATTTAGGAAAAGGGACACACAAAATGTCATTATCAAAGGGGTAAGGATACAATTCTTCAAAGTTAAATTTTTTGCGTTGACGTTGCATACTTGAGATGGTGTCCTTCATCATTTTCCATTCTTGGGAAAAACAATGAGTTATTCTGTAAGAATTATAAGGAACCATCACTCGTAGAGTTGTTATCTTTGGTGTGCATAGTATGACTCTTAAATGAAGCATCACTAGATTTATTTGGTGCCTCATTTTCATAGAATTCATTGGTGACTTTGGAATTTAAGATAGCAAGTTGTTTAGCTATGCCATTAATTTGATTCATGAGGGCTTGAGTAGGATCGGTGGATGAATCAGTTGATTTTCCTTTGTTCCTTTCATCATATTTTTCTTTGTTTGATTCATTTCCTTTGATGTTATTCGAGGTGGACTTGTTTTGATCATCATTATTAGTGTGACTAGGGCCTTCCCCATCATCATTATTTGTCGAAATGAAAGGTTTACCCTTATTAGGTGGTGGTTTTCTAAGTAATGTTTGTAGGCTAGCTTTGTCGAAATCAGAGGGTAATTTTTCTCCCATCTCAAGGAGACAGAAAAAATTGGTCTTTATTCATACACAAAATATTTCAATATGGGATTGTTCTTCGAGTGAGATGTCATTTTGATCATCCTCAGAGTTTTGGTCATTATCACTATTAAATTTTCCAAAAGGATTTAGATGTTGTTCGCCCCTTCCAAAAGGGCTATAATCTTTGAGTTGTGTTCCCACCATTTTTAAAAGAGGGAGGGAGCAAAAGATAAATGTGAAAGATAACTCAACCTGTAGCAAAGTGAATGTGACGATGGAAGAGAAGCGTGTGATTAAGCTTGGTAATATCTTGTTCCTTAAAAAGGTGAATGCTAAGATGGGCAAGAGTTTTGGAAGATATCAATGACGTAACCCTTAACAAAGTGAATTTCAATATAGAAACGTATGGAAGTGTTTGATAAACTCGATCCTTGACAAAGTGAATGCTAAGATGGAAGAGTGGTCTGATGTAATCAAGGTTCTCATCCTCTAACAAAGTGAATGCTAGAATGAAGGAGGGCTATAGTGAAAAAGGTATGAATGTGTTCAACCTCTAACAATGTGAATGATAGAGTGAAAAAGTGAGGATAGATTGATTGCAAATGCACTCTACCATCTAGCAAAAGTGAATGCTAAATGGGAAGAGGATATGAAAAAGGAGTCAAATCGTATGTGATGTGCTCAACCCTTAAAAAGAATTAGTTAAGAAGGAAGAGGATAATGAAGGGATAAGACTCAAATACTGATAGTGTAAACATTGGAAAGAAGATAGGATGAAGTGTCTAGAACAAAAAAAATATGTTGTCAAGTTAGAGACGTGAAGAAAGTGAACTTATATAGTTTAACAATGATGTTGTCAAACTAAAGGATGCCAGAGGGGAATGAAGAGAAAATGTGATGAAATTGAGTTGTGACAAAAGTGGAACATAACACCGTTAAGATGTGAGTCGTAAGATGAAAGTGCTTGAGCAAGGACATGGATATCCACAACTCAAGACTTGATGTCAAAAAGAAGATGAAAACTTAAACTTTGGGAAGGTTATCCAAATGTTTAAGTGTTGAATGTAATGGGAGATAAAATCAAAATGAGGTGAATACAAAAGATAGAAGAATATGATAATCGCGAAAGGGAAAGAATAAAGATTAGTGAATGAAAAATCCAAATGAATGAAAGAAGATCAAATGGAGAAGGCAAGAAGGATGAAAAAAAGAGAAAATTGAAATAATGAAAAAGAGACAAAATTTTCAAGAAGGGGAAAAAATTGAGAGTAAAATGAAGGTTTTTTGAATGACCGGTGACAAAGAGAAAAGAGGACGAGAAAAGATGAAATGAGAAAGAAAGTAGAATCCAAACAAGGATTGTTTGGAAAATGACAAAAAGATAAGAAAAGTGAAATATGGATCCCAAACAAGGAGTATTTGGGAAAAAGTGAGTGTGGAACACTACAACAAAAAGAAAGAAAAATGAAAGAAACAAAATGAAAAAGAAGGTTTTTTTTGAATGCTTGTTTGTGGCCTCTACCTTAAATTGGCTTGGACAATGTTTGGCTTCTTAGGTGGTCCCACCAGGCATGCCAAAATGTAAACAAAGAAAAATTACCTAAGAATGAAAGATAAACAAACAATGCAAACCTTCTAGTAACCTTATGTGCAAACCTCAAATAAGGGTCTCCTGTGAAACCTTGCAAATGAATATCAGAGATGATTGTGGATGCTCTTGAGCACTCTCCAAAATTTAATGAAAATGCTTCCAACACAGTGAATTCAACAGAGTTTTTGTATGTAAGATTCGAGAGGATTTGAAAGGAAGGTAAGCTTGCAATTTATAGAGGCAAAACTAGTTAAAGTTGGCTATACATGGATAAATGAATATGCTAAAAATAACATTATGGGAAGTTGCAATAGTGCCCAGGGCAGTAAATGAATTAATTCAAAAAAGATACATCTGGAAAGGTGGTTGTACTTGCAATTTAGTTTACCCCACCTTTCTAGGATTCTAGAAGTGAAGTTAACTATGATAAGGATATGGAGTCCAAGTGGAGTTTGATCAAGTGGTAGATGACTAGGAGGTGCACACACTTAATTAATTAATTACTTAATTAATACATAATAATTAACTTAGCTAAAAGGGTACTAATGATAAATGGGATTAATTTAATTAATCCAAAGGGGTAGAATGTGCATAAATTAATTAATTGAATCAATTAATCGCAAATGGGTGAATAACAGGGTGTACTAGGATAACACTGGGAACAAGTGGAAACAAAAGTATAATTTTTAGGTGTCTACAGGTGTGTATTCAAGTGTAGATGTTGGTGAAAAGAGAAGTAATTCTCAATGCTCATATTAGAGAAGAGAGGATGAAGGAGTTTTGTAGGTGCCCAAGAATGCTTGGGACCTTTTCAAGACCTTCTTTTAGGTCTCCTTTGAACATATATACCTTCACTATGCTTCTTAAAGGTATATCAATGCATATGAAGCATATAGGAGAGGGGGATCTGTTTAAGTTATTATGTGAATCTTCCACAAGGTCAAGGTATGAGTGTTCATGCTATTCAAACTCTTGTATTTGTTCTTGGTGATGAGTTTTGTGTAGAAATATTGATATCAGTCTTGAGTCTCTTAGGTATACTTGTAAGAAGTTGTTGAGGTTTGTAATCTCATGGTGTGAGTTGGTTGAACATGTTCTTGAGTCTATTTCTCATGTCATAATTGTCTTTGAGCTCATGAAGTATATTTCATAAGTCCTTGTGTCTCAAGTGGAGTATGACTGTGTTAACAAGTCAGTGATTGCATTATCTTAAAGAATTGTCAATACGAGATAAGTCAGTGTATGCAAGAGTCAGGTTGATGTCTTATTTGAAGTGTGTAGTGTCATAAATTCATAAGGAGAGTGTTCATGTTGGCTGAGTGTGTGTCTAACAGTGTTGGCATGTATGGAAGTTAATACAAGTTGTCAAGTGTCTGTGGTTTGTGATATCTCAAAGATAAAATTCTGTGCCAAAATGATTTGTCATGAGTTATTAATACATGTATCATGTGTGATTAAGAGTATTATATGTGTATAGAGTTGTGAATGTGTCACAAAAACTGTTAAAGGTAATAAAGAGTCTTAATGTATTCATTCTCCTCAAGTAGTATGTTTTTGTCATCATGAGTGGTTTGGGCATGTCCATTAGATTTTGAGTCATTGGGTCTTGTTTCACGAGTTTAAAATGTGTAAATGATTCTCAAAGTGTGTTTGAAGATTCCCTCGTGTCATTAAAAGTGTTGACTTGTTCAAAAATTCTCTTTTTGAGGTCTTTGCAAGTGTTATTGAAGGTTAACAAGTAAAAACTAAGGTGATTCCAGGTATGCAAATGTTATTTACATGGCTTAAAATCAAGACACGGGTTACTTAGAAGTGTTAAGAAATGTTGCTGCAATGTTGGTGGTCAAGTTTGAAATCTTGACACAGAAAGATATGTGCATTTAATGATTTTTAATAACAAAAGTGGTGTGCATGGAATGTTAAGTTTGAAGGTCTAAATGGTGGATTCCAAGGTTAAAAATTTGTAAAAATAATCTAGAAAGTGTTTACTTTGTGATTCAAAAGGTTTTATGCCATGAAAAGGTATGGGATTCCTGAAATTCATGACAGTCCTAAGTGTTAACAGTGAAGTGTGACAGAGACCTAATTGACAAAGAATGAAGTTGCAAACTGAAAATTTCCTTTAGCATTAAGCTTAAATGTTAATGGAGCTATTAATATGGTTAATGGAAGTACTGCATAAGTATTTTGATAGGGATATAAGTCTAAATTTTGCAAACATCAAGACTGAAATGAAGTTGTTTGAGTCTGCTGGGTGTTTTTGCTTTGCTATTGAATTTGTGCTGACATTGTACTGATATTATGTTGCCTTTTTTACAAGGTGTTAGAAATAGTGGAATTGACCTATAAAAGATAAGAGGTGAGCTTGAAAAACAATAATAGGATACAATATACTGTAAAAGATGTTTTTCATGATATCTATAGGCTTGTGTGGTTCTAATATGTCAGGGGGAGCTATTCTTGGTGTTCTTGACATTTAATGAAGGTTAATTGAACTAATGTGTTAGTGAAAGTGTTGCTTGATGACTATTTGCTGAAGATACTGTGTGCATAGTGGTAAGTTATGACCTTCTACAAGTGTGAATGGTGTGTAAGGAAGTATTCAGGATAAGGGGAGTGCATATGTTTACTCCTTGATGGTACCTCAGGTAATTTCATGTTCTAGAAAGGTATTTTCTTGACAAAGTTGAAGCTAGACGTGAAGTTAAGTTGATGTTCTATAGTAGTATGCAAAATATTCTTCTACAGGGATGTACTATGTGTATGAGCTCAGAAACATCAGGGGGAGCAAGTGAGGGTGCTTCTAGATTGTATTATAAATATCTTCAAGGCATACATGGTATGAAGTGGATGGTTTCTTCATTGTTAAATTTGTTTTGGTTCATGAATGAATTATTTCATTAAAGATGAGTGTCAAATTTTGTAAAAGAGCTTCAGGACAATGTTAAAATATTTGGCTCATTCCCAAGCCAAGTAACCAAGGCAAGATCCATGATTATGTACTTTTTTTCTAGAGATAGTTGTATTAAGTCTATGGGGAGTTATGGTTTGCTTTGTCAAGGTATGTATGAGGTTCTAATACTTGTCAAAGTTGGTTGAAATTACTCTAACATGATTGTTTAGGGACATGAGTCCTTGTGGTTGAATGATGACAAGAATGGTAAGTGACAAGCTTGATATATGCCTAGACAAGTTGGATTTTGGTCAAGAAATATGGAGTGATAGTTTGATATGCTTACTTTTGACATTGTTGGCATGTTCTCAGTATGCATGGGTCAGATTTTAGTCTGCTACACTAGTCACATGAAGGATAAAATAGGGTTGAGGAGTAAAATAACAATTTTTGCATGCCTAGATGGTGGAATATGATGTTTTAGGTCAAAACATGGTAAGATGATTTTTTTTCATGATTTATTAATGTTTTTAGATGTTGTAGTTGTTTTTCCTAGGGGGAGCATGGCAGTTTTATGCTCGCAAAGATTGCAAAATCAATTTTTTGTGAAGAACCTCTTGATTGTGAAATTTTTGAGTTATTTAATTGATTTTTCCAACCAAAATATGATTATATGAAGCTAAGGTAGTTGAATAATATGTTGCTATAGATATTCCTTTTTCATTAATGTAAAAAGGGGGAGAAGTTCAGGTAATTTTCCATCAATGACAAAGAGGGAGATTGTTGGCATGTGGTCCTATTAGGTGTTGTCATTGATGAAAAACCACATTAATGATAAAGTGAATGATGTATTAGGGTCATATTATGATATATATGATGTTTACATAATGGTTCAAATGTGTTTATGGTGATGTAGTGAGATTTAATGAGGATTGTTTGCACTTGTAAGCTTATTCAGGTGCATAGGTGATGTTGCAGTGAGGTATGAGATTTTTGGATGCTTGAGAAGGATGTTGGCATGTTTGATATCAGGTTTGAATAGTGTTTAGGCACTCACATCAGTGGCATGGTGCAGATACATGTGACTTTCTATGTTATAGGTGCTCATCCAGAACCATACCGTTGCTAGAATGTCTGCGATTGAGATTTGGAGCTATATGAGACATGCATGCATGTTTTAAGGTATATCATGACGTATTAGGCATTTTTTGGTAATTTTTAGAGGTTTCATGATGAGTTATTGAATTATTTTTGTTGACCCCAACTTCTAGAGTGAGAATCCCTGAGGTGAAGCTATACAAATGAGATAGGATGGAAATATTGAGGAATAGTATTGAAATTATGATGATTGGATATGTTTTTAGGATGTTTAATAGTTATTTGAGAAAAAAAAAGTTTTCATGATGTGATTTTTGCAAGATATGACTGTTTATGTGAGACATGGTGAAAAATAAGTGAAATTCTAGCTCAAAGTTGAACTTATGATGCTCGTTATGAATTGTGTGCTTTGCATGGGAAATTTTGGATATCAAGGATGATTCTATGGTGAGTTTATAAGGTTTTACAAAAATAATCAGTTCAGTTGATCATCAAGTTTTTATGAACAAATGTTAAGAATATAAAGTGGTCTAAAACCTTAGTTAAACCCTAGTTAGGAGCAGTTTGCAGAAAGAGAGATATAATGACCTAGTTTTGATTGGTTCATAAAAAGTGATGATTTTATGTTGTATAATAATCTCTTATATTTCCATAAATATATGGTTGAGGTCACGGTGATGAGTGGGCCCCACTTGAACAAGTTGGTTTCTAAAGAAGAAGGTTTTGGGACAAGGTTGTCCAAAGGAGTAACATGAAAAAAATTATGGTGCATGATGTATGTGAGATAATATTTATGCCCATGGAGGTTTAATTACATGTTCATGAAGGTACATGGTCATTTGAGGTCAATACAGGTTGACTGGTCTAAGGGCAATTTTGGGGTCTCAAATTGCAATGTTTAGCAAAATGGCTATATATTGAGCTACAAGTGGAGTTTGAAGATGATTCAAGTTGTGTTGGAAATAATATTCACATATATTTACATTTATATAATTTTTTCCTCATTATTAGGTGATTTGAAAGGATTTCTAGGTTATTATTTGGATTGGAATATTTTTGGCAGTGCAAGACAAGATGTGTTTTGGTGCAAGTTTGAAATTGTTTGAAGCGTGAGATGGATTGGATCATGCTTGATATCACCTAGAAATTAAGAGCGATGAAAATTGTATCCAATGAATCCAGTTTTAGGTCTTGGGTGTATGTATAAATGCTTTTATGAGATAACCTTTGGAAACAAAGGTTTTGGTAGGTGGTTTTGGTGAAGACAAAGGTAGTTGTGGTTTGAGCAGGAGGTCAATTAAAGAATTATAAATTCATTAGAATTTTTATAAAGGTTATGAGATTTCCATAAAGTGGTTACGTGTCACGTTTTTATCTTGCGTAATTTATTTGGTGATCAAATGAAGTTTCCAGGGTGCTGAAGGGTTTAGGAAACAACTGTTTTGAGATTTACAAAGTCAACTGGGTCCAATAAATGAAATAATTTGATTGGTTGATAAAATGTAAAAACATGTATGAATTTAAAATGATATTTTAATCATATGTAAGGGGTTTTGGGTCATAAATATGTATATATTTACTGTAAGGAATTTTTTAAGAATGTAACTATGGGGTTTTGAGACATTTTTGGCACTTGTAATGAGGGTTTTAGTTAGGTCAAACTAATTGGATCAATTTTGAATATTTTATTTAAGAATTTTAATGTTTCCTTTATGTGTGGGTTGAACCAAAGGATGGAAAAATTTTGTGACTAAGTCTGAAATGAAGAGAAGCTTATAAAAGCATGTTTTTGGGTTCTTTTTGAAGCTAGTTGTGTGTGTAGATGTAGAGCGACCTAGGTGAGATGTGATTGAAATTATTGGAGCATGAATTTAGGTTGAGTTAGGTGTGTTTTGGGTAAATAAAAATTAGAGGAAATTTGTGCAAGAGTTTAATGATATTTGGAATGATTGAAGAGCTTGTTTTATGAATTGTGATCACCTAGGGTTTGATTGAAGAAGTGCGAGTTGAATAAGATGTCTCCATTAGTTGTGGCAGAAAAAATAAAATATTTTAACATCATAAGGTGGTTTAGTGGGTGCTTGATCATCTTGGGGGGTTGTAGAATCCTTGTGGAGTTGATACTTCACAAAGTTGGGGGTTAGTGCTCCTTGTAGGGTTGGTGCTCTACTAAACTAAAGGTTGGTGCTCCTTGTGGGGTTGGTGCCTCACTAAATTTAGAAACATATAAATATGAGATTGTGTTTCAGTGGGTTTCCTTCCCCTTGAGGTTTTCCCACTCACATCTTGTGTTCTCATGTTAATTCCTTGATTCGTGGTTGTTTGTTTCTTTGATGGTTTATGGTGTATACACATTAAGTATTGATTAAGTGGATGTTGTGATTGAATGATTATGATTTTTTGAATATTCAGATCTGAAATATAATTTAAAATATTATAAGGATTGATTCACCCCCCTCTCAATCCATCGCGCTTCTAAAAATCAAGTGTGTAAACAAAGTAGACCACAAAAATTGGGTTTCATACATGAGGCATCACTCATAACGTCAGGAGATAATCAAGGCCGAAGCAGCCAAAAACATACAATGAGAATAATAGCTCTAGGCTGATATAGGGTTCATTTATTCACCCAATGCATGCCCCCTCATTTGGGATCAAACGACAACTGTAGGAGTGTGCAACAAAAAAGAGAGGACCCAATGTTGATTAAAAAATGTATCCCTACAGGGGGATGTGCATGGTAGAAACCAAGGCACATGTAAACAAAGCAACTACTAACATGTTTTAATATAGATAAAGCTAGCATTTAAGTAGAAGGTGATGTAACAATCAAGTGTGAAAACAAAGTAGACCGCAAAAAATACGTTTCATACATGGAACATCACTCATAATGTCATGAGACAATCAAGGTCGAAGCGGACAAAAACATACAATGAGCATACAAGAAATATGACATAACCCAAAAATAATGGTATACAATAGTAAAAAATGGAAAGAAAAATGTATTAGACAATCATGGTGGCATATAGTCCTGCAAAGAAAATGCTATACATGAAGCACCCGTTAGCATGTTAGAAAGATAGAAAGTATGTCAAAGCATGCATAGATCAATGGAAATTAATGTGCTAGTGAAAATAGGAATTAGTATATAATGAAATAATAACACTTGTAATGTGTGTGAGTATGAAATTTAGATGCCCCTAGGAGCCTCAGAGGGACTGGTAAAAGGTACAGTGCCAAATATCATTGCAACATGTAAGAACCTATAAGATATGCATTCACAACTAGAGACCAAGTGAACTACATGTGTATATGATAAAGATAATGACATACTGAGTATCCAACTAAAATAGTAATCAAAGTGCAACATGTAAGTAGAATAAGCTAGCAAAAGTAGATGCAACCAAGATATGTAAATACAATGTATGAGTGGGATGGAATGGTATACAAAGTGTGAACGTGATAGGATCACTGTGACCCCCACCGAATGTGTATGAGATGAGGTTCATTTATAAAATAACACTCAACAATCAATAATGAACCATAAAACAAGAGCATATCATCGGGATATGGTTTGAACATGTGTGCTAGACAGATAAATCACGAAACATAGAGTGTAAAAAGTGAACGTGGTGAGGTTTGTTTTAGATTTAGACCCTCAACAGTTGAGTATGAACCATAGAAATAGAGTGTGTCATAGGGTAATGAGGATAACAATCATGTATCAAATGTTGTGAGAGTGTGTAAGATTGTTTAGAAATAGTAAATATGAAGCACAAAGCATATTATTAGAGAGGCCAGTCAATTGATGATATTAGGAGGGGGAGTAAGTGTGATGTCCCCAAGTGTGTGATGAATAATATGTTATCAAATGAGAGTGAAGGTAAAGGGCCCTCTACCTGATATCTAAGGCAATAAAGGCATGTGACTATGTTGTAAGATCAGTCGCATATGGGAGTGATGATGTGCATGTGAAGGAAAACTATGTGGTGAAGGAGGTGGTGAACGCCTATGTGAATGAGACCTAAATGATGAAGGAGATGGTGAACACCTATGTGAAGGGGCTTCCTGAGTAGGGTAATTAGACTAACAAGGTATACAAATGAGGAAAACAAGGTCATGAGTTAGGTCATGTGCAAATAGGAGAGTTAGGTGCAGAACATGCCTTAGATTTGAGAGGCCTAGGAATCCTAGACGCTGAAACTGGTGGAATAAAGTCATTGAGAGAAGGAAGAGGCAATGGTGTGCATGGTGGAATACCTTGAATAATGATAACTTGCTTATTGTGAATGAACTCGAGACAAAAATTATTCATGGAAGGAATAACTTGAGTGACGCGGAGCCAAGGAAGAGCTAAGAGGATGTCACAATCTTCGATTGAGGATACCATAGTGAATGACACAAGCATGGTAAATGGACCAATAGTAATAGGAATGCTGATGTAGAAAAAAGATTTAGGACCTTGATATGTGATATTAGATAATGTACATTTGATAGCCACAAGAAGTACAATAGAGCACACAACAATAAGATCTGTTGTATAGATCATGGTAATATTTATACTATATGAGCTGATAGAGGTGTTGATATATAATGACTTAGATGTGAAAGTGGCAATCATGATCTGAAAATGAAATGGTTGGTGGTGATGCATCAACATAAGTGACAAGGAAATCAAGAGGCCCTAATGAAGGAGAAGGCATGACTCGATAGGTATGATTAGCAAAAGAATTAAGAACTTGCGTGTTATGCTTGGGAAAAGGGTCTTTAAATATTTTGAGATTTTTGTTATCATTGACCATCATAGAAGTGGATGACTGAGGGATCTTGAATGTATTTTTATCAATGATATCTTGAATGATATACTTGATTTTGAAACAATGATCAATGGAATGCCCAATGTATTGGTGATAGTCACATTTTGCATTTTAATCATAATTACAACCACATGGGCGAAAAGGATCAAGTTTGAGTGGTGGAGGAAGAGTGATAAGATTAATTTCAATAAGTTGAGGTAATAGAAATTGAGGTGCATAAGGAAACTTGGTAAATGTACAATTAGGAGGTTTCCATTGAAGGTTTTTAGGTGGAGAGACAAAATTAACACTTGCTTTTGCTTCAGTGGGCTTAGGAGGTGGCTTGAAAGTAGATTTAGCTTGAAACCTATTAGAAGAAGAGGGAAAAGTGTTATGATATTTGAGTTTTCCCATAGATATAAGTTTGAATTCATGCATTTTAAGCATATGACATGATTGATAAAAAGAAGGAGAGGTATTAAAGATAACACTCTCTTGAAGTAGTGGTAAGAGGCTTTGAACAAAAAAATCTTGCAATTCAAAATAAGCAAGTACATTGGTCATCTTAGCTAGGTTGTTCTTAAAATGTAACAATTAGTCCCCTAGATGCTCATTAGATATTTTCTTGATTCTGGTGATTTGTGCATAAGATATCTTAGTTACGATATTGATGGAAAAGTGAGAAAAAAAAGCATAATCTAAATGTGTAAAATATGTTACCGAGTGAACAGGTAAATTATAAAACTAATGCCTGGCGTAATCTTGAAGACTTCGAGGAAATGGCTTAGCTACTACAATATGATAATCCACATAATCGAGACATACCACATGAAAAGATCAAAGACAATCTTGAGGGTCACCATGGCCATTGAAGGTGGGCATATTAGGGGTGAAAAAGTTAGGAGGAAGTGAATAAGCAGAAATGGCAAGTGTGAAATGGGTATGAAGGAGAAATAAGGAGTCTAGAGACGAAAAGGAGCACGAAGTATCTTGCTGCAGTTGGTAGATTTGGATTTATAGATTTTTATATAGAGAAGCTACATCATGGGTGCCGGAAGAGGAAATGGGTTGTGGATTAGAAGACTTAGGATGAAGGAGAGGGGTGGTAGAAGTAAGAATGGAAATAGGAATGGAAGTAGGAATGTGAAGGGGTTGTGTGGAGGCCATGACAACTAAAGAAGAGCCTATAACAGGCACATAAGAAACATCCCAAGAGCATTTGACATCAACTAAAGCATTAAGACTATGTGGAATATGTATAGGGTTGGTACACAATGCTTGACAAAAATTAGTAAGATTTTCTAATTGCTCTTGATCAACATTGATAGCCTCATCATAAAATTGTTCACTATCAGATCTTTCAATGTTTTCAAGACAAACATTTTGTGAGTTAGTAAAAGGATTATCATATTCAACCATTGATTTAGAAATCCTATGGGTAGAGGAGCTCAATGTGCTCAAAAGACCCAAATCGACCACTATGGGTAATGAATATAAGAAGAAAGGATTCGACAGGTCGAGTTCACCAAATGATTTAATTTTAATTTGGAATTAATTAAATCTATAGGTATCACAAAGTCACTATTGAAATAAATGTTGAAGTACAGAAATGACACAAACAACTAAGATTCAAAGTATGAAAACCTAAGTAAGTGATATAGAAAATATGACTTAGCTTATTTGTGCTTGATCTGGGACTGGTACATACTAGGAAAACTGCTGAATAGGAGGTGAACAATGTCATAAATGTTCAAGACAATTTTTTTAATTCACGAACCAAGCTAGACATGGGTGCCTGGGTTAGGGAAAGGGTGTCTGGGTTAGGAAAAGGGCGCCACTATGCCAGTGACTATGAAAATGGCTGGAATATGATTTTGAATGTGCCGCACAAGTGTAAAAAATATTCCATATTGATCTCCTGTATGTCTCTCCTTGATCACCGAAGGTACTTATAACTTGCAAAAGGGATGTTCACCTACAAAACCCACAAAAATACATCAAATCCAAAAAAATAAAGATGTAATATGGGGAGTCAGACTAGCCTCGACAGTCACCCGATAGAGTGAACTTACGACCAAACATTGCACTACATGTCAAATTCCATGTAGTTCTTATGAGTGTGTGTAAGAATGGTGCCTAAGGAAGCCTTGTGCAAGATACACTAGATATCAGGCTAGATTTTCTAGAATATGCAAATGTATGTATGGAATAGAATGAAAATCCCCTTCCTATGCAGTGTATACATAATATGTAGTCCAATGTCCCTTGAATTGATGCTAGATGGATGCCTTTAGTTCTCTTTAGTGCCTTTAGAAGTAAGCTTAGGTGATGATAGTATATGCTTAGCGCTTGGTCCTTCATTTTGAAAACATAACTATGTATTTACATGATTCCCTTGTTTCAATTTCATAATTGACAACTGGAAGGCCAACCCATAAGTGAAAAGGATGCCCAAAAGATAAAAGATACCCAAAAGGAGTGAATAAGGTAAGAAAGGTTCAGGGGCGCCCATAAGAGACAGTAGCGCCTGGGTGCTACTATCCTGACTGGGCGCTTTTGTATGAAGCCATAAAAGATAAATAAGTAAATTACTAACTGGGTTTTTAGGTGTGTAAGTCCAAATAAAAATCAAGAGAAAAAGAGGAGAAGCCAGAGATAGTTGTAAACCACAAGTTTTCTAGCCTAGGAATCATGTAAAGGCTAGTATGCTTTTAGGACATAGGAATGTACCCAAGTGCGTGATTTTGTGTTCACAAGATGTTAAAATTTATTTCTCAATTTTTTTATGTTCTCTATAACTTTCTACATCTTTTAAAGCTTCTGGGTATTGTTGAAAGCAAATATTTTTGAAGATATAAAATATTCTTGATTTTTGTACCTTGTTGTCTTGGAAAAATCAGAATTATAGTATTTAGATTTTTAATAATTTTTTAAATTTTAGAGTGATATACTAAAATTTATATTTCATAAACCAAATTATGAGTCATAAATATAATTGAATATAATCTCACTTGAAATTTTTTTAGGCTTCCAACTCCACTCGAGGTGTCCAAAATATTTCATGCAAATCTCAAGTGCGAGAAGACCACCTTGTGCCAATGTAGGAATGATTTCTATTTTCTTTGTTCCCATAATTTTATCACACTTATTCCATCAATAAGTAGGCTCCATAATCATTCTAATTCCTAGTATATGATCTTCCAACACTTCATGAGGCTCCTAAAACCCTCCATTAAAGTTGAATCTTCAACGAACCATGCACATTCCCTTTTCTCAAAAAGATCATATGAATAACTATTTTTCAAGACCATACAATTTTTTTGAGAATGCTTACTACTTCATACCATTGTGGAAAATGATTTGATAATTTTCCATTGAATGCAACTAGGACTTTTGAAACACTCTGAGGCTCCCGAAACCCTTCTCAGAAGTTGATCTTTGAAAATGAGCAATTTTGACAATTTTGAAAATTTGGGATATTTTGACCTATTTGACCAAAAAGGGGAAATATTTTCAATGGGGTTGATATATAAAATGTAATGACATTTCATATGCCAATAGTTGGCTTGTACTCGGGGACTTGACTTAGTCTGACATGAAATGATAATGAGGTAAGAAGGAACTCTAGAATCTCAAATTTAGGCCTTAGTATAGTAGTGTTTTATCCATTGGGCAATATAGTCTCAGCAAGGATACATAATTAAGAGGAGAAAAACACACAAAAACACACACAATATGAAAGGAAAAAACACATAATAAGAAAAGGGAAAACACAACAAACCGGTAGATGTATCCTAAATTCAAATAAATTCCATCCATTTACTCACCCAATTTTTAATTAATTACTAGGCTCCATATAAACCCATTTAAGGATTAGAATTTGGCATTATCTCACATATCCTAAATTTATTCAATTCATGGGCAATAATACACCCATCCAACACCCCACTCCTAAATTCAAAAATGGGATGTATTATTTCACCTAACTATGTCAATCATACTCCCAATTCAATATCACATCCTTATCTTTTTAACCTCATAAGTCAAATTATGAGCCCCGTTGAATCACATCACCTCTTTTAATCGGGGTTACTTTACCAAACCTTGATTACCTAATAACCCATAGTATAACCTCACCCTTAGGCTATAAATATGGGCTTCCCCTCCTCATCAGAATAAGTTGGAAAATGTGGGAAAATGTTGTTTTGAATTTTTAGCCTCTTGTTTATCATAGTATCCTCATGATGTCCTTGTAATGACACTGAAATCCCCACAATACTCTACTCATGATTTGGTGGTTCACTTAGCGTGGTTCATGTTGCATTTTGTGTTTGGATCATATCAGTAGCTCCGTCTACATACTAGCATCTCCAAGTTTCTTTGTTCATCAGCTTGCATTTTATTTGTTTATCTTGCATTTTATCTCTATTCATTATCACACGGGGTTTGACAGCCACTGAGCAAGTGAATGCTTCTCAGGTCTACTTTGTTGGGAAGCCCCTGCATAAAATATCCAAGAATTTTTTCTCTAGTGTCTTTAAGTTACAGGTTTACTGAGATCATAACAAAGAGCTCATCATCTACTTTGCACCCGTATCAGTCATCATCATCTCCAAGGTACTAAGCCCTTACATATTCGACGTTGTTTTGTGTTTATTGATTTCTCGTACACTAATATGTATAAGAAGCAAGAAAATTCAATCAACATTTGGCATGCCTGGTGGGACTAGACCCAAGTTATGGCCACTTTTCTTCTTTCCCACCTTGTATAGATGTCATAAGTATCACGATTATCCGGTTTCATAGTTCTTGACAATTTAGATAAATTTTGCGAATGTTTCATTTTTAGATCACTTGTTTATAGGATTTAGTGTTCCCTCTGTCAGTTTGGTGTGCTACTTGTATTTGGGAGTATTTCTCCATCATGAGGCAAGGGGTTTTACGTTTTAGTTTTATTTTGTCTTCTAGTTCCGTATTATTACGTTCTTGTATTTTATTTCATATCCTGTAAGAACACACACAATATTTTTTATTATGAAATAACATTGAATTAATTTATAATAAAAAGCAATATAAAATCTTTCTTTTTAAATCCTAACTATCCTAAATTACCCATCCCCCTACTTATCACCATATTCAATGCTCTACCCAAATCCCATTTCACTTCCCTCACCACCGAGCTACCATATCCATTTCTTCACTCCTCTCAACTCACACGAGCTTCCTACCTCATTACCTGATTTGATGCCTCTTCCTTCCACATCACTCCCGAGATCCCATCTTCCCTCGACCTCTGTCAACACCTACCTCCTCACCCTTCCACTCCAAATCCACTCAACTTTTCCTTTCTCACCTCAGCCGAGTCATTTTGTTACCCCACATGACTGCCTATCCAACTCCTTCACCTGTCGAGCTCTCATCCTCACTATCAACACACCACCCCTTACCCGAAAAACTCAACCACTTCCTCATGGAGCCCCATATCCCTTTTATCTAACTCCATTCCCTATCATCCATTGATATCCATAATTCATTCCATGAATTAACGTCCATCAATATTGCATCTATAAGAGGTAGCAGAGGTTCTTTCATGGCATCGCAGAAGGAACGATCCATTACTAGCCGTGTAACGAGTAAGGAATGTCAACTCCAATTCATATGCAAATGATGGGACAATTATATAATTGTTTCTCAACTTGCATTGAAATAAAAAAACAATGGTTTTGTATCATTTTCATCTTCCTGTGATCCACCTAGACTATAATCTGCAGTGAAGTGATATTTTCCTGCACTACATATTATGTATTCAGTGTTACGTATTCCCCGTGTCATGCCAGATATTGATTTCCCTGATCCAAACACAAATAGCTATCAAACCTTACTTCCAATCTATCTACACTCACCCCTCAGCTTCATCATTACCCTCTCCCACTCAGCCATTCCACGCGGTTCCACACTTCCCACAGTCCTGACCTCTCATTTCAAGCCACTTGATTTCACCCAATTCTCCTCACCAAGCCAGCTTGACCACCACATCCCACCGACCTATTCCCTTTCATGTTGACCAATCACCCCCATTTCCACTACAAACCAACTGACCAATCGACCAATTTTTAACCCAAGTCAACTAATTAATTCACCCACCACATTGATTGATTTATAACACCACCTTCCGAATACATTATTTCTAATCTTTGATTTCCACATCATCTATTTTGTCTCTAATACGCCACTTATCTCAAAAGTCTAGAATAATCCACATCGCTTATTTTTTCCATCATAGTATTTTCTGTATAAATTCAATAATAGTCTATGTCACTTATTGTGCTTATATGTGTCTATGTCATTTAGTTTGTCTTTCAATTAACAAATCTTGTCTTTACTTCATAATTCAGTCTAACTTTTGTATTAGTTTATATTAATTGAAATATTAGTTTATATTATTTATATTTTCCGTTATTCGGGTTGTGTTTATACACCCCGCACTTTCGTCGTCTTTTATAAATATCTATCACACACCATTGGTCTATAGCGTATATATAGTTTTCCATCCCCTTAACATGTTTTTTTTCTTTTATTTTCTTATCTATCATTCCATTTGAACATTGGCGTACAATTTAATTTTTCTGTAGCAAATATTGGATCTTTTAATTGTATCTATCATACTTTTTATAATCATGTTACTTAACTATTCTCTTTTCTTTCATAGGTGACAACTCCGTGGCTGTGCCCACCTCATTTTGATGTCAAAGACTTATTTTTTTATAACGTAATACCACTCGTCATGATTAGTGCTTATTTAACATCTATTGTCATTTGACGATATCACATATCACTTTACAACACATCACTTTGCAACCCATCGCATGTTTGTTTGAAGCATACTCTTTGTTTGCCTCAACTTGCTGTTAGATAAAAAGGAAAAGTGATATACATGTATTGTTAAGTTTTCCTTATTTTCTCTTTTTTGCATTGTAATTTCCCTTTTCTGAGCGATTGTCTACATTGAAATTTACATTTTGAATTTAGTCTAAAATGAACCCTGTGCATCCTGCATGCTCACATAGCTTAAATAGGGGGTTTAACTCTCTGCATCACATATTTTACTACACACTTCCTGAAACCTCAAAAATTAATCAACACACTAAGACATTCTTTCACCTGGTTCATTGATTGAGATTTGATCACTCAACAAGAAACCATTTTAGACATTTGCTAGCCACAACTTACTTGAAACCAAACATAGTTTACCTTCTTCTAGGTCCTCTTACAACCATTTTATTTTTCCTTTCACACATGTTCTTCATCAAAACAAAAACAAACGCATAAAAAAAAATGTTTTCTTAACTTGTTTGTTTCAAATGGCACAAAACTTCATCCTAAATAGTTCTTGTATGTACCAATCACCATAATTTACCAACATTCACACTTCTTGTATGTACCCACAATCAAATACGTTAATCCAACCTCAAGAATCCTATCAAACATCTCCTCCAACTTTAACATACCAAGCTTCCTTATATCCTTATCTATCCACTCCTTATGTTGTACAACCAAGACCATCTTATACCTATCCTACACACACACACACTAGAAATAACTACAACCTTCATGCCAGTCGCATCAATTACTACTACTCCTCAGAAAATGAGCATGATCAATACCTCATGTTTGTCTCCATCTATCCCCCTTTACAAATGCTTTCACCATAACTCTAGTTCTCAACCATAGAGTTCTACTTTATCCCCGTCACCTTATGCCAATTCCACATCGTATTCCCCTCCCACATCATTTACCACACTTCATGTACCTCAACAATCACATCCATCCCACTATGTCCCTACATCCCAACATTACACAACCTCCCAGCCAGTTTGATCTCAACTCCTGGATATCTTCCAACAAACCTACCCAAATCCACCAACGTCAAATCCATTTCTACCTTCCACACCACACAATTTTGATTCTTATTCAATTAATAATATACATCTAGCACCTCTTTCAATACCCATACCCACATCCACCATTAATTACACACTTGAATATATGTCATACACTCCATCATCCACATCTATTCCATCTTTACCCATAATACCAACCATAGATCCAATCCCAATTCCTGCACCTATCACATTAGTCATTGAGACCAAATCTACACCGTCTTTCCCTCCTACATAATTTACCACATCTCATGTACCTCAACAATCTCATCCATCCCATTATGTCCCTACTTCCCAACATTACATAAATTCCCAACCAATTCGATATCAACTCCTGGATATCTTCCAACAAACCTACCCAAATCCACCACCACCTAATCCATTTCTACCTTCCACATCACACAATTTTGATTCTTATTCTATTAATATTGTACATATAACACCTATTTCAATACCCATACCCACATCCATCATTGATTCCACACCTAAATATACCTCATCCACTCCATCATCTACTTCTATTCCATCTTTACCCATAATACCAACCATAGATCCAATCCCAGTTCTTGCACCTACCATATCAGTCATTAAGACCACATGCACATCATCCTCCCCTCCTACATCATTTGAAAAACCTTTGAAATAACTTAAAATTACTTCAAATTCAAATAATCCTTCTGTTGAGTTGTGGAGCTCAATTACTTTAGATTAGCATGCAATGTGAAACTTGTTGGAAAACACAGTAACCGTCATCAGTTATGGAAGGACTGACATCAGTCACCTATGACTGACATCGGTCAGGCAAGGAGGAACCATCATCAGTTAGAGCTAACCGACATTGGTTACCTATGTGGGAGTTTTTTATTTAACTCTCGTGAATTAGATCTATTTTTTATCATTAAAGAAAATCTATTGATTGCAATTGCATGGATAAGTACCCTAAGTTTATATACACCTATATAAGCATGAAAGCTAGGGTTTAGATTTAAGAATTAAGAAGAATTTACAAAATTTGATGATTATTGCGAGAGAAAAAATTCTTGGAGAAGAAGCAAAAGCTTGAGGGAAATAAAATACTGTACATATGAGAGGTGTGGAAGATTGTAAATCTTCAATTGTATATCTTGTCAAAGCTTTGGATAATAGATTGGCTTGTTTCTTGGAGGATGTAGCCCACACTAGGTGAACCACATTAAATCTAGTGTTGATTTATATCTCTTGTTCTATATATTTCTTCTGGTAGAATATCCACATTTATTTGCATGTATGCTTAGATTTAATATATTATCTGTACAACCGGTGTGCTAACCCCAAAAAATGGTATCCGAGCTTTGTTTGAGGGTTTTGTGTGTTGAAATATTTACTCACAGAGTGTTTTTTGATTGAGTGGGAGCTACAACAATGACAAAAGAAAACAAATACAATGTAGAGAAGTTTGACGGATGAAATTATCAATTATGGAAGATGTTGATTGAGGATTATCTGTATCAAAGATATTTTTATTTACTGTTGGATGATAATTCTATACCTACAAATATGCCTGATGAAGAATGGAAGATTCTTGATAGAAAAGCTCTGGGATCTATAAGATTGAGCCTGGGAGCATCCGTGGCTTCCAATATTACAGAAGCGACTTCTACAATAGGGTTAATGAAATCTCTTGCTAATCTATATGAAAAACCTAGTGCTTCAAATAAAGTTTATCTGATGAAGAAACTATTTAGTTCTAATATGCATGAAGGTGGATATGCATCTAGTCATTTAAATGATTTTAGATCTATTGTAAATAAGTTAAAATCAGTTGATATTCTGTTTGATGATGAAGTGAAAGAACTTTTATTCTTATTTTATTTGCTTGATAGTTGGGATAACTTGGTAATGGTTGTTAGTAATAAAACATCTACTAATAATATTTTGAATTTTGATATTGTGGTTAGTATAATCTTGAATGAATAAATTAGCAGGAAGAGTACAGATGAATCATCATCTGGGAATGCTTTGAATGTCAAAAGTAGGGGTAGGAAGAAGGAGAGATCTAAGAGTAATAGGAAATCAAAGTCAAGGGATAACAAATCTAAATCTAGAGGTGTTGGGTTTCAGAATGGAACATGGGTTGAAACCATAGTCAGGGGATAACAAGTCCCTCCTCTTTAATAGGAGAGGTTTCCTTATTGAAAGCAGGAAAAACAAATGTAGAGATATACAACTCTCAATGTTTGGACCTTGATATTCTGGAATGTTTTCGTACTTAAAAGATTATCAATAAGAAGGAATGGAAGAATATAGATATGGGGGAAGGAAGAAAACAAAAATGCTTTTGGGAAATATAGATAACAAAGTATCTCCCTACTCACATTGAACCAAGAAAATATAGTAAAGGATCAATTACTTCACCACCGATGCAAATCTGCAGACACAAAGTTCTAAGGATTACACAGACCAAAACACAAAGTTTCTATTGAATGCCAAACAAATGATATATTGAATCAAGCCAGGAGAGAGAGAGATATATATATAACAGAGGAAAATAAGAAAAGAAAGAACTTCTGTATTGAATTACTTCAGAATTTACAACCTTCCTAGAAAACCAGAATCCCCCTTTTTCCCATGGCCCAAACCATGTTCCTATAACAATTCCTATACATCCATACTTTTTCCCCAAGAAAATCATATCCGAAAGGAATAATGTTTGTTGCAGATCCGCTTTTGGAAAGTGACATGAAACAAACGCACTCATGAAAACTGGAGGTTCAAAAAGGTGAATATTTCATCAGTTCGAGCAGGATTATTTTAGCAGGGGGCATCTCATGATTTTCTTCTTCATGTGGTCCTGCCATTTCCACCTTTTAACCATTTTCATAGCACTCAAGTGCTTGCTAGTGAGTTTTCTCCCCTTTTTTATTGCGTATTCCCGATAAACTCCGTTTTCTGATTATTAAACTTTACATCCCTTTAAACTTATCGATTTGGCTCCATAATAAACCAAAAAAGCATCTCATGGAGAAATGACAAGGGTACAAAGAAAAATAATCAAGAATGATCCATTTTTGTGTTTTGCAAAGCTCTGGTTTGTTAATGGTGCCAAAAACCAGATGAGTGCATTTGGATATCCTTTCCACCTTTTACCTTCAAATTTGGACCCTACATGTGGCAAGATCCAAGTAACGACGACCCTGGTAGAGAAATTTGTATTTCTTAACATTTGGGAGAAAAAGCGTGATTTCTTATTTTTCTCTACCCTCCTACAACTCTGCCAAAAGTCAGACACGTGGCGCTTGGAAAAAGGGGTCACGGCTCAATTTGCAACATTTTAACCTTTTGGTAAAAAAGGCTCAAATTCTCAATTTCCCTCGCAGGCCCACTGTTCCGATTTCATCCTTCAACACGTGGCATCTCCTGACTGGGTGTGGGAATCAACTTCAGTTTTATACTTTATCTATTTTTGAAAAGGGGAAAAATTCCAACTTTTCCCCGAAAGTTCGTGCCCCTGCCATTGACTTTTCAACATGAACACGTGTCCTTTTCTGATTGACTGTGGATTTCAACTCGGGATTTATCCTTTCACATGGGTGGGGCCGCGGGTCATTTTACAAATTTTTTCCCTTTCACCATAATGCCTTAGAGAATAAAATGGATCTGGCACCCCAAACTTCTGCCAAAACTGCTCCAGCTAATCAAGGACCAGCGGGGATGTAGGGTAAATCTGACATTTTTTCCAAAATCACCAAAAGTGATAAGTTCATAAAAGAACCCGTCTAGCCACATCCAATGGGAAACAAACGCGTAGCTTCACCTTTCTGAGCAATAATTTGACGGGGAAAAGAACATAGGAAGTTACAGGAAACGGGGGAAAACACCATTTTTGCTCCCAATGAAGAATTTATTTCCCTGCAAAAAGGTTAAGAACAAAAAATGTAAGATCCCATGCATTCCAAACACATAAAAGGAGAACTAAAATCATTTCCAATCAATTTAAAATAGATAAAATGTTTTAACGACAGTAGATACTGAGGAAATTTTGGATTAAAATCGTTGTGGGAAATGAAAATGAGCATCTGAGGAGTTTAAAAACATGAATTTCTTCTATGGCAGGGCTCCAATTTTCATAAAATTTACATTCAAAAGGGTGGGGAAAATTGAGATCACAACAACTGGCTCCTTCTGTGCATGATTTGGTAGAGGAAAGAGGAAAAATCAAGAACCTTAGAGAATTATGGGGATGAATCAGATCGAATTAGTGTCTTAGCCAATGGGCAATGGTTTACAAAAAGATAGAAATATCAACACGAACAGAAAACACAGAAAGGAAAACAAGGAAAACAAAAACCAGGAAAGTGAAGCACTATACAAAATGTACAGAGGGACTGCCAAAACTCATAGGTTTTGAACAACATCAAAACTTTCCCACTATAAGGAAATGAGAGAGGAGAATCATCCATGTAATCTAAGTAAAAAGAGTTCTCACCAACAAAATGTCCGATTTTAAAAGGACCAAGCCAAAGGGAATCAAATTTACCATGACTGCCTCGAGGTTCATGCCTTTCTGTCCTAAAGAAGAACATTGTCTCCCACTTGAAAATTTATGGGTTTAAACTTTTTATTAAATAGAGCTTTTACCTTGAGTTGATGAGTTGATATTGTGTCAACCACTTGTAATCTGTCTTCATTCAACTTCTGGAGGTACATAATTCTTTTTTCCAATGAATCGGTAAAGCTTGCATCCTCAATGGCCTTCACTCAAATTTAAGGCTGGCAGTTCTAATGTCACTGGAAGCTGAGACTTCAACTCCATATACCACTTGAAAAGGAGACATTCCAATGGCTCTCTTAGGTGTAATCTTATATGCCCATAAAGCATCATATAGTTTCTTATGCCAATTCCTTTTAGAGTCATTAACAAGCTTCTCAGACAATGGTGACCAAGTTCTTGTTAGTTGATTCTGCTTGTCCATTCCCTTGGGGATAGTAATATGAAAACTGTGCAAGGGAAATACCATATCCATAGTAGAAATCCATCATCTCAGTAGAAGAAAAATTGGAAGCATTGTCAGTGACAATCTTGTTTAAGTATCCCAAACCTTATTAATATGTGCTCCTTGATGAAGTTGCATACTACTTCAGAAGTAGTACTTTTAACTAGAATGGCTTCCACCCACTTGGTGAAATAATTAGTGGTAGTTAAAACATGAGTATACCCTACACTTGAAGGTGGATTGATTGTCCTAATGAATTACAAACCCCATTGTTGAAAAGGTTCCTTAATCACTACTGGTTTGAGAGGTAAAGCAGCCAATTTAGGTCTTCTAACAAAGGTTTGACATGCTTCACACTTTCCTACCCACTTTGATACATATTTGAACAGGGTAGGCCAATATTACCTAGCACGGAGGATTTTGTGGGTCTATGACAGCAGAAGAGAAACGACCTCCACAGGCCTGGTCATGAAAAGCTGAGAACAATTTCTTTTACTACTCTTTGTCAACACATTTCGAAAACCTTCCATCTATGCCTCGTTTGAACAATGCATTTTCCCACAACACATATTGTGCAGACCTTAGATTTATGGATATCTTTTCCTTGGTACTAAAATGGGATGGACATTGTCCATAAGTAAGAAAGTGTGCAATGCCACCATACCATTCATCAGTTGAGCTAAGGAAAATAACAACAGGGATATCAACTTCCTCCTTAGACAATTTGGCATCAGCTCCTTCAGCAATGAGTTCACATAATCCCTTTCCTCAAAATAGCTTAGTAGGTTTGATGTCAAGATCATACTCCTGAAATTTGGCTACCCAATTGTCTCTCTTGGTTCCAAATTCTTGTTGTGTAAGAATAGATTTAATAATTGTATCAGGTACAAGCACAATAGAATGAGAGTTGAGAAAGAAAATACGAAACTACTTCACAATTTTGACCACTGAAAAAGTATGTTTCTCCTTCATGGTGTACTTCAGCTCATGGGATTTCAAAATATAACTCATGAATGCTATAGGGAGTTCATGACCTTCAGCATTCTCCTGGGTTAACAAAGAAGCTAGAGTAATTTCAGTAGCATAGCAATCATTAATGAAGTCCTTGCTATAATCAGGGCATGCCAAGATTGGAGTCTTTTCTATAGCTCTCTTGATGTCTTCAAATGCAACCTTTCCTTCAGAGGACCAACCAAAAGTCTACTTCCCTTTCATCATGTGGGATATGCTCAAAGTAAGTTCAGAAAAATCAGGTATGAACCTTCTTAAGAAGGTTATCTGGCCAAAGAAAGAGTGCACACCCTTCTTACTGTGCAGAGAGGGATCTGCTAAATCATCTGGACTCTTTCTGGATCAATATTGATTCCCTCCTTGGAGACAATGTGTCCCAATAATTTTCCCTTACTGAAAAAAAAAATAGATTTCTTGGGATTCAAGGATATTCCATGCTCTCTACAATTTTTGAGGACATTTTCAAGGTGTTGGAAATGATCAGCTCTGGTTTTTGAAAACATAGTCAGATCATCAAGGTATACAACTATGCATTTTCTCTTGATACTTCCAAAGGCTAGGTCCATTTACCTTTGAAAGGTGGCACCAACATTGATGAGGCCAAAAGGCATTCTCCTATAAACAAAGGTGCCCTAAGTAGTGGTAAATGCATTCTTATGCTGATCTGCAAATGCTTACTTCTACTTGATTATATATTGAGAATCCATCAAGCATGGACAACATTTCTGAACCTATAATAGCTTGCAACACTTGATCCAGTTATGGGGAGAGGATAATTTTCCTTCAAAGAGGCTTGATTCAAATTCCTAAAATCAACACAAATTCACATCTCACCATTCTTCTTCCTAACAGGCACAATATTATCAATCCACATTGAATGGTGAATGGGGAAAATGATATTAGCCTTCAGTAACTTTTGGATATCTCCTGAAAGATTGTATCAACAATTTTAGGTTTATATTGCCTCTTACTTTTTCTCGAAGGGCTTGATCCCAGGTTTTATAGGAATGAAATGCTACATCTCTTTTGGCTAAAAATCCTTAAGATCATCATAATAATAGGAAAGAACATCAACATACCTTTTCAACAGATTTGCTGCTTTCTCTCCTCTCCTCTTGTGTGCAACACTTTCCAATGTTTACTAGCATGGGTTCATTAAGACTCCCAATGTTTATCTTTTCATAGTCAGCAAACTGTTGAGCTTCTTTAGAAGTTTTGGACTTGATGTTCCTATCATGTTTATCAAATAACTCTCCCAAACTTACCAGCCCTTTAGGTATCTTATTACGTTTCAGTTTTATGTAGCCATCATGATCCATTTCTTCTTTGTTATCTTCTTCCTTTGGGGGAACACACTCTCTAGGCAGATTTACACTTCCTTCAAAGTACAAGATGATGAAAATTATCTCTTAGTTCAAGGAAGGAAAGCAAGTGTTTATCATCATTAAAGACCTGCCAATTGTTTGCATTTTCAGGCACACTAAGCCTATGAATCATCTCAATGGTGAATTTATCTTGGGAGAAATATAAATGAGGGATCAGTAGAGACCCCGAGACTAGCCAAGGAATAAGCCCTGGTGTTTCTTTCCCTTGGCATGGATTTAATGGAAAAGGCATAAATGAACTTAATAGAATCCTAGACCAAATTCCTGTAACATTTCAACCTTTTATTCTTTACTTGAAAGAGATCTCCGACCTATTTTAAAATCATATCTGCATCTCCACAAGCAAGGAGATTCTTGATCTCCATCTCTTTTTCCATGCTTAAACCGAGGATGAGAGCCTCATAGTCAGCTATATTATTTGTGTTTTTCAAATTTGAGCTTGAAGGAGAAAAGATGAATTTTCCCTTGAGGAGAAATAATACACCACACCAGCTCTAGAACCAGCTGAGGAGCAGCTCCCATCAAATTCCAATATCCAAATACCATTAGGATCAAGAAGACACTTCCTTAGGATGTTTAGCCTCATATTGTGACATGATCATGTAGTTACCATGACCAATGTCCTCGTAAAGTATTTATGCCTTTGAAGTCATCTATTTTTTGCATGATATATTCAATTTGTTTCTCAGGTAGTAGATTCTTCATTTTCCCATTCACTGGATTAGGATCTTGTGACCAATCCATCATGATTTCTCCTCTAACATCTTTGCAAAAATTTCTACTCAGCAGCATGCTGTAGGAATGGGGTAATATCAACTACCAAAATGGTGGCTAAAACTCTCTTCTCTGGCAAAGCAGCAAAGGCTACTTGTGCATCCTTGATCCTTCCAACCAATGACACTTCTCTACGATTCCATTGAGTAACATGAAAAAAAACTGTGGGTTAGGGTTAAGCCTAGGACATGAGCTACCTTAGCAGGCATCACATTATCTGAAGCACTAGAATCAATAACACAATTATTAATTTTTTGGCTAGCTATGAGGAGAGTTACATAAAATGGTTTGATCTTTTCATCAGATGAATTGAATACTACCACATGGCTTGGTTGAGATGAAGGAGAAGGAGTGGGAAAGAAACCTTTAAAACTAGGGGATGAAGGCTTGGATTTGGAATTTATAAATTCTACCATCTTAGCAAAGGCCTTGGAATGGATTTGGTAGAATTCAGCTTCTGAGATCTGGATCTTAATTTTCTTGAGATGGTCAATAATGTCAAAATGAGGCCAGAGGTAGATGGAGCATCATTAATACGAGTAGATGAAACTTTTTACTTATCAACTCTATCATTTGAAGGAAAAGAAGTTTTAGGAGTAGAAATAGAGGAGGAAGGAACAATAGAACCTACCTTAGGTGTGGAAGAAGTTGGAATAGAAGATCCTCTCCTTGCAATCAGTAGAATGGACCGTAGGGGGATCCTTAGATATTTTAGCAGGCTGCACCAATTTCTCCTTCTTGTTGGCTTGCTCAAGATTCGTGATAGCATATGATTCATTGTTCATCTCTGTAACTCTTTCTTCATAATCATCCTCTTCATCTATACCATCTGTGGTGAGAAAATGAACATGAGATCCACTCCACTCTTATAATTTTTCATCAACTTATCCTCTTCATTTTCTTCACAGATTTCATCCTCCTCCTCATCATTAGGCTCTAACACTTCAGATGTTGCATTGACTAGAAATTTAATAGGTGGGGCTTCAATTTCCAGTCTGATTTGAGTAGAGGGAAACTGGTTTCTAGGCTGAAAGTTCTTCCTAGGAACATACTGAAAAAGAAGCATGCTCGCTAAACTGCTTCTTGAGAGTAATAAGATCATTAGCAAGTTTATGTACCAACTAATCTACATTATCTCCAGGAGAAGATGTGGAAGAAGGAAATTCTTTGGATTTGGATGATTCTCTCCTTAGCTTGCCAAACATGATCAGATCATCTTCAACACTAACAGACAAACCTCTAATCAACATCTAAAGTGGCAAGGTTAGTTCTTATAAGTGCATAGATCACTTCAGGCAGTTGGGCATTAAGGAAGAAACATTTATGAACCTGATCCACAGGGCGTGTGTTTTATGGTATCTTATTAACTAGCTTATTGAATTTGGCCACAAATTTACCTCATGGGCTCATGTGACTCTTCCTTGATTTGAGAAATCTGGTCCAAGAGGGCATGTACATCCTCAACAGGTTTGAAATGCTGCTCAAACTAGTTCATCCTGTTGTTCCAATTGGTGATGGATCTAGTAGGGGGATGATAGAAGCAATCAAGTAGATTATCTTGCAATGTCTCTATAAAAATTCTAACAGAGATATCCTCATGTTCAACTCCAAGAACACCACAAGTAACAATGAAGGCTGCAATATGTTCATTTGGATGAACCTTCCCATCACCTCTAAATTTAGGGAAATTCTTCCTATTTCGTCTAGGAAATTCATGCAACGGATGGGGAAGAGAAAGAGGAAAAACCCTTCGGCCTCAAGGTAGAGGAGCTATGCCTGCCATCCTTGGAAAGATTGTTTGGAGAGGAACTGAAACATACCAACAAGAATTAAATCATGCAAATTAGGACTGATTTGATCTTGAGGGATGTCACTCCCAGAATTTTTGTCTCTAGCAGGAGGAGTGCTTGTAAATCTTGTTTGTCTTCTTTTTCTTGATGATGGAGGGAGAGAGAAACATTGATAATCCAGAAGTTGGAAATGAGGGTATTCTTCCCCAAGGGTTCTTCTACCCCGACTATATCTTGGAGTCACCAGATCAAAGATGATCAAGAAGTTGTTATTCAAAAATTGGAATCCATTTACAATGAATTCCCTAACGGAGTCGCCAAAAACTATTGGGTTTCAGAATGGAAAATGGGTTGAAACCACAGTCAGGGGACAACAAGTCCCTCCTCTTTAATGGGAGAGGTTTTCTTATTGAAAGAAATAAAAACAAATGTACAGGTATAAAACTCTCAATGTTTGGACCCTGATATTCTGGAATGATTTCATACATGAAATTTTATCAATCAGAAGGAATGGAGGACTATAGATATGGGGAGAAGGAAGAAAAGCAACAATGCTTTTGGGAAATATACATAACAGATTATCTCCCTACTTACATTCAACCGAGAAAATATAGTAAAGGATCAATTACTTTGCCACTGACTGCAAATCTGTAGACAAAAAGTTCTAAAGATTCACACAGACCATAACAACAAAGTTTCTATTGAATGCAAAACAAATGATCCATTGAATTGAGCAAGGAGAGAGAAAGATATAATAGAGGAAAATAAGAAAAGAAAATAAGTTCTGTATTAAATTACTTTAGAATTTACAACCTTCCCAGAAAACCATAATCCCCCTTTTTCACATGGCCAAAACCATGTTCTTATAAAAAATCGTATACATCCATAATCTGTCCCCAAGAAAATATTATCTGAAACGAATACTGATTTGTTGCAGATCTGACTTTGGGAAAGTGACATGAAACAAACGCACTCATGAAAACTCAGAGGTTCAAAAAGATGAATATTTCATCAGTTTGAGCATGATTATTTTAGCAGGGGGCATCTCATGATTTTCTTCTCCATGTGGCCCTATCCATTTCCACCTTTTAACCACATTCATATCACTCAAGTGCTTACTGGTAAGTTTTCTCCCCTTTTTTTCATCTCGTATGCTTGATAAACTCTCATTTTCTGAATGATCAAACTTTACATCCCTTTAAACTTATCGATTTGGTTCCATAATAAACTAAAAATTCATGTTATGGAGAAATGACAAAAAAATACAGAGAAAAATAATGAAGAATGATCCATTTTCGTGCGTTTTGTAGAGCTATGGTTCGTTCATGGTGTCAAAAACTAGATGAGTGTATTCAGATATCCTTTCCCCCTTTTACCTTCAAATTTGGACCCTACACATGGCAAGGTCCAAGCATGTGACGGCGCTGTGGTTAGAAATCTACATTTCTTGACATTTGGGAGAAAAAAGCACGATTTCTCATTTTGCTCCGCCCTCCCTACAACTCCGCCAAAAGCCAAAGACGTAGCACCATCTGAGTGGCTAAGGAAATGTCGTTCAAATCTACCATTTAAAATATTTATAACAAAAAAAATCAAATTGTCAAAAACCTCCACCGGCCCACTTTGACTTTTCAACGTGAACATGTGGCACAACATAATTGGGATATTGGAACGTGGCTCAATTTGCAACATTTTAACCTTTTGGTGAAAAAGCCTGAAATTCTCAATTTCCCTCGCAGGGCCCGCTGCTCTAATTTCATCCTTCAACATGTGGCATCACCTGACTAGTTGCGGGAAAGTGCTTCCGTTTTATACTTTGTCCACTTTTGAAAATGGGGAAAATTCCAAATTTTCCCCCGAAATTCCATGCCCCACTGCCATTGACTTTTCAACCGAGGCCACATGTGTCCCTTTTTGATTTGACTGCGGGCTTCAACTCATAATTTATCCTTTTGCATGGGTGGGGCCATGGCTCATTTTAGAAATTTTCACCATTTTCGTTGTAATGCCTTAGAGAATAAAATGGATCCGTCGCACTGAAATTCTGCCAAAATTGCTCCAGCCAATCAGGGACCGGTGGGGATGCGGGAAAATATGACATTTTTTCCAAAATCACCAAAAGTGATAAGTTCAGACAGGAACCTGTCCGATTGCATCCAATGGGAAACAAACGCGTAGCTTCACCTTTCTGAGAAAGAATTTGATGGGGAAAATAAAGTAGGAAGTTACAGGAAATGGGAAAATGCCTTTTTTTTCTCCCAATGAAGAATTTATTTCTCTACAAAAAGGCTAAGAACAAAAAATGAAAGATCCCACACATTCCAAATGCATAAAATTGAGAACTAAAATCATTTCCAATCAATTGAAAATAGGTAAAACATTTTAACAGTAGCAGACTGAGGAAATTTTGATTAAAAAACGTCGTGGGAAATGAAAACGAGCATCCGAGCAGTTTGAAAACACGAATTTCTTATATGGACAGGGCTCCAATTTTCACTAATTTAGATTCGAAAGGGTGGGAAAAATTGAGAGGACAACAAGAGGTAAGGGAATTACTTGTTGGAAATGTGGAAAGAAAGGACATGTAAAGAAATATTGTTGGTCAAAGGATATAGAGAACCAACAACAAGACAAAGGTAAAGAAGTAAATCTTACTGCAGTAGAGGTAATGTAATATGCTCTTATTATTTTTTTAGATAATAGAATTAAATCATGGGTTTTAGATTCAGGAGCTTCTTTCCATGTAACCCCTAATAAGGGCTATTTCAGAAATTATGTCTAGGGTAATTTTGGGCATGTTTATTTAGGTGATGATGAACCTAGAATTATTACGGGTAAAGGGGAAGTTCATCTAAAATTGTAGAATGGAAATACATGGGTATTGAAAGATGTGAGGCATGTGCCAAGCCTCAAGAGGAATCTTATTTCTGTAAGGCAACTAGGTGAATCTGGTTACATGGTTACTTTTACAGGAGCCTCTTATAAATTCATAAAGGGTGGTCTTGTTGTGGTAAGAGGTAAGAAGGTAGGGATGTTATATTTATCTAAATGTGTTACTGATTCCTTTTCAACATTATCTACTTCAGATTCAAATGCATGCATGTGGCATAATCGGTTGGGCCATATGAGTTAAAACAAAGTGCAAATCTTAAAGGATAAGGGTAAGTTATTAGATTTGAAATATTTAGATCTTGATTTCTGTGAGCATTGTGTCTTTGGAAAGCAAAAGAGTGAGATTTATCAAAGTTAGGGCAACTAAGAAGTAATAGAAATTGGAGCTTGTACACTTAGATGGGTGGGGACCAGCTCAGGTAGCTTCTCATGGAGGATCCTAGTATTATGTTACTTTCATTGATGATGCTACAAGAAAGGTATGGGTTTATTGTATTAAACATAAATTTGATGTTTTTGAGACTTTTAAAAGATGGAAAGACCTTGTTGAGAATGAATCAAATTCAAAGTTAAAGTGCCCTAGATATGACAATGGTGGTGAATAATGTAGCAAAGATTTCAATGATTATTGTTCAACGAATGTGATACGTAGAGAAAGAACGGTTCCAAGAATACAATAGGAGAATGGTGTTGTAGAAAGAATGAATAAGACAATCATGGAACATGCTAGAAGTATGAGGATACATCCAGGATTTCCCTTGCATTTTTGGGCAGAAGTAGTTGATACAACAATTTATTTGATTAACTGTGGGCCTTCAAGTTCACTAGATGGAGGAATACCAGAGGAAGCTTGGACTGGAAAAGAGGTAAATCTTTCTTTTCTTAAATTTTTTGGTTCAGAAGCTTTTGTGCATGTTGATAAGGAAAATAGGAAAAAGTTGGATGCAAGATCCAAAAGATGCACTTTCATTGGTTATGGATCTGGTGATTTCGGATTCCGTTTTTGGGATTTAGAAAATTATTAGATTATTAAGAGTCGTGATGTTGAATGGAATGAAAAGAGAATGTACAACGATCAAATTTTTGTACCCAAAGATGAACTAGTTGAGAAGTTTGTGAATGAAAATGAACTCTCAGATTTAAAAGTAATACCGACAAGGTTACATAATAACCAATTTCAATTGAGCCCTGACCAACATCGGTCAATAGAACCGGTATTGGTTATGGAAGAGCAAAACTAGATGTGAATACTATATTGAGTTTAGTTCTAGTAGAAGATTTGCATTTTGAGAAACTAGATGTGAAGACGGATTTCCTTCTTGGTGATTTGGATGAAGAGATTTATATGCAATAATCACTTGGGTATGAAGTAAATGGTAAGGAGAAATTAGTGTGGAGGTTGAAAAATAGCCTATATGGGCTCAAGAAAGCTCCCAGGCAATGGTACATGAGGTTTGATAGTTTTATGCATGAGCATGGTTACTTGAGATGTGAATTTGACCATTGTGTTTATTTCAAGAAGCTTGAAAATGGGAGCTATATTATTTTGTTACTGTATGTGGATGATATGCTTATTGCAGGATATAGTATGCAAGACATTGGTGAGCTTAAGGGAAAGCTAGCTCACACATTTGTTGTGAAGGATTTAGGAGCTGTAAAAAGAATCCTTGACATGTAAATACATAGAGACAGGAAGAACAAGAAATTGTATTTGTCTCAGAAGGATTATATCTACAGGGTGTTAGAAAGGTTCAAGATGTAAAATGCAAAACCTGTTAGTACACCTATGGCTGGAAACTTCAAATTGAGTAAATATCATTGTCCATCATCACATGAGGAGGTCAAATACATGACACCAGTGTCATATGCTTCAGTAGTTGGGAGTCTCATTAATTCTATGGTATGTACCAGACTAGACATTGCATAGGCAGTCTGAGTTGTGAGTAGATATATGGCCAATCCAGGTAAAGTGCATTGGAAAGCAGTCCAATGGGTACTCAGGTATTTGAAAGGGACGTCTAGCATATGGTTATGCTATGGAGGCTCAGATATTTCATTATGTGGCTATGTTTATTTGGATATGGTTGGGGATACAGATGGTAGGAGGAGCACTACTAGTTATATTTTCATAGTAGGTGGGATGATAGTTAGATGGATTTCAAGATTGCAGAAGGTTATGACTTTGTACACTATAGAGGCAGAGTATGTTGTATCTATGGAGGCTAGCAAGGAGGTGATATGAATGAGTAGGTTCATGGAAGAGTTGGGAAAAGATCAAGATGATTGTAAGTTGTTCAGTGATAGTCAAAGTGTAATTCATTTAGTAAAGAACTCAACATTTCATTTGAGAATGAAACACATTCAGTTGAGGTATCACTTCATATGACAAGTATTAGAGGATGGGAAGTTGAATCTTGAAAAGATTCCTACAAGCGAGTACCCCCGCGGATATGCTAACGAATCCATTAGCAAAGAAGAATTTGGAGCTGCACTCCACTTCTATTGGTATTCGAGTTTGAGACTTGAAGAGGAAGAAAAAAATCTAGGGAAGGATCCAAGAATGATGCTATACAGGTATGGTGTAGTAATTAATCTCCACATGGGAAATTGTTGAGTTGTAGAGCTCAATTACTTCATATTAGCATGCAATGTGAAACTTGTTGGAAAACATAGTAACCATCATCGATTATGGAAGGACCGGCATTGGTCACCTATGACCGGCATCGGTCAGGCAAGGAGGAACCGTCATCGGTTTGGGCTAACCGACATTGGTTACCTATGCGGGAGTTTTTTATTTAACTCTCGAGAATTAGATCTATTTTTAGCATTAAATAATATCTATTGATTTTAATTGCATGGCTAAGTGCCCTAAGTTTATATACACCTAGATAAGCATGAAAGATAGGGTTTAGATGTAAGAATTAAGAAGAACATGCAAAAATTTGATGATTATTGTGAGAATAATTGTGAGAGAAAATAATTCTTGGAGAAGAAGCAAAAGCTTGAGGGAAAGAAAACACTGTGCATTTGAGAGGTGTGGAAGATTGTAAATATTTAATTTTATATCTTGTCAAATCTCTGGATAATAGATTGGTTTGTTTCTTGGTGGATGTAGCCCACACTGGGTGAACCACGTGAAATCTGGTGTTGATTTATATCTCTTGCTAGGTATATTTCTTATTGTAGAATATCCAATTTTATTTGCATGTATGCTTAGATCTGATATATTATCTGTACAGCCAATGTGATAACCCCAACACCTTCTACCCTCATTAGCACAACCAAATCAATGTCCACCTTCCTTAGATTCCAACAAACAAATATTTATTCCTACGCCTATATTAGTACCTACCTTCTGATCCTTTAGTGGAAATTATTGTTGTTCCTCCCAAGGACACAACCTTTCAAATATTGCCTCAAAATTCCCTTATACAGGAAATTAATATTCCTTCTTCTAAACAATATAACCCCCACACCCCTTCAACTAAAACCAAAATCATCCAACACTATGCAAATCATGTCTGGCTTCCATCCATCAAGA
This sequence comes from Taxus chinensis, assembly GCA_019776745.2. Lineage (NCBI taxonomy): Eukaryota > Viridiplantae > Streptophyta > Pinopsida > Cupressales > Taxaceae > Taxus > Taxus chinensis. Next base: position 718,821,547 of record CM034148.1, read on the forward strand.
CATAAACATGCTTGAACTTTGTCCTCAACATCCGCAACTATCTCAAACATCCACTCCTTTTCCAAAGACCAAGAAATTTTACATTGACAAAGCACCTCATAACACTTCAGTTGAATCATGTACGGAGGTCTTCCGAAACTTGTTACAAATGTTTGCAATCACGCTTCTGCCTATTACGGCCTTTGAACCCAGTAGAAATAAGCCATTGTGGTTTAATTCCAACCTTGTTTGCACATATCATCATACCCTTGGACATGATATTTGACATTGTAGAGCATTTCAAGCCATTTTTTCATGACTTCATTAAGGGAAGGACACATCCTTCCTAAACCAAACCTATATCTTCCTTCCACTTCAACATCTACACCTTTGACCTCATCTATATAAATGCAAAATGTCCCCCTCATTCTTCACAAACTTCCACAACCATGTCACCCTCCAAATTAAGAATATTTTAAAGAGGATCCTTCATTGTCCATCAAAGTGATTCAACTAACTCCTCAGTCTGGTCCACGTGACCTTGAATCATCAACTAACATTAAAACTAAAACCAAAACACCAAAACTGCAATGTAATCCCATCCCTATCCTTAGCATCTATACCAGTTCATACATCGACATCATAGACTTCCACGTCTAAATCCAAGCCAAAACATCATCTTAAAACCCATAAAAGTTATCTTCTTTTGGACACTTCGATTGGGTCCTACTTAGGCATCCTTCAACATCTAATTCAAACTTCTACGATCTTGCTTCTTCCCATTAGACATTGGGATCCTTATAGTAGGAAACCTCTATGGTTCAATCCCAATTGCATTTGTGCCTATCATCATGTTCCAGGCCACAACATTGAACAGTGTAGGGCCTTTCAGACCATCGGCCATGACCTCATTAAGGAAGATGATTTCCTCATTCAGGGGGAACATCCTTCCCCATCCACAACATGTACAACTCATGTTTCTACATCCTCATCCATCAGGTTTCCTAACACTCCCCCATCCCCATCTATTACGCCTTTTCCTAATACACCATCTATTGATTCTATCTCATTTCCTCTTTCCACACTTTTACTCATGCCAACCACATCAACTAGTGTGACTGTCACCACATCATCATCTTCTTCCACATCATTTGAAGAATATTAGACACAATCATCCAAAAACATCTCATACAACGAAATCCCAAGCAATTGCATCAAGATCTAAGTTGAAGGATTCCAAAGAAAATACATATACTAATGTATCAATTGAATCATATGCGGAAACCCTTCAAAACTTATTACAAATTTCCACCATCACGCTCCCACATATCAAGGCATTTAACCCAAATGGTAGGAATCCATCATGGTTTGATCCCCACCTCATTTGTGCCTACCATCACACCTTGGGTCATGGAACTAAGTTTTGTAAGGCCCTTCAGACTATCATCCATGTTCTCATTAAAAGATACAACCTTTTGAGGATTATCCCTCTACCATTTTATCCACAACTAATTCCACGTCTATCAAAGTCTCTAAGTCTTCTCCTCCATCCTCCATTAACATATCTCCTTCGCATGTTATTCCTCATATAGAAGGTCCTCCCTTATTCATCAACATTGTTTTCCTATGATCCCAAACTCATCTACCTAATCCAAATCTAAGGTTATCATCATCCAATCTTTTTCATCTATCCACATCTAATTTTCCTACAATGATATAATCTCTTTCGCTAGGGGATTAGCCTCCCCTTGTCCTTGAGCATATCATCCATATTGACACATTTCATATCTAAACAAATATCCTTTCACGTTGAGAGACTTTAATCCTTGACATTGTTTTATTTACCTCATCCAAATCTATCCAATATAATCTAACCCTGCCCAAATATTCATCTCATTTGAAGCCCACTATTGTGGCCATATACGTCTATCCCTTAGGGGACCATTTATTTGCATTTTAATCCCATTGTGGTGACCATGTTTGTCTCTCCGTTAAGAGACCATATTTCTATCTTTTTCATTAAATTCCACCTTTGTGGCCATGATTGTGTCATCAAATTCCTCCTTTGAGGCCATGTTTTTCCCTTCCAATAAGGGACCATTTATGTTCATCAAAGTCTAATTTTGAGGCCATATTTGTCCTTCCATTGAAGGACCATATTTTCACCAAAGTCCACCTTTTGTGGCCATGATTGTGTGCCTTTTAAAACCCACCATTATGACCATCTGTTCATCTCGTTAGGGAAACATATTTTCTCTTACTGAAAGGGGTAGTGCATAGTTTTACCTTCACTCATCCTCCCAAAGTTCTTATCTTATCTCGGATGAAACAAAAGTTCACTCCCAATTGGATCAGACCATATATTATCACACATAAGTATGGGTTTGGGGCTTATCACTTGGCTTCCCTTGATGGTGAACCAGAGATCAAACCCCTTAATGCATTGCACCTACGACCATTCTATTGTTAGAAACATGCACCTATGAGCATAGTCTTATCTTTAGACCATGTCTCTAGTATTAGCCCCTTTTGTCTATTATGGTAATGATATGAATTATGTGGTCTACTGTCACTACTTTGATATGACCTTGAATATGAGTACCATGACTCTAATCATAGCATATTCATTATGGATAAGTTCTCCCATTTGGTGAGAACCCCATAATCATTACATCCATCACCCTCTAAGTTTCCTATTGAAGTCATGCAAAGGGTCCAGGGGTATCTCTTCTACAGTCATCATCCCCCTCCTAAGTGGTCTACTTAGCTATTCACAACTCTCCCCCCATACAAAGCTAAAAATTAATGTATGCAAAAAGAAAAATTGAAGTTATTAAAAAAAGATTGATCCCTCGAAGGACAACTGTTCATGCAAAAAAAAGAGAATAAAAAGGGAAAGTAAAAATAAAAGCATGCAAATCAAAGTCAAAATAAAAATCATAAGAAATAGACCAATCCCTTGAAGGACGGATATCATGTATATTATTATTGCCATCCATATTATGTATATAGTAGACCATATGCTCGAAGGATGACTACTCTTTTGTTATGGCATTCGAAAGACTTCCCACTTTGATTAGCCTTCTTTTTATCAACATTCCCAGAAAGCTTCCTGCATTGATCAACTTTCTTCTATTATGTTTCTTTCCCTTTCCTAGAGTTGGGGCATAGAATTAAGGAGCACCACCTTTGGAGAACCTTCTTCCCGCATACAAGTTACATCTCAAATCCCTAGTCATGTCAATATTAGGTTTATGAGAATCTTTCATCCATATTTCTCTCATGGTCTTTTGGTATAACTAAATATCGTTGGTTATGTGTTAAAACCTGCTATTGGCTGTAAATGTAATTATTTGAGTAGCACCTTATTTTTGTTTACCTCTTATCTAGTTTGAAGCATGGTTTTCTTGCATGCCCCTTATTGCGGTCATGTGACATTCATCTCATTAAAGTCATCTTTTATCATAATCGCATTCTTCAAAATCAAATTTCAAATCGTAAATATGCATTCATAAATTTACTCCTAAGGATGTCCCTTATTAGCGTCATCCATAAAATCATGGAATTAGTTACTATTTCTACACACTCTCTTTAATGTACTATTTGGTTTGGGAATTCTACTTGAGAATATCTCTCAAGTAGCATTCATTATCCAATAGCTCCTCATCCCCCAACATGACTAATGTGACCTTTCTCCATCCATACTCTCTCATTGTCCTTCTCTTCTTACCAATTATCCACCCATTACCATTCTCATCACTCTTGTTCTTGTCTATCATTTAGCACAGACATCATTTTCTTCACCATTCCAGGATTTTCATCCCCAGTTTGGGATGTCTACGTAACTATCCACGTAGCTTGAAAAAACTATTCGAAGTAGACCTGTCATTCTGGATAAGGTCTCATTTGTAATCGCATATGTTGACCATTCCTTCCTCCTAATCTCCTTTATCAACCAAATTTTCTCCTAAAATTCATCCTATATCATTCTCTGTTGCTCTTCTCACCCACTTCATCCTTCTCCATTGTTTCTTATATCGTTCACCCGTCCTTCACCTGGATAATTATTTTTGTTTTTTTCCCCTAATATCCTTTTACTGGTATCTATTTTATCATTCCATTTCCCTTGCATTCTTCTTTCGGATTGATGATCTTACTTAACCACCCATTTCATGCAGGCTTCTTAGTTGCAATATATCTCTTTCCTAAGATCTTGTCACTGTAGAAACTCCTCCACCATTTTCTATTCCATTGAATGACAATCATCACTAGAAACGTCTTCCCACTCCATAAATTCTACTTAATGCTCTATCATCATCATTCGCACAACATGGGCATCCTAATTAAGGATTCCCCTCACACTCTACATCCTACAGTGCATACATTCCTCCATCCCTTTATGTTACACTCCTTTGTTTCCTTATTTCCTTATTATCATCTTAATATCCATTTTCTCCTTGATCACTTTACTTATGCACTTTTGTAGTATGGAAAATATACCTGAGGGTTCCCTTTCACTTCACTTTGTCATACAATTTTACCATTAATATTTCCAGCCATCCGCTTCTTTTCATCATTCTTCTTCTTCTTTGGCTTGGCGATCCTACTTAACCATTCCTACAACATGGTGATCTTACTTAAGAGTCTCTCTTAGGAATGGTCCATCTCCTTGCCTTTCCCATTCGCTCCACATTCCAAGCATCCAAATTTTCTCTTCATTCCCCATAAACACATCCTCTTCCCTCCTCTTTCTTCCTCGCAAAAAATATCTCAGACTTTCCCAAATATCATCCCCATCATGCCTCATTTAGAAATCTAACTTAACCACTTCATACCATTTATTACTATGTATCATTCCTTAATCTTTACTTCCTTCGTCTTCATCCACATCCTCACCCATTACATCCTCTCCTCATCATGATCTCCACACAAATCATTATCCCTCCTTTATTTACTCTTTCCACTCCACCTTATCAAGTTCTCCCACATATCTACACCTTGTTTACTCACCATTATTGTTAATATTCCTCTTACATTCTTTCATTATCATCTTCCATTTTTCACGCTAATCATTATTAGAGGATTTCTCCTAACATCCATCCGCTGGCATTTCCTTTCCATATTCCCTCCGCCTTCTTCAATATCTATACTGTCTTCATCATACACCCTCTCCCTATTTTCTCATTGTAAATTCTGCATATTTTTAAATCTGTGTCATTCTTCCCCTCCATATTCTCTTTATATGCCTTGTAATGCTCACTCTTCAATTCTTATCTACCATTTTGGTTTCCTCCCTTTTGCATCATTTTCTTTGTTTTCCTCTCCTCCTTTCTACTCATGGTTTTATTTCACTTCCTCTGTATCATCTTCATTCTTCTCTTCTCCTTGCACTTTCATATTACTTATCCATTGATAACATGGTTCACCAAATTTTTCCCATATTTTTTCTCGTCCCATTCTCCATATGCATTTCCATGCAGTTTGTTTCATATTATTTACTTGGGTCTTACTCCTAACACCCTAGTTCAATTCTCTTCTTGTTTTTACTCTATCATCTCTTCTTTCCCTCTTATTTCCACATTCCCATTACCAAACCTCTTTCTCTACCACCCCTATGTTATTCCATCGCTATACATAATTTTATTTTCCGTTCTCTCATCTCCTCTACAGCCTCATAACTCCTCATTGTTCCTTTCTTTCTCTTCTCTATTCGACCTCCTCTCTCATCTTCTTTAACTTCTTCATCTTCTTCATCCCCTTCATCTTTCCATCCTTCTCTTCCTTTTATTGATGTTATCTCCTACCCTCATCATGTATTATTATTCATCTCTCCTATCATCCTTCTCTAATATTATTCACCTCGTCTTTCTCTCAGCTCTGTCATCTCTTTCATGATCCATTCTTTCTCTCCCTTTATTTTTTATCTCTATCTCCCTTTCACCCTCTCTTTTGTCATATTCTTTTCTTCTTCTTCTTCTTTGTCCTTCATCATTTATTTCTCCCACCATCTCTCCTCTTTATTATATTTGTTGCTTCTTTATTATGACACATATGTGTATGTTCACTATCTCCTCTAATCTCTTCTCTCTTCTCTTCTCATCTTCTTCTTGTTTGTTCTTCCTCCTTCCCTTCTTCTCATATTCTCTTTTTCTCTATTTTCTTTTTCTCCAAGCCCGTCATGCCTTCTCTATTTTTCCCCCTTATCTTTTCCCACTACCTTCATATTAATTATCATTCTCTCTCTTTTGTGATTTCATCTATCTTCTCTCCTCTCTTATCATCCTTCTCTATTATTTTCTTCCTCTTCTTTCCATCATAATCAAGCACAATTCACACTCCTCATTATCCACGGATGATGGTTTCTCCATCCTACTACACCTCATCCTCTTTATCCTCTCTCATGTTTTTTCTCCTCCTCCACCACGTCTGCTCTACTCCATTTAATGTCCTCTTCCTCTTCTCAATGAGGTTTATCTATTCTCCTTTTGGGAACGATGTTGTATCTTCCATTCTTGTCAACCCTCTCAAGGAGATATCATCATATATATCCATCATCACATCTTCCTATGGAATTTTTGTCTTGGGAGATACCATAATGACCACCACCTATCTAATCTTGTTCTCTTCCATGAATATTTTCTCTAAATTTTTTTGGGTGAAAACTTATCTTGACTTCCTATTCTACTTACCGAAGAAGAGGGACTGCGTTTAATTTTTCACCTACTAATTTTCTGCCACTTATGCATCTTTCATAAGAAACATGTATTCAACATCCTATTTAATACCCTCTTAGGGCATTTTATCCAATTTTTTCTTCATATCCACATTCGTGGCCATACTCATTCCCCCTGGGATATTTTATTTCAACATCCATCTCCCATTACGTCATTTACGTGTCCTATGTTAGGGAACCTTTTCATCCTTGTACTTATCAACACATATAACTCACCTTTTTTCCTTCTCATGCCGTGTGCTAGGGCATCATTATTTTCATCCTTGTCCCTTTTGCGGACACATGATTTTTCACTCGATTCCTCATAGACAAAGGATTTTTCTTACCTTTCACATTAGGTTGCACATATTTTGATGTTTTTCTATGACCCATTGGTCATTGTGGTTTATATCCATAGTGCAGTGGTCTTAACCCACTCACTGGTCCATAGAACGTTGTCACCTATCTTTGTTGAGACTGTAATTTTCCTCTACCAATGTGATATTGGAGTCACTGCTATATTTTTCATTGTTATTGTGATCCTTTTTCACCTGGGGCATCTTGCCTTTGGTCATGTTTTTATTCATCCCCATCCCTTTTACAGACACATATTTCATCCAACCCTTTTTGTTTTTGTCTCGTGGCTTGCTATCACAAACCACTCAACAGAAATGAGAAAATGTAGACACTAAATTCTCCTTCATGTAACTTTCCCTCTCGCTTTTATTTTTCCTAAATTTGAATAAATTTCATCCATTTACTCACCCAAATTTTAATTAATTGCTAGGATCCATATAAACCCATTTAATGATTAGAATTTGGCATTATCTCACATATCCTAAATTTATTCAATTCATGGGAAATAATATACCCATTCGAAACCCCACTCCTAAATTCAAAATTGGGATGTATTATTTCAACTATGTCAACCATACTCCGCACTCCATATCACATCCTTATATTTTTAACCTCATAAGTCAAATTGTGAGCCCCACCGAATCACATCACCTCTTTTAATTAGGGTTACTTTACCCAACCCTAATTACCTGATAACCCATAGTATGACCTCACCCTTAGGCTATAAATACAAGCTTCGCCCCTCGTCAGAATAGGTTGGAAAATGTGGGAAAATGTTGTTTTGAATTTTTAGCCTCTCTTTTATCATAGTATCCTCATGATGTCCTTGTAATGACATTGAAATCCCCACAATACTCTACTTAGGATTTGGTGGTTCACTTAGTGTGGTTCATGTTGCATGTTTTGTTTAGATTAGATCAGTAGCTTCGTCTACATACTAGCATCTTCAGGTTTCTTTGTTCATCAACTTACATTTTATCTGTTTATCTTTATTCGTTATCACATGGGGGTTGACAGCCACAGAGCAAGTGAATGCTTCTCAGGTCCACTTTGTTGGGTAGTCCTTGCATAAAATATCTAAGAAATTTTTCTCTAGTGTCTTTGAGTTGCAGGTTTTCTGAGATCGTAATGAATGGCTCATCATCTACTTTGCACCTGTATCAGTCATCACCATCTCCAAGATACTAAGCCCTTACATATTCAACGTTGTTTTGTGTTTATTGATTTCCCGTACACTAATCTAGATAGGAAACAAGAAAGTTTGATCAATGGGAGGTACCATCCTCATGAGTGGATACATCCACATGAGAGTTTAATCAGTTTGTTTTCCTTCCATTAATCATGAATATAGTCATCTTCACAAAATGGTAAAGAGAAGGACTCACCTTGACATTAATTCTCATCAACCAATGTTTCAAGAGAGACATTGAGCTCTTCTATTTGTTTTGTTTCGTTACTGAATATTTTTGCATCAAATGAAGAATCAAAACCAAACTCTTTCTTATATTGCATATATATAGCATAGGTCAGAATTTCAAGATTGAGTTGAGGGTCTTTAGTTCCTTCTGCAACTTTTAAAATCTCTTGTACATCTTCCTTTTTAAAATCTACCCCGTACTCACTGTCATATTCACTTGAAAAACATTTGCATTGGGTTTCAGGGAGATGATTGGAAACATGGACATCATATGGTCAATACTCATTTGAAGCATCCTTTTTCTCATGATCCACATTACTTATCATTTGGGGGGTGCCTTCTTACAATTCAAGGCATACCTGGTCTTCCTTATTTTCAAACAAAGAGATGATATCCATGTTGAATAGGAATGACACACCTTCAAATCTAGGATCTATTGAATATCCCTCGTGTTCCTCAACTAGTTCCATTACCTTCAGGAACTCTTATATTCAAATGGGAAGCTTAACATCTCCTTCAGAAGTTATGAAATACTTGTAACCTTTGGAATATTGATATATAATGTCTACCCTTAGTGTAGACAACTATTTTTAGCACCTTACATTGTTTATCCACACACCCCCATATTTCATTCTAAATAGTAAACATACCTTATTATTCTTAAACCATGTCCTCTACCCCTACAAAATCACATCTTATCCCTCAACAAATACCTATTTTACTCACCTTAAATTAATTAAACCAACTAAAACCCATTCTAACCCATTTATCCCTAACCTTATAACCTCCCAACTCCCTCAACATCTTCATGCCCATCCTCACTCATTCCCATACCTGAATTCAACCATTTGGAAGTGGTTAAAACCAATGCCAAGTGAGTTTCCCCATTTTTTGGATTACCCATGATTTTAACTAATCGTTGGTGATTATATAAAGGACCATAAACCTTCATGAAAGGGGGTCCTCTAGAAATTATAGTGAAGCTCTATCTTTTTAAACACCTAGATGACATCATTTCATACATATGGACATCTCATACATCCCTATCACATCAGTAAAGGCCTCATAAATCTTGTAAGACTCTTACAACATTATTTCTTGGCATTCCACATAAATGGTAAGCTTTTGTAATTTGTTTGTATATCCATTTTATCAAAAAGTTGTACTAAAGATAAAATCAATCTATAAATCATCTATTTTGCATCCTACTTGCATCTTATTTAGAAATAATCCTTTTTCATAGAAATCAGTGGTAATTCCTTTGAATCACCAACGATTACCTCAAATTGTTAGTGACCATATCGAATTGCTATTTATCCCTATATTTTGCTCTTTTAATCATAATTTTCACATATGCAATCAATATTTCAATCTATTTTTCATCTGATATATTTTCTTTCCAATTTTTTGTTTCTTGTAAATGATTCTACCAGGTTAGGCACATTCAATTACAAGCGTCTACGACCTTCCTATCATATCACAACCATTTTTTAGGGAGAAATTTGATATTGCACATAAGTTGAGCCTCTATACCATATGTTTAACACCAAATTCAACTCAAAAGTTCACCTAAGGTGAAAATGGGGTTAAAATGTGTGCTTTGGGAAAGTTTGGGGGGGCCCACATGCCATGAAACTTCATATTTTCCTCCACTTTTGAGTTTTTTGGCTTTATTTTTGACTTTTTTGATTTTTTCTCAACCAATAAGAAAGAGGAAAACTTTTTGGGTGAAATTACACCTCAAAATTATGCCCAAGGTGCAATGGGATACCAAAAGTGTGCCAATGCACCCAAGTGGGGCTTTGGAGCATGGTTTACACCTCTTTCTTGCTTCCCAAAATGTTTCCTTTGTCTCAAAGTAAAAAAATAATGAATTTTGGCCTTATAATATATTAATTTTCATGGAAAAAGGAAAATTAATCCAATAAGACTATTTAAGAGGGTTGAAAATGAGTTCTTAAGAAAATTTTACTCGTACCATCCTTTTTGCCTAGGGCAGTGCATCAGTGAGTCAAGTTTCAAGAATAGTTTTCAACAAACGCAAGATAAATCAACTTATGGGTCATGAAGAGAATTTAAAATACCCTCAATTTATATTTTTTTATGCTTCTAACTCCACTTTAGGTTTATGAAATCATTCATGCAAAAATCAAGTGTGAAAAGACCACCTTGTGTCGGTATAGGAAGGCTTTCTATTTTATTTGTCCCTAAAATGTAATCACTCTTAGTCCATCATGAAGTAGGGTCCATAAGATTTAAAATTCATAGGATATGAGTTCCAAACACTTCACGAGGTTCTTGAAACCCTACTTTGAATTTGAATCTTTAATGAAGCATGCACATTCCTTTTTCTCAAAAAGAACCTACGAATAAATATTTTCCAAGACCAACAAAAAGCTCCCAGAATGCTTTCTAATTCATACTATCACATATAATAATTTGATATATTTCCATTGACTATAAACATGAATCCTTAAATAATCCAAGGCTCTAGAAACCCTTCTCAGAAGTTGATCTTTAAAAATGAGCAATTTTGGAATTTTTGACAATCTGGGAAATTTTGACAAGTTTGACCATAAAGGGGGGAAATTTTCAATGGTGTTGTCATATGAAATGCAATGAAATTTAAAAGTGAAACATAAGGTTTCCCCAGTCATGTGCAAAGGAAAATTGGATGACGTGTATGTACAAAAGTGGATGCAAGTACTACGAGTTGTGGGGTGAAGAGTGAGAGTTGATTCGTTGTGAGTTGATGATGAGTGACCTAGGTGAACAGTATGCCAAGCTGTGTGAGAATTTTTTTGAGTTAATTATTAGTCAACCTAGGGAGGTGAGTTATCTTATGACCAAGCTAGGTGAGTCAAGTGAGCTAGAATAATGCAATGAGTTAGGTGAGTTGGGCAAGTCGAGTTGGGTTAGTGAGTCGAGTTGGTGGTGGGTCCCAATGATAACTTGGAATGGGTTTCAGATGGAGGAGGTCATCGAGGGGATGTGACATGAGAGAAAATAAAGTCAAGGATAGATGGTGAGTCACATGAGTGACTCACTAAGCTGGGTATGTGAGCTCAAGAGGGAGGAAAGTGGAGTCACTCCAATGACTCAAGAGTAAGTCGTTGGGATGAAATCACGTATGGTACATCAAGAGGTAGGTGGAGGAAGGATGGTGGATGAGAGTGGAGAAGAGACATGAAAAGGAGATGCAAAATTGGTGTAGGGAGGGGGATAAGGGAGTCGTGTCAGTGATTGCAGGTTAAGGAGTGTGTTGATAGGAGTGCGTTGAGACGAAGGGTGAGATGAGGAATGAATAACGAGTCAAGGTGCATGTGAGTAACTCACATAGGGGGATTCAGGGTTAGTTGAGTCTCAGAGAGTCATTGTAGTGACTCATAGGGTATGATGGCTTGAGAGGAGAAAAGCAGTAGGGTAAGGTGAGCTCTGGAATGAGGCCAAGTAATAGATATGACTTGGCTGGGGTGGGAGGAAAGGAGTTGGATGTCGGGGTTGGTGGTAATTCAAAGTCAGGGAAGGGTGTGGGTCAAAATGGTTTTGGGAGTGAGGTGGGAGTGTGAATGAATTAGGAGGATAATACAGGGGAAGAGGTTGAGTTGTAGGTGTGACTCGGTTGGGGTGGGAGAATGGGGTTGATTCGGGAAGATGAGAAGGATTGGCAGGTGACCAAGAATGCATGGGGTGTGAGGATAATAAGTTGAGTCATGAGTGTGACTCGAAGAGGTGAGGAGATCAAAGACATGGAGATATGGGTGGAGTTATGGGATATAAAAGTAACTTGTCGTGTGGGAAATGGGAGTATAGGAGGGGAGTGGCTCGATGAATTGTTAAGGTGACTCATTGAGGCATGTTGGGAGAGTGAAATCAACATATTAGTAAGAGTTAATGTGGGGTAGGTAGGGAAAGAGGGGGGAAATCACATATCCAGTAGGGATATGGGTGATTCATAATTTTGACTTGCTAGGGAATGAGAAAGTCAAGGTAGAGTGAGTGAGACAAGTACTGTAGTGTGGGTGATATGATTTAGCACACAATAGGGGAAAGGTGAGAATTTCAAAATAAGTGTAGTGTAAATGATATGGAAGATAAAATGAGTGTAATGAAACATAAAAAGTGATAGATATGCAGAAAGGTGTGTAAAATTTAGAAGATACACATGAATGCTCGTTCCAACTAAAGTGGAGTGTAACTGTGAAAGTAACATGATTACAATGATGGAGTGCAAGGGGTGTGTTTATGAAAATGTAGTTTTAAACAATAGTGTTGAAGAACACATGATGATATAGAAGGCATGGTACATGAGACCAAGAGGTGAGATAAAATGGGAGTTTGAACAAGGTTTAGACATCACAAGGTGACATACTAGTGTTACATCTTGTTGAGATCTTGTTTGTGTGCATGAAAGTGAATTACTGCTTGAAGTGAAGACCTGTAAGAAAATGAGAAAAAAAAAGACAACGTGTTGGTGTGAGTGATATAGGTGATTGGTGAATAATGAAATAGAAGGTAATTGTAATTTGTGCATTTCTCTGCTATCATCCAGACATCCATAGTCATGATAAAAATATATTTGATTCTAGTCACATCATTTCTCTACTGCCATCCAGGTATCCATAGCCCTGATAGAGATGTTGGAAAGACCCCTTTGAGAGACTTGTTAATATTGGCTTTTGTTTTTTGATATTTCTTTCCTTTTCTCTTTATGTCCTTTTGTCTATTGATTTTTCATTCTTTTTTTCTTTTGACACGATATTCAACTCTCTTGGTTTATCAAGGGGTTTAAAACTGTAGGATTGATGTAGGTAATGGGAGTGAGTATGGAAAAGACATTAACAAGCATCAAAAAATAATGCCCTAGGGTCTTCAAGACAAGTTTATAAGTGTGTAAGTTTACATGTATCTCTAAGGGGACAGTCATTTTTAATCCACCAAGTAAGGAGATACCAAGTTCAAACAATTGTAGTAGATAATTATTAACTCACAAAATGTGAAAATGAGATCATCAATAGTTAACAAAAATATGTGAAATAAAATAAGATGTGGAATGTGAATAAATTATAAATGAAATATTTAGGAGCAACCAAATAATCGGAATGAAGTATGAATGGATGGAGAAAATGTAAAAGAACATTTGTGAGCAAGTGTTGTTTACTACAATTTTTTTGGAATAGTTTTTTTTATTTTTTTTATTTTGAAATATGTTTACCTATGAGGATGTGTGTGTGTTTTTGTTTGTGTAAATGGTGATAAAAAATTTGTGGATAATCCAATAATTTTTCTAATCCAATACGAATGAAGAGAAGCAGAATGTAAAGAAAATACAAAATGTAATAGTGAAGATAAATTAAATCCCCCCAGTTTGTGTAGGGACTAGGTAAATGAGATACATGGTGTATTAAAGCAAACGACAACAAATAGTGTGGTCTTGGGATGAATGGTTGTGATGAGAGTTGGAATGGAAATAGGATGTAATAGGGAATGTCAAACAAATGAGAATGTGGGAGAAAATTGAAATGATATGGGGACTTAATTAGATGTTGAGGAGGTTTTTGAGGCACATGTGTAAGAAAAAATGGTTTCATGATCATGATAGATGATGTGAACAAAAAGAGGAGGGGATGATGATAAAAATGGTGCCTGAAAGAGTAGTGATAAAGGAAAGAAGGTGATAAAATACTTATCTAAAAGAGGTAAAGTAATGGGAGTAAGTGGATGTGACTTGTAAAGAAGAGGTGGAAGAGTAAGGGGATACGAATGACAAGGCATAGATGATTGAGGAGGTGATTGAGTGCAATAAATGGAATATGATGCATTGGAGGAAAAATTATTAATAATGGTTCCTAAATGAGTGATGAATAAGGGAGTGAGATGGATGTGGAATAGGTGAAGAGATGAGTGAGTCGATGTATGATGAAGAGAAAAATGTAGGTGTGATAATGGGTGGTGTGATGAGTGGAGTGTATATGATTGAATGAAGTGACGATTTAGAATGCATGGTGGGAAATATAGAAGCACGTGGTGATAGATTTGATGGATAAATGGAGAGCGTTAGAAGGGAAGATGATGAGACCATGTTTAAAGATGACAGGGAACGAGAAGGAAATGACGGACAAGATGAGAGACTAGGAAATCTTGATGGCGTGGGGTCTAAGGTGGAAGCATGTGATAAGGTAGGTTTTGAGGTAGATGAAGAGGCACAAGGTGCACACGATGTTTGGGAGATAGTGAGAAATGAATATTTAGATGATGAAGACATGACACATGGAGAATAAATTGGAATACTAGTGTGTGAAGTGGTAGATGCATTTTAGAAGGTGGTGTAGGAGAAAATGAAGGCTTGATGGTGATGTGACATTTTTCAAGAAGGTATTTAAAGATTTTGTGGAGTTAAGGACATAATTCAGTGGAATAACCATCATTACAATGACATGCACATGCTTCATGGGAGGACCACCATAATGGTGGGGGCAGTTTGGGAGGGAGAGTGATGAGATGGGCATAAAGTAACTTGTGGGGAATGAAATAAAGTGGCTTGGTCAATGGGGTGAATTTGCAAGGGGTTAGATGAAGCTATGAGATCTATTAGAGAGTAATGAATTTGATGATATGGGTGTAGAAGGTGTCGATAGGTGAGGAGGATCTAGTTTAAGGATGTTGTGAATATGTGGGTGTGAAAGTGTTGTAGGTGGATGAGGAACCAAAATGTGCGGTAAGGAAGGAAGATGACTCAGATGAACATCCTTGAGGTGTTGAGCCATGTACATGACCTAGTAAAATGTGCCTAATGGATGAATTTTTGTGGTGGGAGATGTAGGGGATGAAAATTTTGGAAAAGAGTTCAATGAGATCAGATTGTGGGAGTGGAAATGAGAGACGGTGCAAAAGTGCATGCCAATGTGTAAAAAATCTAACAATAGACTCGTTATAGGATTGGCAAAGCATGTGAAGGTCAACTAGTGTTTCTGTAGACACCAAATTTGTGTCATTATGACACCCTGTGCCCCGCATCTCATTTCGCAACCTAACCTCATTACCTAAACCTTACACACCTATTTATTAATTACCTTATTATTAATAAATCCACATCGCCATACTTGCCACCTCATTTCGCCACCTCATCATGACCGAGTCTTAACCCTAAACTAACCTAATTAAGACCTATAACTTGGTCCACATCCACACCTATGATTAATTACTCCTCACCCACACCCAAAACTGACCTCATAATGACTTGACCAAGCCCACAACTAATCCCTCGGGAGAAAAGGAGGGAAAGTTGGCTATTTTACCAAAAATAGCCCACTTTGACCTGACCGATACCGGTTCCTACTCGACCCGCCGTCAGTTGTGTAACCGCCATCGGTTCCCTGTAAATGACCACCTCCAGCCAAAAAACAAAGGATCAGATTTTCATTTGATCAAAAAGGAGGAGAAATCATTAAAAGGATCGGGATTTGTTTGGCCGAGCAGAGACAAGTGAAGAAACAAGAAGAGTTTGTAGAGAAGGACATCAAGCCCAAGACTGCAACTAAACAACCAGAGCCCTGTGACACTCAGTTGATCATCGTGAGGGAAGATAGCTCATCTTCTGATCGTCAGGATCATCCTACTCTGAGCCCTGTCTTTGTCATCATAGTTCCTGGAACCTGCATTCTCGTCAATCAGGAACGAGTAAGTAGTGTCTTATATGTTCTCTTTGATAGCACCATTTCTTAGCCTATGGAATGATAGTAATCATAAAGCTCATTCCCAGATCTACCACCTACCGGAACCTACACTTAACCTTCATCCATACATCATTGTATCTACCCAGAAGACCATTTTATCACACCCTGAGTCTTCCCTAATCCCTCTCATTATTCCCCTCAGCCATCCATCACCCTTATAAAATAACACAACCACCTTATAACCAGACCCTCACCAAAAGCCCCTAAAACATTGAACCTACCGATATCGGTTAGTAGCCAACCGGTACCGGTAGTGACCGGCATCGGTCACCTTGATTCAAGACCAAAACCAGCCCTTTCCCTCTACTTGTTCTCAATAAGTAGGCAAATTGTAATTGGACAATCATTTGTTACAATATTTTGTGTTAATTCATATTAGCAGGGGAGCTAACCAGCTTCAAAAGGAAGTTTTATATTTCTTGGGGCCCCAATGCAGTTCCCCTCGTTTATTGTCTAATTAAAATCTTGTGGTCTTGTATTCTTATTTGTAGGTAGTCCTTCCAAGACAAAAAGGAGTTCTTCGTAATCAATCTGATCTCTTTCTACACGGTACGCACACACCATCTCGACATTCAACAGGTATTCCTCCTAGCCCTAACCCTTATCTGTTTCTAAAAGGAATGAAAGGATAGAAGCAACTCTATTCCCAAAAGTTGAAACATTCCGCACGAAACATTTTGGCACGCCCGGTGGGACCCATTTCGGGTTTCTTTCTTTCTTGCTTGCTTTCATATAGGGAGCATACTTGCTGTTTTCTTCTTCTAAAGATATTCACAAGGTATTTTGTTATTTTGGTAAAAGAACTTGCTTTGCTTTTACATCTTTGTATTAGTGAAAGTCATCTCTTTTGCTTCATCGAATATCATTTTCGATTTGGGTTTAAAACACGTGCATCACATTCTTGCTTGTTGTTTTCAATTCTAGTGAACATAGATTAAGTAACAGGTCGTACACGTGGGGGTGATATCCACGGTATTGACAAGAAATTAATCTTACTTTCACTGCACAACACATACCGAATCACTTCACAATTAACACAACAGCTCAAACATCCCCCCTTTTTCCGCGGTATTCCTCCGCCCGATTGAGGTAACCTTATAAGCCAAAACAAACTTGACATTTCCTCTAAGTCTTCTGTTTAGGATTCTCACATCATTCTACGTCTAAAGGCATAAGCCCACGATAATTTAAATTAACCCTAGGGTTAGTCTCTAGATTTGCGTGTGCATCTTGCTTGTTTTCAGTTCTGTTTTCTCTGTTATACACTGTCTTCTGTGATCACCTTAGAACAAATTGATAAATGTACTAAGCATTGTTAAGATCAAATCAGCAGCTTCTTATATTTTCTCATACCAGTCTTATTACACTGACATCGGTTAAGTGACCGACGTTGGCTATAGTCTAACCGACATCGGTTATAGACCGATATCGGTTACTGTCTTTTACAGTTCCTGACAAACCAGCAACCTACCAATTTCACCATTCTAAGGCTATTTCTGTTCCTGATAGATTGAAAGCCCCTACTGTGTACTCTTGTCCATGGTTGTTATCACTCGGAAGCAAGCCGCGCCATGGTTTCACATGCCTGCTCTGTGCCTTTACCTGAATCACCCCCTTCACATTCTATAGGGAACCCTACGGACACTAGTGAGATCCCCAAAATTCCTGTAGGAGATAAGGAATTTGCCAAATTTCTAGATGCTAATCCTAGCACCGTACAATACTATTTGTCTCATGCCCCTGACCGTACACCCAATGGTCAACTCCTTGTTGGCATGCCTATTAGTATAGCTGCTCATTTAGCTCCCACTCCGCCTGATAACACTGCCTTGCTTTCTACATCTTTAGCCCCGTCTCCCAATCCCACTGCTTCAAGAGGTTCATACGACACAGATTGGCTTTCCTTTGGTTAATCTGGGACCCCACATATCATTACCGCCGACTGCTCCTACCTCATCTCCCTTGCAGACTATTCCGTTCATGACTTGCTCTCTGCCACCTATCCACACGAGCTTTCCTTCTCAAGCTCCGCCTACCTTTTCATTCCCATACACGTATCCAGTGACCTCAACATCTTATATAGGACATCCCTATTCGGTCGCCTCAACATATTCATCCTCCATACCTTATCAACATTTAACCCCCACCATTGTCTAGCGGAGGCCCTTGGCCCAATTTGCCTCCATTTACCACAGCCGCACCATCATCTCATCCAACCACGGATTTCATCAAACAAATGATGGACAAAATGCAAAATCTGGAGGCTTCTGTTTCAGGAAGTCGTAGTCGCCTTGACATACGAGCAAGTTTGTCAGGAGCCTATTCACCCTTCTGTCCCCCTTCATTCATATCCTCCTCAATGGGAATTGCCGAAATTTACTCGTTTTAATAGTAAAGAGGATCCTCAACAACACTTGCGATCTTTTAGACATGCTTGTTATTTGATTGCTCATGATGATGCCTTGCTACTCCGCACCTTTCCCATGTCCTTATCAGGACCCGCCTTGGAGTGGTACAGTGCTTTAACCCAGCACTCAATCTTCTCTTTTAACCAACTAGCCCAATCTTTCTTGGATCATTTCTCCATTAACATTGCCAAGAAAGTATCTATCACCGACCTCTATGCCATCCGTCAATTTGAAGACGAATCTATCACAGATTTCGTTGGATGATGGCGGGGCCTTATCAACCAACTTACATATGCCTTGCCTCAGGCCGAACTTATCAAACTTTTTACGTGGGCCTGCGCTAAGCACATCTCTCCTACCCTTCAAATTCAAACTTTCTGTACATTTGACGAGGCCTTTACCATGGCTCGGAAACTAGAAATTCGAGCCTTAGAAGAAGAGAAATTGCGGTTGCGCAACAAAAACCCCAATTTCCGAACTCCAGATTCCACCAATAAACCAAACACCACCACTCCTCACACATCCACTTCTTCGAAATCAAAAGGAGCTGTCCACGCAGTGATGGTCAAATCTCAAGCACCGTCTAATACCCCACCAAAAACCACCTATAAATATAAAGCTGAGCCCATCAATTACACTCCCTTGGGGGGAAACTTATGGTGTCATCTTGGAAAAATTGCTCAAAGCCGGAGCTATCACCTTGCCTCCTGTTAAACCTCACTCCGGGTTTGACTCCACCCGTGCATACCTTCTTGGTACAAAGAAAATGACTTCTGTAACTTTCACCGCGTAAAAGGACATAGTCATGAAAACTGCAAGATGTTGAAAAACATAGTGCAGGAAATGGTTGATGCGGGGGATATAGCCCTCGATAATCCTAACGCCCCTGCTAACCGAAATTTGAAAATATTCAACAAACCATTCCCGAATCATTCTTCTAACAGTAATCTAAACCAAGATATCTTAGCCGAGGAGAGTGTTCATGAGATCCATGCGGTCTTCGATTCCCAGCCAAAAACCTCTATCGAACAAATTCTGAATCAAGCCTCTTCCCTAACGCAGGAAACCGAACCCCCTTCCTCACCATCAAGACAAGCTGAAATCCTTGCCGTTCCTTTACCCATCAAGGAATTAACTGCCCAGAGTTCCCTTCTCACAAATGAGCCTTCTTACACCACATCCCTACAAGACTGCGAACGGATGTTATCTAACTTATCTATTTCCCAAACGTCTCCTTCTACCACTCTTGCTGCACAAGAGGAAGGCTCGCCACTCCTTTTGTCATCCTTAGACGAGAAACCTCTTGCACCGACATCACCAAATTCTTTAACCATGACGGATCCTCTCAAACATGCCCTCCTACCTATTAGTTCTTCATCGCCTAAATCTTTTCAGCGACCGGTTGACCTCTTAACACCTATTGATACCATGCCTCATCTACCTTCTATATCACACCCACAGTGGACCGGAATCACAACCCACCTTTCTTCCATACAAGAGTTCCAATTCACACCTGAAGACTGTCATTCTCCAGAAGATAGATGAGTCCTATGGGAACGTTTGAGTACCCCCTATTCTACTCAAATGCAGATGACCGATCCAGACACCTCTACCATATACCCGAAGTGTTTACAGAAACTCAAAATTCCTATGTCCTCATCTCCATCCCCCACATCTCTACCAAGTATCTCATCCACCTCTATTAGCCTAACCAAATCTTCCCCTACACTTGGGACCGCACCAATACCCAGTCTAACACACCCGCCTAAGCGACTAGATTTATCTAAAAATAAAGCCGCCCCTCCACTTAGGAGACAAACTCAATCCGTGCCTCTATCACAATTAAAACCATCATCGTCACACCTACCTTCCATATTGGGACCTCATCCCTCCACCTTGCATCAATATATCATACCTCCTACATTTTCTTTAAAACCACCTACACCTTCTGCACACATACAGAGATCTAAGGGTATATCAACACTGTCATCCCACGTATCCTGTCCACCCATCAACCCTAAACAAATTTCATCATCAAAGGACTTGTTTTCCGTCACTCCTCTTTTGCCACCGTTGTTTCCAGATACCACGTTATCTGGAGCCTCATCATCTAACCGGCTAAACGTAGCTCCTGCGACAAAGAAACCACGTTTAGTTAAAACCACGTGTCAACACCCCTTGGCTAAACCACCACCCGTACGAACCAACCACGCCTAAACATTACCAAAACCTGCTCAATCAATACCCTCATCCTCCTCCGATTTTGACCCACTCAAAGGATCTTACGCTAAAATCCTTGCTATGTTGGTGGAGAATACGACCATTTCCCTACCCCCACTTAGACCCTATGACCCATCTAAACCTCGACCTATAGGTTATGATGAGTCTAAAATCTGTGCTTACCACCGCACACCAGGACACGATGTGGAGGGATGCAAAGCCTTAAAAGCCATCCTTCGTCAGTCACCTCTCTCAGATAGAAAGGTTAAGAAAGACAACTTACAAAGGGAGAGACCTTTGGCTTCAATTCCCTCTCCTATACCACCTGTCCCCACCTCACCAATATCTGTCGTTATTACAACCCCACCTATCGAAGCCCATGAGTCATCCCTACCATCTTCCTCCTCTTGTGTTCACGAGATCAATATGATCAGTGTTGCTACTCGAGCGCAGAAAAACAATGAGAAAGTGAAAGAAATCACACCTGCATCTTCTCTTTCTCCGTCCACCATCCCGATCGCACCACCACCTAAAGTGGTTATTCGTGGACCCGCTTACCCCCGTTTCTAATGGCGTTGCCCACCGAGCCATGATCAAACAGCTTCACCAATCACCTGTAAAAATGACACTATATGATCTCATTCAGACTTCTGAATCTCATCGACAAGCTCTTGTTGAAATCCTTCAAGGGATTGAGGTCTTACCTAATGAAACCCTGCCTGTTACCTCCATTCTAACACCCAATCACGTTGCTTCCCTCACTAAACAATCTACTGCCCCAACCACTTCTGTCTCTTTACAACAAGCTGCTGACTGTCAGTTTCTCCGAAGACGAAATTGTTGACTTTGGTATAGAAGATCCTGACCCTGCTCTTTTCATCTCAGCTTACGTCCGGGATATTCAGGTACGTCATGTCATGATCGACGGGGGCGCTAGTCTAAACATCATCTCTTCAAAAGCCTTCCAACAAATGAATATCCCTTCTAGCTACATGTGTGCCAACCCCATCATGTTGCAGTCATTCAATGATGCTATTACCTCTACCTTAGGCACCGTGATCCTTAACATTCATGTAGGACCACGTACTTTACCTGAACTCTTCTATGTCCTTGAGGGAGAGTTCCAATACAATATGTTGTTAGGCCGCCCTTGGATCCAGGCTATGGGATGTGTTCCCTCAACCTTACATAGATGCATAAAATTTGAGTACGAGGGGAAGTCCTACACCGTAAAAGCTGATCCTCCCCCCTTCAAAACCTGCAATATGTTATATCACCCTAATGATGTGCTTGTGCCAATCAAGACGCCCATTCATTCAACCCAACCATCTACTTCAACCACACCTCTACCATTCATTTCAACAGCACCTACACCTTCAACCCATGAAACCACCATCGTAAAAACCACTTCCCTTCCCGCAGCTAACATCCCAACCGCAGACCCCTTAGTAGATGTTTTTCAGCGCCTTACGCTGGGGGAGTATCGCCTATATAACGTTAGTTCTTTCCATACCCCACAGGAGTACAGACAGGTACATGCACATCCTACCTATGACCGTCGTGTGGGGGAAGTAATCCCCTACGGACCACCTCATTGCCGCACCAACCTAACATATGGGGGTGTCGACGCACCTTCCGTAACCCCTGAACCTCCTCTTGGTGTGGTTCCTTTCCAATCCGACTTTCAATACCTGACAAATCATCATTTCGCCCTTACCTTCTTGACTCGCTGTGCTTGGAAAGGCTTTGGTTTTGGTCTTTATGAACAAGGCCGACATACAATCATCCCCGTAACTACACGCAAGCACAATGATCGTAGTGGTCTCAGATTTCCTGGAACACTTACACCGAAGGAACCTCATGTCAGTTGTCTCCTGGAAGATGATGATGTCACCCCTACCAAACCATCATCACCCATTTTTCCTTCGTCACCCACAGAGTTGATAGATCCTGAATCTATCCCTCCTAACTTTTTTTTTTCATAAATGCTATCTTCCTAGGTCCTCTCACTTATCAACGCGATAATGAGGACCCCTCTTCTATCTCCCTTCTATATCCAGACATGATTGAAGAGGACTCGCCTTCAATTAATGTTGTTGAGTGCCAGGATGATGACTCCATCCTCACTTACCTTGGTGCAGATGACTCTTATATTCAACGCGCCTTACCATCTAAAACTCAAACCATGCTGAACGAGTCTACTATAGAAATCAACATCCACACAGAGGAAGATCCTCACATTGTGAAGATCGGACAATCCCTTAACGCATCAGAACAAGTCGCCTTTACTACCTTTCTCCGTGCTCGCAACCAAGCTTTCGCTTGGTCCTACGCTGACATGCCAGGAATTGATCCTGACATTGCTGTCCATAACATTACCCTGAAACCTGATTCCAAGCCAATTAAACAAAAACTGAGAAAAATGCATCCACGCATTGCCCTCTTGGTCAAAGAAGAGCTTCAATGACTCCTTTCTGTTTCCTTCATCCTGCCTATTGACTATCCTCAATGGATTTCTAACATCGTACCTATCACTAAAGCGACGGGGGGACTTCGGATATGCATGGATTTCCAAGATCTTAACCTCGCTTGCCCTAAGGATGACTTCCCCCTACCTAGTATTGACCAACTTGTTGATCTCACTGCAGGCCATGAGATGCTCTCTCTCATGGATGGCTTTTCAGGATATAACCAAATTTTGGTTGCCCCTGCCGATCAACATAAAACTGCCTTCATAACTCCTTGGGGAACCTTCTGTTATCGTGTAATGCCATTTGGCCTTAAGAATGCTGGTGCAACCTATCAGCGGGCTATGACCTACATTTTTCATGACATTATGCACACTATCCTTGAGGATTACATTGATGATCTTCTTGGCAAATCTAAACATCGCAGTGAACATCTCGATGTTTTAACCATTATTTTTGATCACCTGTTACAATATTCTGTCCGTCTTCAACCAAAGAAATGTGTCTTTGGTGTCCTTTCGGGGAAAACTTCTTGGTTTTATCGTCTCTTTGCGTGGCATTGAGGTCGATCCATCTAAAGTCAAAGCTATCCTAGAAATGCCCCCACCTACTAACCTCAAACAATTGCGTAGTTTACAAGGTAAGCTCCAATCTATCCGGCGTTTCATCTCTCAACTCTCGGATCGATGTCAACCTTTTCATCACCTCCTTAAAAAGGACATTGACTTTCAATGGAGCGAAGAGTGCCACCAAGCCTTTGAAGCTCTCAAAGCTTATCTCTTGCAGCCACCCGTGCTTATCCCACCTTAGGACGATCACCCCTTCTACCTTTACCTTTCCGCCACCGACCACGCTGTAGGGGCCATGCTTGCACATCGTGACTCCGAGAATCGAGAACAAGCAGTTTATTATATAAGTCATACTTTGGTAGACTATGAGACTAGGTATACACATGTAGAAAAGTTGTGCCTAGCCCTATCATTCGTGGCCACCAAACTCCGACACTACCTCCTGAATCACAAAACTTTCGTCATCACCAACACGGACCCCATCCATTATATGTATGCCAAACCTCATCTAAACCAATGCATCGCCCGATGGCTTATGCTCCTCGCCGACCTCGACCTTGAGTTTTGTCCACCAGAAATCAATCAAAGGACAAACCATCGCAGACCAACTTGCGGAAGCCCCTTTACCTGGGGAACAATTTACTAATTTTAATTTCCCTGATGAACTCATCGCCACTCTTTCCCTCCAGGGAGGAGTTGTATCCAATGACCCTCTTCTTCGATGGATCCAAATGCCAGCGCGGTGGAGGAGCCGACGTTGTTCTCATTCCTCTCAACGCTGAGCCTATGCCTCTTTCATTCCGACTCGATTTCCCCCTGCACTAATAACATAGAGGAATACGAGGCCCTTGTTTTGGGTCTCCAGGTTGCGTTACACTTAGGTGTCAAATCTATCAATATTTTCGGCAACTCTCAATTGGTAGTCAATCAAGTTATGGGCATCTACCAATGTAAAAATGAGGAACTTCAAAAGTACAAACATTATGTGGATTCTCTTCTAACCTTATTTACTCATTATTCTATCCAAACCATTCCCTGCTCCACTAACAAATTTGTGGATACTATGGCTTGCTTAGCCTCACAAATTCCAGCTTCATCAACTGACTCTGACATTTTTGTCTTGGTCCAACAACTCTTTGCCCCATCTTACTCAGCCCCAGTTGTTTGTATGATAAATAATGTGACTGCTAATTCATCGGATACCTGGTATCACCAATTTCACGACTACCTTACAACTTCCATTCTCCCATCTAACCTTACAAGTACCGGCAAATGAGATTTTCTTAAACGTGTTTCTCATTATTTCGTTATGGGGGGACTCCTTTATAAATGTGGCTTTGATGGCATCCTCCTTCGATGTCTAACCAGCCTGGAAGTCACCTATACCATCCAACAGGTCCATGACGGTATTTGTGGTGGACATTTTAGCGGGCTTGCCATGGCCAAACGAATCCTTCGCCTAGGTTATTATTGGCCTACTCTCAATAACGACTGCTACAAATACGTTAAGCGTTGTGTTATGTGTCAACAACATGCCAACCTTCAACATACTCTTAGCCATTCGCTACAGGTTGCATGAGATCTTTGGCCTTTCTCACAATGGGGTTTAGACCTTATTGGTGAGATCCATCCGCCTTCTTCACAATGTCACCGATGGATAATCACAGAAACCGAATATTACACAAAATGGGTGGAGGCTATTCCGCTCATTTCAACTAAAAAAGAAAAAATTGTAGAGTTCATTAACCACCACATTATCTGTCGTTTTGGTGTTCCTCATCGCCTGATAACAGATAATGGAAAATCTTTCAAAAATAAGTTGTTGCAAGACCTTTGTGACAAATTTGGTATCAAACTTAGTTTCTCATCACCCTACTATCCACAATCAAATGGACAAGCTGAATCTTCTAATAAAACCCTAACCAAAATTCTTATGAAAGTTGTCAATGAGTCCGGAAGAAATTGGCATGATCACATCCCCTTTGCCCTTTGGGCTTATCGTACTAGCATTCGTACCTCCACTAATGCCACACATTTTTCTTTGGTATATGGTACCGAGGCTGTCTTGCCTCTCGAAATACAAATACCCTCCCTTAGAATATCTCTTCAGGATATTCTTACCAGTGATGATTTCCGCCAAGAGCGGTTAGCCCAATTGGAGCTTCTTGACGAGCGTCGTCTTACATCTCTTGATCACCTTCAAATCTATCAAAAACGCATCAAGCGTGCTTATGATAAGCGACTTCATGAGCGTACCTTTAAGGTTGGTGATCTTGTCCTTAAAGAGAATCAACATGTAACCAAATTAGAAAAGAGAAAACATGGAAAATTTGCTCCCAATTAGATTGGGCCTTACATAATCACTCATACTTATGGATCAGGAACTTATCGTTTAGCTTCGCTTAATGGTAAACCTGAGCCTTGGACCCCTTAATGCCTTGCATCTTCGACCTTTCTATTGTTGAATTTAGTGTTATATCACTTCTTATCTACCTACCTTCTCGTCCCTTGAGCTCACTTACCACCACATACACTTTTTTTCCTACATCTCAAAATAAAATCAAGATCACATAGTTTGCTTCTCACCTCCCCTTAACGATACCTTCCCCTTTTTTAGTCTAGTCCATGGCTTCAAAGTAGTAAAATAACACATTCTTATGAGATTTTATTGAGTCAAAATTCCTACCAAACTCGATGCTTTTCGCCAAACAGACATCTGGCTCTATAAATTACATATAGACTGCTCCCTCGAAGGATAGCTATATGCCAAACTATTGCTGCTATTATATATAGACTGCTCCCCCGAAGGACAGCTATGCACTAAAACCACATTTGCTACTATAAATAGACTACTCCCTTGAAGGATAACTATACACAATCAACCTTTATCAGAAACTTCTCCCCATTGATCAGCTTCGTGAAGACCTCAAGAACAACAAAATACATATCCCATGTAGACTTCCCGCATCGATCAGTCTATATCCGGATAAATAAAAATAAAAATAAAAGTAATGTTTCATAACACTTTTGATTCATGGACTTGTCTATTTAGGTCTGGTTCTCTTTTGTCAGAATAATCATCTTATAATAATTTCTCTGCATCCTCGTCCACATCAACCACCTCATCGTACCATTTGTCAAAGCAACAAAACTCAAGGGACGTGACGTATATCCGATATATTATGATTATACCACTCTTTTCACCTATTGACTTCTCATCTATGCAAGGTACCTAGAGGTTCAACTTCATTCTACTTTATTATGTGGTTTGTTTGGCTCTTTTCAACTACGGGACACTTTTGCCTCTTTTTCTCGACTCTGGGATTATGTGTTGACCTTAATCAGGATAGGGTTCCCTACCCCTTGGGTAGGCTAACTTTTGTTTCACTTATACCTATTCCAACATCACTAATTCATTACCAACACCAACAACATTACCCTACCAATATCAAATATCAATATTTTTACCAACCAACAAAATGCCTAACCATACTTAAAATTGCCTGAATTCATCTCTCCCTGGTCCTAAGGGAGAACTACATCGGTCTGAGGCCCCTCCTTGCTTTGTGCAATGGGCTATGTAGGCAGCACTTCGGAGACATGGGGTCTCCCAAGGTTAGCTCGACCATCCCCTACCACAACCTATCATGTGTGGTAAATATAAATATTTTTGTGTATTTCTATTTAATCACATTCCTCTTTATCCTTTTTCAAAACACAAAAAGGTTCAAACACAAGCATTCTTATTATTATCATAACTCAAATCAACATACATATTCAGTTATATTTAGATGTTAAATAAATACATCTTCTATATCATCAACACACAGGTCGGCATCCTTATTTTTTTTTATACCTCGATACAATTTACTTAGACCCTCACACCTCATCCCGAACCAGGTGATGATCGTGATCGTCGACGCCTCTCGCCGGGCCTCTCTGTCCTCAAAGGTACCACGGCTATTGGTACTACCCACTGATATGCCAATCTCTCCTGTAACATCTGAATACACTCCCTCGCATGGAAGTATCTCGCCTCCAGTCCCTCCACTCGTGACTCCGCAACCGCTAACAATCCTCTTGTCTCATTCACCTGTGTTTGGAGCTGATGAACTAATCTCTACAGACGATCTCTCTCTGCTGTAATCATAGCTATGTCAGGATGATCACGTACCCCTAGTAGCTCTGTTACCCACCATAATCTATAGGCCTCTGTCGTTCCTGCATCCATCACCCTGCGATTGGCTGCTACCTCCTCTGGCCCTTCTGGAAGTGTTGGCCGGGGAGGTGAGAATGCTGCCTCAGCGTCGATCCTCATATATGGTCTATAAGCCAGGGGTATATCCTGCACAAATCTAAATTTTCGCCACACACGATCTAGAGGAATCCTCTCATACTCCCCTGGCCTGTGCCCTGCAATCCACCTCAATCGCTCTACACCCCTCAACTCCTCATATATATTCTCTGTTACCATATAGTTACCGTAAGGCCTCCAACAGATATCCACAATCGTCACCATCTCCCATACCTGCCTATAATACTCGATGTCACCCATCACGTCCTGGGATCTTGCCTCTTGTTCTGTCTGGACCCATCGTCTGAATCCCAACCTCTGCACTCCGGTCTCTCCTGACTGGATGGGTCGGCCTATTGGTCGCACAAAAATAATGTGCTCATAGGCCCAACAATGTAATAAAAATGAACAATCCAGTGTCGTCCTGTGATTTCGTCTACAAGCCCATAAACCCCTGTATAGCTCTGCCAAATATGCAGGTGCCCATGCAAAAGTCACGTTCCTTTCTATCATTTCCCAAATAACACACATCAATGCTTTTGGAAATCTTCCCCCATCCACCCTCGGTAACGCATAATACCCTACCGCTATCATTAATATCACTGCTAATCTTGTCTCCTTAGGGTGTGTTGCATACATTATACCATACGTGAATGTCAAACCTCACTGTGTCAAATCTCGTGCGTATGGACCAAATACTGCTGTTATCGCTCCCCGTGCTGTGCTAGGCAATGCCTGATATACTGGTCTTCCTGTAATTGGGAGTCTCAAAATACGGAACACATCTTCCAATGTCACTGTCATCTCCCCTGTTGGCAGATAAAAGGTATTCCTTTCTGGATTCTATCTCTCAATCAACGACTGTAACATAGCATGGTTATGTGCGATTCGTGAATAATAGCGGATTCCACTTAACCCCAAATGATTTATCAATGTCCATTCAGCTGGTGTTACATCTGCTCGGATTCGTGACAACAGCGCTGGCACAGTATCATTCATCCTGAACCCTGCCTCCGCCTGCACACATCAAAACGACACACAGCCATTCAATAAATCAAATTCCCAAGGGTTCTTTCTCACATTCTGGAAATTCCTACAGTAACCGGCATCGGTTTACCGGTATCGGTTCCACAACCGATACCGGTTATCTTAAGCCGATATCGGTCAATATCGACTTTACACACCTTGCCTAAAAACACCACCTATGACAATAATTTGATCGTTTATCCCTCTCTGTATATACAAACATACCCGACACTCCTGACTACCTTCCCCATCACATTCACCGTATCCCGAATCATTGCCTATCACCTTTTCTTTCTCATCTCTATCTACTTAATCTCCATCATACTATTCACACAACATGCAAGAATCAAATTACAACCAAGACGTTTACCTCTTGGGCTGCAGCAGCTTGAGATGACACTTGTCTTCCTTCTCGTCCCTGCCTATTGGATGCTTCTCCTCGTTCTTCCATGCTCACCACCCTCTTCAAATCTAACTTACCGTTTTGCCTTCTGAATCTCAGCTCACATTGATTTTCCCTGTCTCTTTTCTCCTTATCACTCAATTCTCTCATGCAATTACCTGTCTCAGTAGTTAAAAAGCGTCACAATCGCGTATTTAACTTGTTGCATGACTCTAAAAATAAGAATGCTAAAAATAAGAACTTAAGTTGCCAACCCAGCATTTCTATTTTTAGGGAAATAATTCTTCCATAACCGATATCGGTTACGTAACTGATATCGGTCATATAGATACCGACATCGGTTACACAACCGATGTTGGTCAGATACCCCTTGTTGCTTAAACCTAAGCCGTTTCTTTGTTTTTACAAATTTTTGTGGCGCCTGTCCCTTTTTCCTGCATAAACAACACCATTATCTATAATTTTTCATCAAATCCATATCTTATCACAATTTCATCAACATCATCTATCCATATTACAAAAACAACCAAGCCATCAAAAAACAATATAAAAAACCATCAATCTATACACCATTTGGATCCAATTCAGCAGCTACATACATTCAATTTCACAAACTAGCGACACCACACATCAAACATTTCATAAACACAACATGTTAGTTAAACTCCTCATCTATATATACATACATCCCATCAACAAAAGACATCAACACCAGCAATATATAAACCATGTGGATCAAACTCATCATACATTAAATATCACAAACCATCGACAAACCACTTAACACATTTTACGCATAGTATGTGGAGCAAATCATCATATCTATATATACAAAGTTGCAAATATACAATGTGCCCTGCATCGGGGCCTCTGTGATCTCATAATACAACAAAGCCGGCACGCAGGCCGCAATAACCATCAATAATCTCAACTCGGCTCGCCGGCCGGTCTCTCATATCAAAAACATCCTCGGCTCGCAAGCCGGTATCAACTGTACAACCCGTACTTGTCTCGCAGGCCGGTATATACAATAAATGAATGAATAAATGAATACCTAATATGTAGGCACGCAGGCCTCTATAAACATAACCGGTTCGCAGACCGGTGCCCATATCCAATATACAAATACCAAAATATGCAGGGATCCCTCAACTCTCTCCACCGCCCTCTGCCTGTCTCCCTGCTGGTCCCTGTGCTGCCTCTCGCCTCTTACCTGTAACAGACCCACCAGCTGTGGCTACACCTCCCTGAGATCTCTGACTCCGAGAGGTCTCTGCTCTATGTGCCGCATATGGCTGATAGTCAGCCTCGGTACCATCAAGAATATCCTGATAGTACCGGGCCTCCGCTCTAGCCTCCATTTAACGGTCCCGTGCCACTATAGCTGCTGGGGATGGCCCCCTGACTCCTAATACCAATGCCCCCTATGCCTATGCTGGTGCCGCTGGTGGTGCCTATGGCTGTGGTGGTACCTGTACCTGTGGCTGTGCCGATATTGCTGGTGGTGCCGCTGGTGGTGCCTGAGCCTGTACTTGTACCTGAGCCTGGGCTAGCTACCCCTGTAATAGCTGTACCTGGCCCCTGACTTGATCCCTCTCTGCTATCACCGCCACCAAGTCTGGCTGTACGGGCTGTGCTCTCCTCGCGGCTCTCTCTCCTGCCCACCATACCAAAAATGCTCGCGTACACCCGGCGTCATCCATTGTATCATCTGCCTGCCGCTCGGCTACCCAATCTGGGTCCATAAGCTGTGGTGCAGGAAGTGGAGCCTCTACATCATCCCTCCGGTACTGAGGGAAGGGAGGTGGCTCATCCTATCGTAGCCCTAGCTGTCATCGTACCCTCTCCAGGGGTATCTGCTCGTACTCTCCCGGCCTCTGTCCCGCTATCTAGAATGTATACTGGATCCACTGCAACTATGCTCGGGCTCCTCTGCGGGGGTGATGACCTCTATAACGTCTCCATACAATGTCTAACGCTATCAAGCCCTCTAATACATGCCGGTAATATGATATATCTCATCCGGTAAGAACTTCTCGTGGCTGGCCCACGACCCCCAACCACCTCTAGAAGCCATATCTGTAGATCACCTGTGGCCCTAGCTGCTGGGGCATCCCTACTAGCCTAATGCATATGATATGCTCATATGCCCAACATTGTATTAAAAACGTAGAGAAAATCCTGAATCGCCTCATCCGGCGATAGCCCCACAGCTCTCGGTATAACTGCACCAGGTATACTACTGCCCAAGCATAACACGTATGCTCCTCGACCATCTCCTGTAAAACCCCCATCAGCGCCCATGGAAAGCGGCCTCCCTCTGAGTCCGGGAGGGTGAAGCAGGTGATCCAGATCATCATCAACACGGCAAGCCGTGTCTCATGTCGGTGGGCCCGATACATATCCCCATACGCGATGCTCGCACTGTGATATGTCAGTAGTGCGGCTGCATCCCCGAATACGTGTAGGATGCTGTCCATGGCTGTCTCTGTGTCCACCTGAAAGACTACCTCTCCATCAATCGGTAATCGAAGGATGCGATATACATCCTCCAATGTAATGGTCATCTCTCCAGTCGGAAGATGGAACACATTGGTCACCGGATCCCATCTCTCGATGAGGGCGACCATGAAACTGTGATCCCTGTCGATCGATCTGAGTCCCACCTCATGCATGATACCCCACTGCGCTGCGGACACGTGTGGCCACATCCATCTCAATAGCGGGGGCATCCTATCCCACATCGTCAGCTGCTGACGTGCCTGCAAAACCAACTCACTACTTTAGACCTACTCTTTATCACAACATCTACTTATACCCTTTATACCCCCTTTTTTATCCCCCCGACCACACCCCGACTCTCTAACAAACCCCTCTACCCACCTATCTTCTACAATATCCCCCAACATCTTCACACCCAACACACAAAACCCAATCATAAACAACACCACACAACCCAACACGCCATCCCCAACAAGAACTTAACACCCAAAACCACCACAAAACGATGCAACAAAATTGAAAATCCAGCCCAGGGACCGGTACCGGTCACCCTTAACAAACCCCAGTCCCATATCCACCGACGCTGGTCAACTCCCGACCGACACCGATAACCCACAGACCTGACCTACCCAAGAATTTAGCGACCGATGTCGGTCGCTTAGTGACCGGCATTGGTCACTGAAAAATACCCGAGCCGAACTCGACGCGGCTACCCCATTCAATTTTTTTCCTATTTCTCCCTCTATACCCACCCAAACACCCTAAAAACCTACCCACCCAGCCGCCTTGACCTATTTAACCTATCTACCCTCTCCTTTTTTCAAATAACTTCCATTTATTAATTATTTTATCAAAATCTAGCATTCCTACCCAAAACCCAAATACAACATAATACACTCAAATCCACACAATGAGGGGTTTCGAACCTACCCGTACGACGACACGTCGTCGTGGTGGGATGGGTGGTGGTGGTCCAGCTGGTCCAGCACCTCCTGCTCCTCCTGGCTATGCCATGGCTCTAACTCTCCTCTGCTGGATCCTCCACCAATCAACTGCTGCCTCCTACTCACTCGGGCCCACTAATCACTCACTCCTCCACTCAAATAGCGCCACCTCAACCAACAAATGCTCCAATCTCAACACTCCACCTCAGATAGCTCAAATTGGTTTTCAAATTGACAATGTGACAATGACAGGCCGTATTTTTCTTTTTATAGGTTTTTCGCCTATAACCGATATCGGTTTTATTGTGCCCTAAGAAACCGGTATCGGTCACCTAACCGATATCGGTCATGGACAATCGATATCGGTTTTATCCCACCTCTTCTCCAATTTCTACCCTTCTTTACTAATCGCCCTTTCTCACCACCTCGCTTATATCCACCTTGGCTGAAAACCCTTTGTAACCTACCATTTGGCCCGACCCAAGGCCGTACCCACCATTTGGCCTGACCCAAGACCACACCCAACCATTTGGCCCGACCTAAGGCCACACCAATTAAATACCTCGCCCAACATCAACACAATACACTTTTATCCACCCATCATGTCACTTTTGGTTCAATCGAGCTCACCTGTTCGTGTTTTAGCATGATTAGGGTCCTTGACTTGATCAGACAACCAAATTTTCCTAGACCAAGACCGTGACATTTATCTCAACCAAACCAACCATTTGGTACTGCTGAACATGCCTAAACATTCCTGTACCTTACCCGTTATATCCCCTGGAGCTACTTCCTATGCCTTGGATACCAGGATTATATCACCCTTGTTTGGATAAACTATTGACCTTTGCCTATGAATTGCTTGTTTACTCTTCAAATCATGTACCCTGGTCACACTACTGCATTTCAACGTGCGTCTGCTTCCTTGGACCTACCCCACCATCTTACCATCATATAAACACCATTTACCCTTTATCAACCCTATCCCTGATTTCACGCTGCCTCAATCTATGATAGATTTGAGGGGGATTACCTATACCCTTAACAGGGGTAACCACTTCTTATTATTTTCCGTGCAGCTTTAACAAAGACAAGCTACACGACAAAAAAGGGCTAATGTAGACACCAAATTTGTGTCATTACGACACCCTGTGCCCCGCATCTCATTTCGCAACCTAACCTCATTACCTAAACCTTACACAATTATTTATTAATTACCTTATAATTAATAAATCCACATCGCCATACCTGCAACCTCATTTCGCCACCTCATCATGACCGAGTCTTAACCCTAAACTAACCTAATTAAGACCTATAACTTGGTCCGCATCCACACCTATGATTAATTACTCCTCACCTGCACCCAAAACTGACCTCATAATGACTTGACCAAGCCCACAACTAATCCCTCGGGAGAAAAGGAGGGAAAGTTGGCTATTTTACCAAAAATAGCCCACTTTGACCTGACCGATACCGGTTCCTACTCGACCACCGTCGGTTTCGTAACCGCCATTGGTTCCCTGTAAATGACCACTTCCAACCAAAAACAAAGGATCAGATTTTCCTTTGATCAAAAAGGAGGAGAAATCATTGAAAGGATCGGGATTTGTTTGGCCGAGTAGAGACAAGTGAAGAAACAAGAAGAGTTTGCAGAGAAGGACATCAAGCCCAATACTGCAACTGCACAACCAGAGCCCTGTGACACTCAGCTGATCATCGTGAGGGAAGACATCTCAGCTTCTGATCGTCAGGACGTCCTATCTGAGTTCTGCCTTTTTCATCACAGTTCTTGGACCTGCATTCTCGTCAATAAACAGTAAGTAGAATCTTGTATGTTCTCTTTGATAACATTTCTTAGACTTTTGAATCACATCCGTCATAAATCTATTCCTAGATCTACTACCCAGCAACACATTACATCTAACTATCATTCTTCTACCCTCTCATCACCTCGTTACCTAATCCCACTCATTTACTAGCCTTACAAAAAACACAACCACCCTACAACTGACCCTCACCAAAAGCCCCTAAAACATAGAACCTACAGATATCGGTTAGCAGAAACCGGTATCGGTTACCTTGACTCAAAACCAAAAACCAGCCTTTCCCCCTACTTGTTTCAATGAGGCAATTAAATTGTCATTTTACAATCTTTTGTGTTAATTCATATTAGCAGGGGAACTGACCACCTTCGAAAGGAAGTTTTATATTTCCTGGGCCCAAGGCAGTTCCCTCATTTATTGTCTAATTAAAATCTTGTGGTCTTGTATTCTTATTTGCAGGTAGTCCTTCCAAGACAAAAAGGAGTTCTTCGCAATCAACCTGATCTCTCTCTACGGTACGCGCACACCATCTCGACATTCAACAGGTATTCCTCCTAGCCCTAACCCTTATCTGTTTCTAAAAGGAATGAAAGGATAGAAGCAACTCTATTCCCAAAAGTTGAAACATTCTGCGCGAAACAGTTTCTTTGGGTGTGATGTGGATGGAGAAGTGAGATAAAAATGTGTTTACAAGTTGTGTGAATGTATAAATGATATGTTGGGTGAGGCAGGAATTCTAGTAAAGTGTTTGGCCAGTGAGTGAAAGTGTGAAGGTTTGGAGGAGAAGTGTTTCATCATATTGAATGAGGTGGCATGTGTAGCGGAGTAGGTGCAAGTGATGTTGTGAGTCGTTGTCGCAATCAAATTTGTCAAATATGGGAAATTTGAAATTCAATGGATAAGGGCGACGTGGTACCATAGGGTGAATAGGATAATTGCAAATAGTATGATAAGTTGGTGCGGGTGGAAGTTCCCCCAAGTGGTGGGAATAAATCTTAAGAATGCAGTCAAGAAGATGTTGATGTAACAAATTAGGATGAGAATGAGCATAAAGTTGACTATAATCCCTGAGGAATGATAGTCACACATGTGACTAGGACTTTGAAACATGAGTGGAAAAATTCAACAAGATGGTATGACCAAAAAATCGTAGGTCATTCACAATTGCAGAAATAAGTGGATGTTGGGCCCCTAAAATATTGGCTAAGTATAAAAGGGTGCATAGGCATGTAAGGCCTAGTTTAAGAAAAGCATGTAAGGATAAAGTGCACAAGGCAAGGTTTAAGGAAGGCTTTAAGGAAATCCGTGGTGTGCGCGCAGACAAAACCAAGGGTTCAAGACTTAGCCATATTGGGCATCTTTGGTAGAACACATGAAAAGCATGACCCGACTGTGCATGCGGAGTGGATAAGGTGCCAGCTTGACGACAGGTTGGCCCGAAAAGGAGCATGCTTGCGGTAGAAGCTTCTAGAAGCTCATCATGGTAAAAGGTGGAAAGCTCAGGCTTGGAGGAGCATACTTGCGGTAGAAGAGCTTATAGAAGCTCATCATGGTAAAAAGTGGAAAACTCAATCTTGGAGGAGCATGCTCGCATGGATGACCACATTTAGACACTTGGCATCGGATCTAAGGATGCTGGAGGATGAGTTGGCAGTCCAAAAAGCCTATATATACAAGTGTCTACAGAAGTAAAAAAGGAGAGAGATAGATAGAGGGCAGAGCTCTGCAGAAATAATGCAAGAAATCTGTTAGTTTGGGTAATTGTGTTTAGGGAAGGATGTATTAGGGGTATGGTGTTTATAAATTTCTTTTGAGAGCCTAGCCATATGAGTCCAGATATAATGCATGACTGCGGTCTACTTCTCTGTAATACTTTGTAATAGCTCCATAAATATAATGAGGTTACCATCTTACATGAATATGAACATTGATGATTCTAATGCATACATCTTTCTCATAATTCCTTTTGAATTATGTTTATGATTAAGTATGGATGTCTGTACAACTTCTTTCTATTTTGGTATAGTTATAAAAACTGTTAAAGCACTTCCTGTCTAGAATGACTGCAAGGACCTAGAAGTTGTTATGAGATCTATGGTGTTTGTATGTTTTACTTCCATTCAGATCTCGTAAACATGAACCATAGATGATGTTTCCCACTAAAATCACATAAAAGAGAGACTCGGTACCTGTACATGCCTCGGGTGAGTGCCCAGCGCCCGCTGGGTGATAGGCCGATGCGCATGGGGTTCCTTTCTTTGGTGATGAGGGTAAAAATGACTACAGTGGACTAGGGATTTGAAAGGTTATAGGCTAGTCATAGTTACAACTGGCTATGTGAAAAATATGGGATGGTAAAATTGTAGTGAATTCGTAGTTGCAAATGAGATTGGGAAAATCAAAACTCATAATTATTGTCAAGAACAAGTAGGGAAATGTGAGAAGAGGTTATAACAAACATGAATAGTCACATGTACAACTTAGAAATAGTGGAAATTGAAATGAAGTGGATGAATGTGGAGATGTTTGTTTGTCTTTGGGTTGAATATAGACCCAATTTGTTTAGCTTCTTATAGAATAATATCTCTCTCAATGCCAAGGGTTATCAAAACAAGCTCCGTACACTAGAAAATTTCTAGTCACGGACTTTACTTTATCCCCTTGATTAACTAAGTTGAATTTTACCCCACTCGATTAATCAAATTGGGTCCATCACTAAGGATAATCATGGCTCTAGCTCACATGTGAACTAGTCAATCAAGTTGGGCCATTGACCCTTTTTTATGATGAGTCCTATCAATGTGCCAACTACTTTGGGGTTTCTGTGGTACTCCTCACAATGAGTTTTAGGGCTTATGCCCAAGCACTTTCCATAGTTATGCAGATAGGTATTTGCCCTTATCTGAACCTCTATTTAGTGTGTGTTCATTCCCAATTCATTCCCTTAAGAAAAAAATTGTTTTTTTACAAAAACAAAGTTATAACATAGTCAATGTTTTGACTCCCCTGCAACCAAATTGTTAGTTTTTTGTACTAGAAAATTGCAACACAGTCACAACTGTGACTGGTCTAGAACTTGATTTTTTTGTGTTTTAGATTTTTAGTACATCTGTAAAAACCATATTTTATATCTACAACAAAAACATTAGAAAATGGTAAAAATAAAATAAAAAGGGTTAAAAACCCTACAAAAAACATTGTTAGATTTAGAAAATAAAAGGAGTAACCCACAATCAAAATGGTCCCACTGTGGTCGCAAAAATGTGCACCTAGATTTGGAACACCTGCAAGATGGATTAATTCATATGAAATCTCCAAATCAATGCTAATTAAAACAGAAAGGGCTTATGTTTCCATTGTGAAGAGAAGGAAAATTATATGTTCTTTCATTGAATAAAGTGGGTAAAACTCTTTCATATTTGAATCTAAACTTGCACACAAACACACTTGAAAAATGTTAGTTTTTTTGTGGTTAGGGGACCTACCTCAGTCAGATCCCTAACCCTTTAAATAGATAAAAGACATTTTATTGATGTAAAATGAAAAAAAGTATAAATGGAAATAAAAAAATATACCTGACTTAGATTGTAGGACAATAGCAGTTGCGATTCACCAAAGTTCACATGGATATTACAAGCCAATCACAATTACAATTCCCACACATGTTGGATTTTGCTAAAATAGTGCTATAAAAAGTTATATATATCCTTTACACTCCTTTTTCACTTCTTCAAGATTTACAAAACTGAGATATGTGAGAAATAGAGCAAGAAAACTCTAGTATAGCCTTATTGCACAAAGAGTCAGGGGTTGCAATGATGGGGATTGATGAGGCCACATATTGGCATGTTTTGGCCCCATCTAAATCCTTTTTGAAGCCTCTTACACATACAATTTTGAGACTTTGATCTCCTCTTGATGGTTGATATGAGATAAAGTTATGATTTTTCATATATTTAGTTTTGTATGTTCATTAAGATCTAATATACTTATTTACTTTGGTGAATCTTGTATTTTTGTGCAAACTGATGTTTTTGATGTCTCCATGAACAAATTACAAGATGCCATAAGATTTTGAAGTAGTAGGCCCTAGCCCGTAGCACTCTGGTTGTGCTCCTACAGTAGCCCGTAGCCACTGGCTGGGAAATGATAAAGGAGAATCATGACATCCAACAATAATGAGGCATCATGAAGTATATGGAGATGAGCATATGAAGCTGGAAAATGAGTTAACCAAGTGGAAACATTGTTTGGACAAGTCTGAGAAGTCTTTGGGTGATTTATCTTACCTGTAGCAAGCTCCAAACCTGCCCGTAGCATCTTCCAGAACTACCTGCAACAACAGAGCAGTATGCACCTCCAGCTGCCCATAGCCAAAGAGAACTTATCCAGCTCACACCAAAGTATAAGAAGAAAAATTACCAGCTATCCTAACTGCATCATATGTAATGTTATGGTTACTTTGTTAAGTAGTTTTGTAATCAGTTCTTATCATGTAAATAAGACAGGAATTAGCTGTCTCCACTCAAAAAATATGAAATAGAACAACTATAATATTTTTGAGTGGTTTTTGATCATATTCCTAGTATAGAATAAGTTAGTGATCTGTCTATATATATTCAAATATAAATGTAATAGATATAGAGTAATAGATTAAGGAATGAAGTGATAGCTGTATGAGAGAAGAAAAATTGTGAATGTGTGAAGATAGAATATATTAATGTGAGTTTTTGCTCTTAAGTTCATTGTAATCTCTTTGGTGTAGCAATATTTAATTGCTACAACTTAATAGATGAATCATTTATCTTCTTGAGCAGTTCTGTGAGTTTCTAGGGTAGGATCAGAAACTCACTTCTACACGAGGAAGGGCCCCCTCAGAAGGAATTGCAGGGAAGATCCTATTCCTCCATTTCCTATTTATGTTGTGTGGATTGATTATCAGTTATTCATTTCATTTCTAAAAGCTAATGAGTGCATAGTGTGTTGAGTTTTAGATCTACAGATCAAAAACATCCATAGTTTACTTTCCAATTTGCACAAGCATTACTTTATACTCTTTGATGAATTTTATAGCCTACAAAGACCTCACTCCAAAGTATTGTAGCATATATTTTGTAGGCCCTTTGAAAAGCTTACGCCCCTGGGTTGAAATTTAATGAACAGCAGAGTATGAGACCTAATATCATTGGTTGATTATTCTGCACATCATTTTGGAATCGTTTACCGGGGAAGGTGTCCAGACAGTACCATAGAAGTGATTCAATTTCCCACTTTCAGTCAATTCATGCTTTCATTTCCCACTTTCTAGAATAACCATTCATGCTTTCTAGAATAGTCGTCCTACTTTTTAGATCAGCTTTCCTTCCTGTTATTTCAAAAGCTTTCTAGGAGCTAGAATTCCTACTTTCTAGGGTAAATTTGTCATTACCACATTGCTCAATTTCTGCAAATAGCATTAAGAACCAACCCCCTCATATATTTTAAAAAAAAAAAAAAAGGAAAATATATAGGAAAAATCAGAGAGAGAGCTGGAAAATTTATGCATAGAGAACGAGACTCGTTCGGAAGATTTTTGCCAAAGAAAAAACAAACTGCTACAGCAGAGGAGCTACTTATCTCCCAAGACAAGGAGTATACTTCCACACAAATAAGAAGAGTGGTAGAGGATCTGCAACGTATTCAAGAAGAAGAACAAGAAGTAGAGAAGACCTTGGTCATGCTAGTGAAAGAAAGATAAGAGGAGGATTTGAATGAATCCCATACTCCACGAGGAGAAAGAACACTAGAATACCTACTCAATTTAGCAAGTTTTGTTACAACTACTAATGCCCACCGTACAACACCTCAAGTATCTGTACATTATCGTACTGAAGGGGGAGGTTGATCGGGAATTCGAGGACATTATTCTGAAATCTCTTGGGATCCGTATAACAAGGAAATACGCCATGGATCGAGCATCAAGAAATGAAGTTGAAGGTAGAGGACATGCTACCTCCACTTTTGAATTCCTAATTGCAGAAACCACACAAGATATACTCCTATGAAGAATATTCCACCCTCAGCCCTCCCACACTTCAGGGGGACATTCAATGAGGATCCAGATACATTCCTATTTGAGTATGATGTGTTATGCCGAAGCTACGACTACCGAATGGATGAACAAAAGCTCAAGATCTTTCCAGCCACCCTGAAGGATGCAACACTAAGATGGTTCATGGGACTAGGGGGAACACAGTCAGTAGTTGGGATGAGATGAAGAAAAGGTTTTCTGGCCAAATATCAGGAATATGGAAAAGGTAGAAACTTCAGAAGAAATGACATATTCCAGCATGACTCAAGACGAGGATGAATCTTTGGAAGACTACATGGAGAGGTTCACCTTCACTCTACAGAAGCATAAGCAAACTAATCTCATCCCAGACACGCTCAAGCTAGTATTTTTGAAAGGAATCTGAGATGACTACTTGGAATCCTTAGACCTCATGAGTGGAGGAGATACATCTCAGCTAACCTTCGAGGAGATGCAACAACTGGGGAAGAATTATTCGAGATCAACGTTGGGTAAACTTCGGAATAACAAAATGCTGCCAGCATCAGCCAATGGGATCTCTAAAGCTGATGTAAGTAATCTACTACGGGACATGAAGATGGATATAATCAGCCACATGGCCACATAGCTGGATACGATGCACAATAGATAGAAACAACAAGCAATGGACCAAGCCCTTACGGTCTACTGCCTAGATTTTCGGAAGAAGCAAGCTGATTGCAAGTGTCAAGTTATAAAGATGAAGGTAGTGAACATTACATCTGAAGAACCATATTTCGTAGTGCTCCATGCCATAGGAGGAGATGTAAGACCAATTTATTCTACGTGGCACAAAGGAAACCTTGGTAGCCAAGGACAAACTATCCAGGTATGGGATCGAATTCACCATTTTCACAATCATCATTTTTCAATCAAAATGTAAATAACATGCCCAGCTGGAGTAATCCCTGGATGCCCCCAGCCCCTCCCAACCCACATTGGCCTATGTAACAACCATATAATCCCAATCAATGGCAGCAGTATCCTACTCCACCCTGGCAAAATCAACCATGGCAAGCCCCCACACAATCAATGGAAAAACCAGCCAACCCAAGGTCCAAAAAATCTTGCAAACCCATGACATAGTAACCATGGAGAGGGTAACAAACCTTGGGGAAATCAGCAAGGTGGGTTCCCACAACAACCACATCATCTAGCAATAATTTCGAACACACAACCAGCAAGACCGGCTCAAATACCTGCTCAACCTGTGCCAAATCCTGCCAATAAGTTGGCTCAACCAACATGTACTACTGAAATAACACAGTACCCCACTTATACAATGGACATCAATGAAGTCCACCTACATTTAGGAAGAAATCTACCACCTCCAAGTCCACCCATAATGAGAAAACCCCACAATATCCATTCCACAGTCTACACCACAACCACAGGAGGATCCTGAACAAGCCAATAAAGAGAATGAAGAAACAATATCACCACCCTTCCCAGAACATCTGAACCTTCAACGCACTCCTGATGAACCTGAGTTTGATATCCTAGGGCAGCTTGAAGAATGTTTGTGTAAAGATCCCTTTGTTTCAGGTCCATTAAATATGTCCCCATTTATTCTAATGGCAGTCAGAGATTTGTGCCTTCAGAAACTTGGAAGGAAGAAGAAGGATCCTAATACAGTCCATGTCATTGGATTCAATTGGCAGAAATCATGCTGGGAAGAATGACTACCATAGAAATATGTAGACCCAGGCTGTATCCAGTTGTCACTGTTCAGATCAATGGACAACAAGTCCATAATACCTTGATCGATCTGGGAGCTGCCATCAATGTCATAACAATGGAAACAATGCTTAAATTAGACCTGCAACATATTCATCCCACATCTACAATGTTGCAAATGGCAAGACAGATCCACAATACGACCAGAAGGAATCATAGAAGATCTAGTCATATCAGTAGATTCATAGGAGTACCCTACAAATTTTATTATATTGCAGCCAAAAACAAAACTTAGAGGATATCCTCTGATCTTGGGAAGGCCATGGTTGGCTAGTACAGATGCATTAATCAGATGTAGATCTTACAACATGCAGATTTCAAATGGGAACATCACCAAGCAACTAGTTTTGTAGCCACCAGCACAGGTATCACAAGACAAGGACTAGCCTGTCTGGATTGAAGAGGAATAAGAGGTACCCCTTTGCCCTACTTTAACAATAGATCATGTATTCACACTGGCATATCTAGAAGAGGATACTATCATCTCCAACATGCTACAAAACAACTATCAGGTAGAACAATCCACTCCTAAAGAATTGCCTTGTATTCATTGTCATTTTTCTAATCTATGGTCAAAAGAAGAACTAGCTGAAAGTGATCAAAGGATCTTCCATCAGTTGTTACCACACAACTGCAGCCACATACAATCAATCAATCAACATAGAGAAAATGACAAAAGCCACAAAATCCATAGAAATAATGCTAGGCAAGACACTCCACATAAATAACAAATTAAGTGTGGATGAAGAAAGAAAATTGACAGCCATATTACATGCAAACAAAGGAGCCTTTGCATGGCACTATGAAGACATGCAAGGCATCAGCCCATAAAACTGTACACACCACATTTACATCAAAGAGGAATGCAAACCCATACGCCAACCACAAAGATGGATGAACCCAGCAGTGAAAGAAATAGTCAAGGCTGAAATATAGAAACTTTTAGATGTAGGATTCATTTATCCAATCTCTGACAGGCATTGAGTTTCTCCATTAGTCATTGTACCCAAGAAAGGAGGTGAGTGGCGTATAGACTATAGAGAATTGAATGCAGCTATAAGGAAGGACCATTTCCCGCTATCATTTATTGATCAAGTGTTAGACACACTTATAGGGAAGAAATACTTTACATTCTTAGATGGTTTCAGTGGATACAATCAGATCCACATTTCTCCTAAGGATCAAGAAAATACCACGTTCACATGCCCATGGGGAACATTCACATATGTTGTCCTAGCATTTGGATTATGCAATGCACCTGCCACATTTCAGGATGCAGTCCTTAGCATATTTTCATATCTCTCACATGACTGTGTAGAGATATATATGGATGACTTCACCGTCTACAGAGACAAATTTGAAGTATGTCTGAATAACTTGGAAAAATTATTAATACGCTTTCAAGAAAATCATCTATCCCTAAGTCATAAGAAATGTTTCATGCTCATGGAGGAAGGGATAGTGCTAGGACACCATGTCTCTGAAAAGGGGATTAAAGTGGACCCATCCAAGATTGCTATCATCAAGGACCTTCCAGTACCGCAAAAATAAAAATATGTATGCAACTTCTTAGGTCATGATGGTTACTATCGGAGGTTCATCAACAATTTCAGAAAAATGGCATCCCCATTTTTCACCTTGCTAAACAAAGATGCTAAGTTTGTATGGACTCCCGCCTGTAATGAAGCATTCAATCTACTGAAGCAGTTACTCATATCAACCCCCATTTTACGTGG
Organism: Taxus chinensis; assembly: GCA_019776745.2. Lineage (NCBI taxonomy): Eukaryota > Viridiplantae > Streptophyta > Pinopsida > Cupressales > Taxaceae > Taxus > Taxus chinensis. The sequence continues at coordinate 718,865,966 of CM034148.1, forward strand.
ACCAGACTGGGAATTTCCTTCTTACATACATACAGATGCCTTTGATACTACCCTAGGTGCAATACTAGGACAAAAAGAAGGCCATCTTAGCTATGGTATTTACTTTGTAAGAAAAAATATGCAAGCAGTAGAGTTGAACTACATGGTGACGAAGAAATAATTCTTGGCAGTTGTATATGCAATCAACAAGTTCAAACATTACATCACAGGCTATCAAAATTTCATACACATAGATCATGTTGCCATCAGGTACCTCATGAATAAACCATCGGTATCCAAAAGAGTGGTAAGATGGCTTCTCTTATTGCAAGAATTTGACATTACCATACTAGATAAACCAGGGAAGGGCAACATTGTAGCTGACTTCCTTTCAATATTACAAAGTAATCAAGAGGATGGCATAGTGGATGACTCATTTCCCAATGAGCACCTCTTCGCCCTCACTATCTCTACACCCTAGTTTGCTGATGTAGTAAACTACCTCATTTCCGGACAACTGCCACATCACTTTTCCTCAAAAGAGAAGCGTTCCTTGATACAGAAAAGTGGTAAGTACTCTTGGATTTCTTGTTTTCTCTTCTATAATGGACATGATTGTGTAATACAAAGATGTCTACGAGAAGATGAAGTATTTGAAATTCTCAAAGCATGTCATGACGAGCCATGTGGAGGACACTTTGTAGTCAAAAGAACATCAGCCAAAATCCTAACTAGAGGATACTACTGGCATATGTTGCATAAGGATGCAAACAGATATACATCCCACTGTGATAAATGCCAATGTATGGGGAGGCCTACAAGGTCAGATGAGATGCCATTATAGCCTCAACTGTAATTGGAACCTTTTGACAAATGGGGGCTGGAATTTGTTGGGCCCATAGACCCCAAATCAAACCACAAAGAGTACATCCTTGTATGTACAGATTATGTCACCAAATGGGCTAAAGTAAAAGCATTGACACATGCTCAAGATGAGAAAGTAGCAGCCTTCTTATACAAAGAGATATTCATAAGATACGATGTACCAAGGGAAATAGTTACAAATCAAGGGCCAAAATTTACTGCTGATCTCACTGCTGAACTAGTGGAAGAATATATGATAAGACACAAGAATTCCACACCATACCATCCATAGTCCAATGGCCAAGTTGAATTCATGAATAGAGAATTAGAAAATATCCTGACCAAAACAGTCAATCTATCAAGAAAGGATTGGGAGTCTAGACTCCACGAGGCTATATGGGCATACAAAATCACATGGAAAACAACTATTGGCTTCACACCATATGAGCTAGTCTATGGGAAGAAACCAATACTGCCAATAGAATTTGAACATGGATCTCTAAGGACTGCAGTAGAGATGAGAATTGATATTTCCAAAGCACACAAGCAAAGATTGATGAAGCTCAATGCTTTGGATGAGTACATACAACAAGAAATTAAGAACACATAATTAATAGAACAACATCGAATAGGATGTCATGATGGATACATCAAGCCTAGGTAGTTCACACATTTAGATTGGGCCCTACTGTTTAATTCGAAATAAAAAGACCACAAAGGAAAATTAAAAATAGGATGGCTTGAGCCATACGAGATCGAACATGTCTATAACAATGGTGCATTCTAACTATGAACAATTGATCCAGTAAGATTCAAATTCCTAGTTAACGGTCATAGACTCAAAGTATATAAGAAACCCTTATAACAGGAGAAATTTTCACAACAAGTGCAGCAATCCATGTAGACAAACCCTCATATTGACCCACCAAGTTCAAAGGAAAAGGAGATTGACAAGGAAGGAAGGGAGGATAATCTCTACCTCCCATGGGAAGAAGATTGAAATGCTATATATGGACCTTAATAGGGCCATAATAAACATTTTTCTACAGGTAGTACTAGGATCAAAAAAAGGAAAAAAGAAAAAACCAACAATGAAAACCATTTTTATGCATTAATGCAGATTCTGGGTAGAAAACCAGCATGTTGGTTGCTCAGAACTGTGAAAAAGAGCTTGAATGGAAAACCAGCTCGCTGTCCATTCAGGGAAAAAACTAAAAAAAAATAACGAAAGGAGAAGAAAAAAATGTGTATTTTTCAAGAAGGATGGAAACAAAAACACCTCATCTAAACCTACTTCACACATTGCTTTTGCCACTTCTAGTTGCTATGGGTAACCTTCTAGTTGCTGCGGGCTCCTCAAACAATTGCTACAGGAAACCTTCTAGTTGCTGTGGGCTCCTCAAATAGTTGCTACGAGCACTTTCTAAAAGTGTTACGAGGAGATTTTTGGATAGCCACAGGCATATTCAGAAGGAGGAAAGGTAAAATCTGAATCATAAACAATTACACAAAGTAGAATTCATGTTGCAGGCAATATTTCCCTTCCTGTAAACATTCCTTGCTTGCTACGGGCAACCCCTTGGTTAAATCAAGCTACCTGTTTAGTGCTACAGGCCACCTCATAGTCACTATAGGCACAATTTTAGAGTGCTACAACAATGCAGTGCTACGAGTAGTCAAGAAAAGATATGCACAAATCCACTCCATAACTTGCAGGCATCATAAAAAATAAGAAGCAATGTAAGTTTCTAAAAATCACAAGCATCATGCAAGGAGGTATCATTTTTGCAGGTTTTCACATGTTGTAGATGCACAATAGAAACAAGGACCTCCAGCCAAGTCCAAGAGGAACCTCATGTCCAATCTACCTAAGCATTAAATTACATAAACAAATTCCAGAAGAGAAATCATTTTTTAGATGATCCTTGCAATAAAATTACTCATTGGAAAAAGTGCTACACACCAAACCCTTGGACAAAGCATATTCCCATAAAAAGGTGTCACGTGAAGGAAAAATAGGTGGCACTAAGGTAAAAGGGTAATATCTACAAGTAATAAGTATCTATTTCTCAAAAAGACATGTTAAAATTAAATATACACCTTAATCATTTACTTTTTTTCAATTACCATCATGAGGGGACATTAATAAGTCCCTTCAGCAATAATTTGAAGGAAAAATGTCAAGCGTGAAATGTTTTTTTTTTCACTCGGGACGAGTGACATCTATCTGGGGAGGCAACAAGATTGGATGTCGCTACGGGTGGATTTAATTGGCCGCAGCATGAGGACCTAGGGAATGATGACGCACACCTCGATTATAGGGGACAATTAAAGATTTCCCCTGAGCTACAATGAAGCAAAACAAAAAGGGAGAAAATCAAGTAAAGAAGAGAAACGAAAAAATATATACTTCCACGAAGAGAAAAAAAAAACCTGTCTACAAAAGCTATGGGAGGAACAATTGTTCACAAAGAGCCCACCGTTGTCACACCCTTGAGAAATGACCCTCATTACTGGGATATATTTGAACGGGCTAGATGGACAAATTACTTCCAACTGCTAACCGAATACTCGAATGAGAGAGCAGAGCAATTCACAAGCACATTCGATGGACAACAAGCCATGGTAGATGGCATATCATTTCCAGTAACAAAATAATTGATTGGGAAAGTGACAGGACACCCTCAAAATGGAGAAAATTGGGAGGGGAAACCCAATGCACAGTAAATTAGACAACAATTCTTCCAAGGGGAACAATAAAATCAGACAAAAGGGGGTATTGAGACCAGAAGCCTACCTGAGGCCTGAAGAGAAATTGTTACATTCATCATCACGTACTTCACATGCAAAGGAAGGTATTCCCTACTCTATACAATGCAATTTAAATACTTAAATCACTTGAAGCATGGGATAGTAATAAATGTTCCAAACCACTTGTTAAATAGCCTTAAGAAAATGGCAAAAAAATATCAGAAAGGGGTGAAGAACATCTTATCTCATCACTGTCTGATCTGGATAATCACCAAGCAAGGCCTCCAAAACATCCAAACCAGCAACCTGCAACACCTGAAGAAGAGAAGAGTGAATAAAAATTTGAAGAAAGAGTGGAAAAAGAAGAAACCCCTAAGAAATAACCACAACAAGAAATGAGGTAAAAAATAAAGCATATCATAAGGGCCCCTAAGGAGAGAGAAGAGGAGTCTACCATACCCATAGCAAAAAATACTAAGAGCTCTACTGCTACGGGCATAAGAAGAAGGAGGCTCATCATTTCCTCAGAAAAGGAAACCACAGAAGAGGTAGGGAGTAAGAAAAGAAGCCCTCATGCCTCTCTGTTTACAGAATCAAGGGGCTCTGTCTCCAAGAAGATGAAAGGTACAGAGGCAACATCACCTACTAGAGAGCATAGCATGCAAGAAAAGTAAGAAAAAAACCCTACACCTATAGTAGAGGAGGCACCTGAAGAAACTGAGACTACCTCAGTACCTAAGGAAAAAGAAAAGAAAAGGTAGTAGAGAAAGTTACACCCAAGAAAGAACAAAAGAGAAAAATAACAGCTGTAAGAAGATCTCATAGGATAAGGAGGAAAAGAACATTACAAACAAAGACCATAGAAATCAGTGAAGAAGCACCTCAAAAGAAGAAGAAGCAAGAAGTCTTTATCACAAAAGAAGGTTTTGAGATATTTGTTTCACACAAAATTTCGTTCTAGAATAGAGTTACTTCTATCTTTTCATTCTCTTGAGAAATAGATAAGGGTTAGGGCTAGGAGGAATACCTGTGGAGTGTTGGGAAGGTGTGCGCGTACCGTAGAGAGATCAGACCGATTGTGAAGAACTCCTTTTTGTCTGGGAAGGACTACCTGTAAATAAGAATGCAAGACCACCAGATTTTAGTTAGACAATAAGTAAGGGAACTACCTTGGACCCAGGAAATACTAAACTTTCTTTCGAAGGTGGTCAATTCCCTTTTAATATAAATTATTGCAAATGATAATAAAGAAGCTATTGTAAAATCATGATTTAGGTACCTCGTTACTAAAAGCAATAGAGACTAAACTACCAATAATAAAACATCATTCTGTTTGTTTGGTCACTGGTTATTGATATGTTTAGATCAAGTTACAGGGATAGACCAGGCTAGATCTAAGGTTGTTAGGAAATAAATAGGTTAAAGGTTGGTTTTGGTATAAGTCACAGTGACAGATGCTGGTCACTGGATAACCAATTGCGGTTATAAAACCGCTACCGGTAGGGGATAACCGATATCGGTAGGGGCAGTGATTTAGGGGCTTTTGGGTAGAGGTTTATTGTAGGGTGGTTATGGGGTTTTTAAGGTTGGTAGATGGTTGGGGGGAATAGTAAGGCAATGGAGAAGACTCAGAGAGTGAGGAAGCTATCTTCTGGGCAATATAGGGATGGATGAATGAAGGTTAGGTGCAGGGTGCTGCCGGGTGTTAGATCTAGGGGTGAGCTTATAATTACTATGAATCAAAAGTTCATGAAATGGAGTCTAGAAGCATACAAGATACTACTTACTACTTTCTGATGAGGATACAAGTCCGAGGAATGTGGTGAAGAAGGTAAAGCTCAGGTGGGATGATTCGACAATCGAAAGTGAGCTGATGAAGCTATCCTCTAACCCTCCCAATGCTTGGATGAGTGTGATAGTGATCTCGTTGATTAGTTACAGTCTTGGACTCAATGCTCTTCTCCTCTGTGACCTCCTCTCTCTCTCTCTCACTTGTCTCCTTCTCGCAGATGAATTCGAATCCTTACATTTTGGTTAGGGTAGGTCATTTACAGGGAACCGATGGTGGTTGCATAACCGATGGCGGTTGAGTAGGGACTGGCATCGGTCAAGTCAAAGTTGGCTATTTTTACTAAAAATAGCCAACTTTCCCTCCTTTTCTCCCGTGGGGTCAGTTGTGGGCTTGGTCAAGTCATTATTAGGCTTGTTTTGATGCGGGTGAGGGGTGATGAGTCATGGGTGTGGGTCTGGACCAAGTCATAGGTCTTAATTAGGTTAGTTTAGGGTTAGGGCTAGGTCATAGTGAGGTGGCGAGGTGAGGTGGCAGGGTTAGAGATGTGGATTTATTAATTATAAGGTGATTAATGAATAATTCAGTGTGTAAGGTTTAGGTGGAGAGGTAGGGTTAGGTTGAGGGACGATATATGGGGTACAGGGTGTTGTAAGACCCAAATTTGGCATCTACATTTGCCCCTTGTTGTCGTGTAGCTTGTCTTGTAAAGCTGCACTGACAATAATAAAAAGTGGTTGCCCTAGTTAAGGGTATAGGTAATCCCCCCTCAAATCTATCACAGATTGAGGCGACATAAAATCAGGGATAGGGTTGATAAAGGGTTAATGATGATGAGATGCTGGTAAGATGGTGGGGTAAGTTCAAGGAATCTGACGCATGTTAAAATGCAGTAGTGCTATCAGGGTACAGGTTTTGAAGAGCAAACAAGTAATTCATAGGCAAAGGTCGATAGTTTATCCAAACAAGGTTGATATAATCCTGGTATCCAAGGCATATGAAGTAGCTCCAGGGGATATAAAGGGTAAGGTATCAAAATGTTTAGGCATGTTTGGCAGTACCCAATGGTTGGTTGGGTGGAGATAAATGTCACGGTCTTGGTCTAGGTAAAGCTGGTCGACTGATCAATTCAAGTATCCTAGTCATGCTTAAAACACGAACGGGTGAGCTCGATGGAACAAACAGCTACATGATGGGTGGATAGAATCATAATTTACTGTTCTCGGTTGAGGTACTTAATTAGTGTGGCCTTGGGTCGGGCCGATTGGCTGGGTGCAGCCATGGGTCGGGCCGATTGGTTGGTTGCAGCCTTGGGTTGGGCCGATTGGTTGGTTGCGGCCTTGCGGGCCGATTGGTTGGTTGTGGCCTTGGGTCAGGCCAATTGGTTGATTGCGGCCTTGGGTTGGGCCGCTTGGGTGGTTGCGGCCTTGGGTCGGGCCGATTGGTTGGTTGTGGCCTTGGGTCAGGCCAATTGGTTGATTGCGGCCTTGGGTTGGGCCGCTTGGGTGGTTGCGGCCTTGGGTCGGGCCGAGTGGTTGGTTGCGGCCTTGGGTCGGGCCGATTGATTGATTATGGCCTTAGGTTGGGCTGATTGGGTGGTTGCAGCCTTGGGTTGGGCCGATTGGTTGGTTGCGGCCTTAGGTCGGGCCGATTGGGTGGTTACGGCCTAAGGTCGGGCCAATGAATTCAAAATAAGGCTATTTAGCAAAGGCCGGGGGTAGGCGATGTGGTGAAAAATAGAGTTTGGTGGATAAGGGTAGGAGTTAGGGTAAACTAGGTAGGTAACTGATATCGGTTAGTGTGACCGGTATCGGTTAGGAGACTGATATCAGTCTTCTACGGCGCGCCCTAACTGATATCGGTTAGAGGTCAAAACCTATAAAAAGCAAAAATACAGCATGTCATTTTCACATTGTGAATTTGAGTGCCAAATTTTTCTTGTCTGAGTTTTGAATTGATTGGGTTGAGTTTTTGGGCTGAGTTGGCACTAGTTGAGTGGGTGAGTTAGTTATTGGTAGGCGCCAGAGATCAGGAGGCAGAGTTTGATTGGTTGAGGACCCTGTTGAGGAGATTTGGAGCTATTGCACAGCCTGGAGGAGTAGGAGGTGCTGGAGGAGCTGGACCATCACCACTTATCCCACCATGACGACGTGTAGTCGTACCGGTAGGCTCTGAACCCCTATTTTTTTGAAGTTGATGAATTTAGCTAGGATGTGGGTATGGGGGTTAGGAATCCAAAATTTGATAAAATAATGAATAAATGAAGGTAAACCGTAAAATGTATTGGGTAGATATGTTAGGTAGGCCAAAACGGTAGGGTGGGTAAGTTTTTAGGCAATTTTCCTAGGTAAATGGGTAGAAATAGGAAAAAAAGGGGATTTGGGGGCCGTTTTTGGTTCGGCCCCAAAATCCCACAGTGACCGATGTTGGTCACCAGTCGACCGACATCAGTTAGAGTGCAATTAGGTAGATTAGCAGGGACAAAGACCAGCGTTGGTCATGTGTCGACCAACGTCGGTTCATAAAATTTGCGATAGAGATTTTGGTGGGTGACCGATGGCGGTCGAGGGTGACTGATACCGGTCACCATGGGTAGGAGGTAGGGTTGTAAAATGGTTTTTTGGGGTGCTGTGTTAGGCGTGTAGGATATATTGTAATTAGTTGGGGTATGGTTAAAGGGCGAGAGTAGAGTGGGTGGAGTATGGTTGGGGCGGTTGGTAGGGTGTGGGATAGGTGAAGGGGATAGTTTAGATATTTGTTGGGTGGGGTTAATGATGTTAAGGGAGATTATGTGATTTAGTTTTGATTGGAATGTGTAGGATATTTAAAGAAGGATTGTAGGAGTGAGAGGTATTTATAGATGTATAGGGTAAGGTAGGTGGGTGTATATGTGTTACAAAGTTGGGTGATGATTAGGTGTGTGAGTAAGTATAGAGGGTTAGGTTAGTTGTTTTGTTAAGGGTAGGCCTGACGAAGTGGGTTATTTTGTGCAGGTACGCCAGCAGTTGACCATATGAGATCGGATGCCACCTTTACTAGGGCAGATGCAGCCACATGTGACTGTAGCGCAGTGGACAGTCATGCGAGAGGTTGGACTTGGCAGAGTCCATAGGTATAGGGCTGTGGATAGGGACCATAGCCTGATGGTTACCCTCATCAAGAGATGGGATCCGGTAACCAATGTCTTCCATCTCCCTACTGGAGAGATGACAGTCACGCTAGAGGATGTGTATCGCATCCTAAGACTTCTGATCATAGGTGAGGCGGTGTTCCAGGTGGATGCTGAGACAACGATGGATAGCATCCTGTAGGTATTTGGGGATGCAGCCCTGTTGATTATGTATCATAGTGCGAGCATCTGCTACGGCGATATGTATCGCGTGCATCGATAGGAGACACGGCTTGCCATGCTAATGATGATTGGTATCACCTGCTTCGCCCTCCCTGACTCAGAGGGAGGTCACTTCCCATGGGCTCTAATGGGAGTGTTACATGAGATGGTGGAGGAGCATACCTGCTATATATGGGCACCAGTGTATCTGGTGTAGCTATACAGAGAGCTCTGGGGCTATCGCCGTATGAGGTGGCTCGGTATATGTTTGACATTCTTGTTACACTATTGGGATTATGAGCATATTGTGTGTTTACGACCAGTAGGGTTTCCCTAGCAGCCAAGGCCACAGGCAGCTTATAGATATGGGTTTTAGAGGTGGTTGGGGGTCGTGGGACAACCACAAGCAGTTATCGCAGGGTGGGATGTCACTTATTACAGACATATGCTAGAGGGCATGGCTGGATTAGATATTATATGGAGGCCATACAGAGGCCATCAGCCCCGTGGAGGAGTCTGAGCATAGCTGTGATGGATCCAGTACAACTTCTAGATAGCTGGACGGAGACCCGGGGAGTATGAGTGGATTCCCTTAGAGAGGGTACGACGACAGTTGGGCCTATGGCAGGATGAGCCACCTCCCTTCCCACAGTATCGGAGGGAGGATGTAGAGGCACCACTGCCTCTACCGTAGCCATTGGACCCAGTCTGGGTAGCAGAGAGACCGACATATGAGACAGTGGACGACGTCGGGGTGACAGGCTCATTTTTGGTTTGGTGGGCAGGGCAGATGGTGGCCGTGAGAGCATATCCAGCACAGCCAGATTTAGCGGCTGTTACAGTGGAGAGGGACTGTCTCCTAGGTCAGGTGCAGTTACTACAGGGGCAGCTTGCTGCTGCATAGGCACAAATTGGGGTGCTATAGGGGCAGTTGGCCCAGGCATAGCCTCAGGCACAGGCACAGCCTCAGGTCCCTGTTCAGGCTCCGATGGTAGCTCCACTGCCACCACAGGTATAGGCTAAGGGTCAGGGTGTACAGGAAGGGCAGGGCCGACTTCTTTTAGGAGCCAGGAGACCAGCCCCACCAGCCATGGTGGCATGGGCCAGGTACATGGAGGCGAGAGTGGAGGCCTGTTATTATCAGGACGTACTAGATGGTACTGGTGCAGATTATCAGCCATATGTGGCTCATAGAGCCGAGACGTCCCAGAGTCACAGGTCACAGGGGGCCACAGCCATAGCCGATGGGTCGGTTACAGGTAGGAGGCGAGATCTGACATAGGGGCCAGCTGAGGGACAGGCCGAGGGAGGGGGAGAGCGCTAAGTCACCCCAGGAGTGGAGATGGGTTTTGTTGATTTGATAGAGCATTTGTTGATAGAGACACCGGTCTGCGAACCGAGTGTGTATATAGAGGCTTGCGTGACCTTATAGGATTTATGTATTCATTTTTGTTGTATATACCGGCCTACGAGCCGAGTACATTTTGTATAGTTGATACCAGCCTGCGAGTCGAGTATATTTTTGACATGAGAGACTGACCTGTGAGCCGAGTCAAGATTTTGACAGAGTCAACGGCCTGTGTGCCGAATTTGTATTTTGGATTACAGAGGCCCCATACAGGGCAAGTTGTATATTTTGAAATTGATTTGATGATATATAGATGAGGAATTTGATCCATATGGTGTGTAGGATTTTTGATTTGATGCATATATTATAATGTTTTATGTGTTTTGTCAATGGTATTGGAATTTGATGTATATATAGATGATGTTGATGATGTTTTGATGATATGCATATGTTTTGAAATGTTGATATTTATTATGATGATGGATGTTGATAGTGATTTCGTTATGCAGGGAAAAGAGGCTTCTCTACCAAAAAATTCAAAAAAACAAAGAAAAGGATTAGGTTTAAGTAAGAGGAGACGGATGACCAATATCAGTTAGCTAACCGATGTCGGTCACAACCTAACTGATACCGGTTAGCTAATTGATATCGGTTACTCTTAAACAAGGTTTTCTAAAAATAGAAAAGCTTGGGAGGTAATTGAAATCTTATTTTTAGAGTCATGCAACATGTTAAATACAAGGATGCGAGGCTGTTGACATCTATATAGGTAATTGCATGGGATAATTGAGTGATAAGGAGGAAAGAGACAGGTAAAGTGATCGTGGGCTTGGATTAAGAAGGTGTAAAAGCAAGTAACAGTGAAGAGGGTGGTGAACATGGCTAAACAAGGAGAAGCATCCAGCGGGTAGAGAGGAGAGGGAGGACAGGTTCCACCTCAAACTGCTGCATCCCAGGAGGTATAATTTTTGATTGGAATTAAATTTTTGCATGCTTATAAATAGGATGTGGGAAGTTAAGTGGGTAGAGATGAAAAAGAAAGGTGATAGGAAAGGTTTGGGATGGGGTGAGTGTTATGGGGTAGGTAATCAGGAGTTTCAGATATGTTTTTAGATATAGAGAGGCGCAATCAAACAAATAAGTTATCATAGGTGGTGCTTTTGAGCAGGGTAGATGGAATTGACAATGATCGATATTGTTTAGGAATAACCGGTATCAGTTATCTATAACCGATATCGGTTACTGTGTAAAGTTGCGGATTGTGATAAAAAACATGTGGGAATTTATATGTTGATTTGTTGTTTGTTGGTTTGATGTGTGCAGGCATAGGTAGGGTTAAGGATGAATGATAGGGTGCCAAATTTGTTGTCATGGGTCTGAGTGGATGTAACACCAGCTTAGTGGGAATTAATAAACTGTGTGGGGTTAAGTAAAATCTGCTATTATTCATGAATCACATGCAATCATGCTATGTTGCAGGCGTTGATTGAGAGATGGAATCCTGAAAAGAATACCTTCTATTTTCCAACAGGGGAGATGATAGTGACGTTATAAGATGTGTTTTGAATTTTGAGACTTCCAATTACAGGAAGACCAGTGTATTAGGCAGGGCCTAATGCGGCGCGGGCAGCGATAACGGTAGTATTTGGTCCAGCCGCACGAGATTTGACACAGCGAGGTTTGACATTCACTTATGGTATAATGTTTACGGCACACCCGGAGGCAACAAGATTGGCTGTGGTATTAATGATAGTGGTGGGGTATTATACATTACCTAGAGTAGACGGGGGAAGATTTCCAAAATCATTGATGTGTATTATTCGGGAAATGATAGAAGGGAGCATTACTTTCGCATGGGCACCTACATATCTGGTAGAGATATACATGGGTTTATGGGCATGCAGGTGAAATCACAGGACTACACCGGATTGTGCATACTTATTACATTGTTGGGCCTATAAGCACATTGTGTGTGTGCGACCAATAGGCCGACCCATCTAGGTAGGAGACACCGGAGTGCAAAGGTTGGGATTCAGGCGATGGGTCCAGATAGAGCAAGAGGTGAGATCCGAGACCGTGACAGATGACACCAAGTATTATAGGTAGATGTGGGAGATGGTGATGATTTCAGATATCCATTGGAAGCCTTATGGGAACTATATGGTGACGGCGAACATAGCCGAGGATTTGAGGGGTGTAAAGAAATTGAGGTGGATTGTGGGACACAAGCCAGGTGAGTACGAGAGGATTCCTCTAGGTCTTGTGCGGCGACAATTCAGATTTGTTCAGGATATACCCATGGCTCATAGACCATACAGGAGGATCGATGCCGAGGCACCATTCTCACCTCCATGGCTAACATTTCCAAAAGGACCAGAAGAGACAGCAGCCGATCGTAGGGTAATGGATGCATGAGTGACATAGTCTTATAGATTATGGTGGGTAGCAGAGCTGCGAGGTACACATGAGAGGGCCAATCATCCTGACATAGCTGTGATTACAGTGGAGAGAGACCACCTACAGGGTTTAGTCCACCAGCTTCAAACACAGGTGAACGAGACCACGGGATTGTTAAAGGCTTCGCAGTCATGAGTGGGGAGACTAGAGGCAAGATTCCTCCACACGGGAGGGTGTATTCGTATGTTACAGGAGAGATTAGCAAATCAGTGGGAGGAACCAATAGCAGTGGCACCTTTGAGGATGGAGAGGCCAGGTGAGCAGCATCGACGATCACCATCGCTACCTAGTTCGGGACGATGCGCGGGGGTCTAAGTGAATTTCATAGGGGTAGAAGAATAAATAAGGATGCCAACTTGCGCGTCGATGATAGAGAAGATGTATTTGTTTAACATCTAAATAAAAATGAATATGTATGTTGATTTGAGTTTATGATAATAATAATAATGTTTGTGTTTTGAATGTTTGGATTGAAAAAGGACAAAGGTGAGTGTTATCAATATAAATATGTGAAAATATTTATATTTTTAAGTAAAACACAACACATGATAGCTGATAGTAGGGGATGGTCGAGCTAACCTTGGGAGACTTCATGTCTCCTAAGTGCTGCCTACATAGCCCATTGCACAAAGCAAGGATGGGCCTCAGACTGATGTAGTTCTCACTTAGGACTAGGGAGAAGTGAATTCAGGAAAATTGGTTGTGGTTAGGCAATTTTTTGGTTGGTAAAAATTTTGATATTGGTAGGGTAATGTTGTTGGTGTTGGTGCGGATATAGGTTAAGTGAGGGTTAGCTTACCCAAGCATAGGAAACCGTGTCTGAATTAAGGTCAACACATAATCCTAGATTCGGGTAAAAGAGGTAAAAGTGTCCCATAGTTTAGAAATAGCTAAACAAACCACGTATTATCGTAGGATGAGCTTGAATCCCCAGGTACCTTGCATAGGCGAGAAGTCTATAGGTGAAAAGAGTTGTATAAACACAATATATCGGATATACGTCACGTCCCTTGAGTATTGTTGTTTTGAAGAATGGTGAGGTGAGGTGGATGGTATAGCTGGGGTGCAGAGAACTTGTTATAAAGTGATTATTATGATGAAAGAGAACCAAACCTAAATAGAAAAGTCCCTGATGTAAAAGTGCTTTTGAATATGACTTTTTTTTTTTTTTGATATAAACTGATCGATGCGGGAAGTCTTTAGGGGATATGCATTTTGTTTTTCTTGAGGTCTTCACGAAGCTGATCAATACGAGAAGCTTCTGATAGAGGCTGAATTTGTATAGCTATCCTTCAAGGGAACAATCTACTTATAGTAGTAGATGCGGCTTTGCACATAGCTGTCCTTTGAGGGAGCAGTCTATTTATATTAGCAGATGCGGCTTTGCACATAGTTTTCCTTCGAGGGAGCAGTATAGTTTATAGCTGAGAGGTCTAGATGTCTGTTTGGCATAAAGCATCTAGTTTTGTAGGAAGTTTGACTCAAGAATATCCCAGAATTGTATAATTGAGAACTTGTTATTTTGATACTTTTAAGTCATGGACCGGACTAAAAAGGAGAAGGCATCTTTAAGAGGAGATGATGATCAAACCACATGGGTGTGATTTACTTTGAGATGCATGAAAAAGGGTGTATGAGGTGGTAAATGAGCTCAAGGGACGAGCGCAAGGTAGATAAGGAGGGATGTAATACTAAATTCAACATTAGAATGGTTAGAGATGCAAGGCATTAAGGGGTTCAGGCTCAGGTTTACCATTAAGTGAAGCTAAATGATAAGTACCTGATCTGTAAGTGTGAGTGATAATGTAAGGCCCAATCCAATTAGGAGCAAATTTTCCATGTTTACTCTTTTCTAGTTTGGTTACATGTTGATTCTCTTTGAGGATGAGATCACCAATCTTAAAGGTACGCTCATGAATTCACTTATCATAAGCACGCTTAATGCGCTTTTGATAAATTTGAAGGTGGTCAAGAGTTGTAAGACGACGCTCGTCAAGAAGCTCCAATTGGACTAGCCGCTCTTGGCGGAAGTCATCATTGGTGAGAATATCCTGAAGAGATATCCTGAAGGAAGGGATTTGTATTTCGAGAGGCAAGATGGTCTCGGTACCATACACCAGAGAGAATGGTGTGGTATTAGTGGAAGTACGAATGCTGGTATGATAAGCCCAAAGGGAAAAGGGGATGTGCTCATGACAGTTTTTCCCAGAATCGTTAACGACTTTTATGAGAATTTTGGTTAAGGTTTTGTTAGAAGATTTGGCTTGTCCATTTGCTTATGGATAATAGGGTGACGAGAAGCTAAGTTTGATACCAAAGTTGTCAAAAAGGTCTTGTAACAGCTTATTTTTGAAAGATTTTCCATTATCTGTTATCAGGCGATGAGGAACACCAAAATGACAAATAATGTGATGATTGATGAACTCAACAATTTTCTCCTTTTTGGTTGAAGCGAGTGGCATGGCCTCCACCCATTTAGTGTAATATTCGGTTGCTGTGATGATCCAACGATGACGTTGCGAAGAAGAGGGATGAATCTCACCAATAAGGTCCAAACCCCATTATGAGAAAGGCCAAAAATCTCGTGTGACCTGTAGCGGGTGGCTAGGAGTATGTTGAAGGTTGGTATGCTGTTGACACATAACACAGTGCTTAACATATTCGCAGCAGTCTTTGTTAAGAGTAGGCCAATAATATCCTAGGTGAAGGATCCGCTTGGCCATGACAAAGCCACTAAAGTGCCCACCACAAATTCTGTCATGGACTTGTTGGATGGTATGGGTGATTTCAGCACCAGTTAGACAGCAAATGAGGATACCATCGAAGCCACGTTTATAGATGAGTCCCCCCATGACGACATAACGAGAAACACTTTTAAGAAAATCACGTTTGCCATTACTAGTAAGGTCAAGTGGGAGAACAGAGGTTGTAAGGTAGGCGTGAAATTGGTGATACCAGGTATCCTGTGAATTAGTAGATACATTATTTACCATACAAACATCCAGGACTAAGTAAGATGGGGCAAAGAGTTGTTGGACCAAGACAAATATGTTAGAGTCAGTTGGTGAGGTAGGAATTTGCGAGGCCAAGCAAGCCATAGTATCCACAAATTTATTAGTTGAGCGTGCAACAGTTTGGATAGAATAATGAGTAAAGAAGGTTGAAAGTGAATCCACGTAACATTTGTACTTTTGAAGTTCCTCATTTTTACATTGGTAGATGCCAGTAACTTGATTTACTACCAATTGAGAGTCACCAAAAATGTTAATCGACTTCACACCTAAGTGTAACGCAACATGGAGACCCAAAACAAGGGCCTCGTATTCCACTGTATTGTTAGTGCAGGGGAAATCAAGCCTGAATGAAAGAGGCATAGGTTCACCTTCAAGAGGAATGAGAACAACGCCCGCCCCTCCGCCGTGCCAGCATTTAGATCCATTAAAGAAGAGGGTCATCGGATAAGATGTCTCACTGAGCGAAAGAGTTGCGATGAGTTCATTAGGGAAAGTAAAATTGGTAAATTGTTCCCCTGGTAAAGGGGATTCTGCAAGTTGGTCTGCGATATTTTTTCCTTTGACTGATTTTTAGTGTACAAACTCAAGGTCGAGGTCAGCGAGGAGTATAAGCCATCGGGCGATGCATTGTTTTCGATGAGGTTTGGCACGTACATATAATGTATGGGGTCAGCGTTGGTGATGACAAAAATTTTGTGATTCAGGAGGTAATGTCGGAGTTTGGTGGCCACGAATGATAGGGCTAGGCACAACTTTTTGACGTGTGTATACCTAGTTTTGTAATCCACAAGAGTACAACTTATGTAATAAACTTCTTGTTCTTGATGCTCGGAGTCACGATGTGCGAGCATGGCTCCTACAACATGGTCAGTGGCAGAAAGGTAAAGGTAGAAAGGGTGATCGTCCTAAGGTGGGATAAGCACGGGTGGCTACAAGAGATAATTTTTAAGAGCCTCAAAGGCTTGGTGGCACTCTGCGCTCCATTGAAAGACAATGTCCTTTTTAAGGAGATGATGGAAAGGTTGACATCGATCTGAGAGTTGTGAGATGAAACGACAGATAGATTGGAGTTTTCCCTGCAAACTACGCAATTGTTTTAGGTTAGTGGGTGGGGGCATGTCTAAAATAGCTTTGACTTTATCAGGGTCAACCTCAATGCCACATGCAAAGAGACGATAAAGCCAAGGAGTTTTCCTGAAAGGATGCTAAAGACACATTTCTTTGGTTGAAGATGAACATAGTATTGTAACAGGTGATCGAAAATAATGGTTAAAACATTGAGATGTTCACTGCGATGTTTGGATTTTCCAAGAAGATCATCGACATAATCCTCAAGGATAGTGTGCATAATGTCATGAAAAATGTAAGTCATAGCCCACTGATAGGTCACACCAGCATTCTTAAGGCCAAATGGCATGACACGATAGCAGAAGGTGCCCCAGGGGGTAATGAAGGTGGTTTTATGTTGATCGGCCGGGGCTACTAAAATTTGATTATATCCCGAGAAACCATCCATGAGAGAAAGCATCTCATGGCCCACAGTGAGATCAACAAGTTGATCAATGCTAGGTAGGGGGAAGTCATCCTTTGGGCAAGCGAGGTTAAGATCCCAGAAATCCATACATATCTGAAGTCCCCCCATCACTTTAGTGATAGGTACTACATTAGAAATCCATTGCAGATAGTCAATAGGTAAGATGAAAGAAACAGAAAGGAGTCGTTGAAGCTCTTCTTTAACTAAGAGGGAAATGCGTGGATGCATTTTTCTCAGCTTCTGTTTAACTGGTTTGGAGTCTAGTTTCAGAGTGATGTTATGGACAGCGATGTCAGGATCGATTCCTGGCATGTCAGCGTAGGACCAAGCGAAAGCTTGATTGCGGGCACGGAGAAAGGTAGTGAAGGCAGCTTGTTCTGATGCGTCGAGAGATTGTCTGATCTTTACAATGTGAGGATCGTCCTCCGTGTGGATGTTGATTTCTATAGTCGACTCATTCAACATGGTTTGGGTTTCAGATGGTAAGGCACGTTGAATATAAGAGTCATCCGCACCCAGGTAGGTGAGGATGGAGTCATCATCCTGGCACTCCACAACATTAATCGAAGGCGAATCTTCTTTGATCATGTCTGGATATAAAAGGGGGAAAGAAGATGGGTCTTCACCATCACGTTGATAAGTGAGAGGACCTAGGAAGATAGCATTCACGAAAAAAAAAATTTAGGAGGGATAGATTCTGGGTCTATCGACTCCGTGGGTGAAGATGGTAAAATGGGTGATAATTGTTCGGAATGGGTGACTTTGTCATTCTTCCTGCATACAATTGACATGAGGTTTCTTCAGTGTAGGTGGTTCAGAAAACCCAAGACCACTACGATCTTTGTGTTTGCGTGCTATCATGGGAATAACCGTATGTTGTCCTTGCTCATAAAGACCGAAACCAAAACCTTTCCAAGCACAGCGTGTCAGGAAGGTGAGGGCGAAACGACGGTTGGTTAGATATTGAAAATCTGATTGGAAGGGAACCACACCAAGGGGAGGTTCGGGGGTGACAGAGGATGTGTCGACACCTCCATACGTTAGGTTGGTGCGGCAATTAGGTGGTCCGTAGGAGATCACCTCCCCCACACGACGGTCGTAGGTAGGATGCGCATGTAATTTTCCATACTCTTGTGGGGTATGGAAGGTGCTAACATTGTATAGGCAGTACTCCCCTAGCGTAAGGTGTTGAAAAACACCTACCAAGGGATCTGAGGTTGGGATGTTGTCTGCGGGAAAGGAAGAAGTATTTACGTCGGTGGTTTCATTGGTCGAAGGTGTGGGTGTGGCTAAGGTGAATGGTTGAGGCGTGGTTGAAGTAGATGGTTGGGTTGGATCAATGGGTGTCTTGACTGGTACAAGCACATCATTAGGGTGGTATAACATATTGCAGGTTTTGAAGGGGGAAGCGTCAGCTATGACGGTGTATGACTTCCCCTCATACTCGAATTTTATGCATCTATGTAAGGTGGAGGGAACGCATCCCATAGCCCAGATCCAAGGGCGGCCTAACAACATGTTGTATTGGAATTCTCCCTCAAGGACATAGAAGAGTTCGGGTAAGGTACGTGGCCCTACATGAATGTTAAGGATCACGGTGCCTAGGGTAGAAGTAATATCATCGTTGAATGAACGCAACATGGTGGGGTTGGCACACATGCAGCTAGGAGGGATATTCATCTGTTGGAAGGCTTTGGAAGAGACGATGTTTAGGCTAGCACCCCCATCGATCATAACACGATGTACCTAGATGTGCCAGACGTAAGCTGAGATGAAAAGAGCAGGGTCAGGATCTTCTGCACCAAAGACAACAATTTCTTCTTCGGAAAAACTGACAGCAGCGGCTTGCTGTACAGGGACAGAGGTGGTTGTGGAGGTAGGTTGTTTGGTGAGAGAAGCAACATGGTTGGGTGTGAAGATGGAGGTGACGGGAAAGGTTTTGTTAGGTAGGACCTCTATCCCTTGAAGGATCTCAATTAGAGCTTGTCGATGAGATTCAGATGTTTGAATGAGATCATAAAGTGTCATTTTTATAGGAGATTGGTGAAGTTGTTTGATCATGGTACGATGGGAAACTCCATCAGAGACTGGATAGGTAGGTCCACGAATAACCACTTTAGGTGGTGGTGTGATCAGGATGGTAGAAGAAGAAAGAGAGGCCGCAGGTGTGCTTTCTTTAGCTTTTCCATTGTTTTTCTGACCTCGAGTAGCAATGCTAATCATGTTGATCTCATGAATATGAGAGGAGGAAGATGGCAGGGATAAGTCATTGTTCTCGAGAGGCAGGGTTGCAATGATGATAGATTTTGGTGAGGTGGGGACAGGTGGTATAGGAGAAGGGATCGAAGCTAGGGGCTTCTCTCTCCGTAAGTTGTCTTTCTGAGATTTTCTATCCGAGATAGGCAACTGGCGAAGGATGGCTTTCAAAGCTTTGCATCCTTCTACATTGTGTCCTGGTGTGCGGTGGTAGGCACAGATTTTAGATTCATCATAACCTATAGGTCAAGGTTTAGATGGATCATAGGGTCTGAGTGGGGGTAGGGAAATGGTCGCATCCCCTATCGGCATATCAAGGATCTTGGCGTAAGATCCTTTGAGCGGGTCAAATGAAGATGAGGCTATTGATTGAGTGGGTGAGATTATTGATTGTTTTGGTAATGGTTGGGTACGAGTGGTTCGTACGGGTGGTGGTTTAGGTAAGGGATTTTGATGATTCAGGTTGAACTTGGCATGGCTTCTTCTACGCAGAAGTCATGTTTAGCTGGTTAGATGATGAGGCCACATATGACGTGGTGGCAGGAAAACAACCATGGGGAAAGAGGAGCAGCAGCAAACAAGTCCTTCGATGATCAAGTTTACTTAGGGTTGGTAGGTAGGCAAGATACTTGGGGTGACGGTGTTGAGATGCCTTTGGATTTTATTATGGGTGCAGAAGGTACTAGTCATGTTAAAGAAGATGTGGGAGGCATGGTGTATTGAGGCAAGGTGGAGGGTTGAGGCCCTAATATAGAAGGTAAGATTGATGGTGAGGGTTGAAGCCGTGCCTGCTGTACTGGTGTGATCAGGGGGTGAGGGTTTTAGGTGTGGCAGAGGCATAGATTGGACTCAAGGAGATTGGGCCTGTCTCCTAGGTGGATTGACGGCTTTATTTTTGGATAAGTCTAACCATTTAGGTGGGTGCGTCAGGCTGGGTATTGGTGAAGTCCCAAGCGTAGGGGAAGGTTTGGTTAGGTTGATAGAGGTGGATGAGGTATTCGGTAGAGATGAGGGGGTGGAGGTGAGGACATAGGCATTTTGAGCTTTTGTAAAAACTTCAGGTATATGGTAGAGGTGTCTGGATTAGTCATTTGCATTTGAGTAGAGCATGGTGTTCTCAAATGTTCCCATAAGAGTCATTTATCTTCTAGGGGATGTCAATCTTCACATATGGATGGGCATTTTGATATGGAAGAGAAGTGGGTTGTGATTCCGGTCCACTAGGGGTGTGATACAGGGGGCGAATGAGGCACTGTATCAATGGGTGTTAAGGGTCAACTGGTTGCTGGAAAGATTTAGGCGATGAAGAACTGATAGGGAGGAGGGCATGTTCTAGAGGATTTGTCATGATTAAGGAATTTGGTGATGTAGGCTTGAGGGGTTTCTCTTCTAAGGATGACAGAAAAAGTGGTGATCCTTCTTCTTTTGCAGCAAGAGTGGTGGAAGGAGATGTTTGGGAAATAGATAAGTTGGATAACATCCGCTCACAGTCTTGTAGGGATGTGGTGTAAGAAGGATTTTCTGTGAGAAGAGAACTCTGGGTGGTTGATTCCTTTATGGGTAAAGGAATAGTAGGGCTGTCCTTTTGTTCTGATGAAGGAGAAGGGGGTGAGGACTCCTGCGTCGGTGAAGAGGCTCGATTTAGAATTTCTTCGATGGAAGCCCTTGGTTGGGAGTTGAAAACCACATGGATCTCATGCACACTCTTCTCCTCAGCTAAGGTTTCTTGGTTTGTGTTACTATTAGATGAATGGTTTGGAAATGGTTTGTTGAAGATTTTTAAATTTCGATTAGCAGGGGCATTAGGATTATCGAGGGTTATATCCCCTACATCAACCATTTCCTGCACTATGTTTTTCAACATCTTGCAGTTTTTGTGGTTGTGTCCCTTCACGCGATGGAAGTTACAGAAGTCATTTTCTTTATACCAAGAAGGTATAGCGCGGGCGGAATCAAACCCAGAGTGAGGTTTAACAGGAGGCAAGGTGATAGCTCCTACTTTAAGCAATTTGTCCAAGATCACATCATAAGTTTCTCCCAAGGGAGTGTACTTGATGGGCTTGGCTTTATACTTATAGGTGGATTTCGGCTGGGTATAAGACGGTGCTTGAGATTTGACCATTACCGCGTGTACAGCTCCTTTTGATTTCGAAGCAGCTGATGCATGAGAGTTGGTGGTGTTGGGTTTGTTGGTGGAGTCTTGGGTTCAGAAATTTGAGTTTTTGTTGCGTAACTTCAATTTCTCCTCCTCTAAGGCCCGAATCTCTAGTTTTCCGAGCCATAGTAAAGGCCTCATCAAAGGTGTGAAAAGTTTGAATTTGGAGGGTGGGAGAAATGTGTTTAGCACAGGCCCGTGTAAAGAGTTCGATGAGCTCAGCCTGAGGTAAGGCATAAGTAAGTTGGTTGATGAGGCCCTGCCATCGTCCAACGAAATCTGCGATAGACTCGTCTTCAAATTGTCGGATGGCATAGAGGTCAGTAATGGATACTTTCTTGGCAATATTGATGGAGAAGTGATCCAAGAAAGATTGGGCTAACTTGTTAAAGGAGAAGATTGAGTGCTGGGCTAAAGCACTGTACCACTCCAAGGCTAGGTCCTGATAAGGACATGGGGAAGGTACGGAGTAGTAAGGCATCATCATGAGTAATCAGATAGCAGGCATGTCTAAATGATTGCAAGTGTTGTTGAGGGTCCTCCTTACTATTAAAGCGAGTAAATTTTGGTAATTCCCATTGAGGAGGATATGTATGAAGGGGGACAGAAGGGTGAATAGGCTCCAGACAAACTTGCTCATATGTCAGGGTGTTATGGTTTCTTGAAACATAAGCCTCAAGATTTTGCATCTTGTCCATCATCTGTTTAATTAAATCATTGGTTGGGTTAGATGATGGTGTTGTCATCGTAAACGGAGGAGGATTAGGCCAAGAGTCGCTACTAGACAATGGTGGGATTAAATGTTGATAAGGTATCGATGATGAATGTGTTGGGGCGACTGAATAAGGATGTCCTATATAAGATGTTGAGGCCACCGGATGAGGTTGCGGAAATGAAAAGGTGGGCGGAGCCTGAGAGGGAAAGCTCGTGTGAATAGGTGGTAGAGAACAAGTTATGAAAGAGGCAACCTGTGAGAGAGATGAGGTAGGGGCAGTGGATGGTAGTGATATGTGGGGCCCCAGATTAACCAGAGGAAAGCCAATTGGTGTAGTATGAACCACCGAAGCCACTGAGCTGGGAGACAGGGCTAAGGATGAAGATGGTGAGGTGGAGTTATTAGGTGGAGAAGGGGCTAAGTGAGCGGCTATACTAATAGGCATACCAAAGAGGAGCTAACCGTTGGGTGTACGGTCAGGGGTATGAGACAAATAATACTGTACGGGGTCAAGATTAGCATCCAAAAATTTAGCAAAATCCTGGATCTCCGACAGAGATCTTGGGAAAAGCATTGGTGTCTGTAGGATTCCCCATAGGATGCGAAGGGGGTGACTCAGGCAAAGACACAGAACAAGCATGTGAAACCATGGCTGTGGCTTGTTGCCCGGGTGATAACAACCATGGACAAGAGGATACAATAGAGAATTAGTCAATCAGGAACAGAAAATGCAACAAAATGTTGGAATTGGTAGGTTGTTGGTTTGTCAGGAACTGTAAAACACAGTAACTGATATCGGTCTGGTAACCGATGTCAGTCAGACTGTAACTGGTGTCGGTCTAGGTAACCGATGTCGGTAGAAGAGGACCGGTGCCGGTCACTGTGAAGGCAAAGAGAGAATGTAAGAGGCTGCTGGTTTGGGATAACAAGGCTTAGTATACCCACCAAACTGTCTGAAGTGATAAATGAGACAGGGTATAACAGAGAAACAGAACTGAAAAAAAAACAGAAAACAAGCAAGATGCACAAGCAAATCAAGAGACTAACCCTAGGATTAGTTTTAATCACTTTTGGGCTTATGCCTTAGATGCAAGATGATGTCAATCCTAAACAAAAGACCTAAGGGAGATGTCAAGTTTGTTTTGGCTTGTAAAGCTACCTCAATCGGGTGGAGGAATACCGAGGAAAGGGGGGATGTTTGAGATGTTGTGTAGATTATGATGTGATTTGGTATGTGTTGTGCAGTGAGAGTAAGATTAATTTCTCATCAATACCGTGGATATCACCCCCACGTGTATGACCTGTTACTTAATCTACGTTCACTAGAATTAAAAACAACAAGCAAGAATGTGATGCACGTGTTTTAAACCCAAATCGAAAATGATATTCGATGAAGCAAAGAAAGAGAAGAGGTCAAGAAGATGACTTTCACTAATGCAAAGATGTGAAAGAAAGACAAGTTCTTTTACCAAAATGACAAAATATTTTGTGAATATTTAGAAGAAAGAAACAGCAAGTGTGCTCCCTATATGAAAACAAGCAAGAAAGAAAGAAACCCGAATAGGGTCCCACCGGGCGTGCCAAAATGTTTCGCACAGAATTTTAGTTCCAGAATAGAGTTACTTCTATCTTTTCATTCTCTTGAGAAACAGATAAGGGTTAGGGCTAGGAGGAATACCTGTTGAGTGTTGGGAAGGTGTGCGCGTACCGTAGAGAGATCAGACCGATTGTGAAGAACTCCTTTTTGTCTGGGAAGGACTACCTGTAAATAAGAATGCAAGACCACCAGATTTTAGTTAGACAATAAGTAAGGGAACTACCTTGGGCCAAGGAAATACTAAACTTCCTTTCGAAGGTGGTCAGTTCCCTTTTAATATAAATTATTGCAAATGATAATAAAGAAGCTATTGCGAAATCACGATTTAGGTACCTCGTTACTAAAAGCAATAGAGACTAAACTACCAATAATAAAACGTCATTTTGTTTGTTTGGTCACTGGTTATTGATATGTTCAGATCAAGTTACAGGGATAGACCAGGTTGAATCTGAGGTTGTTAGGAGATAAATAGGTGAAAGGTTGGTTTTGGTATAAGTCACAGTGATCGATGCCGGTCACTGGATAACTGACCGCGGTTATAAAACCGCTACCGGTAGGGGATAACCGATATCGGTAGGGGCAGTGATTTAGGGGCTTCTGGGTAGAGGTTGATTGTAGGGTGGTTATGGGGTTTTTAAGGTTGGTAGATGGTTAGGCGGAATAGTAAGGCAATGGAGAAGACTCAGAGAGTGAGAAAGCTGTCTTCTGGGCAATATAGGGATGGATGAATGAAGGTTAGGTGTAGGGTGTCGCCGGGTGTTAGATCCAGGGGTGAGCTTATAATTACTATCAATCAAAAGTTCACGAAGTGGAGTCTAGAAGCATACAAGATACTACTTACTACTTTCTGATGAGGATACAGGTCCGAGGAATGTGGTGACGAAGGCAAAGCTCAGGTGGGATGATCCGACAATCGAAAGTGAGCTGATGAAGCTATCCTCTGACTCTCCCAATGCTTGGATGAGTGTGACAGTGATCTCATTGATCAGTTACAGTCTTGGACTCAATGCTCTTCTCTGCAAACTCTTCTCTCCTTCTCACTTGTCTCTCCCTTGCAAATGGATTCAGATCCTTGCATTTTGGTTGGGGTAGGTCATTTACAGGGAACCGATGGTGGTTTCATAACCGATGGCGGTCGAGTAGGGACTGACATCGGTCAAGTCAAAGTTGGCTATTTTTATTAAAAATAGCCAACTTTCCCTCCTTTTCTCCTGAGGGGTCAGTTGTGGGTTTGGTCAAGTCATTATTAGGCTCATTTTGATGCGGGTGAGGGGTGATGAGTCATGGGTGTGGGTCTGGACCAAGTCATAGGTCTTAAGTAGGTTAGTTTAGGGTTAGGGCTAGGTCATAGTGAGGTGGCGAGGTGAGGTAGCAGGGTTGGAGATGTGGATTTATTAATTATAAGGTAATTAATAAATAATTAAGTGTGTAAGGTTTAGGTGGTGAGGTAGGGTTAGGTTAAGGGATGAGATACGGGGTACAGGGTGTCGTAAGACCCAAAGTGAAGGAAATCAACATTTTGAGAAGAATTATAAGAAACCTAGAGGGAACAAGAGGATTATATGCCCTGATAGGAGTATTCGAAGCTTTGGAAAAGACTCCTATAGAAGAAAAAAAAAGAAGAACCTACAGAAGAACCTGAATCTGAACCAAAATATGAAGGTAAATACAAGGGAGGAAAGGATGAGTCTTTACTCCAAATTGTCCCATATAGAGCACAAAAATAGCCTACAACAGAGCCTAAGGTAATACACTTTGACCTCACTTCTGAAAATACCTATTCAGCTGACCCTAAGGATGACCTATATACATTCTTAGAAGAAAATTTTCTTGAATATTATAATTTTTTTCAAAGTATAGTACAAAGATTTAAAGGGCATGTTGAAGCAAGGCAGAAACATGAGACATTGGTGGAGAAGGTGGGAAAATAGGAAGCATAAATAGAGGGACTCAAGATGAAATTAGAAAATATGTATGATATTTCTAATAGGATTTTAGAATGCAGACCTCCACCACGAGTATATGCTCTATATCTGTAGGAGAAATGGTTGCATTTCAAATATGAGAATGTATACAATAACCTTCCCTATGCTGTAGATGACCCCAAGAAATTCTTTAACATATATAGAGAATCTAATCCTGACACTCAGGCATAGCTGAGTGAGTTTTATGTCCATAACTTTGTCGTTCCTTCTAATGTAAAGTGGAATCCTAACATGTACCTGGGTGACATACTTCTAGATGCCTTCACATCCTACCTGAAAAATGAGAAGAGAAGAAAATAAGAGGAAGATGAGTATCTATAAAACAAAAAATAGTCCACCTTAATGATAAGGGGAGAAAGTGGTTACCCTGAGGACATTGTAGAAGAATGGGTAGAGTTTGTATCAGAGGATAGATTGGCTACATAGGTTAGGAAAAGGAAGATAGCTGTCTAGAACCAATATTTGATATTCCTAGAAAAAGAAGGTAAAACAACTTATGTATCCTACAAATCAAGATGGGATGAGTTGCCCACTATATTGAGAAATAAAGAGCCAAACTCACCGGTAAATTTTAAACAGGCCTTAAAAAGGGTTCACGATTACATAGAACTGGTAAGAATGAAAAAGGAAGGATGGATAGGATTAAGGTTTCATCCTCCCATCTTCTCGTATCCCATTCTAGATTGGAGGGAAATATTACCTTTGGATAAAGAAAAAGAAGCAACCTTATGGCATGAACTTGGGATAAGGTGAGGTCTCTATGGATATGGCTAGGTAGGTAATAAAGACCCCTATGACTACAGAAAATATTGTGCCCTCAAGATGAGCCAACTTTCTCAGGGACGAGAAAGAAGCTAAGTTGGGGGGTGTGATGAGGCCACATATTGGCATGTTTTGGCCCCATCTAAATCCTTTTTGATGCCTCTTACACATACAGTTTTGAGACTTTTATCTCCTCTTGATGGTTGATATGAGATAAAGTTATGATTTTGCATATATTTAGTTTTGTATGTTCATTAAGATCTAATATAATTATTTACTTTGGTGAATCTTGTCTTTTGTGCAAACTGATGTTTCTGATGTCTCCATGAACAAATTACAAGATTCCATAGGATTTTGAAGTAGTATGCCCTAGCTCGTAGCACTCTTGTTGTGCTCCTACATCAGCCCGTAGCCACTAGCTGGGCAATGATAAAAGAGAATCATGACATTAAAAACCAAAGAGGCATCATGAAGTATATGGAGCTGAGCATATGAAGCTGGAAAATGAGTTAACCAAGTGGCAGCATTGTTTGGAAAATTCTAAGAAGTCTTTGGGTGATTTATCTTACCTGTAGCAAGCTCCAGACCCGTCCGTAGAATCTTCTAGAACTACCTGCCACAACAGAACAATATGCACCTCCAACTTCCCGTAGCCAAAGAGAACTTATCCAACTCACACCGAAGTATAAGACAAAAAGTACCATCTATCCTAACATATCATATGTAATGTTATGGTTACTTTGTTAAGTAGTTTTATAATCAGTTCTTATCATGTAAATAAGATAGGAATTAGTTGTCTCCACTCAACAAATATGAAACAGAATAACTATGATCTGTTTGAGTGGTTTTTGATCATATTCCTAACATAGAATAAGTTAGTGATCTGTCTATATATATATATATATTCAAATAGAAATGTAATAGATATGGAGTAATAGATTAAGGAATAAAGTGATAGCTATATGAGAGAAGCAGAATTGTGAATGTGTGAAGACATAATATATTAATGTGAGTTTGTTCTCTTAAGTAAATTGTAATCTCTTTGTTGTAAAAATCTTTAATTGCTACAACTTAATAGATGAATCATTTATCTTCTTGAGTAGTTTTGTGAGTTTTTAGGGTAGGATCAGAACTCACTTCTGCATGAGGAAGGCCCCTCTCAAAAGGAATTTCAGGGAAGATCCTATTCCTTCATTCCCTATTTATGTTATGTGGATTGATTATCAATTATTCATTTCATTTCTAAAAGCTAATGAGTGCATAGTGTGTTGAGTTTTAGATCTGCAGATCAACAAAATCCATAGTTTACTTTCCAATTTGAACAAGGATTACTTTATACTCTTTGATGATTCTAGCCTACAAAGACCTCACTCCAAAGTACTGTAGCATATATTTTGCAGGCCCTTTGAAAAGCTTACACCCATGGGTTGACATTTAATGAACAGAGTATGAGACCTAATATCATTGGTTGATTAGTCTACACATCAGGGGTGAGTGGTGTTTTATAGATTTTGAGTGCATAGGGGAGTGGGACACATATGGGTGTAATGATAGGGTCCATAGTGCATTGGGTATGCACATGGGTAGGTGGCATGAACATAATTAAATGTTAGTGGGTGTGGGTTAGTCAATGAGTGGTGAGGTGTCATTTATCTCCATTTTTGTGGGATTTTATATTTTATTTGATTTTGTGGGGTTATTTGTTATTATGTTTTATGATTTTTTAGTATTTTTTGAAAAAGATACCTTATGCACAAGATGTATTTTCTAGTTTCTACAGGAGGATATTAGAGCCTCAGAATGTGAGAGATTAAATAAATATAGTTTTGTTGAAGAACAAAAAAAAAATTGATAACTTTTGTGGAAGTTTTTTATTTGCAAAAGCTGATAAGATAAAGTGTATTTGGAAAGATTGAAGATAACATGGTTAAAAGGTGTCTGCATGAGATCAAAAACACACCAACAAATAAAATAAGTTAAAGAGATAAAAAAACGTAACAATAAAGAAAACAAGTAGAATGGGAAATTTAAATTGATTTGTTGTTGTGATGTGTGTTTGAAGTTTTTTGTTTTTATATGTTGCATATTAAGGACTGTAACAAAATTTATTTTGCATATGTGTATAAGAGGAGAAACTGTTTGGAGTAGTGATGTTAGAGAAAGGATAATATGAGAATAATTATAAGGCATTTAACTAATAAATTATGGGGCTAAGATTAAACATAAACACCCACCAAAATGAAGCTAATGTAAAGTGTGATGCATCTTATATAGGGGATGGATGGAGCATATCCTTCAAACCCAAGAATATTCTAAAAAAAAATACCAATTTGATGATTATATTAAAAATATTGCCAATGAATTACATTTTCAAGTTCAAAAGACCTCACCAACACCTCCACTTCATAAGTACAAAATGGACCATCCATACTATTTTGTACATAGAATCATGCAAAATAAGTTGATATTCACTAAAGCTTTGTTATATCTTTCATTATGACTGATATCAAATGCATCAAACAACTCAAGAGAAATACCTACATCATTCTTATATTAGTTCTATCTTTCATTATTTATTGCATATATCTTCTTATCTTAGAACAACATCAATTCTAAGTTTCTTTATATCATAATGTTCTTAATTCCACACTTAGTGTCCATATTTAATCCTAAACAACAAAACCTTGTATTTAGCCACATTATTAATGCATTCAAATTCCAATTTAGAAGAATACCCATACATAGGAAAATGTGGAGAACATAATACAACACCTACTCCATAACCTTCCCTAGTACAAGGTCCATCAATATACACCCCCCATATCTCCTTAAATTGTAGATCTTAGTCACTTTAGGAAAACAATCAAGATCAACCAACATTTTTAAGATCAATGTCATGTTAAACCTTCATTGGGATCCTCAATGAGATGCACCATTATTTTCTTTCTATATAATTTAACATGTTCACCCTTCAAAGGAATTTAAAATATTCCATTTCCATTTGAATACCAACACCTTTGTAAGCAACCCATTTTCTTGGCAAATATGTACCCCATTTATGAGGATAATCCACTGCAACAACATCCATCATAAAAATTTACCATGAAAAGAGGCCAACTACAGAACCAACCATATAACACATCCCACAATAAGAACCTTCCTTGAGTCCATTACACAACATTTCCCATGTAAAATTCAAATACTTACACTTAAATTTTTCAAAAGCACCAAAAATGTGATATTACATGAAGCACCATAATAAAACATGAAATTATGCACAAAAACCATCTATTATCTATGGTATATAAATGATTCAACATTTAGTTAAATTTCCACCAGTGATGTTCCTAATTGTATCTTAGGTATTTTTTCCTCATTCTGATCTAATTATACAATCTCAACACCCAATTTTGATTTATTGAGACATTTGGGTATGAAGATATGCAAAGTTTTTATTCTGATGTTCATAGATTCTCAAAATTTATACAACAAGAACCCACATTTTGAATTGATATAATATTTGGGTCATATCACATACACTATACTTAGGCATGGGTGTATTTTGTAGTAAAGTTACATCATTAAGACCAATAATGTAAGAAGCCAACACTAGTTCAATGGTTTTTTCTTTTCCATAAGTTTAAAGTGGGGTCTCTTTACTTTAAGAAGTGGGTTCTCTTCTACCTTTCCTTTCTTTCTTTCTATTCGGGCCTTTTGGTGTAGAGTAATTTCTTACAACCATTAGTGAGGAAAGAAATATTTGTTCTATTTTTGGGGACAAACTTCCTCTATTTAGTAGGATGAACACAAATAACCTTCTTCTCATGAGGTGGAAATTATTTTCACATGACGGGGTGCATATTTTGATCAAAGGGAATCATTTTTCTTTGTTGTTTCCTTAGTAGTGCCACTCTTTTGGTATCATCCTTATCTTTCTTTTCTAGTAAATTATGTTTATTTATTTGATTATAATTAAAGTATCATCAACATTAGTTAAGGCCTAACTGTCTTCATTACATGGTTTCCCTCTTTTATATTCTTAATCATTTTCTCTCTCAAGTAGGAAATATCATGAGTATGGACCTCATATGTTTGTGTAATTTTTTTAAAGTCAATATAAATTGATTTATGGACATCTTGTTTTTTCTTTCAATTCATCATCAATATATTCCACTATAACAATAACAACACAAGGTGCATAGGGCACATAACACATATATACACCACTTAAATTCATCATATTTGTTGATTACATACACATTAATAATAAAATGATCAAAAGTTTCCCGTTTTAAAAATTTATGATAAGGTTTTCTATCTTTGTAGAAAGGTTTCTTTCCTTTATCCTGACTATAATTCTTCTAGTAATTATTTCCTTTATCTTAAATATAAATCTTTTTCATAATATGGGGAAAACCCTTCTGATCAAAAGGATATTTAATATCTAGGGAGGCCCTTTATGATATATCTATTTGTTCAAGGTCCTATCTAATTGATATATTATATATGGTTCAGAATCCCTAGAGAATTATGGATGGTTAACACATATAGAGGTGTATGGTAGAGTGTCCCCCAACTCTATCTAGATAGATCCTCTCAAGAATAACTAGAACTATAGATATAAATCCCTACGCTTCTCGAAACTAGTTGAATATGAAATATCTCATTGAGAGATTTGATGACTTTTGAATGAGGTAAAATGGATAACGTATGTGGAAGATAAAGTCCATTGAAAATTCTCTCTAACTGGAAAAATTAAGTATAGGTTGCACAACAATTATGTGGCATCTTGAGAATTTGAAAAAGTGGAGAAGTGGAGTGGCAAAAAGTGGAAACGTGTGGTGGTGACAAGTGGTAGAGTCTTCCTAAGTAAAAAAATGGTTTTTAGCCTTCAGTTTTAGACAGTCAATGTGGGTCTCACACAGTATGTCGGATGGAGGCCCAACAACCAGTGGGGTTCACTCTTTGTAATGAAGGGGACCCTATCGCCTATTTTCATATTACATTATAGGAATTATTACATATTAATCTCATATAAGAACAATCTACCATCAATATGGGATAATTCCAATGATATTACAAAAGCTTCCCAAACAACTCAGGAAGATAGAGAGCGAACAAAAGGGGAATTGGGTGTTGAGTTTTTTTGTACCATCTCAGTGGTCGAGCCACCTTACCTCTCAAGGCCAAGTCAAATGACAACTCATGGTTCCAACTCATATATAACTCACTGTAACCATTGGAAGACAGAGCTTGAGATCAAGCTAACCATTAAACCTAAAAATCAAAGGAACCACCTCATCACATTACTAGAAATCAATGCACAACTGATTCATGTGGAAAGCATGTTGGTGATGTCAATAGCCAACCAAGGAAAAATTTCATTACAACCTATGTGAGCTACAAGTCACATTTGTAGGTCCCTAAAAAAATCCTACGATGTGATCATATCCATACAAACTACTAGGTCCACTAGACTTTTAAAGCCCGATTTAAACATTGAAGGCAATCAATATGGGATAATGTGTATCCCTAAGAAAATGTTGAGCCATGAGGTTAAAGGTCATGTGGAGGTGGGGGATTCAAACTCATTACCCCATAGCTATGAATTTTGTGCCCTACCATAAAACCATGTGGCCTACACCCTATTCTAAGAAAATGATAGTTTATCATCTTAAAACTACAAATATTATGTTAAAGATATGTGAATTGTATGTGATTTGAACCAAGGTGGATTATAGTAAAATGATAAGCTTTATGCCAAGAGCCTGCCTGGATAGAAATGATATAAAAGGACCTCACTTATATTTGAGGGAGGAAATTTATTATTATAGGCCCTTTTACAGAGCTTAGAGAGAAAAATAGAGAAAGAAATTTCATGAAACCTTTGGAGGTTAAACCAGGAGGAATTCTAGAGTAGGTGTAAATAAGTTTTGCTGAACTAAAAAGCGTTATGATGAATTTGTACTTGTAAAAGTAATTTTTCATCATAATAGAGTGGTTACAGATCCTTTCCACACCTGGAGACGTAGTCTCTCATAGGATGAACTTTGTGATCATGTGGTTTGTCATGTGATCTATATTTGTCTCCTTTTTGTTCATTGTTTATCAGCTTTATTCTTATTTTGGAATTAAAAAACTAGTTTTTAATTAGTTACAAGAATTTAAAAACAATTTATAAACTACCTGAAAATTTAGGGAAAAGATAAGTAGGTTATTTAACAAATTGGGCTCCACAATTCAGATTTTATGTTGATTTCATCAATTTTAAGCTAATTTTACGTATTTGCAAGTAAGTATGAGAAAATTGAGAAATGATAAAAATTGTGGAATAGTTTCGTATTGTATTTTCACATCAATAAGAGTTTTAATATGCAAAAATATAATGTAGTACGTGGATTTTAGAACAAATAATAATCCACAAAAATGGAAAACTGATTTAGTTGATTTTAACAAAATTTTGGATCAAATTTTGGTATCAGATTAGGATTTTTGGATCTTTACTATCAATTTTCCACTTCATATTATTGCATTGGTTTAGCTTTTAGTTGGATATACAGGTTGCAACATGATAACCATGGGAAATGATCTTAAAAGGAAATAATTTAGGAACATGAAGCCATTAACCTCTAGATTCTAGAGGAAAAATCTGAATAGAGAAGATGATGACAATCCTTGGAGGATGAAAATCAGGAGCTCTAAGAGATATTTACAAGCCATGGAGAAATTATCCTAGGTGTTATAAAAGCATTATAACATGATTTTCAGTCCAAGGATGAAATCTTGGAAAAATATAAAACTGGTGCAGAAGTGAAGGAGAACAATAAGTCTACTAAATAAACTAATCCTTCTACATTAGATGCATAGACCACTGAGGTATGTACTATAAGTGAATCACCATATATTGTTTCCTCCAATCTTGAATCAGATTTTGATTTTAGTAAATTTGAGAAACATACAAAGTTATTAGATCTAAATTATTAAATAAGATGGGTTTTGATGAAAAGGGCCTTGATATTCATGGCCAAGGAATTACTTATCCCATACAGGTAAAGGAAATACCTCGCTACACAGGTTTGAGATATGAAAATGGTAATATAGAGATTAAAGAATGATACAAAAGAAATGAAGCAAGGAACACTTAAAGAGTAGAGCCTCCACCATTATATCTCCAAAAATAACCTATTCAAGGTAAAAAAAAAAATCTTTTGTCAATCCTACTTAATGAGGATGTTGTTTCTTTGAAAATTGGATAGGCCTCACAAATTGATTATGGTGAGCGAGTGTAAGTTGAAACCAAGAAAGGAAAAAAAATTCCAAGAAAGGAAAAATCATCCAAAAAGGATGCAGGACATCTCTATAGCAAGATGAAAATTCCAAAGGAGGAGATAGAATATTTTCCCCTTGGAATTCTTGCACAAGTGATAATCCTAACAAGAATGGACAACATAAATACTCCAATGTTCACTTCAATTATGTGAATGATGGTTAGGTAACATAGAATTTGTGGTATTCATTTCCATGTACTTATTGTGGATTAAATAACCACTGTGTGACCATGTGTTGGAAAAGGAAATCCTTATAAAGGAAAATTAATAAAGACTACTCTCCAAAACAAGATACGAGGAATAGTGTAGACATAAAATTATGCACTTATTACTGTTACATCATTCCTCTAGTATATTGTTATATACATGATTTCTGGATACTAATATTGCTAGACCATTGGTAAAAAAAAATTACTATTCCTTATATTACTTTGATTGATTTTTATTGTGATATTGTATTATACTTATTGGAATTATATCTTTATGGTATAGTAATGGGGATCCCTTTCTTTGTCTTTGTTCATGTTTTATTTACTTGGTTTTGGGGCAAGTACCAACTAGTAAGGACACTACTGCTTGAGCGCTAGAGTCTCTTAACGGGTAATTTTGTTCATTCTTATTTGTTTGCTAAATTACCTATAGAATAATTTAAACATCTTTTAGGGATCTCTCGTTTATTTTGTATTTTGTCGCACCAATCCCTTTTTATTTTGGCGTTATGTTATTCCTCTTCGGGGCTCAATTTTTACTAAGTATGGGGCTAAATGCAGAGAGAATCCACGTGTCCTTTCGTCACATATTGGAGCCAACGCAAAGAACTGGAAGCCTCAAAATAATTGCATGACTTCCATGTGGCAGAAGCACAATGACATAGCCCCAAGCAGGTGGAAAAATCAAAAGGAAAGGAAAAGAGCCCGCAAGGCTCCACGTGTCATCCAGGCACAACTACCCAAATGGATAAAACAAAAGGTAGTCCCAACTTAGCGTGCTACCTCCACATCTCACTCAAGGAAGCTATCACCATCCAAAGAGCCAACCGGGAAGTAAAAAGACTCACAATTTGGTGGATTAAACGCAATCCTGATTCACAAAGTGAGCAGTTGAGATTCACAGCATGGGTTAAATATCATGTAGGTAAAGAACTAAATGTAGATGGTGGAAATCATAATGGCAAATGCATTAGAGATCAAGCCACATGATTTATAAAAGAGGGTCCTGGTGCCAATATAATATATAGAAAAAATGAAGAAGAAAACCCCCGAGGGAAGATTTTAGGGTTAATTAGTTAGTGTTCATCAACATTAGCAAGGATCTGTTGTAAAAAAATACTGTAGTCTATGCAATTCTTGGCCTTATGTATTATTTTCTCTATAAATAAAGAGTTCTTGTTTTGTGCACAAGGAAGTTCACAATACTCTGGGTCTCGACTCTCTTATGTATTCTTCTATTCATTTTGATGAATATATAAGTTTCTATTGTGATATACACCCTTAGATATTTACATAAATTTGTTCATTTGCAAATGGTTATGTTTCAGTTCATTCTAGCCTTTGATGGTACAAAATATCTCTAAGAGGGTTAATCATGCTCAACAATCCTTAACTAGTCTATTAGTCATTTCAGTTTCAATCTCTGTGCTTTTAGTTAAGTTCCAGTGCATCTCCTTAGTTAGGATTTTCATTTTTTTTTCTCTCTAACCCTCACCTCAACTAAGCAAAGAAGATCCAATTTCTATACTAAACCTAAATGTTATCTTAGGGGCCAAGTCCCACATCTCTAAGATTTCCCACAACTTTTATGGTTCATCTACAAATATAATCGTCAACGGTTTTCTTGGTACGCATGGTGGGACAAGCATTGAAAGCTTAAACTTCAAATATTACTAAGTTTGGTGTGTGACAGCAATTCTTATCCTTCTGAGGCTCTATTGTAACGTATCTAGAGACTCTTGCCTCAACAATATTGGTGGGTTAATCCTCTCTAGTTCATGAGAAGGATTGAAACAAGGTCAAGAACTAAAGAAGAAGGCATGTTTGAATATCTGCAGTTTTCCCCCAAGAAGAAATAAAAGGGATAAATTGATTCAGAGATCTTCATCTCCTCCTAACTAATCTCTTTTGACACCTCTTCCTGGAAGGCCCTTCTTATAATCCACTAGAGTTCTTAGGCCTATCATAATGGTTCATCGACCGCTTCCTCCTCCAAGATAGTTCGTCTCATGGAATCAAGGAAATCTGCTCCTCTTACCAGTACATCTGGCGACATGGAATCCCATCCCAAAAAATGTAATGAAGGAACTACCTAAATTCAATGGTGAATACTTTAAGACCCCAAAGGAACACCTTCAAGATGTTGCAAAGATATGCAAAATACATTATATCATAGAGCAAGATGTTTTCCTTAAGGTTATTGGCTGCCTCATTCAAAAGGAAAGCCCTCGACTGGTAATGATCCTTGACTCCTAACTCCATCGGTACTTGGGATCAGTTGGGAGATGTTTTTGTTAGAAGATTCAGTGAAAAGGGAGATAGGTCTTCACTCTCACAATAACTTATCAACATCAAGAAACCTCTGCAAGAGCTTGTGATTGACTTTAACACCATATTCTAGTTCTAGCTAAGATTCCAACAAGTATGTCTATTTTCATTTACTTGAAAACTCTAAACTTGTATATCTCTATCATGATTCAGTCATTGAGAGGAGATTCTTTGCCACATGCATATGATATTACGGTCCAGGCTGAGAAATATTTGATAGATGTTGGTAAACTACCCCCAAAGGTCCCTTTTCTAGTATATCTAGAGATAACCCCCCTTCCTTAGACACAAGCCTCAAGATCCACTTAAACTCCTACCTTAATATATAGCTACACATCCCCTCAAAGAGCTATCGCCTCTATGACATCATCATCATCATCTTCTGAAAAGATGGAGGAAGTAAAAAATATTCTTAGAAATTTTTCTAATGAGATAGTTAACCTTAAGAGGAATCAAGGTGTGTACCCTAGACAAAATTATCAAAGATACCAAGGGAATATGCCCACCTATCCTTTGTAATATCAACATGCCTAGAAACCACCACCAGCAAAACCATCTAACTAAATAGTCCTAGTCTCGACACCACTATTTACGCTCCCACCCAATAAGGGGAGAGAAATGATTCTAGGACAAAATAATTTGGTGGAAGATCCCAATGCTTGGTGTTTTCCTTGCAATACCCCTCATATGCCAAAAGATTTCCCTCAAGGGAATCTATAGAAAAAGGTGGCAGAAAAAAGAGTGATGGAAGGCTATGAGGTCAGGGATGGAGGACCATACCAATCCCCAGGAATTCAAAATGCATCCTTTGTTGTGAAATGAAAGGGATGTCCCTAGAATAAGAAGAAAAAATCGTGCCTAAACATGCATTGTCCTCTTGGGTCGAAGGAGAAGAATTTGTGTTCACAAATGAAGTATCTACTTCTAACCCAATGCAATCATATTACAACACTCACTCTAAGAGGTGGATGATTGAAGCCACAATCCCTCTTCCTAAAGTGAGGAATGAGGCAAGAAAAGAGCCCCCAACATTTACTGCTCCTCTGCCCACAGTTAGACAAGAAACTCTGACAGTTGCTTAAAGTTAAGGAACCTTTCCTCTAGCAGTTGAAAGATAAAAATATCAACAAGTTTCCAAGGTACACACCAATTAGGCCAATGAATGGAGTTGAGTAAATCAAAAAGAGTGCCAACCAACGTATCCTTGTGGGATATCTTGGGTATTCTAGAGTAAAAGGAATTGCTTCAAGAAGTGCTAAAATCCAATAGCGGTCTGACTGTGACCAAAAAAGGGAAAAGAGTATCTCAAAGTGACTCAAGTTCAAACGAAGTTAGTACTAATGAACCAGAAGGGTGAAGTAAGTAAGCCAAGACCCCAACCCTTTTTATGAATCTTATAATTGGTAAGAAATTACTGCATAACTCCATGATTGACTCTGGCGCAAGCACTACAGTTATGCCTAAAGCAATAACAGATACTCTGGGAATAAAATATGAACCCCTAAGAAAAGGAGTCATGCAGCTAGATGGGAAATCATTCCAAACCATTGGGATTATCAAATGTCTCCCATTATAACTCTATTCCTGCCTGAACATAACTATTCCGCAGGATATAGTCATATTCTATATTCCATTGGTCCTTCGAGTTGTGTCTATCCCACGAATTCACAACAAAAATTACAGGTTATATGTCCCTTGATTGGTCTCCTATTTTTCTATGAACTGAGGATGGATCAAATATGAAGGTTCTATTAGATCCCCTCTCTCGGAAGAGCATATAAAAAATTAGCCTCAAGTTTTGAAGCCTCACATGCCATGATCACCTGATAAGAGGAGTCATATATGGAGGAAGGCGACCATAAAAAAGGGAACTATCTGAATGACCTATCACCAGGTGATCCCTTTAGAAATTTTGATTCCACTAGGTTGGGTACTTATGTAATTCTTTATGACAACCCCAACATTCCAAAGATCATGAAGGAGGATAGTAAAAAGTGAAAATAATCCCACAAAGGATTCACAGATATGGACTCTACACTTCGACAGTGCTAGAAGAAAAAATGGCTCAGGGACCAGAATATTCTTGTCTTCACCAAGCAGGAGGAAGATACTCCAGGCATTCCATTTCCAATTCACTTGCACTAGTAATGAAGAAGAGTATGAAGCTTTAGTTCATTTTCTGACATTGGCAAGAAAATAAGGCATTCAACAACTGAGAGTCTTTGGAGACTCTGAGTTAGTGGCGACTCAAGATAGAAACATTGCTATAGAAAAAAACCCATGAATGAGGTCCTACCGACACAAGGTATGGGATCTCATTGAATATTTTGAGGCCTTTGACATCAAGGTTATCCCTCGAGATCAAAACATAGAAGCAGACATGATGGCCCAAATTGGATCACAATTCGACCCTACCAAGGACCTATTGGCAAATAAGGACACAATAAAGCTAATCATCCACCCATCCATACCTGATAATGTAAATCATTGGTAAGTATTTGAGAGTGACCAAAATATATTACTCTTCAAATAACAATCTTAAGAATTTGCAGACCAAATCCAACCAAAAATTGAAGAAGCATACGAAGATCAAGTTCTCCAACTCAGAATGAATAAACTTCCAAAAGGGCTAATAACGTTAGAAAAGATATGTGACTCAAATGATGCTAATATAGATAGGAGGAAGTTCACAGCAGCCATGGATGACTATGCTGAGATATAAGTAGCTCATGGAAATAAGTTAAAGGTAGGGAGAGAAACTAGTCACCCAACAAGAAAGAGAAATAATTGTGGCTTTATGTCATAAATATAATAAGGTGGTGGTTTGGAATTATGATGACCTACATGGCTAAAATAAGGACATCATTAAACATACCATCGATCTAGAAGAAGGGACAAAACCTGTGCATCAAAAGAAAAGGCCCGTGAACCCAAAGCTAGAATCTCTCATGGCTGAGGAACTTAGGAAGCTCTTAGAAGCTAAAATAATATTTCTAATTAAGAATTCCACGTGGGTGTCCAATTTGGTGCCTATAAGGAATAATAATGGTAAAATGAGAATTTTTTTGGATTTCAGAGATTTGAATAAGGTGTCTCTTAAGGACCACTACCCCTTTCCTTCCATGGAGAAAATAATACAAACAATAGCAGGATCAGAAATATTTTCTCTTCAGGAAGGTTTTTTGGGTTACAATCAAATATCGCTCATAGAGGAAGATCAAAATAAAACCACCTTCAAAAAAATGTGGGGAAATTTTACATATGCAAAGATGCCACTTGGACTCACCAATGTTGGGTCAACCTTTTCATAGATCCATGGATGCTACATTTGGAGAGCTAATCAACAAGGTAATCCTTATGTACTTAGATGATCTCACAGTGTTCACCAGGAGGGGGGAAGATCTGTTTACAAGAAGTGTCAAGAATTTAGAATTTCTCTAAATACAAAGAAGTGTGTTTTCAGGAGTACATCAAGGAAAGATCCTATGACACACTGTCCCAAAAGATGGAATCTCAATTGACCTAGAGATAATCAAAGCTATTTTGGAGTTGTCTCTACATGTCAATAGGAAGGCAATACAATCCTTTTTAGGAAAGATAAAAAAATTTAGCAAGTTCATTTCATATTTTTCTGGAATGATCCACCCAATCACATTGATGCTAAAAAAGGATC
The DNA here is from genome assembly GCA_019776745.2 of Taxus chinensis. Lineage (NCBI taxonomy): Eukaryota > Viridiplantae > Streptophyta > Pinopsida > Cupressales > Taxaceae > Taxus > Taxus chinensis. The sequence goes on from CM034148.1 coordinate 718,906,041, forward strand.
TGAATTTCAAATGGACCATTGAAGGCTGATAATACTTTGAGGTAATCAAAAGAGCCATTGCATCCATTCTAGTGTTACACAATCCAATGTTTTCCAAAGATTTCATCATGTATGTATATGGAAGAGAATATAGTGTGGCGTTCATGCTGACACAAAGGGGAGAGTCACAAGGAGAGGAACATCTAGTAGCCTTCTTTTCCAAGACTTTCCATGACTATGAAATAAGGTACAATTTCATGGAGAAAAAATCCTACACCAATGTCAAAGGACTGAAGAAATTCAGACATCTTGTGACCAATGGTAAGATCACAATCTTGGTGGCACATTCCAGTGTCAAGGAATACATCACTGAAGGAGAGATAACTGATAAAACGGCTAACTAGGTCACTAAGATCTTAGAGTATGATGTTGAGATAAAGCCCACAAAATTGGTAAACGAAAACAGTTTGTGCTAGTATCTCACCCAAGATCTAATGACACCAATTAATAAGGAATATAAGATGGTGCTCCATATCCAAGAAAATGAATCCAGAAGCTGGGTATCTGATAGTATGCATTTCATGCGAATAGGTGAGTATCTAGTTCACCTTCCCCTCAAAAGGAGAAGGTATTATCAACAACAAGGATCTGAGTTCATCATAATTCATAATATCATTTTCAAAAGAAACTTAGACAAGATCTTACTCAAATGCTTGGAAGATGAAGAAACTGAAAGTATCTTACTTGAGTTACACCATTGTAGCTTGGGAGGCCACTTCTCTACTAAGACTACCACCATAAAGATTCTACAAGTAGGATACTTTTAGCCTAGTTTGTTCATAGATTTCCATGTGATGGTGAGCAAGTGCAATATTTTCCAATTCTACATAGGCTTAAGGAGAAATGTTGCATTTCCTCTTAATCCAATTCTAGATGAATAACCATTCACATAATGGGGCTTGGATTTCATAAGAATAATGAACCCGGTTTCAAGCACAGGTCATAAATGGATTCTCACAGCCATTGATTATTTCACTTGGTGAATGGAGGCAATTTCGTTAAAAGAAGCTACCGAGAATATGATCTTGGAACTTCTCCATGACATCACTAGCCACTTTGGATCCCCACACACAATCATATCAGATAATGCTAAGGATTTTCTAGGTTACAAGGTATCTGAATTTTCTATGAGGCACGGGATTTATCTAAAAACATCTTCCAACTATTACCTGCAGGGTAATGGTCTAGCAGAGTCTAGCAACAAGTATTTGATAAGACTTATGAAAAGAATGGGGGATGAGCATAAAATATCATGGCATGAACATGTCAAGACAACCTTATGGGCTAACCGGATCACACTAAAACAGATCCTAAATACCCCACCATATGAATTCGTTTATGGTAAAAGTACAATAATGCCCATCATGGTGGAACTTCTAGCATTGAAATTGTTAAAGAAAATTGAAATAGAAGAGCATAGATCGATGCAAGTGAGACTCATAGAATTGACAAAACTTCAAGAGAAGCGGGAGTTAGCCCATGAATCTATGATCAACTGGAAACAAAATTTCAAGACTTGGTTTGACTAGAAAACTTCAGAACTTGATCTTTACGTTCACACCTTAGTTTTGAAGTGGGACGCGAGAGCTGCCAAACCTAGCAAGCATGGGAAGTTTGAACCTCTCTAGATTTGTCCATTCAAGATCGTTGCATGAAAATAGTACAACACCTTTGAACTCGAGATGATGGAAGGAGAGCCCTTGGTGATTTCGGTAAATGGGATCCATCTTAAAACAGTCCATTAAGTCTTTTGAATTTTGTAAATATGTATCTTATGTATAGTCCCTTTCTTTTGTATTTTGCTTGTTTTTGTGGTGTTGCCCCTTCCAATAAAGTGTCTTTGGGCATGTGTCTCCTATGGAGACTCTCGTTTCCTCTTTTTGAAATTCTCTTAGGAAGTGCATCTTCCTATATTCCCTGAAGTAAATGATCCAACGCATTTTTGGGAATAATTATTGAAAAGGATTAGAGAATTAATGAAAAATCTCTTGAGAAGCGTGAAATTTGGTGCCAGTGGTCATTTAGCCAAAGTTTTGTTATAGGTAGTGACCCATTACATGTGCAAGCTTTTAATTTACAAAAATTAAGGAGGCCATTTAAGGTAGGTGTTGGAGTCCCAAAAATTTCATTCTAAATGCTAAGAGTCTCTTTCCTTGAATGCTTGAGTCACCATTGCAAAGAACTAGAGTTTTCTCTAGCTTTTGAACAATCATGGCAGCTTCCAACTCGATCCCTCAATCAAAATCTTATGCAGGATGTCACGCATCGTTGTGCACTCAGGACTCAAATGTGATTTATACTAAAAAACGCATGCATTGTAGGGATGATTCCTTGGTCACTGACTATGCATATGATGCATATGACCTCATCTTAACAATAAAAATCAAAGTCCATGAGAGATGATACTCATGCTAGATTTTGTAGTATGGGGGATGATGAGTTCTTCAGCTCTAGAATTTGGACCACGACACTTGCCCAATACATGGCTGTTTTTGTGCACCCATATCTAGAACTTGTGTAGATATGTGCATGTAGTTTTAACATCAATACCAGAACCATCAATGGCAAAGACATGTAGGTGAAGATATCACCACGTGCCATCAGGGATATGCTAGCCCTATCACATGACCCAAATGCTAGCTTTTATGGTATGACCAAACTCCAAGAAGTCTGGTTGTCATGCTAGCACAAAGAATCTTTCCTTAGGAAATAATTATGGCAAGAGGATTCACGCAGTTCTTAATTTCTAGGATTTCCAATCCTATTAAAAGTATTCATGTAAGATTCTCAAGATTCCTGTTCCCTGTTGGCCTTTATTTTTGGTTAGGAATCAGACAAAAGTGTCCACAACTTGAAAATGGGAGACATTTTTAGGATGAGAGCGGTGAAAAAATACCAAACATGTCGGTTCAACTTCTCTGAGGTCATAGTGGAGGGTATTTTCCATCATCTAGCCTCTTTCTCTATAAATTCCACATTCAGGTACTCCTCCTATTTGTTACATCTCATTTTTTACCAGCAGCAATCATACTTTATCTAGTATATACCCATGTCACTTTGGGATACAGAGAATCACCCTCATAATGTTATACTAGTATCCATATGGACCCATGTGTTTTCCTATTCCTCGTACACCTATGATTTTGCAAACAACTTTATTGCACCCCTTCTGCCGGAGCTTGATTAAGGAGGAGTCAATAACATAATGAGTGATTCAATTTGAACCATCCTAGAGGACTCCTTACATCCCTATGATTAATTTTTTAGGGCAGCGCATTCGATGATATGGGTGCATGGATTCTGGGAGGAATATTTCATGATCCCTAGAGTCCTCATGATGCGGGTGGTGGACTTAAAGGTGACCAAGTAGTTGGTGACCTAGACAAATAATATGACTCTTCCCATAAGAAGAAAACATTGTTTGAGCTCCCGTGGCATAGAGGTAGTATCACTGTTATCAAGCAAAAAGAAAATCATATACTTACACAAAATTTAGCCTTGGGATAGATGGAGGTATGACCCAAATGGGAAGATGGCCGCCACACTTTCTAGAAATAAAGTCTCGGGCTCATGCAAGCATGAGCTGAGAAAATTCTTTTAAACCAGGACTCCTAAAATGGAGACTCCTGATATTTTTGTTGAATTGAAGGATATCCTGACCCCAGAATGGGAGTATTTTCATCCAGTCTAGCATAGATATAACCCCTCTTTAAATATTGGTAAGGGTTTGAGGGAAGCCCTACAGGGTAAAGACTGGAGTATTGAAAAAATTAAGGCCTATTGGAAATATAGGCAAGAAATCAGGTAGACAACCCTAAATTTTGAGGAGGTTCCCACTGATGAATAGTGGGAAGAATTTTGGGATGTTAAGCATGGGTCCGACATAGACAACAGGGAGGAAGTCTTCGTCACCAAGGAACAATTCACATGGCATAAGGTAAGAACCCTTTGCCCCTCGCAACAGCAACCACAACCATGGCTCTCACCCTCAACCTCAACAAGATCCCTTTAGCCACATGCCCATGCCCATTAGATAATGCCAGACCCTCAGGGTTTGGAAACAGAAGATCATCCAATGCCAAACCTAACCCAGGGCCCCATCTCTACACATCCATTGGTCTCACCCTCTACAACTATCAGTGAGAGCACCAACCCCCAGAGCCCAGTGAAGATGAGGATGAAGTCATTTGTGGTCCCTTCTTCACCTTCCCCTGCCTCTCCTCCCATTCCTCCATTTTCTTCACCTCCTCCCATTCATCCACTTCCTTATCCTCCGAATTTCATTTCCTCAATAGGGGGTATTTCTATGTTGGTCACACTAACTCATGCCCCTCCACTCCCTGGTTCGTTTCTTCTTCCTCCACCACCCGTCACCATTCCTTCTTTTTCTCCTAGGATCTTGGGGCCCCCTTCTTTGGCCCTTGTGACCACCCAACCCTTGTAACCCACTATTATCCCATACTTCTTATCATTGGGATTCCCATTTGTAGGTGGGATTTTTCCTTCCCCCACAATATTTGTAAATCAAGTTGATTCAGCAAGGGCGGCCCGCAGTAAAAGGAAGGAGAAGCAGAAGAAAAATGAGATGTTAGTTAGAGCGATGAAGAAGATGCAATCATTATATGACCATCAACATAGCTCCCTTACCATCACACAAATGATACCTAACACCTCCAAACCCACCGAACAGATTCATCCTGATGATTATACTATAATGTTGTGAAGGTGAACCTACCTCAGTTTTGGCCTCAAGATAAGGTTGAATTGATGAACGAATGAGCTGTTGTGGTCACCATAGATTATCTTAAGATCAATAATAAGATGAAGAAGGAAACTTCTAGCCTTAGACAGATAGAAAGTACTGTCATTCACCTCAACATTAAAATCAAAGGATAGAAAAAAGAAGTAGAGAAACTCCATAAGGAGTTAAAAGAGGTGGCTTCAAAGGAATCTCTTACAGCTTCCCAATCAGAGGCCAAGAAATTAGAGGCTGAACTAGAAGTCTCCAAGGTTGCAGCCACTTCACTACAACATGAGGTTGGTTCAAGGAAAGCCAAGGTTACCACACTTCAAGTGAAGTTAAATACCATAGAGGCAGAGAAGGGAAGTCTATAATCTAAATACCAGTCATCTAAGGATGCAGTTAAGAATTTGACCTAAAAACTTGTATAACATCCACAAAAGGGAGGTATCATCACGTTAGTGTAGGGTTTATACACCTCATACTACAAGAGGATTCCTATCACAAAAAATATTTTTCACCCGTACTCAGATTCATATCTGATACATAGGGATTGTGAGCCTACATGGAGTCTTCAACCTCCACCATCAGTAGTGCAATCCCTGCCAAGGTTCATGAATCACAAGTGTTGGTTTAGAAATTATATGATTCTTTAGAATCTGCCCTATAAGGGGCATATATCATACACATACGGGTGGTGGCAACCAAAATCAGTGAGATTCTAAGTTGTAACAAGGAAGCCATCAAATTCCATAATCTCTTGACTCAACTCCAACTCAGGATCAAATAAAGAAAGAATGGTATCAAAAAATTAGTGCAATAAGGCTCCCCGATCCCTTTCCTGATGACTCCACAGTCCTTTCAAAGGACTAAATTCAAAATATACTCACAAAAAATGAGCAAGATAAGACTATTTTTCAGTCTTTAAAAGAAGAATCTAATGTAGTTGAAGTAGAGGCCATCCTGAACCCAATTATGAAGTTGGAGTTCCGTTTGCATGCAATGGTACAAAATCTTCAAACTTTATTTCACAAGATGATCATTGAGTTGGATAAAGCCTTTGAGGCTCTACAACAAAGGACTTACCCGACTGAGGAGGAATGGGTCAGGTACCAAGCTGCTCTGAAGTAGCTATGGGTGGCATCTTTTAAGGCCACATTTCGAAATTTTGAGATAGGGAAGGATTGTCAAATTCTTTCATGACTGACATAGAGTCCCTTGGTGATTCGCCATAACTGTAGAATAATTTCTACGTCTTTTAGGGATCTCTCGTTTCTATTGTATTTTATCGCACCAAACCCTTTTTATTTTGGCATTCTTTTGTTCCTGTTTGGGGATCAATTTTGACTAAGTATGGGGCTAAACACGGAGGGAATCCATGTGTCCTTTTGGTTCATACTGGAGCCAACATAAAGAACCAAGAGCCTCAAAATAACACACAGCTTCCACATGGAAGAAGCATAGTGGCATGCCTGAGCAGGCAAAAAATCCAAAAGGAATGAAAAAGAGCCTGTGAGGCTCCACTTTTCATCTAGGCGCAACTCCAAAGGGAGAAAACAAAACATAGTCCCAAATTAGCACACGACCTCTACATGTCACTCAAAGAAGCTATCACCATCTAAAGAGCCAACCAAGAAGCAAAAGGACTCACAATTTGGTGGATTAAATGCAATCTTGAGTCCCAAAGAAAGTAGTTGAGATTCACAACATGGGTCAAAGATCATGCAAGTAAAGAACTAAATGCATATGGTGGAAATCATAATGGCAGCTACATTCGAGATCGAGCCACAAGATGTATAAAAGAGGATCTTGGTGCCGATAGAAGATATAGAAAAAAGGAAGCAGAAAAACCTCGGGGGAAGATTTTAGGGTTTAGTAGTTAGTGTTCATCAGCCTTAGCAAGGCTCTATTGTAAATAAATATTGTAGTCTATGTCATTCTTGGCCTTATGTAATTTTTTCTCTATAAATAAAGAGTTCTTGTTCTGTGCACAAGGAAGTTCACAATAGTCTGGGTCTTGACTCTCTTATGTATGCTTTTATTCATTTTGATGAATGTTTAAGTTTCTATCATGCTATATGCCCTTAGATCTTTACATAAATCTGTTCATTTGCAAATGGTTATGTTTCAGTTCCTTCTAGCATTTGATAGTATGAAATGTCTCTAAGAGAGTTAATCTTGCCCAGTGCTCCTTAACTAGTCTATTATTCATTTTAGTTTCTATCTCTGTTCTTTTAGTTAAGTTCTGACGCATCACCTTAGTTAGGATTTTCATTTTGTTTTCTTTCTAACCCTCACCTCAACATAAGAAGAGAAGAGCTAGCTTCTATAAAACCTATAGGTTATCTTAGGGGCCAAGTCCCACATATCTAAGATTCTCCATGACTTTGATTGTTCATATAAAAAGATAATCATCAACATTACCATTTGGTACTTAGCTTTGGTTATTTTTTAATTCTTTGAGTCGGCCTTTGGTGTCACTAAGTGTTGAAATTCAAACAAGGAAGTCATATATAAACACAACTTACTCACTATTATTAGGGGTTGGGTTGTTTGGGCTATTATTTCCTATCTACTACTTGGGTAAAGAGCAATATTTAAAGACTACATTTGGACATTATTCACTGCATAAAGGGGATATTTCTAAATCCCATCTCACACATTCATCTTGGGGGAAAAGTAGTTATATCCCGTTATCTTGGTGTGACTAGCACAAGGGAAACCTAGCTTCAAAGGACACAATTAAATCACACACATAATAGAACTACATATAATCTGAAATATACTATAATTCTAAGTGAAAATCCCATTTGGGTGACGACCGATGTTAGTCTAACTCAAGAATATGCATTATTTGTTTTATCTAATGTTTTCTTGAGCCTTGTGCAAGTAGCTAGAGTTTCTTTTGTAGGTTTAGTTATGACAATGAAACCCTATAACAAAGTGGATGTGATAAAGAGTGAAAGGAATAAAACAAGTTTGGACCCTAAAAATATCAATTCCAGAGCTATTGTCAGGTCACTAGCACCCAAATCAGACACTAGTGCCTGAGGGGTGTGTCCTCATCTAGGCGGTCATACCCGAGGGAGTTTCAGATTCCAAATTTTTAGGCAAAGCTTACTTAGTCCATATGCATCTTGTCCCACTCAGTTTAAAGCACAAAATAATCCCAAATCTTTGAATACAAGCTAAGTAACTCTTATTTCACGATTGCTTACACTTGTTTGTCTCTTGCATGATAGATATTTATTTTTATTGTTATATTCATTTGATCTCAGTCATCCAATTAAGATTTAATTTATGTTAAATCATTTGGTGAACTCGTTTATTGATCGAACCCTATATTTCCTTAAGATCCCTCTTTTTTATTCCTCAGGGATTATCAAAAAGTGTTGGGAAATTATCGTCCCAAACCTCCTTCTCTCAAGTACGATCCTATTTCTATGACTAGCCTTCACCCTATTTATTCATATTCCCAAGAGGAAGTGACCTTCACATATTACTACTACATCTCATCCCAAAATTTCTCTTGTATTTACAAAAACTATCAACCAAATTCTTGATGTTGTACTCCTACCCCCTATTGAGGTTATTATCTCTTGTGAATCTAATAGTGATGTTTCTTTTATTGCTACAAATGATACGTGTGTTCGGGATTTCATTAAATTTTCAGATAAGGAAAGTCTTATTAATGAGTCTTGTGATACCCGTACTTATTTTTATGTTGTAGATGCTATCCTAAATGGCCCTCACTCCACTTTTCCTTCTCCTTCATTTACATATGCACAAATCATTAGAGATTATCTTATTTATGTTGATAATGATATTCAGATCCCTTCTTTTTCCTCTTAACCAAGTTCTTGTTCATTAAATAGTGTGCCTCAAAAGTCATGTCACTCTTCCTCCACCTCTTTTTTTCTTCCTAATGATGTTAATACTCATTTTCCTTCTCATAACATCTTAAATTCTGCACAAGTTAGAGATGCGTGTGTCTCTACTTTTTATATTTCCAAAAATATTGTACATAATGATGATCATAGGGATAAAATGCATGTTTCTTGTATTACTTCTCTTACTAATCTTATTGATAAAAGTGTGCAAAATTCTCTTCCTATTGATTCTTCTTCCCATGTTCTTATTCCTATTTTTCCACTTGTTGATCCCATGATTGAATTTCAACCCAATAGTGTCCTTATGGCTACTTATAATGGAAAGATTTAACCCCTTAATGAACCCCTTAATGTTTATGTCATTCCTACCCAATAAGTTCTTTCTCTTATGCATGTTGTAGGTTATTTACAAAATAAGATCCATACCCTTACCCTTGAGAGTACGGAAAATGATAATAATTCTATTTATGGCAATCATATTCCTAGAAATACTTACAATTCAACTTTTCTTAAGGGTTTTACTTCATCTAATTTTACACTTTTTGATGGAATGGGTAATCCTTATATTCATATTAAGGCTTTCAAATTATCTATGGATTCACATTCTAATGATAGATTACTTCTCAAATAATTTCCTAGTAGTCTTACTGATATTGCTTCTCATTGGTTTCATCATTTTCCTAGTGGATTTATTAATACTTATCTTGATATGGAAGAAGCATTTCTTAGACATTTTATTTCTAACAATGGTCCTGAAGTTACATTTGATAATTTTCCTTATTTTTATCGAGGAAATAATGAACTTGTTAATCATTATATATTACATTTCAAATATTTCATGCATCATTTACTTTATAAACCTATTGATCTAGAAATGCAATATGTATTTTTTCATGAATGGATTCTTCCGTTGAAATAAAAATTATTATATGATATATGTGAATCTTGTACACTTATTTTCTTTAAGGTTATAAATTTAGAATAAGACATTTTTAATGAATATTTTGTTATACATACTCCTAGTTCTTCTACCACTCCACATACTACATCTTCTCTTCCTCTTATTGCACCATCTTCACATCATCCATCTCTAGACATACAAATGATCATTCCTCTTATTGCACCATCTTCACATCATCCATCTCCTACTAGACATATGAATGATCATTCCTCTTATTTTCGAAGTCCTCCACATTCCACTCCTCCTCCTATGAGGAAGCCATTATACTTTTCACATTCTGATAGGCCTCATGATATTTTACACACATTACTTGATGAGAAATTGATTCGTTTACCTTCTAATGAGCATTCTCCTCCTCATTAGTTACAATGTAATCGTAACCAACCATTCTGTAATTGCTATAGGATTAAAGGTCATAGAGATAATGATTACTATTCAATCCATGATAGGATTCAATTGCTTGAGGATAAGGATGTCATTTATTTTTGTGCACACTATGTGTATAGATCACATTCTCTCATGACATGATGTCACACATTGACACATGTTACTTTGACTACCTCTCATCCTCTTAAGGTAATTTTATCTCCTCCTCCCTCAGTTTAAACTATGCATGATGCATGTTCCCCACTTCTTATTCAAATCCAACCCACACAGGTCCCAAAGAATCACCACTTTCCATTCCATGATTCTAGTATTGTTTTGATCCCTTCAGGCTTATCATATGGCACCTATACTCACGACGCTCCATCCTTTGAGCCACTTGTGCATAGTCATTGTATTATTTCCCGTTAGATGTTATATGTTCCTTAGCGTTACATGATTTCACATTTATTATATAACTATATGCCATTATATATTGTAATACTTATTATTTCCTAGTTATCTTCATCCTCTTCATCATTACTACTATAAGTTAAATTTGACGATCATATTCTATCCACGCCCATCATCATTCTAATATCTTTCATCACAATCTTATGTACATTATCACCATGCATAGTATACTCTATAACACACTTCCCATATATACAATTATATCATCATAATTTCAACCAAATATCAAATCAAATCAAATCAACTAATCAACAACTCATATAAACACAAGTACACATCATCATATAAAAAATAATATCATCATATGTATACATCTCTCAATAGTTTCATAATAAAAAATCAAGGGGAAATGCCCACTACAACATATAGCATACATCCTCCTCACTATTATTGGAGTTCACTTTAGGAGCTCTATAACTCAAATCCTCACCACTAGATCTCTTCCTCTGTGATTGGGACCATTGCTCCTCTAGTTAAGTCAATAGAAACACTTCGCCAATGACCACATCTACATATCGGTCATGGAGCTCCACATATCTCTCATATACACTAGTCTATCTTCTTCAACTTCCTCTCTCACATGTGCTAGCTCTGTCATCACCTCATACTGATTTGACTACAAAAATATGCATGTGGTCACTACCACAACCATAAGATCAAATAAGTGAGCATTCTCCCTAGAAACACATGGGGGAAAGTTGTGTGTAAACGTATGTATCAGTGTGTTCACAATCACACTCTAATACTAATCACCTACAATACCCAAACCATATTGGTACCTCATCACCACATGTCATACTCAATACAAGTAACACTACCAAATACAAACAACAATATATCCTACTTACGTCGTGTAACTGTTACCACCACTACATTATCATACGGGTAGGCACATGACCTCTTGTTAGTCCTCCTCATGTATACGTTCTTGGTGGCTCTCCCGCTGCATCCAAAACAATAGAAAATAATAGAATCCATTGGTGCTCTACCCACCACTAAGTATAGGCCAGGGTTCACCCAACATCATCCACTCGACTCGGTATTATCTCTACATCAGTTTCATCTATAACATGAGGGCATTACTAGGCTCATGTGGGACTTGGCATCACTCCTTCTCTCTTCACGATATGAACTGATCTATGCCATATATATGACTCTAAAGGCACATCCTGGGATATACCAAACTACTGTGACACACACTCATACTGAAATATCTTGAACACTCCTAGAAATCTGTCCTTTGACCACAGAGTGTTCCAAAAACATCGTATCTCAATACAGTCCTCAACCCAACCACCATAATTCATGTACAGTCTCCAAAACACTGCTTCATTCCCCATCCTATCTAAAATAGACTTGTATATCATGGTATCAAACCCAAGACCCTTCAATTCAACCCATCTAGCCACAAAAATCTCTGGTCTTTCCTAATCCACTTTTGGACCACTCAATGACCTCATTACTTTTATGTGTTCATATGCCCATACATGTAAAATAGTCATAGGTAAACATGTACAAAGCTTTGTACAAATGATCCAACATGTAATGGATCCAAACATACCATGTCCCATGCTTCTCTATACTCATATAAATATTGTGCATATTATACAATATTGACACCCCTCCTCCATCAAAAACTAAACATGAGGCCAATAGAACTGCAATAAAATACTTCCTCATATCTCTCTATTGTCATCATGTATCACCTAGGGGTATAACCCAAATCCTCTCCCCCACTACTTGTAATTGTAGTATCTTATATACATCCTCCAAAATCATTGTCATCTCTCCAGTAGGTATTAAAAAAGTAAATGTATCTATACACCATCTCTCATATAGTGTAGTAATCAACTGTATAGTATGGGGCACCTCCCCTAATCTCTTGATGTGCCACATCCTAACACTATTTAATATGTCCCACTCATCCTCCTCTAAAACCAATGCCAACAAAGTAGAAAAATTTCTGCCTGCATGGAACTCCCGGGAATGTATATCCCTCTTCATAACATAAACACACACAAAACCCAAGTTAGTGTCTCAACCACATAAAAACATGTTACAAATCCCATATAGACCTCTAGATAGAAGAGTCCATAAACCTTGACACTAATTTATCGTACTTGGACAATAGCAACCAGAATTGAGAGACACTGCTCAAAGGACAAAACCAGCCCTACCGACACCATCTTGGATAGAAATTCCTAAATTCTTAAAAAATTAAAAAAATACAAAAGGATGAAAATTACTACAATATTGCCTAGTCTACTTCAATAGCACATTACTTACTATTTGATCCACCATTTAAGTTTATATCGCCTCTACGACCCACTTGAACCTTGTCAGGATCATCTCTTGTGCACATGGCTTTGTTGCAATCTAAAGCTCAAATCACATTGATTCAATTTACAAATGAAACTCCCATTAAATTTTCTAGCCTTACTATTTATAGTAAAATATGATTGCCACTATAATTACTATAGTTACAATACTTATTATGATAACTAATTCACTAAAATTGTTTCTGTCATAGCTTGAGCTTTGTTTGTCCATTTTCTGTGTCGTCAATGACCTTAGAATCATATCTTTAACGTCTACCACATTGAAAAGTTGACTACCACACTTCCTATATTTTGATACATAATACACTTCTATTTCACTCACCACTACCTATTATATTGTATACATTTCTACCTCCTTTCCAAACACTCGATATACTTTTCTTTTAGCTCATGGTTCATCGTCTCACTTCTCACCCTTCATAGAAAGGAGGGAAAATATTTGGGTTATCCTATTACCTCTTTGTACGATAGAAAAGTGACAGGAAAGGATGATAATCGGAAAATAACTTTCCTCCGCACCTGACCTCCCGAGGTCGTGTTGAGACATCGGGTTGTTTGAAATGCGGGTGACTAGATGATAGTCACAGCCGGGGTGATTCCCTTCACGTTGGGTTCACCAATTTTGTATGATAGAAAAGCAACAGGTGTGGATGAGAATCGACAAGTAACTTTCCTCCGCACTCGACCTCATGAGGTCATGCCGAGACAACCGGTTGTTTGAAGTGTATGTGGCTAACTATAGGAGGATCAATGACTAAGATTTGGTAGTGTGATCTCCTGTTAGCTGAATTGACAAAGGGGATATTTAGAGGCTATGAATGGGTAGCATAAATTACCTATGGTTTGTTCTCCTAACTTGGATCTAAGTGTTAATCTAGTTTGAAGTCTCCGAATTAACTTAAACTAAAAATAACAGTCTATGCCACTGCTGAAATGGAAACTAGTCTAAACAAAACACAAGATTGAAACATTACAATCACAAACAATAATTAAAATATTTCTAAAATAAAACTAAACAAGAAATATAACTCGGTGTGGTTAATCAATTATGAAAATGTGTGAATCTAGATGAAAAGAAACTAATTAATTCAATTGAAAACCTTCAATCTTACCTCGGAAGTGAGGAAAAAATCATAGCTTCTCAGAAACTATAATTCCCCACAGCTTCCCTAGCAATGTTGAAAGTGAGCTTAACTGAAATGAGATGATCTCTATTTGATATGATGTAATTATAACTTTGGCAATTCAAACCTTGAATTTAAAGAGCAGAGGTAAATTCAATCATGTTGTGATTCGTCCCCTTAGTGTGATCTCTTCATTCTTGCATGTCCACGTGAATCTAGAAGAATTAAGAGTGTAGCAGTAGCAATAGGAAAAGACACTGAAACAATGGTAGCTTGGAGTTAAATTGAATTAAGAACAAGTAGGAGAAGGATAGTGCAAGTGAACAGAGTTTGACTATGTAATTCCTAGCAGGATCGTTGCAGAAATACAATACAAGACGTGTCAGCGATGGTAGTGGGAGAAAGAATTCGAATAGTGGTGGCTTAGAGGTAAATCAAATGGAGTGCAAGTAGGAGAGGGATGGCACAAGTGAACTGAGCTTGGCCTATACAATTCCTAGTAGGATCGTTGCATGGATATGAAACAGAACTTGCCAGTGGTTCATAGCTTTGAAAGAGAAAAATGGGAGAACTAAGACGATTCCACGCACACATAATTGAGAGAAATAATAGAGAGATTTGGACTGATTCCTCATAAAAAAATCTATAGTTACACACCATCTAGCTTACAAAATCTGGACCTATTCAGACTTATTAAGGGGATCTCAGACTAGAGCCAAATGAATGATATATCAGAGAGAGAGAGACCTTTTTCTTGTGTATCATCCTTGTATTTATAGCATTTTTATTCATCAGAAAACAATATTAAATTGAACTCTTCTGCCATTTAAAAATGGATAATTATTGTTACAAGGTGGCTGGAAACTTTAAAAAAAGTAGAATTGGTTGAGAGTTGCAAGTGCAACTTGATTTTTTATGTCGACGATTACGTCGGAAGGTTCTGGAAAACACAGGAAGGACTACTACCCAGAGCAGGGTGGCAGTATCAGGACCACCGCCCTCTCTTGGGTGGCGGTCACATAACTAGTACCTAGGCAGGGAAGTAGTCCTAACACTAATGACTGAAAAATAAGGAAAAAGAGGAAAGGAGCTGAAACAAAGCATGTAGAGGGAAAGTAAGGCATTTTAGGATGTAAAATTGTATACTCAACATGATTTCTAGATTCCAAACACCTTGCGAAGAAGATTTGAATCATCATTGGGGTTTCCGTAACTTCTTCTGATAGTGTAGCACATACAATTTTGGGTACATACATACTGCCCCCCTCAAAGAAGCGTTTTAGCCATGAAGGGGCGTAAAATGTAGGATTCGAGTATGGCGTTCCTGAAATGGGGAGTTCAAAGATATACTTGACACGCCCATGTGTCAAAATCTTGCCATCCAGATTCCCGCTATCTGTAAAATGAAGATAAAAATCAAGTGTAGATAGATAAAATAAATCGAAAAATAAATACTAAATTATGATGATATGAGGACTCACCATTTGTGCGGGGATAAGAACTTACCTCCATCGGTGCTCCAACCCTATTAATAAATACACTTAAAAAAAGATTATAATAATATATACATATATAATGAGCTCATTTTCCTATTCATTTGTGTGTCGATTTAGTGATTTTTGAGCTCTGGGCCCACGGTGTCCGTTCTTTTCATTTTTGAGTTTGATTGAATTGGAATGGGCTTGGGAATGGTATTTTGTGTTTATACTTGGCTTTTTTTCTATTTTGAATGCTTTTGAGAAGAACTCCTAAGAAATCCATAACTAAAATGGTCATAATGGGCCTCAAAAGGGGGGATAGGTAGAGTTCCTTTATTGCTTAGTCTCCATTTTGTGAGGCATATATGATGTTTTGGTATTTTTTGCTCATTGCGAGCATTTTGACCACACCTAGTGTGAGATGGCATTGTACAAAACCATAACACACCACGATATGTACATATATCCCTTTTTGGCTCGGTTATTCCTTTTATAGATTTGGCATTGATGATTTGATTCATGTGTGTACTCTTAGATGTTTAGAATCTCTGATTTTCATATGATTTTTAGAATGAATGTAATGGGTGTGAATACTAACAGAATGATTTCTTTTTTTTTTTGTTTTTGTAAAGCTGATATATGATAATGAAAACATATTGTATTGTTGAACTTTAGTTTCTCTAAGAAAATTTTGGTACTTCGTATTGTTTTGGAAAAATGTGGTGAAAGATTTATATGATAAGTGAATTAACTTGCCCCACTCCTAACTCCACGCAACTAGTAACATGTGAGGGCTCAACACCAAGAGCTAGAAGGGGCACACGTTATAGAAATTTATTGAATGGTAATGATGAGAGAAAGACAAGGATTTAACAAAACCAAATTAAGACCCTACAACCTCACTCTACTCAAGTTTGCTTCATAGTTTAGAATGTGAATTACTTTCCAGTTTATCTAGACTTAGATCCATAGATGATCACTTGGTTGAAAAAAATCTGGTTTTGAGGTTTTAAGCTCTTTTATTTTAGACATCTAACTCACTTTGTTTTGATTTATGATTTCACACATTTAAATGAACTATTTGTAATTTTCAAGTTTGTCAAAGATACCCCCTACACCTTGCCCCATGCTACCATTAGGAAGAATGGGCTCGTCACCATGGAAAAGGCATAGGTGAGTAAGGGATTTTCTCTCCTTTCCCAACCCTACATCACTAGTAAGAGACGCATGCTTAACACCGAAGGTTGGTAGGGAAAACAAATGTGTAAAATAAAATTTTCTGTGGATTTGCATTTGACTTGTTTATCTAGGCAAAATGTCTAGAATGTTCTTATTTCCAAAGAGATGTTTATGGGATAGATGTGACACCATGAAGCTTCTAGAACAAACCATAGGCAAAGACACCTAATCTAGAAAGTGACTATAAGAAGAACCAAGTGTGCAGGCCTTGGTATGGTCATGGTCAAAACTTTGTCTTATTATATTTGAATTGATGAAATTATTTGAAAATAATTAATGATAGCATGAAGATTTGAAGAGACATGATTTGAATATTTTTTCCAATATTTTAAGAAGTTTTTTAGGAATTCCTATAAGAATAAGTCCGTTGATCACAAATTTATGAAATGATATGGTAGATGAAAATGCAGGTGAAACTATATATCATGATGTCTAAGGTGAAGAAAGTTGATGAAGATCGAAATCTTCAGCCTTAAAAGTACACAGCAGAGAACCATTATCTTCAAAAATTATTTTTTCTTGAAAAAGGCCTACCATTCTGGGTTTAAACTTACAACCCCTACCCAAAAGTGTATATGTTCGATCATTCAAACCATTTGTCTAAAAGAGGCGTGTTATCCATATTTTTCCCCTCAGACAATATATTAGATCAGAGCGACCCCGCACTGAAAGAACCTGAGAAATCACATTTGGTTCCTGTAAATAGGTTGTAGGGGGACTCTAAATGGAAGTGGAGGGGCCTACAAAAATCAAACAACAACGTGCAAGAGAAATCCATAAGATGGTTCTGTCGAGAAGATCCGGGCCTAAAATCCATTCTATAGGTTTCATGTGGGCTCGGAAATAGAACAACAGGGTAAGACGTGTTGAAGTAGCATCACAAGAGAATCCAGGAGAAAGAAAAGGAAGAAATGGTGAAGACCCGAAGTCTTCAGGCTCAAAAACACTCCAGGAATGAGTCCAAAAAATTGGCTAATTATAGAGGATGTTACGGAGAAAGCCATGTGTCAGAATGACACTTCTCCAAGGGTTGAATCCAAGAAAGGAATTTCAAACGAGCATCAGGATTCCACATGTCCAAGGCTCCCAAAAGTTACATGGCCATTGAAAAGTCTTTGGCTAAGCAGGAAGGTGTTAGGTGTCGACTCAGCCCAAATTCGAGAAGGACCCCCAAGGCGAAGACTCAAACTCGTGTCAACCCTCCATGTAGAAAATGGTCAACAGAGGTGAAAAGACAGACATGGCAGGCCTAAAAAAGGGTTAAGTATAGAAGTATTAGCAGAGAGAGCCATGTGTCAGAGCAACACATCTCTAAAGTTGAATCTAATTGCGGAGGCCCAAACAAGGTCCAACTCGCCATGTAGCCTAGGGTCCAAAAAGGTAGGAAGGAAATCGTTGAAAAGTCCAAAATCCTATGGAGGCTTCCAAGTGTCAACCCAACGCTCCTTCAAAGGCAAAATCTTGATCGGAAGTTTCAACAAGTGCAGGTCCTCTATGTGCAAGTGTTGTTTTTAAACTAATGCTAATGTAAACAAAGACTAACACCTAAATAGTCTTAATTAATAAAAATTAAACAACATTATAAACACCATCCTGATAAGAATCAATCAAGGGTTAGATGCTAACAATTATCAATATAAAACTATGAAATCAACTATGTTAAGCACATAAATATCCTCTATTCTCTAACAACATATAAATGAAGGAACCTAGGTAGGTACCATGGCTATCAAAAAAAGTTGTCCTTAATGTTCCAAGAACCTAGGAATGGGGGCTAATCAAAGTTAGGCTACAAGACCTTTTTCACACCTCCCATATGACCCAAGCACTTTAAGAAAGAGGCTTAACTCTTCAAGATGATGAACTCTCAAGAAAACAAGGTGCAAGCTCTTAGTCTCTTTGCTATATGCTTTGCATTTGCTCTCTTAAGGAGTTTAGGTGTAGGTATAAAAGGTAGGAGGAGGGCTCTTTATATATCCCAAAGGATAAAGGATTCAAAACATTCTCATGAATGTGGGATAAAGGTAAAACATGATTAGGAATGGATAAGGTTGCTTTATTAAAGGTAACCTTACTTTAGAAGGGTTTAATTTATGCTTAGCAAGTCATGGGAGTTAAGGGGGTGTTTTAATTAATCAAAGGTGATTAACTAATAGGTATATGTAAGCTTATAGAAGCTAATTAGAGAAATATTAGTACGATTTAGGCTAGTAGAAGGGGATTAAATCAATTAAATATTGATTTATTGGTTAAATGGAAGGGAAAGCTAATTAATTAATAATAATTAATTAGTCTAGGTAGAAGGGGTGATTTATTAACGGAAGGTTGTTAATTAGGGTATTTGTTGGATATGTGACTTAATCAATTAGTGTATTGTAATTAATTAATAACAACAAGAGGGAATATGAGCGCTTTTGAAGATATGTCGTCGATTTGCGAGAAAGGGGATAATTAGCACAATTTAAGTATTTAAATTACTTGGGCATAGTTATAGGTGTCTACATTTGCCCCTCTTTGGGGTGGTGTAAGTGATGCCACTTCAAAGATAGTAAACAAAAGATATTTTGAAGGGATAGAAGAAAAATTAGTAGGAGGGAGAGATGCCCCCTCGAGTGTCGATGGGGTGATGGAAGAAGCCGATCGACGATTTAAAAAGGTGAGATATAGGCAGAAGAAGGGGGACGAGGCAGGATGCCTCGATGAGAGGGAGAATTAGGGGTGAAAGGGAAGTGGTGTAGAAGAAATATGGACAAGGGGGGAGAAGAGCTTAGCCTATAGCCACGTATTTGTTTGAAACAATTTGGATGTCATCATATTGCAATAAGAACTACATCATCGGTCCTTACGAAAAATATAAGCATACGAAAAAGGTAGAATGACATGAAAATCCATAATACGAACAATTTTACACTGCTGAAAACACCAACTCCACACAACATACAATAATGCAATGCAACACGAGAAGGAAACAAGCTCATATAACAGGGAAAACAAGTACGAACGCACATATCCAACCCAACAACGGTCAAGACAGTTGTACAAATGTTTTGTTACCAGTGCTGAAGAGATCCACACGTTCATGATTAAAGACAAGGGTTAAAAATGATGCCCCGAGAAAGGATACATGCAAGGAGAAATGACAATGGACACAAGGTCCATAAAAAGCATTTATGCGCAATGAAACAACACCAGGCAACAAAAGTGCCCCAGAATACAGACGAAGCAAGCAGCTAGCTTTGTGAATGGTTGTGAATCCGATGATCCAGGAGTCATATTAATCAGGGAAGATGTGAGACAAACCAACAGGATATGGAGAAAATACCATGCACAAGACACAAGTTTTAGCCGTAATAAGCAAGTTACCATTTTTGTAGGGTTTTGTACTTTTTAGGATTTTTTGGAAAAAAATTGCCCTGTTTTTGGATTTTTTGATATATATATTGTTTTTTGTTGTTTTTGCTTTCCAAACTATGGTGAACAGTAGAAGAAAGTAGAAGAAGAAAGCTAAGGGCCTAGAGGTGACAGAGAGTGCCCTTTGATGGGATCCCTCATGATGGATAGGGTGATATGATGATATTGGTGCGGGGGGATAGACTTTTGATTATGCACAACCCCTCTTGCCCCCATTGATGATACGATATGTGATGATTAGCTTAGCATACATGCATGATGTACAACTTAGCATTTTTGTTTATATATGATGTATAGATGATGTTAGATGTGATGATAATGATAGTAACATAATGTGAATGATAACAAAATAGAGTACATGCAAGAAACACAGCCAAATGCTAACAAAGAACACCAGGAATTAATGCAATACACCATGATTCACCCATGTCTTATTAACAAGTAACAAACATAACCAAATGTTTAAGAAAGAACATAATGAAATAACACAGTACATCATTATTTTCCAAGGTTCACTAGCATGTCGAGACACACCACAATATGCACAAGCAAGAATGAATCTATTCTAAGCAAGAAAAAGATGAACTATGAAAAAGTACACCCAAGCAACAAACAACTCAAAAGCAAACACGCAAAACACTATACAAGCAATACGCAAAGCAAGAAAACAAGACAATGCAAGTAAATGTTTTTGTAAGATATGTTTTCATAAACTGATTTTCTATTGTTTATGTTTTTTTGAAACAATTTTATATTGTTTTTGTGTTTTGTAAAAAAATTCTATTGTTTTTATGTTTTCTCAAAACAATGTTCTATTGTTTTTGTGTTTTTCTAGAAACAATTTTCTATTGTTTTTTGTCTTTTTCTCGAAACAATTTTTCTATTGTTTTGTGTTTTTCTCGAAACAATTTTCTATTGTTTTTGTGTTTTTAATAGTTTTCTAAAGCTATGTGCAGGTAACCAAGAAAGTATGGATGCCTCCAGTGTTAGGTGGGGAATATACAAGGGTAGAAAGCCACGCGCTTATGAACAAGAAGGTGAATTCGTTGAGTTGCCCCCGGTGTAAGATGGGAAATAACGAAAGACCACGTCCCTTACAGACGAATAGAAGAAGGCAAAGCTGGATCAAGGCTGGAAAAGATGGTGTGCACAAGGAAACTCGAAGGCAAAAATAGGTCCAGGACAAAGAAAACTACCCTTCTAATATAGAATGCTTGTGAACAACGAATCCTCTTGAGGCACCGGAAACTGGTTTTCACCCAAGGACTTGTCCAAAGTGCCACAATTGCATGGTTGTCACTAGTGAACGACCTGTTTTCTCTTTTTCTTTTTCTGATTTTTTTTTTATGTTTTTGTATTTTTTTTATGTTTGTGGCATGCTCAAGCATAGAAACTTTTTAAGATGCATGGCATTCATTGGCTCTCAGAGCTCATCACCATTGGGGTGAGCTAGTTTGTATGGCCCAGTGCTATACTTGGCAACTATGACATAGGGTCCCTAACCAGTGTGGTTCAAACTTCCCTTTCTTTTCTCGCTCTACTCTGGTGTTTAACTGGTTCTCCTTCATAACTAAATCACCCACCTCAAACTAGTGAGGGATGATTCTCTTGTTGTAGTTGTAGGAGATTCTGTGTTGATATACCTTCAGGATGATTAAGAGCGCGAATGCGCCTCTCATCCAGGAGCTCTAACTCAACCAATCTTACCACTCAATAATCTTCATCCTTATCCAAATAGTCCTGAAGAGAAATTCACAGGGATGGGAGTTTTATCTCTAAAGAAATGATAGATTCTATCCCGAACACTAGGGAATATGGCATCACACCCGTAGGTGTGTGAATTGATGTTCGGTAGACCCAGAGGGCTGGGTGGATTTGTAGGTGCCAGTTTTCGACCAATTTTGCTAACCATATTCTCCATTATCCTTACCAAAGTCTTGTTTGTTGCCTCAGCTTTTCCATTACCCTGAGGGTAATATGGCATGGACCATTTCAATCTTATTTGGAACCATTGGCAAAGACCTTTCACATTTTTATTCTTAAATGAATTCCCATTATTTGTGACAATGGCTATAGGGATACCATAGCAGAAAATAATGTGATTCATGATGAATTTAGAAATATGTGCTCCTGTGACATAGGTTAAATGGACAACCTCCACCCATTTTGTAAAGTATTTTGTAGCTGTGATGATATGTGTATGACCATCAGATGAGGTAGGAGTAAACTTCCCTATTAGATCAAGTCCCCACTTGGAGAATGGCCACGGGATAGTGATTGGTTGCAATGGTTGCGATGGAGCATGGATGAAATTTCCATACTTTTGGTAAAGCACACATTTTCTAACATAATTACAACAATCAGTTTCCATGGTGGGCCAATATTAACCTACTCTTAACAGTTTCTTGGCCAAGACCATTTCATTTGTATGTGCTCCACATACTCCTTCGTGTAGTTCTTTAATTGCCTGGATTGACTCCGTCACATCCAGATAATGTAACAGATTCCTGTCATAGCCATGATGATAAAGTGTACCTCCAAAAAGGGTGTAATGGGATATCTAGCAAATCAAGCTTTGCTTTTCAGAACGGGAGATATTGGGAGGGAAAGTATTGTCCTTAAGATAGGTGAAAATGGGTTTGTACCATGGGGAATAGGGACCAACAATCCCACAAGCCAGGAAAGATTCCAGCACATCATATGTGGGCTGGTGTAGATTTTCTATGAAAAATGGCATATCATTGTTCCCTGGTGGAATATGAAGCATAAATCCCACCGTTGTCATAGCATCTACTGATCTGTTCTACGCTCTTGGGATCTACTCAAAGGTAATGCACACAAAATACTCCTTTAGAATTTCCACCAACTTCTTGTAAGGTATGAGCTTGTCATCCTTAAATTTATACTCATCATTAACCTGTTTGATGATTAGCTACGAATCACCTACAACCTTAACATGTTGAATATTCCACTTGATGGCTAGCTTCATCCCTGCAATGAGTGCTTTATATTCTGCAATGTTGTTCATGCAAGGGAAGGCCAGTCGGAAAGCTTGTGGTATAGGATCACCCAAAGGAGTAATAAGGACCACTCCTGCACCTAAACCATGAAACATAAAAGATCCATCAAAATGTATCTGCCATACGACAGATTCTTCAATGTAGAGCAAAGATGCATCTAGCAGATCCAGACTCAAAGGTTTTGTGCTTTGTAAAGGTGCTTCTACTAGCTGGTCGGCAAGTACTTGTCCTTTAACTAATTTTTTATGGACAAATTCTATATCAAACTCACTGAGTAGAATGATCCAATTAGCCATTCTACCTGTGAGGGCGGGTTTGGACAATAAATAGTTAAGTGGGTCGACCTTGGATATGAGCTTGGTCTTAGTATTTAGCAGGTAATGGCAAAGTTTCTGAAAGGTAAAAACAATGGCCAAGTAAGCCTTTTCAATCTGAGGATAATTGAGTTCATAGGTGATGAGGGTACGACTCAGATAGTACACTACTTTCTCTTTATGGCTAAGGTCGTATTGGGTGAGCAGTGCACCAATAGCATATTACGTAGTGGAAATATAGAGCTAATCCACCTGTCCTCATGCCTCCCACTCTAGGAGAACCACTTTTTCTTTGCTTAAACAGTACCTGGCTTGCTTTTTCTCGGGTACCCAGATGAAAGCAACGTCCTTCTTAAGAAAATGAGTGAATGAGTGACATTTATCTGCAAGCTGTGAGATAAAGTGGCGAATGACTTGAATTTTCCACTGCAAGCTACGCGATTGCTTGATATTTTCAGGTGGAGGCATTTCAGTGATGGCAGACACTTTAGCAGGGTCTACCTCAATACCTCATCTTGAAACAATTAAGCCAAATAATTTCCCTGATAGCACCCCAAAGACACACTTCTTGGGATTCAATCTAACTTTGTATTCCTGCAGGCGCTCAAAGATACGCCACAAAATGAAAGGATGATCTTCTCTTGTTTTGGACTTTCCCAGGATGTCATCCACGTAGTCTTCCATGATGTCATGAATCATATTGTGAAATATTACTGCCATGGCTCTCTGATAAGTTTCTCCCCGCATTCTTAAGGCCAACTAGCATCACCTGATAGCAAAAGGTGCCCCAAGGAGTTGTGAAAGTTGTTTTGTGTTGGTCCTCCTCAACGATTTTAATCTAATTATAACCCGAAAATCCATCCATGAGCGATAGCATTTCATATTCTATTGTTGAGTCAACAATCATATCAATGTTGGGTAACAGAAATTCATCTTTAGGGAAAGCCTTATTGATGTCTCTAAAATCCGTACAAATTTGGATACCGATAGGTTTCTTCTGGATAGGAAAAATGTTTGATATCCATTCAGAATAGTCAATTGGTCGGATGAATCCTGTTGTAAGCAAAAATTTTAACTCTTCCTTGACCAACAAGGCCACTCTTGGATGCATATTTCAGAGTTTTTGTTTGATAGGCTTGGCATCGGCGTGCATGACCAAAGTCGGATCTAGCCAAGCATGTCTTTGTAAGACCATGCAAACACATCAATGAACTCTCACAACAACATAGTGAATGTATTTTGTTCTCTAGCTGAGAGTGATGCCCCCAATTTTACTATCTTGGGATCTTCTTCAGTACTAATGCTGACATCAATGGTTTCTTTGACTAACAATTTTGATAAATCCTCCATACGCAGTTGATAGGGAGGTTGGTTGAGATCTTCATCCAAGGATGTCTCTACGATATTTTCATCCTTGGCGTGGTCACTTTGTTTGTCCTTTGATTTTCTTATCTGTTTGTCAGCCAGTGCCTCAAAGAGGTTTTCACTCTGTGACTTGGAATTCAATTTTTGCCAAGGCTTTTCTTTAGAACTCTTGTCCTTTCTTTTCTTTAAATTTTTTTGACCACAAAGTTTAGCCTCCTCGCCGAAGTAGGCACAGGTGTCTAAGTCATTAAAGAAACCTTTCTTGTGATCTCCAATGGGAATTGTATCCCTTATGCCCATGAACTCTGCAATAGCCTCGTCATTCTAGAATAAATCTAGTGGCACGTGATGTTGTTGGTCCCATTCAACAAGGGAAGGGTACACAAGGTCAAGGGTTGGTTCGGTGAGGGTTATGGTTAGGACAACATTGTTCATGAAAAGGTTCGTGGAGGTCAGATCCTCATATAGTCTAAAATGGGTATCCATATCGCTGTCTAGGTACTCGGAGCTATCCTCATGCTAAGAACAAGTCACATCTTGATCATTGGGGTGTGCTCCATAAGGGTGAATCCCAATGCCATATTTTTTTTGTTTTGAAATGTGGAAGAGGGATTGGTTCTCTTTGTCCTTGTTCATTCCTCCCACATCCTAGGCCTTTATAGCCCATGGATTACATCATTCTGCTAGATTTTTCATATTTCAAGGTTTGATAACAAGATGGCTGACTGTCCTTAGGGACCCAAGTAGTAGGTGGATCAAGCAATTTTTCCTCAGCTAACAAGCCTCCAGGTAGGAACGATCCAATAGTGTGTTCCTCTCTAGGTCTCCTGAAGTGGTAGTTGGGTCGACCTCTAGTCTTGGGTGACAAGGAGAGGTCAGAAACCAAGAGCGCTTGTTGTACATTATACTCCCCACAGCCATATTACAGAATTCTCATCTCCCATGAATCAAATGGAGATGTGGAAGTGGATGCCCCATGAGTGCAAGACCTAAGAGAACCTGAATCTAGCCAGGATTCCATAGCCTCAGACTAAAAAGGAATGGCCATATCCACAAAGGGACATGCATATGTACCATTTTGTGCAAAGCTATTGAGAGCTCT
Source organism: Taxus chinensis (assembly GCA_019776745.2). Taxonomy (NCBI): domain Eukaryota; kingdom Viridiplantae; phylum Streptophyta; class Pinopsida; order Cupressales; family Taxaceae; genus Taxus; species Taxus chinensis. Next base: position 718,931,901 of record CM034148.1, read on the forward strand.
ACAATGACCAAAGGGCTCTGATTCTCTTAGTATTTTTACCGTATGTCCCTCTTGCTTCAACTTGATGCATTGATGAAATGTTGATGGCACAGCCTGCATGGCATGGATCCATGGTCGGCTTAGAAGCATATTATATGAAAGTTCCAAGTCTAGGACGTGAAACTTTATCTGATGGCAAGTGGGGCCCACCTCCATGGGCAGTGTAATGGTGCCTGTTGACTCTCTTTCCACGTTTTCATATGCGGTGATAGTGATGATATGAGACTCAAGATCTGCCTCTGTTTGTCCCAATTGTTTGACAAATTTAAGTGTGCAAATGTTCAATCTAGATCCGTTATCCACAAGCACCCATTTGATTTTCCTATGGCTGACAACTACCTCAATGTATAAGGGAATATTATGTTTAGGATTCTCGGTAGGGACCTCCCTATGGTTGAAAGTGAGATGCTCACTTGGTGCAATATTTTCCACCGTGGCTTGAAGGTACACATGATCGACTTCTAAAGGCACTCCCGACCCCTGAAGAGTTTGATACAAAATGTCCTTATGCACATTGGATATCTTGAGAAGATATAAGATCGAGATCTTAGCAGGTGTCCTCTCAAGTTGTTCTAAAAGGTTATATTAACTAGTTTACGGGGTCAACAGAGAGGGTTCCGGAATCACAAGGTGGGCACGCCTTATTACCGCAGCGTAGTCCTTTCCCTTGATCTAGATGGTATTGACATGGTCAGCAGAGGAGTGAATACATCCGATAAGTGAATCATAATGATTGTTATCTCTTTTGGTATACAACTAATTCACGGCTTTATAGGTTTGGGATGAGTCTCCCCGATTCATTTTTTTATTTTCCGACTTATCATGCTTAGGGAATGGTTCCTTATAAATCCCCATTTTCTCGTTAGGTGTTTGCATTTTTCCAGGGTTATCCACCTCTATCTCCCTATTATCAATGAGGTCCTGAATATAGTGGCAAAGCTGCAGACATTTGTCTGTCTTATGACCTTTAACACGATGCATTTCATAGTATTCATGCTCCTTATACCATGAAGGTTTAGGAGCGTTGTCATCAAATGATTGCATTATAGGATAGGTCATCATGTGGGCTGCATCCAACTGTTTTAGTATGATAGACAATGGTTCATTGAGGGAGGTGAATGTTCGTTGCTTTGGTGGTGGTTGAATTGGGCCCTTGGTCAGTTTAAAAGGTTGACTGGTTTAGACCGTTTGAACATGTTTGGAATCAGTGATTTCATCTCCCACCACATTTTTGTTTTTGTTAAAGATCTTCAGTTTTTCAGTGGATTTGACACTTTGGTTGTCTTTAGATTGGGTTTTGAGGGTGCCTTTGGCAATGAGAGCCTTTTCTATTTGAACCCCTTTCTCGATAACCTCCTCAAAGGTGCGGACACAATGCATTTGGAGGTGGAAAGCTATATCTGGGTTGAGATTAGGGACAAATATACTGACCAGCTGCTTCTCAGGGAAAGCGCAAGGGAAGTAACTAGCTATCCCTCTCCATCATTGGAGGAAGCTGGCGAAGGTATTATTTGGGTGTTGTTTTACACCGCACAAGTCTACCATGGTGATGTCACTCTCTATGTTATACGAGAAATGACGCATGAATCTTTCTGCCAATTCTAGCCAGGTGAAAATTGATCCTCATGGTAAGTGCGTAAACCATTCCAATGCTTGACCTCTGAGACTCTTAGGAAAAATTCTGATGAGGTAATTATCATTATAAGACACCTCTTGACGTGCCATGTAGAAATCTTTAACAAGATCCCTTGGGTCTCCCTTTCCTTTGTATTTGTCGAACTTTAGCATATCAAATTTCTTTGGAAAGGGTTGAAGGGTCATTGTCTTGTCAAAAGGATAGGGGCATAGTTCTTCGTTTTGGTATTTCCTAATTCTCCCTATATTGCTTTCTTGTATACTCGCAAGCATTGCATTCATAGATTGCACTTCTTGTGTGAGCAATTTTTCTCTAGTAGGAGAAGCGGGGACGTGTACATGATGATACCCTGTGTCTTCTTCTCCTTGGTTTTCTTGATGGAGTTCATGGATCCTAAACTTAGGCCTTGACTTTTGAACATTCTTGTTTGTGTCTTTCTGTACTTGGAAAGTAAGCAAAGCTAGTTGTCGGCTTAGGTTACTGAGTTATTGTTGGATTGTGACTTGGTTTATGTCTTCTTCTTCTAAATGTTCTTCCCCTGTCTCATGTTCTATCTTGTTTCTTTGTGGTATTTTGATGAGGGGTATTCTATGCCCTACCACTTTATCATTTTCTGCATAAGAAATGGAAGCATGCCCGCCTATTAAAATATATTCCATATTGATAAGGGGGCATTCTTCCTTAGTAGTGTCATTTGTAGGTAGTATTGGTTCATTCTTGGTGGGAAATTTGGCCCCTAATTCCACAACCCATGCCAACACTCTATCTTTGTTTCTAAGGAGAAACTCATCTAGTAGATTGGGGTCAAAATCAAAGTCTGCGTGTGGTGATTCTAATTCATTTCCACTACAATTGACCATCTCTTCGGTTTCCTTTTCTGCAGAAAACAGTGGCCCTAAGTCATGTCCAATGAAGGGGTTTGACCCTTGTCTGTTAGAGGTCTCCCAAGTATGTGCTTGTTGTTCCTCATATGTCTATTTCTTCAACCCTAGACATGTTTTGGGAGCCATGCTTTCGTGAAAGTTTCACTAGGGTGAGTTGTAGATATGTGCAAAGCTTAGTGACTACCCCTAAGTGAAATGCAAAATGAATTTGCTAAGAGTATGAATATGTCAATAATGTGAGAATACCAATATGATAGAGTGATAAATCACCCATGATACAAGCATTTGGTATTAAAACTTGATCAAAGGAAGTACTTCCTAGACTACGTTTCAAAAAGTAGTTTATGTCGCAAGATGATCAACAAGATGTTTTCACTTATGCCAAGTTCAAGGAAATGAACAAAACGTAAGTAAATACAATAAGTCAATGCGATCTCCCAATCAAGATATACAATGAGCGAGCTCAAACTCGATTAAGACCTATATCTCAAAAAGTTTCAATTACAATTTGTGAATGACACAACAATATAACCAAGATATGTTAACCCACTTTGCTAGAAAGTGAAGTATTGATATCAAGGTGTTATTGATATAAAACACATAAATGGTAACACCTAGCACTCTTTGAAATCAAGGTAATAATAGAACCAAACTAAAAATCTCAAAGTATAGCTAGGAATAGTTAAAAATGTGTGCAGCGTAACCGTACAATATAGGTATTTATGTCGAGTTTACAAGAAACAAGACGTAAATATCAAAATTGTAATGATACGAGACAAACAAGCTAACTCCTCTATGTAAGTCTGCGGTGATGAACCATGCCTAACTACAATGATGATCTTGACGTGGGTATCAAGATCACAATGGCTACCACATGACGTGAAAATGCCTCCGCTCACTTTAGACATTTAACTAACCCAGCCGCAAACATGGATGGGCGTAAATGGACATAAAAGTGAGAGAAACAATCGAATGGTAACACAAAGGTAATCACACCTCTTTTGATCAAAAAAGTGTCAAAATAATACGAAGGAAATAAATCAAGAAAAATGACGAAAAATGCTATCCTCACTTCGGCAGAGTTTCACTTTTCCCTAAGGCAAGTAAAAACTAGGTGAAAGTAATACGTCACACGTTTCTCAAAAAGAAGGTTCACAACTCAACACTGTTTTAAAATGGTCAAAGTGGGCTCCTCGCCAAAGTATATTCTCCTAGGTGGTTCTCTCACCCTAGGTGTTACAAAGTTTCCACGAGCAAGCGTGATTCACCCAAAAAGTCACACTGACTAGTTTGGGAGTATCTTGGTTTTACTTTACCACCTTCAAGAATAGTAGGCAACTAGTGTGTTTACGTGTACTATCACTGGGGTCGCCACAAAAGACAACTTGTAACGCTATCTCACAAAGGAATCAATAGTCAAGTAGGTAGTGTGGAGCACTTCCCGTTTCGTCCACAAGGTTCCCTCTTGCGTGGACTACTTTGGGGTTCCTGGAACCACCCCCATTGTTGTAGTTTAAGGCGTATGCCAAAGGGGTTATGTTCCAGTTGAGCAGAGAGGGACGTACCCTTTTCCAAAACCTGTAATACAGTGTTTTGAATATGTTGTTCTTTTTATCTTGTTTAATTAGGTGTGGTTTGCTTAAACACCTTTTGGCAACCTGTATAATAACTGTATTAGTAGTTTTTTATTTTGTTTTGATTCCTCCTTTCTTTGACAAGCGTTTTTAGGTCCTGCACTCAAGCCTTAGTAGTTTTCCAAGAAAATCACATTATTTAAAAGAGGATTAAGAGTTGATTTTGATTCTCAAGATCATCCAAGGATGTAAGAGAAGAGCATACACAAAAAATAATCCAACTAAAAAGTAAAGAAAATCTTTTCATTCAATGAACCATACAAAATTCTTGATAAATGTTCATTCCCCTAAACCAAAAGTAAAAGATGAAGTTTCTAATTTACCAAATGTTATAAAATGAAGACTAAACTTGATTTTGATTCTCAAGATCACCCTAAGGTGCAAGATAAGAGCACACAAAAACTTTATCCTAACTATATAGAAATGGAAAACTTCAAATCAAAGGACTATTGAAAAATGCTTTGTAAAAGGTTCATTCCCTTAAACCAAAAGTGAAAGATGAAGTTTCCAATTTATCAAATGTTATAAAATGAAGACTAAAGTTACTTTTGATTCTCAAGATTACCCTAAGGTGCAAGAGAAGAGCATACACAAACTTTATCCCAACTATATAGAAATGGAAAACTTCAAATCAAAGGACCATTGAAAAATGCTTTGTAAAAGGTTCATTCCCTTAAGCAACATGAATAATCAAATTTCCAAGTTTAATCCCAATGTTAAAAAGATATAGATCAAAGTTGTTTTTGATTCTCAAGATCACCAAAAGGTGCAAGAGAAGATCATAAACACGCTTTGGTCTAAATTAAGGAAGCATGGAAATACAACATTCATCAAAACATTAGACATGTTAGAAAATGACCAGTTTTAAACTAATAGAAAAACTTGTAATTTCTGTAACTATAAATCTCAAATTTATGTTTTCATTGCATAATTAACTTCAATACCTTTCCAACGTAAAAAAAATGGAGTCATTTTGAGTTCGGGAGCAAAATTTTTGTCCTTTGGAAGATGGGTTACGCATATGCTCTTATGCTCATGGGTATGCACTTGACATGCACTCAAAAAATGTCAAAAAAAAACGTCTCTTAATCTATAAAATGGGAAAATTTTTCCAACCAAGATTCAATTTTGACAACATCCCATCACATGAATATATGAATAGAAGACTCAACACTATCAAACATTAACATACATGCTCAATAATTTAAAATTTTCAAGAAATTGACAAAACTAGCATGTAGAATGATGAAAAAGTAAGCTCTAAAAATGAAAACATGATGAAATATTGAAATTTTCTCACCAAGATTAAATTTTGACTGCAACCCACCACATTAATATGTAAATAGAAGACTCAGCACTATCAAATACTAACCTACATGCTCAAGAATTTAAAATTTTCAAGAAATTGACAAAACTAGCATGTAGAATGTTGAAAACGTAAGCTCTAAAAATGAAAACATGGAGAAATCTTGAAATTTTTCCATCAATCCCAATTTTAACAGCACTTCACCTCCTTTATACCTACAAGGAAGACTCAACACATGAAAACTCAACAAAATAAGTTAGATCAACATGTGTAAAAGCGGGTTAGTAACCAAAAATGAAACTTAACTACAAAAACTTGAAATTTAGTGCAAAGAACAATGGAGTAAGTCCCACCGGGCGTGCCAAATACTAATGTAAACAAAAACTAACACCTAAATAGTCTTAATTAACAAGAATTAAACAACATTATAAACACCATCATGATAAGAATTAATCAAGGGTTAGATACTAACAATTATCAATACAAAACTATGAAATCAACTATGTTAAGCACCTAAATATCCTCTATTCTCTAACAACATATAAATGAAGGAACCTAGGTAGGTACCATGGCTATCAAAAATAGTTATCCTTAATGTTCCAAGAACCTAGGAATGGGGGAAATCAAAGTTGGGCTACAAGACCCTTTTCACACCTCCCATATGACCCAAGCACTTTAAGAAAGAGGCTTAACTCTTCAAAATGATGAACTCTCAAGAAAACAAGGTGCAAGCTCTTAGTCTCTTTGCTATATGCTTTGCATTTGCTCTCTTAAGGAGTTTAGGTGTAGGTATAAAGGTAGGAGGAGGGCTCTTTATATATCCCAAAGGATAAAGCATTCAACACATTCTCATGAATGTGGGATAAAGGTAAAACATGATTAGGAGTGGATAAGGTTGCTTTATTAAAAGTAACTTTACTTTAGAAGGGTTTAATTTATGCTTAGCAAGTCATGGGAGTTGATGGGTGTTTTAATTAATCAAAGGTGATTAACTAATAGGTAGATGTGAGCTTATAGAAGCTAATTAGAGGAATATTAGTACGATTTAGGCTATTATAAGGGAATTAAATCAATTAAATATTGATTTATTGGTTAAATTGAAGGGAAAGCTAATTAATTAATAATAATTAATTAGTATAGGTAGAAGGGGTGATTTATTAACAAAAGGTTGTTAATTAGGGTATTTATTGGATAGGTGACTTAATCAATTAGCATATTGTAATTAATTAACGACAACAAGAGGGAATATGAGTGCTTTTGAAGATATGTCGTCGATTTTCGAGAAAGGGGATAATTAGCGCAATTTCAGTATTTAAATTGCTTGGGCGTAATTATAGGTGTCTATAGCCTCCACGCGTCTAGTCTCTTTGAATGGGACAGAGTCACGTTGAATAGTCAATGCATAATGACAGGCCGACAGAGAGTTCCAAGTGTCCACATGGCACTAACTCAAAGTTGAATCTGAGAGAGGGTTCTCAAACAAGCATCAGACCACCGTGTGTCCCTGGTCAAGGATTATGACCCCATCAAGAAAAGGACTTAGCCGAGAAATATAGAAATTGAGCAGGCTAGCAGATGAAGCCACGTGTCAGCCTTGTGCCATTCCAAAAGCAAGATATAGAGGCTGCCCTTTGACATGCACCAACCAACCATGTGTCCCATATTAAAGAGGGGGGGCCTTTTTCAAACTCGTTTTCCCAGTACAAACCCGATACAAACTTCGAAGGATCATATCTTTCGACTCAAGGATCAAAATATTACAAATCTAACACTGTTGGAAAGATCTCAGCCTCGCCCACGCAATGGAGATCTGAAACTTTAAGTTTGGGGAGGTTAGGTAAAGAAAAATGGGGAAAACATCTTCAGGTCCATTAATGTGGATTTATCTTCCTCAACAAACAGATCAGATTAAATCTGCTTTGTTGTTTCCTCCTCCTTCGAGGTGTCGAACCAGAGATTGATATAGTCAAGACAGATGTGGGGAAAATTTTTGTAGGAGGTATTAGTAGCAGTGGTTGAGCTTTGACCTTCTTTTCCCACTTCTCTATCTTTCTTCTCTCTGATTGAATCTATAAATACAGGATCGAGACTCATTGTAGAGGGTTGGACATTCTTCTATTTTACAAGCTCCCTTCTTCTCCTTGGCAAGTGAATTCGTGGAGTTTTAGACCTCCCATATAGACTGTAAACACAAATTTTTCCTTGATACTATTGTAATGCATCGTATCAAGCCATGAGAGAAATAATACATGTTTTGTGGGTGATCTTCATCCGTTTCTATGTTAATTGTTGTCTCCTGATCCTTCATTACAACTTTGGTTATTTGTGCATGTTTTTGTGTTACATTCTTCTAGTTTGTGTCTACCAGTAAAATAATTGTTCATCACTCCTTTGGTGTATCACCTGGTAGCTTAAGTTTTATTTGCTTTGCATCCCTTCTTTAACTCTGTCAGCTTGGAAAATTAGAGTAGGATTTAGGATAGACCCTCTGTGATTTCATGCATATACCTAAACAGAGGAGTAGGAACCAGCCTTAATATGGCAAGTTTTTTCCCACCTGTCAAGTCCATATTTCACTGGAGAAAACAAGACTTGTCCCATTGACCACGTACAAGACATTGCAAATGTCTGTATAATCCATGAGATCACTAAGATGGACATTGCAGTCAAGTTGCTAGCTTCTTCACTCAAGGGAAAATATTCTCAATGGTTTAGGAGCCTGGAAGCATGCTCTATTCAATCTTGGGACCATCTGTGCACAGCTCTTCACAACCAGTTTGGAGAGAAGGGAGATAACCTATCCTTTCTGGAGAAAATGACAATAATCAAGAGGGATCCGAATAAGCAACTGACGGATTTCAACCTTAGATTTCAATGGACCTGGGATAGGATTCCAACAGTATTAAATCCTGATAATGAAGGTGCCTTCCTATACTTCCTTAGAGCTCTGAATTCTGATATTTCTTTGATGATTCAGTCAATGGGGGGCACAACCTTACCTACAGCCTATAGCCTTTCCATAGGAGCCAAGAATCATTTGATTCAAGCAGGCAAACTTTATCCTAGGACATCCATGCCTCTATACCCCAAGTTAGGAAACCTAGGTACCAGCCAAACACCCATGTTAGCTCTTATACCCACCCCCAGGAGTCGAAGTTCAGCTGAATCATCCATTTCTTCACCTAACACCTCAGAGGAGCTTTAGGAAGTTATGAAACAACTGGAAAACCTAGGAAATGAGCTAGTAACCATCAAAAGACAACATGATAAGGGTTCTAGGCCATATCAGCCACAGGCTCAGTATTATGCTAGACCCCCATATCACCAAAATAAACCACCAGCTCAGGCTGTAAATCAGATTCAACACCAAGGGAAACCTCAAGCTGCTAGACCTTTTAGGCCATATGATCCAAACACAACTTCGACATTAAAGGCATTGGTTCCAGCACATAATAACATGGCACAAGAGTATGAATAGTGTTTCCCATGCAATCAGCAACATAATCAATAGATGTGTTGTAATGGTCCACTAAATTAGGATCAGATGGTGTAAATCGTTGGTGGGTCATAAAAATCTAGCCATGAATAAAATCAGTAGTAAGAAGCTCAGCAAGAAGTACCCCCAAGTGAAACTATGCTTGTCAATTAAAAGGCTGAAGACTTCTATGGAATGAATCAGACTCCTCAAAGTATAGCTACCAATACATGGTCCAAGAAGAGAAATATTAGAGAAGGAGATTCACCAAGCTCATGTGATCCTCAACCCTCCGTTGTTCCATAAGGTATTGTAATTCAAGATACAACTCCCAATGTACAGAGTCAATCCAAGCCACCTTCCAAATCTACTCAGGTACTAGTTGTAACAACCCATGTACAAGAGAAAAATGTGCCAAGGAAGGGGCAGTAGAAGAATAATTCGTTTAATATCGTTGAGCAAATAAAGAGGAAAAGTGTGAACATTTCACTATGGGAGCCACTAGCCATTCCAGCGAAGAGGGATCTATTACAGACTGCCATGTAAAATTGTTCAAACTCAAATCAACCCCTTAGCCAACAAAAGAAAGTGCTTACCAATACAACCCAACTTGAAAGAAACCATGGAGAACAACGAGGTAAGAATCTGAAGCCTCCTCCATTTTATGTTTCATTAATCATTGGAGAAAAATTGGTGCATAATTACATGATTGATTTGGGGGCAAGTAGTTTTTTAATGCCCAAACAAATAGTTGATCTACTGGGCCTCCAGTATGAAGTCATATCTAAAGGAGTAGTAAAATTAGATGGGACAACAATGACCACTATTGGAGTCATCAAGGATCTGAGCCTCACTTTGCATGCCTACCCTAATGTGATTGTATTACAGAACGTATCGGTCATAGACTTGCCACCACATTTTGCATTGTGTTTGTCCAGGGACTTCACTACCAAAATTGGAGGATATTTTTCTATTGACTGGTCACATATGATCTTTAGAACAAGGTATGGAGCGAAGGCCATAATCAGATCCGAGCCCATAGCAGATTATCACATTGAGTCCTATGTGTCTATCCCAATCAATGTAAATTGTTCATCTTTTGATAAGGAGGACATCTTAAACACTTATAAGGAAGCTACCAAAGTAGAGTGTATCCTAGACCTGACTCTTGATGAATGGGTAGTCAAAAGGCATGATTTTGATCCCTATAAGGAGATGGAAGAATCTGAACTAGGAGTCTAATGCCTGTATGAGGAGAATCATCCTCTTCTTGACATCCTCAAGCCAGAACGCAAAGATGACAATAAAGTATGGTAATTGTTCTTTGATGGCTCGAGGAGTAGACAAGGAGCCAGAGGAGGAGCTATGATCGTGTCCCCCCACGATATGAAGTATTATTCGACCTTCAGATTTCAGTTTACTTGCTCAAATAACACTATAGAATTTAAGGCTTTGGTTTGTGGATTGCATTGGGCCAAAAGATGAGGAATCAAAAACCTGTAGGCGTTTAATGATAGTGAACTGGTTGCCAATCAAGTCAAAGGACAAAATTCTATCAAGAATGACATGCTCAAAAGCTACAAGAGTAGGGTATGGGATCTCATTGAGGATTTTGAAGCCTTCAACATGGTCTCCATACCCAGGAAGGAGAACAAAGCTACTGATAGGATCACAGTAGTTGGAGCCACATTTAATGTGGTTGACAGCATCAACAGGGACAAAGAACAACCACATATCCATGTGATTGTGAGGCCAGCAGTTTTAGATAATAACACATGCTAGCAGGTGTTCAAGAATGATCAGCAGATCATCAATTTTGTACAAGAGGAAGCTGAATTCTCAGCTAGAAATCGAATCAGAATAGAGTAGTAATATGGAGATCAAGTAGTACAACTACATACAAACAAGCTTCCCAAAGGCTTAGTGACATTAAAGTCTATCTTCAATCCCAACGACCAGTTTCAAAAAGAAAAGGATAATATATAAATCAAAGGAGAAGATTCAAAGTCAATTCTAGTTGGAGAAAGAAAAATGTTTCAAATTGGCAAAGTGGCCACTGAGTAAGAAAGGTATGAACTTGTGTAAATTTTCCAAGAGTTTCCAGATGTATTTGTTTGGAGCTATGGGGACCTCAGAGGGTTTAATCCGAAGTTATCCCAACACACAATCGAACTAGATCCAGTTGCTAAGCCCATCAGGCAAAAGCATGGACTAGTCAATCCACATATTGAGCCTCTGATGAAGAAAGAGCTGAGTAAGCTAATGGAGGAAAATATCATATTTCCAATCAAACACTCAAGCTGGGTCACAAATTTGGTCCTAGTCAGGAAGAAGAGTGGAGATATTAGGTTGTGTGTCAAATTTTGTAACTTGAATAGAGCACCCTTCAAAGACCACTACCCACTCCCCTTAATGGAGAAAATCTTGCAGGTGGTGTTTGGATCAGAGAGATTCTCTCTACTAGATGGCTACTCAGGGTACAACCAGATCATGGTGAAAGAAGATGATGAGTTCAAAATGGATTTCACCACCAAATGGGGCACCTATGCCTACAAAAAAATGCCATTTGGATTGTCTAATTCTGGAGCGACTTTCCAAAGGGCAATGGCTATGGAATTCAAAGGGCTAATCAACAAAATAGTGTTGATCTACCTAGATAACATTACTATGTTCTCCATAAATACAGCAGACCACCTTTTTCACCTAAGACAGGTGTTTCAAAGGTGTACGAGATTTTGGGTATCACTAAACCCCAAAAAAGCATATTCTTGGCCCATGAGGGCAAGCTTCTATGCCACATTGTGTCAAAGGAAGGTTTGGCAATCGACCCAAAGAGAGTTGAAGTAATAAGTGCATTTCCATTGCCAAGCCATAAGAAGGCTCTTCAAAGCTTCTTAGGAAAAATAAATTTTATCCGTAGGTTTGTATGAAACTTTGCTACCCTTGTCAAGCCAATCACGTTGATGTTGAATAAGGGCTTGTCATTTATGTGGATCGCTGAAGGAAAAGTAAGTTTTGAGGCCATCAAAGAAGCTATTTAACAAGCCCCAACTCTCATGAATCTACTTTTTTCTAAGGATTTCATATTGTATGCCTTTGGTGGCAGTGACACGATTTCTGCAATCCTAGTACAACAGAACAAAGAAGATACAGAGCAGCCAATTGCTTTCTTCAACCAGGGTCTGGAGGATTATGAAGTAAGATACTCCTTCATCAAAAAAGCAAGTCCTGGCAGTGATTAGAGGCTTGAAGAAGTTTAAGCATTTGGTTTCAAACAAAAAAATCCAAATGTTAGTCTCCCATACAGGAGTTAAAGACTTCCTTCTTGGTAATGATTTGAATGAGAAACGTGTAGGATGGATCACTTATGTCATGGAATATGACATTGAGATCAAGCTCACTAAGTTAGTGTGTGGGAGGGGATTGTGTGAACAGTTGGCCTTGAGTCAGCAAGAAGAAGCAAGTGGAGGAAAGGAAGTTGTTTTTGTCTTGCAAAATAGTCAAGAGGAAGAGAATGAGGATGTACCCACTCCTTGTTGGACTAAGAAAATGGTGCACTTCCTTCAAAAATTCATGTGTCCTCCAAAAATGAATAAAATAAAAAGGTGACACTTTAGACTATAGGCCATCCCATATGTGCTCATTGACGACATCTTGTTCAAAAGGGACATCAATGGCGTTCTTTTAAGATGCATTAGGATAGATCAGATTGAAAGAGTGTTACAAGAATTCCATGATGAAGTAGCTAAAGGCCATTTTGCTCCACAAGTGATAGCACTTAAGATCATAAAGGTGGGTTATTATTGGCCCAGGGTGTTTAGTGATATCTATGTGTGGATCAAAAAGTGCAAGAACTGTGTGTTCTTCACAGGAAAGGAAAATCTAGTAGCACTACCATTGCATCCGATTTTAATAGATTGTCCATTCATGTAATGGGGATTGGACTTCATCAGGGTCATCAATCCAAATTTGAGCCAAGGACATAAATTGATTCTAACGGCAACAAACTATTTCACCAAGTGGACCGAGGCAGTGGCACTCAAAGAAGCTAATGAGTCTAGTATACTAGATTTTTATGAAGGGATAGTGACCAGATTTGGAGTGCCAACAACCATTATATCAGACAATGCGTTAGCATTCATGGGTTCCGAAATCAAAGGATGGGCCATGAGTAATGGGATTTACCTAAGCACTTCATCAAATTATTACCCTTAGGGTAATGGCCAAGCAGAGTCTACAAACAAGAACCTATTGAAGATTATCAGAAGAACTCTGGATGAAAATCAGAAAACCTAGCACACAAAACTCAAATCAGCCTTATGGGCTGACAAGACAACACCCAAGAGATCTACATGCAACTCTCCATTCAAAATTTTCTATGGGAAAAAGGCAGTGTTACCAGCATTAGAACTCATGAAGCAACTGGAGGTGTTTGAGTTTAAACCAATGGAAGCTAGGTATGCATAGCTGATGGAATTGGAAGAGACTAGAGAACATGCACTTCAAACAATAGAGAAGGATCAGACTTCAATCAAGAGATGCTTTGACAAGAAGGCAAGAACAAGGACCTTCTAGGAAGGAGACCTAGTTTTGAAATGAGATGCAGATCGAGCAAAACCAGGAAGGCATTCCAAGTTTGATGCTATTTGGAGTGGTCCTTAGATGGTCAAAAAATGTAAAAGTAGCAATGCTTTCTAATTGTCTACATTGGATGGTGAAGAATTTTAGATTCCAATGAATGGAATTTATCTTAAACACTATTACTAGAAGGAAGGTTCTCACCTTGTACATATTAGTCTAGTTTCTATTTCCTCTAAGTTCTTGTGCACATTGTCTTGTTGTAGTTTAGGTTGCTTTTCTCCTAAGTGATTTGCACACTCTGCATGTTCTAATTGGAGCATGTATGATTTCAAATTTTGTATATAGTTGTGGTGTTATTTTTTTGCTCTTGCACAGCTTATTCAAATCCAAGCTGAAGCCCCAGGTCAAAACAATTTTATACTCTCAAAAACCATCATTTCAAGATTTCTTATGAAGACTGAGAGTGTAAACAGTCAGGCTCATGAATCAAAGGCATAATCATTATCAAACCATTGTTCTCGACTTCATGCCCAACAGATACGACAAGGCAATTGGTCTTTTCATCTAGCAGGAAGATACTACATGATGTCTAAGGTGAAGAAAGTTGACAAATATCAAATTCTTCACCCCTAAAAGTACACAACGGAGAACCATTATCTTCAAAATTTATTTTTTCTTGAAAAAGGCCTACCATTCTGGGTTTATACTTACAACCCCTGCCCAAAAGTGTATATGTCTGATCATTAAAACCATTTGTCTGAAAGAGGCGTGTTATCCATATTTTGGCCCCGGGAAAGATACTGGATCAGAGCGACCCCACACTAAAAGAACCTGAGAAATCATGTTCATTTCCTATAAACATATTGCAAGGGGACTCTACAATGGAAGTGGAGGGGCCTGCGAAAATCAAACAACAACGTGTAGGAGAAATCCAGAAGACGGTTCTATCGAGCAAATCCGGGCCTTAAATCCATTCTATAGGTTTCATGTGAGCTCGAAAATAGAACATCAGGGTAAGACGTGTCAGAGCAGCATCACAAGAGAAGCCAAGAGTAAGAAAAGGAAGAAATGACAAAGACCCAAAGTCTTTGGGCTCAAAACACTCCAGGAATGAGTCCAAAAATTTAGATAAGTATGGAGGATGTTGCGAAGAAAGCCACGTGTCGAAACAACACTTCTCTAAGGGTGAATCCAAGAAAGGAATTTCAAACAAGTGTCAAGCTTCCATGTGTCCAAGGCTCCTAAAAGTTCCATGGCCATTGAAAATTCTTTGGCTAAGTAGGAAGGTACCAGGTGTCGACTCGGTGTAAATCCGAGAAGGACCCCCAAGGTGAAGAATCAAACTTACGCCAACCCTCCATGTAGCAAATGGTCAAAAAAGGTCAAAAGGCAGACAAGGCAGGCCTAAAAAAGGGTTAAGTATAGAAGTATTAGTGGAGAGATCCACATGTCAGAGTGGCGCATCTCCAAATTTGAATCCAAATGCGGAGGCCCAAACAAGCGATAGCTCGCCACGTAGTCTAGGGTCCAAAAAGGTAGGAAGGAAATTGTTGAAAAGTCCAAAATCCTTCAGAGGCTTCCAAGTGTCAACCTGATGGTCCTTCAAAGGAAAAATCTTGATCGGGAGTTTCAGCGAGCGCAGAGCCTCCACACGTCCATTCCCTTTGAAGGGGACAAAGTCGAGTTGAATAGTCAATGCATAGTGGCAAGCTGACGGAGAGTGCCATATTTCCACATGGCGCTAACTCAAAGTTGAATCCAAGAGAGGGTTCTCAAATAAGCATCAGACCACTGCTTGTCCACCGGTCAAGGAATATGACCCCGCCAGGAAAAGGACTTAACCGAGAAATATAGAAATTGAGCAGGCTAGTGGATGAAGCCATGTGTCATCCCTGCGTCATTCCAAAAGAAAGATACAAAGGCCACCCTCTGACATGCGCCAGCTAACCACATGTACCATATTAAAGAGGGGCCCCATTTTTAAAACTAGTTTTCCTGCTCTGTTGCATGGACCTGATACAAACTTTGAAGGGGCATATCTTTCAACTCATGGCTTGAAATATTACAAATATGACACCGTTGGAAAGATCTTGGCCTTGCACATGCCATGGAGATCTGAAACTTTAAGTTTGGGGAGGTTAGGTAAAGAAAAATGGGGAAAACATCTTCAGGTCCATTAATGTGGATTTATCTTCCTCAACAAACAGATCAGATTAAATCTGCTCTGTTGTTTCCTCCTCCTTCGAGGTGCCGAACCAGAGATTGATATAGTCAAGACAGATGTGGGGAAAATTTTTGTAGGAGGTATTAATAGCAGTGGTTGAGCTTTGACCTTCTTTTCCCACTTCTCTATCTTTCTTCTCTCTGATTGATTCTATAAATACAGGATCGAGACTCATTATAAAGGTTTGGACATTCTTCTGTTTTGCAGGCTCCCTTCTTCTCCTTGGCAAGTGAATTCATGGATTTTCAGACCTCCCATATAGATTGTAAATGCAAATTTTACCTTGTTACTATTTTAATACATCGTATCAAGCCGTGAGAGCAATAATACATGTTCTATGGGTGATCTTCATCCCTTTCTGTGTTAATTGTTGTCTTCTGATCCTTCATTACAACTCTAGTTATTTGTGTGTGTGTTTTTATGTTGCATTCTTCTGGTTTATGTCTGCCAACAAAACAATTATTCATCACTCCTTTGGTGTATCACCTGGTAGCTTAAGTTTTATTTTCTTTGCATCCCTTCTTTAACTCTATCTCCTTGGCAAATTAGAGTAGGATTTAGGATAGACCCTCTGCAATTTTATGCATACACCTAAACAGAGGAGTAGGAACCAGCTTTAATCTGGAGAGTTTTTTCCCACCTGTGAAGTCCCACACTTGTGGGGAAAAACTCAATGTTATGAGAATCACACCAAATGAATATGCCTAAGAAAATCATATCTAATGACTCATTTGGGGGGTGTTGTGATTTTGCACTAACAAGGTGTTTATGCACCTCTTTGTCACATTTTGGAGAGATGGTGTGTGTGTGAGCATGACTATGTTGCTTGACCTTGTCTCATATGTAGAGCATTGTGTTCACTTGTAACTCTTGGTGAATGATGAGGCCTTGCCCCATGGATATGGAAAACTTAGTTTCAGACACACATGGGTTGAAACTAGGTTTTAGAATAGAGAAAACCCTAGAGATGGTTTTGATGGGCATCATTTCAATCTCAAATTTCCCTTCTTTGTTCATCAATTCTATCATGTTCACACCTAGACCTAGGTCATCGGAGGGAAGGGATGCTAAACCGAGAAGACTACCCATTCCCTATGGTTCAAATGGGAGGAATATAGGATAGTCACTCTCTAAGAGTTTTATAATTCTTGTTGTGGTTTTAGTGGACACTTTTTTGATAGATATTGATTTTCCTTTATCTGTCTTTGCCACCTCAAATGTTTTTGGGTCAAAAACTTCAACCTTTGGAATGTTCAGGGTGACCGAGACTGACTCTTTTGTTGGAGGTGGTTTTTTCAATTGATTCGTGGGAAGTTCATACTCTGTATGGACTCCTTTCTTCTTCTTGAGGTTTTCTAAGTGTATATCAAAGGGTATAGGATCCCCTTGAGTGATGAATACCTTTCCCATGTGAAAAAATCTTATTTTCTGGAATAACGTGGAAGGGATTTCCTTCATGCAATGTATCCATGGGAGACAGAGAATCATATTATAGTTTGTTTCTTGATCTATAATATAAAATTTGGTTAGGACTATCTTGGGTCCTAAGGTGACTGGTAATACTATGGTCCCGATTGAAGTTTCCTTAAGGCTATCATAACTCTTAGCATATTTAGTGTTGAGGAACAATTTGTTTCTTTGAATCCTAGCTTTTGAAGAAAAGTGAAGGGGACTATGTTAATTGCTGCCCCATCATCAATCATTGCACGCTTGACATAGTTGTTATAAATCCATACCTACAAATGCAAGGATAGGTTGCCTCTAAGTGTAATTTCAGCGTCCATTGGCATCTTGTCTATATCAAAAATAAATCTAGTATCCCTATCATTCTGTCTCAAAGGATGTATGTCAAAGTCAATCTGATTTATTTGAGCACTAGGAGGTGGTGTGACATAGATTAGATGACCAATACCTAGTGCATTGAGAAACACAGAGTGATGCGTATGTGAATTCTTTATAAAATCTAGAAATGAAATATGAGAAAAGTTTTTGTTCAAATATGATATTAAATCATAGGATCCGACTAGTTTAGTAATTTTAGGAATTTCATCCTATGGGAAGGAAATATTGGGTAGGGGTTGTGAAACGTATTCCTTTGTCCAATTGTTGCATTAATTTCACCCTCAACCTCTAGCTCAACTAATCCCAAGATTTTTGTATTACTGTTTGAACCAAGGTTAGGAGCAACCCGAGAGTTGTCAGGAGTTGAGGCTTCTTGATTGTTGTTTTCCTACTATGGCACCTTTGTTTGTCCCATTTGGATCTACCATGTTATTGTTAAAATGATTCAGTGAGGATCGTTAAAAATCTTGAGAGGTGAATTTTGAGGGGAAACTGATCCCATATAGGAGTTTGGCATGGGTAGTGTAGAATTTTCCAAAAACATATCTACAAAGAGTTGTCTTTGATCTTCTGGTAAATGTTACAAGAATTTTTTATAGTCATGGCAAGTCCTAGTATCATGGCCTCAGATCTTGTGGAAGTCATAGTATAAGTTGGGATTATAGTCCTGTGGCTGTTGGTTTGAACCCTGTTATGGCCCAAAATTCCGATTAGGTTTTTGGTTGTTATAGTTGAAATTTTGAGGTTATTTCCTTTGGCTTTTATTCTGATATCCATCTGGACCTCAGATAGGACCTTGTGTTTGGATTTTTCATTGTTGTTATTTTTTTTTTGTTGTGGTGGAGGATGATTAAAATCCACCGTGTTGATAGTTGGGGTAAATTTATTATTGCGTCAATTGTTAGCGGGTGCTGGGGTGTTCACAACATTTGGTCTTTTGGCTTGATCAGTGACTCTGTCTGTTGTAACCCCATGTTTTTTGTTAAGGATCTTGAGTCCTTTATTGGTATTGCCAAAATTAGGATAAGTCATAGTGTTTTGATTGGGAGTGATTAATCTCTCATTCATTCCATAGGTATTATGACCACTGTTTATTGTTGTTTGATCAATACAGAGGGCACTCTTGAGTACTTCATCATAGGTTCTTAGTGGGAACTTCTGGACTCCTTCATTTATCTCTCTGCTGAGAGAATGAAGGAATAAGTTGCAAAGTTCCATCTAATCTATGTTTAGATAGCTTGTTGAAGAGTAGAGGATTGTACGCCATCTCTAAATGAAGTGAGCAATGAATTCATTGTGCTCTTGTTTGATGTGTAGGAATTCCCTGATCCATGTTCTTAGTAACTTGTTCATGTCAAAATATTGGATAGATTCTGACACAATTTGTTTGAATGAGTGTATTGAAGCTTTGGGTATTCTATAATACCATTAAAGGGCAAAACCTTCTAGGGTTTTAGGGAATATTTTGGCAACAACCACATCCCAAGGGAGTATTTCTTGCATGGCCATGACATAGGCTTTGATATGTGCATTTGGATCTCCCTCTCCCCTGACTTTAGGAAAATCAGGTAGCAGTCTTGGAAGCATGATGCTTCGTATGGTGAAATCAAGAGGCTCTTTTAAATATTCTACATAAGTCCCTACCACATAATTTTTAACCATCGATGGTGCATGTTTAGGAGGCAGAGGTGGAACAGGTTGTTGATATGGTATAGCATATGCATTTTCAGGGGCATAAGAAAACCCTTACAGTTGAGTAAACATCCAAGGAAAAGAGAACATGTCTCCCTGTGGTGATTTTGAATACATATTTAGATAGGGAGGAGCATTTCTCTGATATGGGTATTTTGGTACTAAACTAGGGGTATCGTGTTTTCAACCAGAATAACATTTGAAAACATAGTTTTGGTTGGTGTTTGGTGAGGATACCCATACAAATTTTGGGGAGGCATTCCTAACACACATATTCCTATGAGGAGGTCAACCTAACTAGGATGATTTGGAGGGTTGGGAGTTCCTACTTGCCCCAAATGTGAAGCTTGATTTGCTTCAGCAAGTTATAGCCCTCTAACCCTCTCGACCAAAGTTGAGATGACCTCGATTGGTGAAGACATGGTGTTCTACCTTGGTGGCTATTGTTGTACCCCTTGAGGTTGTAGAGGGGTATGGTTCCCTATTATAAATTGTCTCATTACTCTACCAAACTTCATCGAGAGTATTTTCCATTAGTTGAGGAATGTGGATATTTTCTTAAAGCAGGGTGTTAGGTTGTCGTTTGCAAACTTCCTAGAGGTGGGTAGATGTTTTAGAAGCATTGCTCACTTTTGGCATAGGGTGCTAAGTACTCCTCATCGAATAATAGGGAGTGGATCTGAATGCCTACTAATTTTTGGTCTAAACAAAACCCGAGGAAAAGAGATAGCATTCTCTATTAAACGTTATATTGTTAGAGCTCCATATCTGAGGTAGTTGTGTTTGTGTGAGTTGGTCTAGCTCCTCAATTTGGAATTAATAACCATTGATAGTTCTTTGAGGAAGATTTTGTGATGACAGGTAGTTTATTTGATTAGTAGTCATCCAATGTAGAAAGCGAGGGTGGCTGTTGTCTACTCGTTTAGACGTAATATCCTTCAGATACCTGAGAGAGCTCATGTCATATGTGTCATATCCCAGACATATTCAGTGGGGTATATAAATATCGGACAGAATAATGGGAAGGATCGAAGATGGATGAGAGAAAAGGAAATGAAAAGGGACCAATTGTTCCTTTTACGTTGGGATACCAATTTAGTACAATAGAAAAGTGACAGGTGAGGATGAGAATCGGCAAGTAACTTTCCTCCACACCCAACCTCTTGAGGTCATGTTAAGACAGCCGGTTGTTTGAAATGTGGGTGACTAGATGATAGTCACAGCCAGAGTGATTCCCTTCACATTGGGTTAACCAATTTTGTATGATAGAAAAGTGATAGGCGAGGATGAGAATTGGCAAGTAACTTTCCTCTGCACTTGACCTCCCGATGTCATGTCAAGACAGCTGGGTGTTTGAAATACGGGTGACTAGATAATAGTCACAGCCAGGGTGATTCCAAACACTCAATATACTATTCTTTCAGCTCATGGTTCATCGTCTCACTTCTCACCCTTCACAGAAAGGAGGGAAAATATTTGGGTTATCCTATTACCTCTTCTAGAATGATTCTATCAAATTTTCAAAGTGAAACATACAATCACACTACACACTACCACTATATTTTTAATTTATCACAAAGCAATATTCAAATCCTACTAAAGTTCTCATATGAAATCACAAATTTCAATCTATTCCAAGCACAAGACTATCTCAGATGCTCTTGATTTCTTATATTCTTGCAATTTCATTCCCAAATGACCTAATTTGGGGGCAATTCAATTATCTAAAGTTGGTTAAAATCTATCACATCCAGTCAAATACTACATTCCAATCAATATATGTTGTTTCCAAATCTAATTCCAAAATGATCAATTTTCCACCTAGATGACCTAACTTAAGATCCAATCAAGATCGAGAATTTTTCTTCGGCCTCGTTTGCAACCTTACATTATGAAGTGGGGATAATGATCCATAATTTCCTACCCTTTTCCACTTCACGAAGGTTTTTATGTGATTATTAATAAAGAAACAATCGGTTCATTTATATTTGCATCAGTGGAACCTATTTTGAGGAAGTGTCATGGTGGAGAACAAAGTTGATCACTCTACCAACACTCTTTCTATAGTGACATGATGATCAAATCCATAGAGTTTTAAAATCAATTTAGGAATTGATCACTCCCAACCCCTCCTTCAATCTCTAAGATTTAAAGTCTCTAATATCTCCATATCACATTTCTATCCAATGAATCCTTATGTGACAACACATTCACCCCACATGGATCAAAATGGCGATCCATGGTTCACCATGTTGTGATTCTTACTATTTAACACCTAAATTACAAATCCTTCGGGCATCTATAGGTATATTCTTATTATATCCTTTATACTATTAAATTTCATCCAAATAACATAAAGGGAAGGAAAATATAGACACAAAATTATGCACTTATTACTATTACATCATGCCTCTAATATGTTGTTTTATACATGATTTTTGAATATAAAGATTAGACATTATAAACACCTTTTTTCCTAGTCCTTCTATCACTTTGATTGGTTTTGATTGTGATATTGTCTTATACTTCTTAGATTTATATCTTTTTGGTCAAGTTGTGGGATCCCTATCTTTATCTTTGTTCATGTTTCCTTTTATTGGCTTTGGGATAATACCTCCAAGTAAGGACACTACTAGTATCCCTTCTAGGGGATTTTTTCCAGTCTCTTTTACTTTCTAAATTATCGATTGGTACTTAAGTTTGGTTCTTTTCTAATTCTTTGGGTTGGCTTTTGGTGTCATTGAGTATCAAAATTAAAACAAGGAAGTCATATATATACACAACTTACTCAGTATTATTAGGGGCTAGAAAATTTGGGCTATTACTTCCCATCTACTACTTGGGTAAAGAGAAATATTCAAGGACTACACTTGGCATACATTATTCACTACATAGATGGGGTTATTTCTGAATTCCATCTCACACATTCATTTAAGTGGAAAATTAGTTGTATCATGTTATCATGGTGTGAGTAGCACAAGGGAAACCTAGCTTCAAGGGACACGATTCAATCATACACACACACACACACACACACACAAGAAATGCATACAGTCTAAGATATATTGAAATGCTCAGTGAAAATACATTGGGTGATCGCCAAGGTTGGTCTAACTCAAACATATGTATTATTTGTTTCATCTAATGTTTGTTTGAGCCTTGTATACATAGCTAGGATTTGTTTTGTAGGTTTATGTGTGACACTACAACCCTACAAAGAATTGGACATGAAAAAGAGTGAAAGGAAGAAAACAAGTTTGGACCCTGAAAATATCAGATCTAGAGTTGTTTTCAAGACGCTAGCACCCAACTCAGAAACTAGTTCCTAGGAAATCATGTCCTCATATGCACGGTCTAGTTTGAGGGAGTTTTAGATTCCAATTTTATAGACGAATCTTACTCAGCTCATATCCAACTGGTTCCACTCAATTTCTATACTATAATCAACCCAGATCTTTGAATACAAGCTAATTCAGTCTTATTTCACTATTGTTTACAGTTGTTTATCTCTTGTATGATAGATATTTTATGTTAATGTTATATTCATCCAATCTCAATACTCTTATTAAGATTTAATTTCTATTAAGTCAAATAACAATAATTACTATACTCATTCTAAAATGAGAGGACACTAGATTAAAAAATGTTGGAAATTCCACCCCGTGATTTTTTGAGCTTTTGCAGGGATACGAGTAGGTTTACTGGATCAGCACGTCTTTGTCGAAACAGGCATACACCTATTGAACTAGATGCGCACCCATCTAGTTGTACCTTGATTGTCAAACCAATTTATAAAGGGGAACATATCCATTGAAACCTAAGCATATATTTCAAAGTACACGTGTACCCATCTATTTGGATATGTAGGTGTCATGTGTCACTCTATTGGCTTTTAATTTTTACCTTACCCGCATACCTTTTTGTTTGGGTGCGTATCCACCAAAACCCATGTGCACAAGCTTGTTTGGATGCATAGGTGTAAAGCCACATTGTCATATTCTGTAGCCACATGCATCCATCATTAGGGGCATCTATCTAATGTTTGGGGTGCACATGCATCATTTTGGATGTGTAGGTGTCTCTCTTTGATCCAGATTTATTCCTATTATTTTTTAGTGCTCCTAGTTTGAGTCATATCTCCTTGCTTGTTGACCCGTTTTTAGAACTTGAATATGCGTTGGAAAGAGCACAAAGTGAAATTTGTGAGGTATCTTTAATTATATTGTAAAAATCCCAACATTACCCAGAGACCTCCGAAAATGAAAAATACTAAAAATAACTAAAAATAGATTTTTAGAATTTTCTGATTTTCTTGGTTTTCTAACTTTTTTGCAGGGTTCAAATAGTGGTTTACAGGTTTCTTTTCTGTCATAATTTTTGTGCTAACTTAGTTGAGTGTTCATGTATTTCATTTTTAGGGGTCCTTTGAAATGCGTATGCTCTTCCCTCAAACCTTCTGGTTGATCTTGGGAATAAAAAATGTTTCAAAAACCTTCTATTTTGGCTTTCAAAACACTTCAATTTAAGCTTTAAAAATGAATTAACGTTTTAAAAGTTGGCTAAAACGAGATTATTTTTCACAAAATCACTTAAGGTGTTTTCATTTCTTATTATAGTTGAGTTTTCATGTTGCGTATGCTCTTCCCTCGCACCTTTTAGGTGACCTTGGGAATCAAAAACAACACTTAAACTCTCTTTCATATTGTGATATTTTTGGAAAACTAATAATCTTGGGGTATGACCTAATTCATTTGTCAAAGAAATTAATTTTGATATACAAGCCCACTAATACGTGTTTTCATACAGGTCATCAAATGGTGTGCTACTTAAAACCACATTAAGCTAAGCAAGATAAAAAAAAAACACACCACTTTCATCACACTATATTGCAAGTTTCAAAAAAGGGTACATCCATATCCACTTAACTAGAACATAACCCATTTGGCATAACGCCTTAAGTTACAAAAATGGGGGTAGTTCTAGGAACCTTAAAGTAATGCACCTCTGAGTAACCTCATGGATGAAATAGGAAGTGCTCCGCTTACCCACTTGACTAGTTTTTACATTGTGAGTTAGAGTCACAGTTGTCCGTATCACAACCCCAATGACGATATAACTGAATGCACTAGTTTCTCATTGTATCAGAAGGGGGTAAAGTAAAACCAAGACACTATTTTTGAATCCTTGGTAAATCGAGCTCACATTTTGACAAACTATTGACACCTAGTTGAGTGATCTACTTAGGAAATCCATTTCGTCAAGCAACCCACTTTGCTAGTCCATTATTGTGTCTTGTCAAACCATCACGAAGTGACAACTTTCTTGGACTCAAAACCTTGTTTTTCAAACATGGTAAAGATTCTAATCAAGTTAGATCTAAGTGTCTCTCTTTACGAATTTAAAACGGTGTATTACTTATCTTGGTTTCTTTCTCACCTTCAGACGAGGTAAAACTCTACCCAAGTGACGCTTAGTTTATTTTCACATATTGTGATCTATACCTTTGCATTCTTTTTTCCCATTTGGGACAAGACAAGGCATATTTTGAGAGTTTTGTTATAGATATTGTTCACCACTTTTATGTCTGTTTACACTCATCCATGTTTGTGACTGAGTTTTTAAACATCTAAAGTGTGTGGGTATGTTTTTTATATCTTGATAGCCAGTTGATCTTGATTTCAAGATCATCATCATAGTTAGGATTGATTCATCATTTTATCCCTTATACTTGTTACCTTTTTTGCATTTCCTCAATACAATTAATATACTTACGTCACGTTTCTCATAAACGTGATCTAAGTGTCTACATTTTGGCATTACATTGTCCACATTTTAGCACATCCTTAGTATAATTTGACTTACTTTGATTTCAAACATTGTCCCAAATCTTTAAAAGTGTTGCTTACTTTGTTTATGTCATTTCGATACCACTTTGACACTAATATCTCACTTCTCCAAGAAGCTTGATAGATGTGTCAAATTGGTGTGGTTAAGATTGATAGATGTGTCAAATTGGTGTGGTTACGTGGCTTAGATTTGTAAACCTCACCCTTTAACATTTAGGCCTTATTTGTTGTTGAACTCGTTGTGGTATATTTTGATTGGGAGTCACACTTACGCTTTGTTAATACTTACACCTTGTTCATTTTTTTGAAATTCACATAAATATTGACATAGAGTTGGTTATCTAGTGTCAAAACTTTTGTTGAAAGAAAAATGTAAACACTTTGATCAATTTATTTGGTTATCTATGCTTGCATGATTGTTCCTTGCGTTTTAACAAAATTGTAGACTTATTTTAGGACAATCTTGTTGGGTTATCAAAATTGCATTATCACGATGTATGTTTTCCTTACATCCCTTTTGGAAAATGATACCAACATCCCTATATCTACCAAATGTCTAGTTGGATGTCATTATGATTCCATGAATCGACATGTCACTTCCTTCCCTTTAAAGGAGTTCCATCACACTATCTAGCTCTAGGCATTTTTACTTAAATGACACCAACAATGGCTGACTATCACATGGTTCCTCACACCTACAACAATGCAGAACCTAGGTTTAGGCATTCACATAAAAATATTCCCATTATGACTGAGCCTCGTTTGGTTCTTCACACTAGAGAGCCCGTTCGGGTACCCTGTTCCCCACCTTCAGCTCATAGTCAATGGTATGGTTTGGATGCTTCTGATCCAAATTATTTTCAGGTTCCCCCCACTCTTCTTCTGATTCAGATCCAGACTACCATTCAAATTCCCACTCTTCTTCTAAATATTTGGATCCCAACTATTGTTCGGATAACCCTAGATCAAATCTTGAATCACGGTCCTCCATTCCTTTGTAGGACCTTTATTCCAAATCACCTTAATGACATCTTCCTCCTTTGAAGACTTTTGTGACTCCAAGTTCCATCGATCGAACATCCAATTCAGTTATTGAGTCACGATCCCCCCTTTCTTCACAAGACCTCCTTCATCAATCACCTAGATGACCCCTTCATCTTTTGAAGAGTTCCACGAATCGGATTCCCTCTACTCAATCATCTAATTTGAATCCTACACCACAATTTAACAAATGGCTATGTGATCCTACTTTTCTTCCTACATTACGTCATCTTCTAGAAAAACAACCCAAGTTTGAATCCAAATCATTTGTTCATGGGACGCCTACCTCCAAATATACGTCGTCTCTTGACTTGTCTTTTGCTATCAAACTGACTTCAATCCCTCTTCAGCCCTTGAGCCCTTTCAACCATATCATACCATTTCCTCATCCATCTTCTAAAGATCAACATCTATGACCACATCAAACCATTAGAAATAAGCCATGTTCTAAGATATATTTTCGAAGCATTATAAAAAATCTTCATAGGAGTGATAAGGTCAAGTCTTCCCCTCGTCTACATCATTAAATGTCTTCTAAAACTTCCATGCTTGTTGAAACCATTTCTTCTAGTCAACCTCCTATGGTTGAAGAACAACCTCTATTGATTGATTTCTCTCAGGATGATGGAATAATCAGACTACGCGAAGATATCCCTCTAGATGATTGTAAACAAGGGTTCTTTCTTGAACTTGATACACTCACGTATTGGAGTGAAGAAATTTATCCCCTTTGTCAGAACATAGAGGAAGAGCCTAAAGTCATGGAACTTGATTCTTCTTTTGTTATTCCATCTTCACCTTCCTCTAAGCATGATGAAATGTTGGGGTCTAGCATTGATCCATGGCCTATCTTCTTGTTACCTAATCATTCCTTATCTATCATCATTCCTCAATCAAAATTTGACCTTGGGTCATCATTGAGTAGCCCATCATCTTCTTCTATCTTGGATCCACCCCTTACCTTCTATTCTTGTAGCCCTTCATCCTCTTCTATCTATGGGACACCTCCGAGTAGTCCCTCCTCTTCTGTACTTGGGTCACCCCCTAGTATTCCCTTGTTATCTTCTTCCATTCTAGGGCCACGTCCTAGTAGCCCTTTATTATCTTTCATATATGAGTCACCTTGGGGTAACCCATTACCTTATATTCTTGGGGCATGCCCTAGTAGCCCTTCATTCTCTTCCATCTATGGGACAACTCCGAGTAGACCATCATCTTCTATTTATGGGCTGCCTCCTAGTAGCCCTTCATCCTCTTCTATCTATGGGAAATCTCTGAGTAGTCCCTCATCTTCCATCTTAGGGCCATATCTTGGTATGCATTCGTCATCTTCTATTAGTGGCTCACCTCTTGGTATCCCATCCTCTTAAATTCTTGGACTGTATACTTTTCACCCATCATGTTCTTCTTCTATCAGTGACAGGGGTAAGACCACCATCATTTATCTCATTCTTATCATCAATCATAAAACGTTCATTTTCTCCTCCCACTTCTTTGGATCAGACAAGTCACGTGTCATCTTATAAGAAACCCAAATAGTTTCTTAATCAATATCATGTCAAAACTTCTAAGAGCTCCAAAGTTACCAACGCTTCCAACGATCTTAAGGTTAAAAATCAAGTGTGATTCAAGAACGCACATATACATTGTTAGAGTAGGTGTTTACCTTAACTCATGTTCACCTAGGTACTTTATTTACCTTTATTGTATTTATCCTCACCCACTTATGTGTGTGGATGTTTATTTTTATTTATTTAAATATCAGGGGGATATTATCTAGTTGTTCGGTATAGTTATTTCCTTGATCTCTTATATTGACTAGTTCTTTCCTTGATCTATGGTATTGACTAGATCCTTGATGTCTAGTTTTATTCTAAATCTTTGGACTTGACTAGTTCTTTCCTTGATTTATGGTTTGATCTATGACCTTGACTGGTTCTTAGATTATTATTCCTTGTCTATATAAGCAAGGCTCATCCTCACTGTATTTCATTGAGTTCCATAATAATATATGATATTACTGTTGGTGTCGAATCACAGCACCCCTGGGACTCTGCAACTCGATGGGTTGAGAATCTCAGTGCGATTGCACAACATGGAGCTTTTCCCAAGTGTGGGACCTTGCGAAATCGGAAAAGCTCTCCGGATGAAGGCCGGTTCCTATTCCTCTGTTCAGATACACACGTAAAAATACAGAGGTCTACTCAAAACCTAATCTAATTTTTCAAGGAGACAGGGGGAAGAAAATGCAGAAAATAAAAACCTAAACTAACAGGGGTGATGCACCGAGGAATGAAGAACACCTGTCTTGCCAATAAACACAGACCAAAAAAAAAATGTAATGCAAGATCATGCACAGATAACCAGATTTACAGTGAAAGATCAAGAAGATGCAAATAAACACTGAGAGGGTTGATAATCATCCACAGACATGCATTAATTTGCTCCAAAGATTGATACAACACACTGCAAAATGCCAAGAGGCAAAGCTGCATTACAGTTTTAAATGGGAGGTTTTAACTCCACAGATTCACCTGCCAAAGAGAAGAAGGGAGGGGCAAAACAAGAATGTCCAACCTTTAGAAAGAAGCCCCTCCTTACAATTTATAGGAAGAATGAGAGAGAGAAGAGAGAGAAAGTCCAAATCTACCCCAACCACCTCAGGTTCTATCTAATTCATCTCATTATGGTGGTAGGTGAGGACCATATCAAACCCCAAAAGTGGCAAACTGTATTTTGCATTTTTAAGAACTTTTTCCCACCCAATTAAAGATATCCAGTCGTAGTTAGGTAGAGGACGCCGTAGGCTTTCCAAAAAGTCCAACCTTGTGTGAATCGGAGCTCCCAGTCAAAAGTTATGGCCATCTGAATATCTGGGTCAGGGTCTGCTTCCTGTCAGCGCTCAGAATGTTGCGCCTCTTGAAGGTGCACCTTGGCGCATCCATATGCATGTTGACAATCCTTTTCATGCGCCAAAGGCGCAAACATGTTTGTGTCGACAACCCTTTTTGTGCGCCAAAGGCGCATTCGTTTGCATGTCAACACTATTTTCTGTGCGCCAAAGGCGCAAATATGTTTATGTCGACACATGTTTACGTGCGCCGCTTTCCCTGCGCCAAGGGCGCAACTTTTCCCGTGTCAACATTCCTTTCTGTGCACCAAGGGCGCATTTACATTTGTGTCGACGTCCTCTTATGTGCGCCAAGGCGCAACTTTTTCCCTGTTGACACTCATTGTCGTGCGCCATTTCCGTGCGCCATGGGCGCATCCTTTACATTGTCGACATCCATTTCTGTGCGCCACTTTCCTGCGCCTTGGCACATACATTCTCATGTTGACACTCATTGTCGTGCGCCATTTCCGTGCGCCATGGGCGCATCCATTTTGCATTGTCGACATCCATTTCTGTGCGCCCCTTTTGTGCGCCATGGGCTGAGGTTTGAATTTCTTTGGTTTCCATATTCTTCCGCTTGTCTATATCTACCCGGGGGGAAGATATATACAACAATTACTACTCATTTGTTTCCAAAGGCTTATGTAACGTTATTCTGGTGAATTACTTCCATCTTATTGATCGTGGTGTTTGATTAGCATCTGTTTTCTTGGCTTAGTACGATCTGGTTATCGTTCCTTTTAAATGTAACCATCAAGTATGGTGCAAAGCGCAGAAACCTATGGATAGGGAACTCAAGCTCCCACATGAACAATCAATATTTCATGATAAATCATAGTCATTTGTTGATTACAAGCTCACCATGATCATCAAGATCAAAGAAAATATGACTCTTGATAAGAAAACATGGTTAATCTCCCTTATCAAGGAAGTCACAAACATTGTTGTTGGATCTTATCATGTAAATTGACTTTGTTGGTCCCACCTTTCCAAAAACTATCAAAAATATTAAAAAAAAAATCAATTCAAAAATGAGAAAACACAAAAAAATCCAAAGGTACAAAAGTCAAACATTGCAATTAGGTATAGCGTACACATGGATGTTTCTTTATTCTTTTCCTTGTTATTCTTCTGCATGTCTTCCTACCATTTTCATCCCTTTCATGATATTTTGGTTAGCTCATTCACATACATTTTTTACATTTATCTCTATGGTATCCATTTGACCCTAGTCTTTAATCACCTTGGTAAATTAAAGAACAATTGACGTCTTAGAGATCCTATCACATTCAAAATTTAATAAACTTGTTGTCAAGAACTTTTGGATATATTTATTAACACTAGCCAATGTCATCCTCACAATCACTTCCACCTCCTTTTGTCAAACCATCAGTGGTTCTTAACCCCTTGTCAAAATAATCTAGAGAGATGAAATAAGTTTTCAAAAAGAAAATGAATCAAAATGAATCAAAAATCAAAATCTAAAAGCTACAAAGAAAAAATAAATTGATATATAACTCTCTCTTGGGGTATTTATAATTATCTCTATCGGGGCTATGGACGCCTAGCTAACAAAAGAGCAATGTTGTGATTAGAATCAGATGCATCTTTTTCATGGCTATGGACATCTCGCTAACACTGGAGAAATGTACGACTATCCTTCCACCATCTATTCACAAAATTTCCTTTCAAAATCAATCATTCCTACACATTGGCTAGTATACTCACTTGATGTCTATCAAGTCTTCCCTCCAAAAGGTAATTCATTTCCATATGCACACACTAGATCTCTATGATCAAAAAAAGATTAGTATGTTACCAAGTGTATTTTTTTGGACCTTGTTTAGACTCTTACCCTAGTATGTATCTCGTCATGATTTGTGCCTTTAGATAATTGATTTTTCGTCGTAAGGCTTCTAAGATACATTCATAACATTTTTTGTTATTATACTTCGTTCTGAAAATCCATGTGTATGGTATTTCCTTTTTTCCATGTTTTCAGACACCTTTTTCCCCTTTCACAAAAATAATCTTCTACTCCTTTCTATCATATGTTTCTTGGCTAGCTTACACTGGGGGCATCCTTTCTCCTTCCCAGCACTTCATTGGTTTACATTCATCATCATGTTGAACTTATTCATATTGGCCTTGATATTCCACTCATCATCAACATGTGAAGAGTTAGCATTTGAATACTCCCACTTAATCGTTGGGGAAATTTCACATATTCACTTCCTTACGCATACACATGGAATTTTTCCCTTATACATCTCATCTATCATTAGGGGCATCCACGTTTCTATGTCTTCCTATACATAGTTTTAAAAAATTTCAAAATAAAAAAAAATTGAAATATGTTTCAAGAAAAATAAAAAACAATATAAATCATCCTACAAAACTTCGCTATTTTGTTCTCCCCTGTTCACGTTCACGACTCGCACATCATCTTGATCTACCTCCATCAACAAAATCTAAGTTGTTTACTTCGTATGTATTATGGGGCAAAATGAGTTGCCTGGTAATGTTTCATAGTGCACATTGCTTTTTCATCGGACCCAAGTGTCCTCTATTTTTTTCCCTTGCATGTATCCTTCCTTGGGGCACCATCACTAACCCATCCAGAACCATGAGAAATTATCATGATATGCACCATTACCCTTCAAATGCATCATGCATCATCTTGTACCATATATCCACGTGCTACTTATAGGTGCCCAAAATATTACCTTCACAAGTAAATCTCTTGAATCACTGGGCTGACAACTTGTGCTCCAAAGGATATACCCACCTGTTTTCCTTAGGCCCATTTGGTACCCCAATCTCAACAAATACTAGTAAAAGTAATATTGTGCCCCATGTAATTTTCTCACCTTTATCAACTTGTATGCACGCTTCCTCAATAATGCCTTCAGCTATATACAGTGTAATATTATAGTAAAACTTTTACACGTACCCCAATGATGATACAAGTCTCCTCCCAAGGTGTTTGGGATCCAGAAAAAGCTCCCCAAGTATGCATTAACATCCCGCATGCCCCGCTTAACCCCTTGTGTGCTTTGTTTTTCTCGTTTCCCCTCTTTTCTTTGCATTGTTTTCAATTACGAAACTCTGAATGGGCGGCGGTCTCATGATCGCCGCCTAGACAGGGCGGCGGTCCTGTAACCGCCACCCTGCTCAGGGCGGCGGTCCTTCACGCATTTTCTAGAATGCTCTTTTAACGCGACTCACGTAAAAATTTCAATGTTTACCAGCTTTTTTCACCGCCT
This sequence comes from Taxus chinensis, assembly GCA_019776745.2. NCBI lineage: Eukaryota > Viridiplantae > Streptophyta > Pinopsida > Cupressales > Taxaceae > Taxus > Taxus chinensis. The sequence continues at coordinate 718,964,260 of CM034148.1, forward strand.
TTGGCTTGCATTAATGATTCTGGTTCCCTGGAATAGTGTTTTGGCATTGTTTATGGTTTAAGAGATCAATTTGGTTTTTACCTTTGGGTAAATGGAAATGCTATAAATAGTTGGGCTTGTGCTCAAGCAAATGGCCCCTCAAAATTTGCCTCTCAATTTCTCATTTCGATAGCTTAGTCTTCCATTTGGTCTAGGATTCATAGTTTTGTTCATTGCATGCTTAGTTAGTGTTATTTTGCTATTAGAAAGCCACATATCCATCTTGTGCAAGTGCTGTCATTACTTCATGCAATCCATTAAGGTAGAACAGTTTAATTTTTAGTAGGAAGCCATTAAAGTTGTAGGTTTTTGCTTGTCAAACAGGATAGTTTCAGGTTCTGGACATTTTATGTTGCATGACTCGTAATAAATCCCGCTAGGAATTGCATAGGCCAAGCTCTGTACTCTTGCGCTATCCCTCTCCTACTCGCATTGTATTTAGTCTGTATCCTAAGCTGCCTTTGTTCCAATATCTACTTTTGTTGATGCTAGCATTACACGCTTTTCTGGATCCACGTGAGCACGAAGGAATGAGGAGATCACACTGAGGGGAAAAAACCACACACACCATCGGATTCACCACTATTCTGCAAAATCTAGGTTCAAGCTTTCAAAATTCTAGTTAAAACATATCAAATAAAGTAGTCAATCATTTCATTTCAGCTAGTTTCACTTTCGATATTGCCAGGGAAGCTGTGGGGATTGATAGTTTCTAAGAAACTATGATTCACTCCTCACTTCTGAGGTAGGATCGAGAGTCTTTCAAATAGATTAGATTAGTTATATTCAGGTTATTTAGAATAGATTCTATAAACTACACAGGCAAGTAGCTATACTCGGTTGCTTTGTTTGTTTTAAATTACATTATTAGTTTAGTTGTCAATTTTAGATACATTAGATAATTTTTCTTTAAATTATGTTCAGTAGTTTACCCATAAACTATCAGATTTAGGAATATACATAGACATATCTTTCACAGTTAAATTTTTCTGTCATTAGTTAGATTTGTATAATTTCCTTTTGTATGACAATCATGGGACCTAGGGAACCCAGAGAATACATATTCGAGCCAATCGTGCCTCAACCCAATCTAGTCACAACAATAACTGACATAGATCAGAATCTTAGAATCCAAGTCTTCCGAACAACAGCAGATTTACAACAGATCAGCTCACAGTTGAGCGGGTTAAACATAGAAGACGACCAAGTGCATACGTTTTGGTCAAATCAGCCAAACTACAGATTATCCTAGATAAATATCCACATGACTATAGAAGGGCTTGAAAGAGAGAAAATGTTCGGTTGTGATCCTTTGGTCCCACAGCCAGACGTAGGAGATACCCTCACAGACATAGATACTAGCTTAAGAATTCAGGTTGCACGAACACCTGTGAGATACTCTGAGAAGATCACACAACTATTAATTCTGAATATAGAGGCCGAGAAAGCATATGACTATTGGATACTAGGGATTAGGGACTGATTCTGCACATGACCATAGCAGGTCCGCAACAACCACGAGTCTATGGTTGTGACCCACAAATCCCACAGCCCAATGAATCCATAGGTAAATCAGACATAGATGCTAGCTTACACACATTAGTATTCAGATCTACTCCACTTCCACCTATCATCATCGAACAATTATCCTTGTTAGACGTAGTAGCTAATAAAGCTAAGGAGTTCTGGACTAGACCAGATAATCACCCATAGAATCCACTGTACCCATCATCCACCCTATGACCCTATCTGGAGACATACACGAAACTATCCCAGGTCATTTTCCACGTATCCCACAACCCATAGACCGAATCACGCCAGAGCTCGATATTGATTGGAGCCTTCGAGCAGTCATCCTTGCCGATCAATCTATCACACCAGTTCAAGTTAGGAGGGCCTTCTTTGCCTTAGATTCGTAGTTTCCACTAGTGCGCGTTGAAGACATAAGATTACCTAACTAGTTTGTCTACATCCCACACGTATTCCATCCCCACCGGCTGTCTCGGCATGACCTCGGGAGGTCGGGTGCGAGGAAGAGTTACTTGTAGATTCCCACGCTCGCTTGTCACTTTTCCATCGTACAAAATTGGTGAACCCGACGTGAACTTCCTACTTTCTAGTTCTGGAGTCATATTTCTACTTGCTCTTCCAATTAAAATACTTTTCATCTTTTCTACCTCATCAGCTTTCACCATCAGCTTCACCAACAAAATTGGTGAACCTGACGTGAAAGCAACAACTGCAACATCTTCCTTACCACTGTTCTTCCACCTTCTCTCTTTCCCATTATTCTGTGGGTATTCATATACCCCCCGAATATGTCAGGATTCGATGCATATGGTAGACCTCTCCTAGGTCTTGAAGCATACTACACTCAACTGAATAGACAGTCATCACCCTCGCTCTCAGTATGGGGTGACAATTATTCAGACAACCAGTTGTCAACACAAACTCCACCTCCAAGGACTAGATATACCTCATCCTTCCAAACAGAGGAGTTGGATCAGCTCACTCAAACACAACAAACAGAGCCTTCAGGCTCGAACAATATGACATTCACAGGAGAATCTGGTTCGTCTCCTCAGATACTACTTAGACCACAAATTAGTAGACAATCAGACCCATACCTAGTTTTAGATGATGAACATTCAGTACGTTATGCCAGGAATGAACAACGCTCTCGGAGTATGTACCCACCCATAGGGAGTTTACAAACACAACCGAGGTCTCTTTTCAAGAAAATACCTCCATGCCACTACATATAGGAAATACCCTCGGGGAAACTTGGCAGGGCAACAATCAGTTCATAGCGGGATATCACATGCCCATACAACATCAGGATATACAACAAATGCCACTAAGGCAAAATATCGTGACTTCACCAAATGAGGTCATTTCAACTTTAGTAGAAAAAGTTAGGGGGTTAGAACTTGCTCAGGAAAATCACCATTCTCAATTCATGTAGGCAGGAAATTCCAATCCTCCACACCATCCTAGCCAAGTAGACCTCCTCACAGGAATGGGCACGTTAGGCATGCCTCCTCAGTATTCACAACAAACGCCAACTAGAACCACCATTTCTAACACCGTTCCGATACCTCCCGGTCTAGTACAAAATAATCCATTCCTAGACAATCCCCCTTCATACTTAAACATGTACTCCAAATCACCACAAGGGGATATGTTCTCCTCTCCCGGCATGGTTGCTCAAACACAGGGGTTTCCTTATGCCCCTGCCAATGCATACACTATGCCATATCAACAACCCATTCCACCGCCGCTCCCTCAGCAAGCACCATCAATGGTCGAAACCTATGTGATAGGAACTTATTCAGAATATTTGAAAAAGCCCTTATATTTCACCATACGAAGCGTCATGCTTCCAAGACCTCTTCCTGATTTTCCCAAATACAAAGGTGAGGGAGATCCGAATGCACATATCAAGGCTTACGCCACAGCCATTCAAGAACTACTCCCTTGGGATGGGGTTGTTGCTAAAATATTCCCCAAAACTTTGGAAGGCATCGCTCTTGATTGGTATTATAGAATACCTGAGGCTTCCATCCATTCATTTAAACAGCTCATTTCAGAGTTCATTAAGGCATTTGACATGAACAAACTATTAAGAACAGGAATTAGGGAATTCTTGCACATTAAGCAGGAACACAATGAATCTGTCGCTCATTTCATCCAGAGGTGGCGTACAGTTCTTTATTCTTCAGCCAGTGCTCCAAATATGGACCAAATGGAACTATGCTATTTATTCCTTCATTCTCTCAACAGAGAAGTAAAGGAAGAAGTCCAGAAGTTCCCACTAAGGACTTACGATGAAGTACTTGAGAGCGCTCTCCGAATAGATCAAGCGGCAATAGATAGCGGTCGTAAGACGTATGGAACAAATGGGAGGTTAGTCACCTCCAACAAGAATACTACGGCTTATCCTACTACCACAAATGTCAATCCAGGACCTAAAATCCTTAATAAAAATCACAGAGTGACAACAGATGGAGTAACTGATCAAGGCTAAAAAGGTAAATATTGTGAATGCTCCACCACTAATGAACAACCAACGAAACAACAACTTTACCCCAACAATCAATGTAGTGGATTTCAATCATCCAACAACAACAACAACAATGGCGAAACCCTACACACGGTCCAAGCCAAAACTCAACTGGTTGTCAAAACCAGAATCAAAACCAAAAACAACAAATGTAAAACTTTAATCCTAATAGGAAATGGTTTGATCAGAGTTTTAGGCCACAATATACACCAAGCCAACAAACTAGGAATTACAATCCTAACTCGTATTGTGGCTTCCACAAAATCTGGGGCCATGACACTAGAACATGTCGTGACTACAATAAATTCATGCAACGTTTGCCAGAGGAACAAAGACAACTTTTCATAGATATGTTCTTGGTAGATCCTACGTCACCGGCACCAAATGCTTTTACAGGGGCAGTTTCCCCTCAAAATGCACCCCTTAAGATCTTCAATGATCCGCTCCCAAATCACAACAACAACAGGTTAAATCCGAATGGGACAAACAAGGGTGTAATGACAGGAAACAATGATCATGAAGCCTCAACTTCACTAAATCCATTAGTTGCGCCACAATTAGGAAGTCAGCCGCGACCCAAGATAGTTGGTTTAGTGGAGTTAGACGTCGAACTACCCGTGGAAGCTGTAACAAGGACACGAGAGTATTCCTCTCAGCCAAGTCCAAGGTACCTCCTAGAGATAGATAACATCCAACAAATATTGGTAAAACCCGTGGGTGCCTATGATTTAATTAGTGATCTAACAAAAACCTTCTCGCACATTTCTTTTTTGGACTTACTAAAGAACTCTCCTACCCACAGGGCTGCTCTTTTAGAGGCATTAGGTTTAGGTCATTTAATTAACATCACTCCACCTCACGAAACATAGGTAAACCATATAGACTTTGATATCCACCCTCTGGGGCAGCCGGATAGGGATACCAAATTCATATTCGAAATAAACAAAATGCCAACAGACGCTGAGATTGCACGCCGAGGTGATCTAGCCTTACATTTGCAAGTATGGGTTTATAACAATTATGTGAAACACACGATGGTTGATGATGGGGCAGCAGTTAACATAGTCCCCTTCTCTTTCCTTCAAAAGCTAGGGTATGGAGAAACGAATTGTTCCACGACTCGAAATACACTAAGAGGCTATGATAGCCTTAAAGCCACGTCGATTGGAACTATAATACTACCAGTCACCTTAGGACCCAAAACAATCCTGACTGAGTTTTATATTATAGATCGGGAAACCAACTATAATATGATCCTTGGCTGACCATGGATACATCGTATGAAGGCAATCCCTTCTACATTATTCCAAGAAGTAAGATTCTTGCATTTAGGAAAGGTGTTCATAGCCAAAGGTGATCCAAAACCATTCGATATACACCTAGCTGACTTAAAGAAAAGACCAGGCATTCACTCGGAATTTGAACTCCCAACAAACCAACTTAATAAACCCACCGACACAAAACCGGAGGAAAAGCTGGTACCTACAATAGGTCTTGAGACTATGAGCCTAGTCAAGATGATCCCAGCCCTCAAGGATGAGGCTAAGATTGTAGAAACAGTATCATTAGGAACTACTGCAAAAATAGTTGAATTGCTAGAACAGGATCTACCAATGTTCCTACCATTTGATTATGTAGGCATGGGATATACCCTAGGTGTTGGTTCTCTTCCAGCAGAGGATCTCTGCATGGTAGAAGTAGAATATGTTAACACAACAAATATCCCAATGCCCATATTCCCAGCTAAATATTGGACTCTCCATTTCGATGGAGCTAGATGTCATTACGGAGCTGGGGCAGGTGTAATCTTTACTTCTCCCGAGGGAAAAGTCCTACCATTTGCCTTTAAACTAAATTTCAAATGTACAAACAACGGCGCTGAGTACGAAGCCCTCCTCCTTGGCCTCATCTTAGCTAAGAGGATCGGTGTTAATAACATCAGGGTGTTAGGAGACTCACAATTAGTAGCAAACCAAGTCTCTGAGGTGTATGAAACCAAAGCCGAGCACTTACAGCTCTACAAAACAGCTGTATTGAATTTAAGCAAGGATTTTGACTTCATATCAATTGAAGCAATCCCATGAGAACAAAATCTTCTCACCGATTCAATAGCAACCTCAGCATCACGCTTCACTCCAAACAGTGAGTTGGAAGATACCCGTTTCATGGTATCCCTTCGTACCGAACCATTAGTGAAAAAAATGTCAAACCCTCTTTTAACGAACAGAGATGAGAACAAATCTACTATCCTAGATCACATTGATAGTGATAGAGCCACTCTGGATTACTTAAACACCTATGCAGCGTTACATCTCACCCATCACGTGATAGATTTATCCTTAATCCCACATTCGTCTTCCTACTTTGGAAATCCCATGATAGAGCTTCCCCCACAAAAGGAGCTCAACATATACACAGTAGAGAATGGAGACGATCTGGAATTACCTCCAGCCCCGCCTGAGTTTGAAGAAGGTAACGCTTCTTTAATTGAAGAAACAATTGATATTAACATCAGAACAGAGGATGAACTAAGGATATTGAAGTTAGGATCCTCGTTAACTCCATCAGAAGTAGAAATACACACTCAAATCCTCAAAGAACATCAGAAGGCTTTCGCATTTAATTATAAAGAAATGACAGGGGTTGCACCACACATTGCGGTACATAACCTCGTCACTAAATCAGACGCAAAGCCGATTAAACAAAAATCAAGACCAATGAAACCTAAGGTAGCTCTCATGGTGAAAGAGGAGGTAATGAAACTCCTCCAAGTAGGATTCATCAAACCAGTCGATTACTCTCAGTGGGTATCTAATATCGTTCCCATTCTCAAAAAGAATGGGAAGATACGCATCTGCATAGACTTCCGAGACATTAACAAGGCATGTCCTAAGGATGACTTCCCGTTACCATCCATAGATGTCATTGTTGACGCAACAGCTGGATTTGAGCTTTTGTCTCTCATGGATGGATTCTCAGGATACAATCAAATCAGAATATCTGAACAAGATCAAGCTAAAACCACATTTATAACTCCTTGGGGAACCTATTGCTATGTTGTTATGCCATTCGGTCTCAAGAACGCTGGTGCTACATACCAGCGGGCTATGACATATATATTTCATGATCTTATTCATAAAATTGTGGAATCCTACGTAGATGACTTGTTGGCCAAGGCCAAGAAGCGTTGTGACCATCCGGAAGTGCTTCGCGTCATTCTTTCACGTCTAATAGAATACAGAGTCACAGCTAAATCTAGAAAAATGTGTCTTTGGTGTAACAGGAGGGAAGCTCCTAGGTTACATTGTATCGTCACGCAGGATCGATGTTGACCCAACCAAAATTAGGGCTATTCTCGAAATGGTCCCACCTTCGGATGAATCTGGAATCAGGTCATTTCTCAGAAAGCTTGGTGCAATCTGGAGATTCATCCCAGACTTAAGCTTCGCCATTCATCCAATCAACAATCTACTCAAAAAAGATTATAGTATTGATTGGACCGAAGACTGCAATGAAGCTTTCGACGCAGTTAAGCATTTCTTGTTATCACCACCTATGCTAATGCCACCTAAGCCAGACCGCCCATTAATTTTATATTCGCGAGCTACCAATGTCTCGCTAGCCTGTATGCTGGCTCAAGAAGACGATGACAAGAGAGAACGCGTGATCTATTTCATTAGTTGAACGTTGCTCGACTATGAAACACGTTATACACAGGTAGAATGAGAATGCCTTGCCATAATTTTTGCAACCAAATGCTTAAGACATTATATGCTAAATCAAGAAACAAGGGTCATTGTAAAGACAGACTATTTACGAACTTTCCTCACACAAGGGTCCTTGTCTAAAAAGGCTGGACGCTTTATAACCTTAATGGGGGAGTTCAAATTAACATTTGTAAATCAAAAATCCGTTAAAGGACAAATCATCGTGGATTGGTTAGCTGATAACCCACTAGACGGAGGCAATCTAGTAGATCTGGACTTTCCTGATGAATGCGTATACTACATCGAAACCAGACCTCCTATCTCTGAGTGTCCTTGGTATACTGATATTATTAATTATATCATGGACCATACGTATCCAGAAGGTGCTACACCTACAACAAAGAATGTAGTTACACATTATCATAGCTAAATACGTCATTATAGAGCAAGTGCTCTATCGTAAAGTGTTTGATGGAATGCTTCTAAGATGTGTCGACACAAAATAATCCAAGAAGATTCTCCACGAATCTCATAGTGGAATATGTGGAGGCCACTTCGGTGGCCATGCCACCACTCATAAAATACATTGGATGGGCTATTTCTGGCCTACTCTAGAACACGATGCAGTAGAGTTTGTACGAAGGTGTCATAAGTGCCAAGAATTCTCCCACGAGATCCACATGCTGGCACAAGCTCTACAACCAATCGCTACTCCATGGCCCTTTTCTACGTGGGGCCTAGATTTGATAGGGAAATTCTCTCCCTCATCTACAGATGGCCATAATTTCATAATCACGGCCACCGAATATTTTACCAAGTGGGTAGAGGCCATGCCTCTTACTACTGTACCGGGTTCTGTAATCGCCAAGTTCATTTTGAACCAAATCATTTACAGGTACGGTGTCCCGCAAATCATTATCTCGGATAATGGGACTTCTTTTAAGAATGATGAAGTTCACGAATTGTGCAATAAATTTAAAATAAGCCATCATACGGCCTCCTTGTATTACCCTCAAGCCAACAGACAAGCTGAAGCGAAAAACAAAACGTTAAAAGCCATTCTCCTTAAAACTGTGAAAGAAAACAAATGAGATTGGCATTTGAAGTTATATCCGGCCTTGTGGGCCCACCGAACATCAATAAGAACACCAACAGGAGTGACTCCTTTCTCGCTGGTATTCGGGGCAGAAGCAGTTCTCCCACTTGAGGTTGAAATACCCAGTCTCTGTATCTCATTACAAGGGATTCTGGATGAAGACGCTTATAGAGAAGCACGTCTCTCCCAACTAGAAAGTCTAGATGAAGCTAGGTTAGATGCTGAACAGCGGCATAGAGTCTATGCTGACCGGATGTGCCGGCAGTATAACAAGAAGGTCTATGAATGAGACATATATGAAGGTGATCTAGTTCTAAGGCTAGACAGTCGGATCGATAAAAAGACCGGCGAAGGAAGGAAGTTCCGGCCCAAATGGTTGGGCCCATACCGAGTCACGAGAGACTATGGAAATGGTGCATATCTCTTATGTACACTAGAAGGTGAGGAATTTGGTGAAACAGTCAATTCCCTACACCTTAAACGATTCTACGCATAAGCGGCCAACATTATTTGTATAATTATATCTACATTGCATCTTCATATAATTAGGTTCATTTTGTCTGCTTGTTTCGTACAATTTTGTGATCAAGGAATTTATTCTTAAAAGTAATTCATTACAAACTTCTGATGGTATTGGCATAAACACTCTAATCATACTTCTCCATTTCCATGATATCATCAACTGTTTCGGAATCATTTCATCACATAAAGCTAGATATGACAAAGTCTTAATGGTAACCATACCAAGGTCTGCATGCTTGTTCTCACTTTTGGTTTCTTCTTAGGATAGGTGTCTTGCCTATGGTCTGTTCTAGAAGCTTCATCGTGTCACATCTATCCCGTATGTATATCTCTTTGGAAGTAAGAGCATGCTGACATTTTTCTCAAATAAGCAAGTCAAATATAAATCAAACAGAAAAATTTAAATTTTACACATTTCCTTGCCCTACCAACCTTTGGTGATGAGCTTGCGTCTCTTACTAGTGACGTAAGGTTGGGAAAGGATGGAAATGCCCTTACTCGCCTATGCCTTGTCCATGGTGATAAGCCCATACTTCTTACTAGTAGCATGGGGTAAGGTGTAGGGGGTCCTCTTGACGAATAAACGTTAAAGGTCATAAGCAAACAATTCAAATCTTGAAATCTTGAGTCAAAAACAAATGAATCAGATGTCCAAAATTCCAAGAAAGTTCAAAACCCTGAAACCCAGATTTTTTCTACCATGTGGCCATCTATGGATCTAAGTCTAGATAAACTGCAAAGCAAGTTGCATCCCAAACTATGGAGTCACTCGAGTAGAGTAGGCTTGTAGCATCCTAATTTGGTTCCACCAAAGCTTTGTCTATCTTTCATCACTATCATTTCAATACATTTCATAACTTGTGCCCTTTCTAGCTCTCGGTGATAAGCCCTCGCATCTTACTAGTTGTGTGGAGTTAGGAGTGGGGCAAGTTTATCTGCTCATCATACTGGTTTATCATCATACTTTGTCAAAACAAATATGAAGTACCAAGAATTTCTTATAGAAACTAAAATTCAAAATCACATTGTGTCTACATTATCACATATCAACATCACGAAATACAAAAAGAAAGTAAACATTTGTATCATTTGTTCTCCATTGCATACATTCTAAAAAGCATATAAACATAACATCATAGTTTACATGTGGAAACGGAAACAAAGTCATAATACCAAGAATCTGATCCGAAAAAAGAGTATATATATATATAAATGGTCAAAATTCCTGTACAATGCCATCATGCGCTAAGCATGGTCAAAATGCTCAAAGAGCCCGGGAGATACAAAATACATCATAAAAATAGTCCAAGAGAGCCAAGTGGCTTCTCAACCCCTATGAGATCCCTCTGAGGGTGCACGCCCATGCCTAGGACTCCGGCTACGCCGGCGCTCTGAGTGCACGGAGGGCTCATGATCCCAAGGGGAAGCTGTGGTCTCACCATGAGAATGACTCCTCATCAGGTGCTCTGCTGTCCTATACCCTGCCAGCTCCGTACGGAGGGTAGATACCATCCTGGCCACATGCCAGATAGGGGAAAAGATGTCGGTATGTCTACCAGCTGCTGAAGGCTCCCCTGCATCCATAGACAGCTCTGCACGGGTCTTCTCCATAGGGATCATCAGGGTATCAGTGCATACCTGGGAATCAGGTCTTGCCACTCATCGGCAGTCTCTGCAAACAAAGGAGAAAACAAATTAGAAATAATCAAGAGATAAAATAGATGTAAACAAAGGGAGAGATAGTAATTAAGGAAATCCTAACTCAAAGAAAACATTAAAAAGAAGGAAGATAACTCACTCGGATGGGCCTCCAAGATGGATCTCTAGGGTCAGCACCTGCCACAGATGCCACCGCTGACTGAGGTACTCCTCCCATGGCTGGAGCAACATAGTCGTCCCGCTATGGACTCATCCTCCCCACCAAGGCCCTAGGAGAGTGGCTCCTCTGAAACTAGAGGCGCTCTGCTCTGCCCTCTCTACCTGTAAAATATCCTGAGTGTCATGCCACTCAGGATCCTGTCCTCCTCTCCACCTGACTCGCTAGCCTCAGCCTCGGTCTCCTCCTCCTGTCTCTCCCCCTGTGAACTCCTCAGACTCAGAGTCTATGTCAATGGGGTCATCGCTGCTGTGGGTGAGATGTGGCAATCTAAAGTAAGGGTTCCTGAGGAGCACCGGCTCTCCCTCGAGCACGTACTACCTGCCTAGCTGCAATAGGAACACCATGAGTAACAACTGTCCAACCCCAGCCTCTAGGACCTCCCCTGGCCTCTCAAACTGATCTATATACTGGCACCACCAGGGGAAGCATACCCATGTAAGGCAGGCCACTGAGGAACTCAGCCAAAAGGATGTATCTCCACCCTCCCTACCCTGTCAACAAGCTACCCTGTGGTGGAGCAGGAAATCAAGGTAAGAGCCTCCTCACCCCATAAACCTGCCATGGCCTGATACGGTGTGGCCTCCATGTCATCAGTGGTCAAGGAAGCAACTGGCTGGTGAGGTGCTCTGAGCACCGACATGTCTGTCCATCTAGCTGCCCTCACAGCTCTGGGATTCTGCCACCTCTACACCTCTGCCATAGGGGATGAAGCGCTCATAAACCCAGCTCATAACCAGGGTCGGGTGGCTCAAAGACTGCCCCTGTAAATGGACCACCCTGTACAAATCATGGTAGGTAGTCCCAAGTATGTCGGCTCCCCAGGCATAAATCTGGCCATGTCCCTCAATCTGTGCAATGATGGGGGACCAGTAGTATAATAGAGTGTCTCCTCCCTTGTCCCTAATCAATCTCGAGGCAAGGATCCCCATAATGGCCTGGCGAATCAAGGGGATGGGCAGGCTAGGAATAGATCAGACCCTCACCCCCTTCTTCGAACCAGTGGAGATAACTGCATCTCCCATGTAAGAGGCCCACTGTGCTATCTGAGCCCGTGAACCTGCTGTCTCAAGAGTAAGTCGTCTCCCGATGATCGGGACCCCCAGGATACGGTAAACATCCTCCAAAGTGATGGTCCACTCACCTCAGACCCCTGGTAATCGGAAGGTGTTCCGATCAACATCCCAATATGAAAATAAGTCACAAAGTATGTGACTGGACGGTGCAACATGTGGGACCCGTGATATACGCAGTATACCAGCCCTCTGAAGAGTGTCCTCCTCATCCTGTGAAAGGGCATCTAATACTACTGGGAGCCAGTCACACTCTCTCTCTCGGCTCCATCGAATGTACTCCTCCCTCGCCTGCATACACCCAAAAACACACAAAACAGAGCAAGTTAGTATCCAAATGACATTTGAAAAATCATGAAAACACATAAAAATGCTAAAAATGCAAAAACAATTTCAAACAAGTGTTCTTTTGGCATTCTGTGAAGAACCGCCGCCCTGAGCAGGGTGGTGGTTTCGCAACCGCTGCCTTAAAGGCGGCGGTCTTGTAACCGCCACCCTGAACAGGGCGGCGGTCATGTAACTGCTGCCCTATTCAGGGCAGCGGTCGTGTCCCGAAAACCCACGCGGGTTTTGTACCCTAAAAATGCCTAAAAACACAAAAAATGACAATTTTAACTAAACAAAGCCTACCCAGTAGGCGCCCCCCCTAGATAGACCTATTAAAACTAACATTTTCAAAAATAACCCCCCCATGACAAAGATTTTAGCATTTTAAAATTTTGGGGGTAAAAACGGTAAATTGAGAAAAACTAACCTGTGATCTCGTGGGTCGATGTTCTACTCGTGGAGGCATGATCACTATCTTGTCACGAACATTTTGACTCTACTCTCGTCAGAAACCGTCACCGTGGGTCCCAGAGCTCAAAATCAACCAAATCAACACGCGCAAATGAATAGGAAAATGGGCCCACTTTTTCATATATAGCAACCTGACTTGTTTTGAATGCCCTTTTCACAGGTTTGGAGCGCCGACGGAGGTAAGTTCTTATCCCCGCACAAATGGTACGTCCTCATTTCATATTATTTTAGTATTTATTTTTTGATCTATTTTGTCTATCTGCACTTGAGTTCTCTTTTCATTTTGCAGGTGGTGGGAATTTCGGATGGTGTCATTTCGACACACAGACGTATCAGGTATAACTTCCAACTTCCCATTTTGGGACCGCCATACTCGGACCCACCGTTTTACGCCTCTTCATGGCTAAAACGCTTCTCCGAGGGGGCAATATGTACGTACCCAAAATTGTAGGGTACTGCACCGTCGGAACAATGTAACACGTGCCCCAATGATGATACAAGTCTCCTCCCAAGGTGTTTGGGATCTGGAAAAGCTCCCCAAGTATGCGTTAACATCCCGCATGCCCCGCTTAACCCCTGCGTGCTTTGTTTTTCTCGTTTCCCCTCTTTTCTTTGCATTTTGCTCTTCAGTTACGAAACCGCCACCTTGACTGGGCGGCGGTCCTGTGACCGCCACCCTGCTCAGGGCGGCGGTCCTTCATGCATTTTCCAGAATGCTCTTTTAACGTGACTCACGTAAATTTTCAACGTTTACCAGCTTTTTTCACCACCTTTGGCTTGCATTAATGATTCTGGTTCCCTGGAATAGTGTTTTGGCATTGTTTATGGTTTAAGAGATCAATTTGGTTTTTACCTTTGGGTAAATGAAATGCTATAAATAGTTGGCTTGTGCTCAAGCAAATGGCCCCCTCAAATTTACCTCTCAATTTCTCATTTCAATAGCTTAGTCTTCCATTTTGTCTAGGATTCATAGTTTTGTTCATTGCATGCTTAGTTAGTGTTATTTTTCTATTAGAAAGCCACATATCCATCTTGTGCAAGTGTTGTCATTACTTCATGCAATCCATTAAGGTAGAACAATTTAATTTTCAGTAGGAAGCCATTAAAGTTGCAGGTTTTACTCGTCAAACAGGATAGTTTCAGGTTCTGGATGTTTTATGTTGCATGACTCGCAATAAATCCCGCTAGGAATTACATAGGCCAAGCTCTATACTCTTGCGCTATCCCTCTCCTACTCGCATTGTATTCAGTCTGTATCCTAAGCTACCTTTGTTCCAATATCTACTTTTGTTGATGCTAGCATTACACACTTTTCTGGATCCATGTGAGCATGAAGGAACGAGGAGATCACACTGAGGGGACAAAACCACACACACCATCGGATTCACCACTATTATGCAAAATCCAGGTTCAAGCTTTCAAAATTCTAGTTAAAACATATCAAATAAAGTAGTCAATCATTTCATTTCAGCTAGTTTCACTTTCGATATTGCCAGGGAAGCTGTGAGGGTTGATAGTTTCTGAGAAACTATGATTCATTCCTCACTTTTGAGGTAGGATCGAGAGTCTTTCAAATAGAGTAGATCAGTTATCAGGTTATTTAGAATAGATCTATAAACTGCACAGACAAGTAGCTATACTCGGTTGCTTTGTTTGTTTTAATTGCATTATTAGTTTAGTTGTCAATTTTAGATACATTAGATAATTGTTCTTTAAATTATGTTCAGTATTTTATCCATAAACTATCAGATTTAGGAATATACATAGACATATCTTTCACGGTTAAATTATTCTGTCATTAGTTAGATTTGTATAATTTCCTTTTGTATGACAATCACGGGACCTAGGGAACCCAGAGAATACATATTCGAGCCAATCATGCCTCAACCCAATCTAGTCACAACAATAACCGACATAGATCAGAATCTTAGAATCCAAGTCTTCCGAACAATAGCAGATTTGCAACAGATCAGCTCACAGTTGAGTGGGTTAAACATAGAAGACGACCAAGCGCATACGTTTTGGTCAAATCAGCCAAACTACAGATTATCCTAGATAAATATCTGCATGACTGTAGAAGGGCTTGAAAGAGAGAAAACATTCGGTTGTGATCCTTTGGTCCCACAGCCAGACGCAGGAGATACTCTCACAGACATAGATACTAGCTTAAGAATTCAGGTTGCACGAACGCCTGTGAGATACTCTGAGAAGATCACACAACTATTAATTCTGAATATAGAGGCCTGAGAAAGCATATGACTATTGGATACTAGGGATTAGGGACTGATTCTGCACATGACCATAGCAGGTCCACAACAACCACGAATCTACGGTTGTGACCCACAAATCCCACAGCCCAATGAATCCATAGGTGAATCAGATATAGATGCTAGCTTACGCACATTAGTATTCAGATCTACTCCACTTCCACCTATCATCATCGAACAATTATCCTTGTTAGACGTAGTAGCTAATATAGCTAAGGAGTTCTGGACTAGACCAGATAATCACCCGTAGAATCCACTGTACCCATCATCCACCCTATGACCCTGTCTGGAGACATACATGAAACTATCCCAGGTCATTTTCTACGTATCCCATAACCCATAGACTGAATCATGCCAGAGCTCGATATTGATTGGAGCCTTCGAGCAGTCATCCTTGCTGATCGATCTATCACACCAGTTCAGGTTAGGAGGGCCTTCTTTGCCTTAGATTCGCAGTTTCCACTAGTGTGCATCAAAGACATAAGATTACCTAACTAGTTTGTCTGCATCCCACACGTATTCCATCCCCACCGGCTGTCTCGGCATGACCTCGGGAGGTCGGGTGCGAGGAAGAGTTACTTGTAGATTCCCATGCTCGCTTGTCACTTTTCCATCGTACAACATGACTTTCCTTGGTGTCATTGATAAAATTTTCTCAACTTATAAGGTGCCCTAGATGTTAATTTTCTTACCACTACTTACTCTTGCAACCTTTTTCTTTCTTTCTACCTCTAGTTCGTCAAACCCACGTGCCCTAACTGTGAATTTGCCTTCTAAAACCCTAGCTCTTAAATTTAAACCCTTAAAACCTCTACTCCCTTCTCCTCATGAATTTTATTTTCTCTCACACTTCTCATAAATGAGATTCACTTCAGGTTGTGACAAAAATTCTATAGGTTTCTGTTGGCGAGAAAATTTGTCTTGTGGACAAATTTGTGGATTTAAGGCCAACACTATGGGAATCAAAGTCCCTCGACATTTGAATGGTGCAGCTACCACTGCTTAGCATGTAAAACCAAAGTGGATTTATGGTGGTTTTTCAACTAGAGATCCACAAGAACACTCCACTGTCCCTATGGCAATAATAACAACTCCTTGCTATAGTAGAAATCGATCTGAGAAAGGGGAGGGAGTGAGAATGAAGGAGGGGGAAATCAATGTTGTGGGTAGAGTGTCAGATGCCCACACACATCAATTGGAAAATTCATTACATGCATTAATTAATAGAAGAAAGACAAATTTGCAATTTTTGAGCACAAGACAGAATAAAACACGCTGGTCACAAAGCACCAATCGATTTTTCCATCGAGGGGACATAAAATTCCTTCCTTTTTTATTGATCTCAGAGTTGAAACTTGTACAATGAGTGGGAATAGAATAAAAAATGTAGAGGAGGAGAATAGAAGAAGACTAACAATCATTTTTTGTCCTCTATTTGCAAAAACGTGCTTCCAGTTTCCAAATTTGATTGTCCGGCCCTTCACAAAGACTTCTAAAAACCATTAAATCGTTTGACCCAAATCTGTTACAAAAAATTTGATCATTTCCCCTCTTCCAGATTCCTCTGCTGCAAAGAAAACGCTTCTGATGAAGCCCAAAAAGAGTTTCTATGTGTAAAAATACGTTTTATATTTCAATTTTCTAGTTCACATATGAACCGTTTCAATCCTTTTCCCTAATTGCTTTGAAATCAGGCCATCCACATGGCAGGAGAACATTGGAGCGGAGTCGGGGGAAACTTTTTTGCATTTTTTACATGCCAGAGACATTTTCTCGATTTTCTCCCACAAAACTCCATAAAAATTTAAAATTGAAGTTTCCATCGTGTGGAGAATTTCACCATCTTTCCATTGATACCAAAAACATGAAAATATGAGCTCTATATTGAAAGATATGGCCTCTTGAAGATTTAGGGAAAAACTAGGTAAAAAAACAGAGTCAAAATTAGGGTCGGCGGGTCAAACTTTAAATTTTTCCCTTTTGGAAAAATTTCCCTAAAATCTCCATGGCCCCGCCACTCCGAGACACGTGGCACCTTCTGATTCATCTGGGGGTTCGAAGACCAACATTTAACCCTTTTGATTTCATAAGGGCAAAAATTTCCAAAAATGTCTCCCGACACCCCGCCGCTGCACTGATGATGTGTCATAAAAAGGACAAAGTGGCACCTTCTGATTGGCAGTCGCGGATATGTGCTCCATTTTCTCCATTCTAATTTTTGCAGGCTTGGGGCTGATTTTGGACTTTTGATCTCCACACCCCAAAGATGCCTTGACATGTGGCGCATCAATTTGATTAATTGCGGGCCTCAAGTCCATTTATTCCTTCCTTCATTGGGCTTTCGGGCCAAAATTTTTCCTTTGAGTTTTTTAACCCAAAAGGGCTAAGTTCCAAGTTTTCCTCTCCAGCCTCCGTCAATGCGCTTCCACCAATGCGAGTTGCTTGTGAAACTTTTTCCAAAATGGCTTCGAATTTCCTCCGCGGGCCTGCCCAGGGAAAATTTCCCTTCCAAACTCCGTCAAGCCATAACTTGCAAAATACAAGGAGTTAGGAGGACTTCCTTACCTTTCTGGAAAGGGGAAAGAATTATCTATCTGATGAAGCAATGCCCATAAAATTTTGAGTGCCTAAAATGTGTAAAAATTTGACAAAACAAAAGGAAGCTAGTTAACCCAAAATAAGATGGAGCTTATTTTGCTTAACAAGTATGATCAAAACATAGAAACTTTGAGATAGGAGAAAGTTGTCTTGGAAAAACTTGCAATTTTCCCCTTTACACATTTGCAAGACAACAACTGGCTCTAGCTTAGGGACATGGCATGGATTGAGCAAGGTGAAAACATGACATGAGGATCCAGAATCTCAGGTTTCAAAACATATAACGTTGACCAGTGCCTTATCCATTGGGCCTTGCAGAGTCATGTACAATACTGAAGGAAGGAAGAAGGAAGGAGGGGAAAACACAACAAACCAAAACCACACCAAAATAGAAAACAAACCAAAACACACACAACAGAAAAAGGGGAAACAACAAAAACTATGGTACAGGGTGAGGGACAACTCACTTTCACTGATGGTACAGCTTCAAATATTGCCCACTTCTAGGAAATCCCAATGGAGTTCCATCCAAGTATGATAAGAAAAAGGCATTCTCACCACAAGATTCCTGAATTTGAAATGCACCCAACCAAAAAGAATATAACTTACCATGACTTCCCTTTGGCTCTCTCCTCTTGTCCCAAAGTAGGACCAAATCTCCAGCTCTGAACTCCCTTGCTTTGGCTCTTCTGTCAAAGAGATTCTTCACTTTCAGCTGATGTTCTTTGATTCTGTCCACTACCTGGGATCTGTTCTCTTCTAGCTTCTCAAGGAAAAGGATCCTCTTGTCAATTGAATCTCTGTATTGGTTGTCTGCCACTGTTTGAAGCAGCTTGAGAGCTGGCATTTCAATTATAATAGGAATCTTTGCTTCAAGTCCATATAGTAGTTGAAAAGGTGACATGCCTAATGCCTTCTTAGGAGTGATCCTATCAGCCCACAATGCATCATATAATTTTTCGTGCCAATTATTCTGATTCTCATCAACAAGCTTGTGGATAATGGTCACAATATTTTTGTTTCTTGACTAAGCTTGACCATTCCCTTGAGGATAGTAGTCAGAAGAATGAGCAAGAGAAATCCTCAAAGCCATAAAAAAATTCTGTCAATTCCTTCGAAGAGAAATAAGTAGCGTTGTCTACTACAATCTTTTGAGGAACTCAAAAATGAACAATGATATTCTCTTTTATGAAATTGTAGACAACTTCAGAGATAGCCTGTTTGGTTGAAATGGCCTCCACCCACTTAATGAAGTAATCTATGGCGGTGAGCACATAGGAATGCCCGGCACTTGAATGAGGGTTCATAACACCGATAAAATCCAGCCCCCATTGTTGAAATGGTTCTTCAATAACCACGGGGCTTGAGTGGCAAGGAAGCTAACTGAGGCTTTCCAAAAAATCGCTGGCATTCTTTGCATTTTGAAACCCAGTTATGTGCATCAACAAAGAGAGAAGGCCAATAGTACCTACCTCTGAGAATTTTGTGGGCAGTCACCATGGCTGAAAAGTGTCCACCACAAGCTTGATCGTGATAGGCTTTGAGGAGTATTTTCTTGCTTTTCCTTGTCAACAAACTTGAGAAAACAACCATCTATCCCTTTCTTGTAGAGTGCATGATTCCAAATCACATATTTGGCTTCTTTCAGCCTGAGAGTTCTTCATTGCTTGTAATCTAAATGAGGAGGGTAGTCCCCATAGGTAAGAAAGAAAGCGATGTCTGCATACCATTCCTCTGTAGTGTTCATAAAGAGAACTTGTGGGAAATCTTCTGAGAAGGTTGGGTAAGTGTCATCTCTTTCTCCAAGCTGAACTTTGAGAGATTCATCTTCAACAGTCAACTTGCATAAACCATTATCCTCTAACTAGATTAGAGGGATTAATCTCCAGGTCATACTCTTGGATCCTTACAATCCAATTTCCTCTTTTGGCTCTGGGATCTTGTTGTGTCAAAATGGACTTCATTACACTTCTGGGGACCATCAACATGGTGTGAGAGTTGAGTATGTAAAATCTGAAATTCTTCATGGCCTTGACCACTGCGTATGCATGCTTCTCCAATTGACTGTAATTTAGTTCATGCTTCTTCAAAGGGCAGCTCATGAAAGCAATAGGTGCTTCCAATCCTTCATCATTCTTCTGAACTAGGAACGTAGAAAGAGTGTGCTCTGAGGCATAATAGTACATGATGAATTCCTTGCTGAAATCTAGAGATACTAGCGTTGGAGCTTTGGCACTGGCCTTCTTGATTTCTTCAAATGCTGATTTTCCTTCACTACTCCATTTGAAACTTGTTTGAGGCTTTATCATATAGGTGATATGCTTTGTTAGTTCAGAAAATTTGGGGACAAAGCGGCAAAGAAAATTTACCTTCCCAAAGAATGAGTGCACTCATTTCTTATTGGTGGGAAGAGATAGTGCTTGAATAGCACTTACCCTCTCAGGGTCAATATGTGCTCCATGCTTATTCACGATGTGTCCCAACAGCTTGCCTTCTGTGACTCCAAAGATACACTTCTTGGGATTTAGAGAAATGCCATGTTTTCTACATCTTGCAAGAATTTATTCCAAGTGGAAGATATGCTCACTTCTCTTCTTTGAAAACATGGTTAAGTCATCAAGGTATATGAAAATAAAATGCTTGAGATCTTTGAAAGCCAGGTCCATGGCTCTTTGGAAGGTGGATCCCGCGTTGATCAAGCCAAAAGGCATCCTGCTATAAGAAAAAGTGCCCCTAAGGAGTTGTGAAATCCATCTTGCTACAATCTTCTTCGGCCACTTTAATTTGATTATACCCTAAGAAGCCATCAAGAAAAGAGAGCATCTCAGATCCAGTAACTACTTGTAGGATATGATCCATGATCGGAAGAGGGTAATTGTCCTTGAGAGATGCCTGATTCAGATTTCTAAAATCTACACATATTATGATCTCCCCATTTTTCTTTCTGACTGGTACAATGTTGGCCACCCATGTTGAGTGGTGAATGGGGAAAATGATTTTGGCATTCATCATCTTGTTCACTTCTTCCTTGATAACATAAGCAATCTTTGGATTATAGGGTCTTTGCTTCTTGCTTGAAGGGCTTAGCATCCTGCTTAAGAGGAATGGAATGATGCATTTCCTTTGGTTGAAAATATTTGAGCTCATCGTAAGAGTATCCCAGCACATCAGAGTAATTTTTAAGCAAAGCAACGAACTTCCTTTTCTCTTCAGGTGAGTAGCATTTTCCAATGTTGACCATCCTTGGATCTTCAGAAGTCCCAATTTTTTCCTTGTCAAAATCAGATGGATAGCGAGAAGATAGCTTTTCTTTTTCACAAATAAATTTGTCATGCTTGTCAAACAGGTCCTCCAGAGAGACTTGACCTTTGGGGATCTTTTTACCTTTCAATCTGATCATGCCTTCATCATCCACTCTTTCAATTTCATCTGATGCATCTTCAGCCACAACTTCTTTATGTGGATTAACACTTCCCTCAAAGAAGAGATTATTGAAGTTGTCTCTTTTCTCCAAAAAGGTTAAAATCTGATTGTCGTCATTGAAAACTTGCCAGTGATCTGCATTATCAGGTACACTTGGTCTGAAAACCATCTCAATGGTTATTTTTTCCTTGCCAAAAGAAGGACGAGGAGTCAATAGGGATGTTGATACTGTAAGAGAATTAGCTCTTTCATTTTGTTGTCTTGGGATGGCTTCAATAGAGAATGCATCAAAGAATTCAATGCAATCCCACACTCTATTCCTGTAATGCCTGAGCCTTGGGTTCTTCACCTAGTATTGTTAGCGGATTTTCTTCATTATCACTTCTGCATCACCAAGGCATCTCAACTTTTTGATTCCCATGTATTCCGCTACACTTATGCCCAAGAGGAGAGCTTCATATTTTTTTGTATTGTTGGTGTTGTCAAACTGTTGTTTGTATGCAAAAGGATGCGTCACATTGGAAGGAGAGTACAACATAACACCAGCCCCTGAGCCTACTTTGGAATGGCTTCCATCAAACTCCATAGTCCAGACCTGATCTTTCTCTGATTCTGAGGAAAGTGGCAAGTCTTCTTCTCATTGTGAAGTAAGAAAATAGTTTCCTAATCCACAATCTTCAAAGAGGATATTAGCTCTTGGGTCACTCGAACTTCTTACTGTAAACTTCATTTTTCTTACCGGAAGTAGCTTCTTCATCTCACCCTTTACTGGAATAGTTGCAAAGGTCCAATCCATCTTTATCTCTCCACCAAGGTCTCTACAAAAAATTCTACTCAAGAGCATGCCAAAAGATGTTGGAATGTCTACCACTAAGATGGTTAGAAGTACTTTCTTATCAGGGTATTCAGCCAAAGCCACTTGTGCATCTTTTATCCTTCCTAATAGTGGTACTTTCTTAGATTCCATTGAGTAACAAGCATTGTTAACTCTGGTTAGTGTCAGGCAGAGAGCATTGGCAAATTTGAGTGGCATTACGTTATCAGAAGCTTCGGAGTCAATGATGCAATTGTTGAGCTCAAAACCATTCATGAGAAGAGACAAGTAGAAGGGTTCCACCTTATCTGTTTTGGAAGCACTTAGGGCCAACATGTTTTGAGCAGGTGGTGTAGATGGTGTCGGGAGAAGACCTTTAGAATTTGAGCTTGATGGTATAGAAATGCTGCTCTGAACAACATTGATTAGTCTATCAAACTGAGCAGGGTGTGTTTGAAAGTATTCAATCTCTGAGAGCTGCACTTTGGTCTTACTTGCATGTTCCAAAAAATCAAATGGGACAATGTTGGATGAGGGGGAAGTTCCTGGAGTGAGGGAAGGTATACATGGTAAGGGTCTTTGAGGAACTTTGGCTGACTTGGAAATTGGATTGTTTTCTGAGGGTGAGGCCACCAGCTTAGAAGGAAGTGAAGGTGAAGCTATGGTCTGAATTTTTGACTTAGGATAGAATTCATTGGAGGGAGGAGTGTTTTTAATAACTTGTGAGCTAGAAGAAGGAAAAGGTGACTTACTAGATATAACAGCCTGATCTCTAGCAGCCATTTGGCCTAGTTTCATTTTGGCTAAATCCATTGAGGGTGGTAATGGTGAGCCTCTGTTGATGATCTTCTTTTGTGTGGCTACTGGAGTGGGATCTTCTTTAGTTTTCTTTTCCTCTTGAGCCACAGAGGGTAGAGCATATTTCTTGGATTGATCTCGAGTGAAGACAGCACATGAGAAGCTTGGGGCTTCCTCTTCTTCTTCCCCATCATCAACAAACTCAAACAAGCCATTTTGCATATCAACTTCTTCAATTTCGAGGTAGCCTTCATAATCCTCTGCTATTTCTCCTTCAAGTTCATCAATTTCAATATCCTCTCTTGATTCTCTGGTGTCACAGATAGCATTGATAGTAGGTGCTTCAAGGGCAAGTTGGCGAGGATGTGGTGTAATTCTTTGTCTATCAGGGAAGTTTGGCCTCCTTGGAGCCTTTCTCATTGTCATTTGGGACAGTTGTTTCTTCAAGGCAACCAGATCATTTTCCATTTTTTGGAACATAGGATCTGTAGTTATTGAAGCCAAATTTTGACCCTTCTGCTTCCCATTTGGGCCTTTCACCTTTCTAGAGAGGATTAAGTCATCATCAGTTTCAATGGAAAAGTCTTGAGCTTCCCTCAGTGTGTTTGGTTGGGCTCTTCTTAGGAAGAAACCAACTTCTGATGGCAAGGCACTGATGAAGAATATTCTCTGGTTGTTCTCAGGAGGTTGCACATCTTCAGGGACTCTTCTTGTCAATCTGTCAAACCTTGCTAAAAATTCCCTCATGGATTCAGAGCTTTCTTTCTTTATTTGGACTAATTGCACCAGCAACTCTTGACCATCTTTAGGTGCTCTTGAATCTATTTTCAAATGCTCTTCTAATATCTTCCCAACTAGTAATAGATCTTGCAGGAAGCATGTAGAACCATTCAGCAGCCTTTTCCCAAATTGATTCCACAAATAGTTTGACTCACACATCTTCATTCTCAACTCCTAATACACCACAAGCAGTGATGAATGTTGCTACATGTTCTTTAGGGAGTTAAGAACCATCTCCCTTGAATTTAGGAAAATTATTTCTAGAGCCTCTTGGAAGATCATGAAGAGGTTGTTGGAGGGAAAGTGGGCCTGTGTTTCCTCCCCATGGTACAATAGGCCTATGTGCTTCACGTTCGCGGTCACCCATTCTATTTCTATTTTTGGTTTCTTGGTCAGCAAAGGGTTGCCTCTCTCTCTTCTGCTACAGCTTGGAGTCTTGCAATTTCTTCAAGTTGAGCTCTAATCTCTTCCTCTCTATCAAACCAAGCTATAACCTCTGCTTCTTCTCTCTCCAACTCCTAAAAAGTAGGGTAAATCACTCCTCCTTGCCTCAACTGGTGAGTATACCTTCTATCAGCCAGGTTGAAAGTTTATTGTCTTCTCTTTCACAACCTAGAATTTTGTAGCAATGGTGAGATGATTTACACTCTGCCAAATATTGCCAAGTAACCTCTTTCAGGTCTGAAATGATTTCCTTTGGATATGATAGAGCAAAGAAAGTCTTATAGAAGGATATGCAAGAATTTTGAGTTACATCCATGCAGTTCATATGGCTTCTCAATCTGCAGAACTCTTCTATTTGAATCTTTTTGTATTTTTGGATCACAAGGAATTTCAGATTTCAAAGGCAAACTTAATGATATTTTAAAAACCTTGTGGTCATTTTTGGGTGTAGATGCTGCAAATCTGCCCCACGGTGGGCACCAAAAATTGTTGGCGAGAAAATTTGTCTTTTGGATGAATTTGTGGATTTCACGCCAACGCTATGGGAATCTAAGTCCCTCTACATTTGAATGGTGCAGCTACCATTGTTTAGCATGTAAAACCAAAGTGGAGTTATGGTGGTTTTTCAACCAGAGATCCACAGGAACACTCCACTGTCCCTATGGCAATAATAGCAACTCCTTGCTATAGCAGAAATCGATCTTAGAAAGGGGAGGGAGTGAGAATGAAGGAGGGGGAAATCAATGTTGTGGGTAGAGTATCAGATGCCCACACACATCAACTGGAAAAGTAATTACATGCATTAATTAATAGAAGAAAGAAAAACTTGTGATTTCTAAGCACAAGATAGAATAAAACACGCTGGTCACAAAGCACAAATCGATTTTTCCATTGAGGGGACATAAAATTCCTTTCTTTTTTATTGATCTCAGAGTTGAAGCTTGTACATCGAGTGGGAATAGAAGAAAAAATGCAGAGGAGGAGAATTAAAGAAGACTAACAATCATTTTTATCCTCTGTTCACAAAAACATGCTTCTAGTTTCCAAATTCAATTGCCATCCATCACAAAGACTTCAAAAAACCATTAAATCGTTTGACCCAAAGCCGTTACAAGAAAATTTGATCATTTCCCCTCTTCCATATTCCTCTACCACAAAGAAAACGCTTCTGACAAACCCAAAAAGAGATTCTGCATGTAAAAATGTGTTTTATATTTCAATTTTCCAGTTCACATATGAATCGTTTGATCCTTTTCCCTAATTGCTTTCAAATTAGGCCATCCACGTGGCAAGAGAACATTAGAGCGGAGTCAAGGGAAACATTTTCTACATTTTTTGCATGCCAAAGACGTTTTCTCGATTTTTTCCCATAAAACTCCATCAAATTTTAAAATTGAAGTGTCCATCGTGTGGAGAATTTCACCAAATTTCCATTGATACCAAAAATGTGAAAATCTGAGCTCTAGATCGAAAGATATGGCCTCTTGAAGATTTAGGGAAAAACTGGTAAAAAACAAAGTCAAAATTGGGGTCGGCGAGGTCAAACTTAAAATTTTTCCCTTTGGAAAAATTTCCCAAAAATCTTCACGGCCCCTCAGGTCCACATGACACATTTCAAATTCTGATTGGTTGGGGGTTCAAAGCCAACATTTAACCCTTTCGGGGCAAAAGTGCAAACTTTTCCAAGGTCTCTCAACGCCCTGCCGATGTCTTGATGACGTGTCATAAAAGGACATGTGTCGGCCTCTGATTGGCGCAAAGGTGTGCTTCATTTTCTCCATTTTTCCTTTGTGGGGTTGTGGGCTTATTTTGGACTTTTAAGTTTTTGGCCAAAGAGGCTAAGTGTCAACAATTTCTCCCTGGCCCCGCAAGTCCGCTTCCTTCCTTCATCGGGCCCGAGGACAAAAATTTGTCTTTGTGCCTTTTAACCCTAAAAGGGATAAGTTCCAACTTTCTCTCCACACCTTTGCCAATCTTCTCAGAAAATTTTCCAACTTGCCTCCGTGGGCCCGCCCAGGGAAAATTTCCCCTCCAAATTTCGTTGAGCCATAACTTGCAAAATATAAGGAGTCAAGAGGACTTTCTTACCTTTTTGGAAAGGGGAAAGAATTCTCTATCTAATGAAGCAATACACAAAAAATTTTGAGTGCCTAAAATGTGTAAAAATTTAACTGAGGCACAAAAGGAAGCTAGTTAACCCAAAGTAAGAGGGAGCTTATTTTGGTTAACAAGTATGATCAAAACATGGAAACTTTGAGATAGGAGAAAGTTGTCTTGCTTGAAAACTTGCAATTTTCCCCTTTACACATTTGCAAGACAATAGTTTCATAGATTATCTTCTCTACTCGTACTTGACACATGTTTACACTTTAGATGCTCTTCAAGGCTCAAACACTTTAACATGCAAGGTGAGAATAAATTTGCTTACACTCCTTTCATAGATTTTTCATAATATTCCTACATTAATTACTCCTCACCTACCACCATACTCATCTTTAATTATGCTTTATCACTTTTTCTATTATTTCCATTGCTTTCTTTCACACATTGTAGTCGTAATCTTCTGGCGCACTCACTACTTTTTACTTCGCAAAACTCCTCGCATGCACTTCCATGCACCATAGTACATAATCCTTTGTTCCATATACCAAGTAGTTCATCATGTCATTTCCTACCTCGTGTTACATTGTGTGACCCTTTTTTCCACTCATGACCTTTCTTTTGAGAAATTTCCTTATTATTACCATCCTTCTTGTTTCTCATGACACCTTTTTCCATTTTCCCACACTCTCACCCTACAACCAAAACACCATACCAACACGCATATATCTCTTTCCACTTCAAATTTCCTACAAGAATTTTTAAACTTGGTTCACCCCACACTAAAATAATGTGTGGTCCTCTACGCATGAATTTAAAAGATAGTAATCATCTTCCTGCACGTAAGCGATCTTATTCAACAAAACAAAGAAGAAAAATAAGAAACATAGCAACAACTAGAAAGAAACACATGAAAGGTAAATCTAATCTAAATGGAAATATTTCCTTATTACAAACATGAATAAGTTTTATTCATAGTAGGACTTCAACCTATTCCCATTGAAGTAACCAGGAAAGATGGTTCCATCCGGCACCTACAATTGACATGCACCTGATTCAAGTATCTTTGTTACTATAAAAGCTCTCAACCAATGCACCTTCAATTTCCCTGGGTGGTGCAAAAACTTGGAGTCAGAGAGAAGGACCATCTTGCCAACTACAAATGTCTTATTATTAATATGACTATCATACCATGCTTTCTATCTTTCCTTCTCAGTCGTTTGGATCCATCGCGTAATAACATGCCTCTCATCTAACTGTATTAGTTTGTCAATGAGCTCTTGAATAGTTTGGTTATCATCTAATCCACCTACATGTACAATACATAGGGATGGTAACATGAACTCAACTGGTAGTATTGCTTCCATGCCAAACACCAATTGAAAATTTATGGCCTTGTTAAAACCTTTGTAAGTGGTCCTATAAGCCCAAATAACTACTGAAACTTTATCATCCCAATCCTTTCTTCCAACATCACATATTTTTTTCAATGTTTGTCCCAAAAAATTGTTGAAAGCTTATGCAGTATAATTAGTTGGTGGGTGATAAGGAGTGTTTTTATGGTGTGCTACTATAAACTCTGCTAACAAAATTTTAAAGGTCTCATTTAAGAAATGAGTTCCTCTATCATTTATCAAGCTTAATGGGCAGCCATACTTGCTACTAATATTTTCCCATACGTACCTTACTGTTGTAGTTGTAGTACAATCCTTTGTAGGCATGACCTCTTCCCACCATGTCAAATAATTTGTGCAAGTTATAATGTAGTGCGTGTTAGTCCTACACATGGGTGGTTCAATAGGTCCTACAAAGTCAATAGCCCATTTCTTAAAAGGTTTCGTGCTTGCAATAGGTCTGAGTGACATCTCATCTCTATGTATAGGTTTCCTATGGCACTGACAATGATCATATGATTTAACATATTCCTTTATATCCTTTTATAATTTCTCGCAGCAAAGGCTAGCCATGAGTATATTGCATGTTGTATCAGCACCTACGTAATGTCTTCCTACTATACCACTATGATACTTTTCCATAATAGCTTCACGTTCATGCTCGAGAACACACCAACGCAAAAAATCATCTCTACCCATCTTGTACAAGTATACTCCAATCAACTGATAAGGCATCGTGTGTATAATGAGTTGTTTTTTTAAACACCCAAAATATGCTTACACTTACTTAGCATTTCATCCAATTTGGTCAATTAATGACACTCCGTTAATCAACCCTTCTCCGCTCCATTCTCATGTGTCCATTTATGACACCTTCTTAGTTATATTCTTCTTATATTCAACTCATTTGGCTAATAAGCCCCCTTTTATTAGCTAAACCATCTTCATATTCCCCTCTACATCACGTCTATTGGCTTCCTAGGCTATCTATCAGTCAAAAATGGTTAATCTGACTCCTTTCAACTCTCAATGAGCCTCTAATCACTCGTTAATCACACTTAAATAGCCTAAACCAAGCTTAAATAAGCCTAAAGCTAAGCCATTTGGAAAACTATAAATATAAGGCTAAGCCTACCCTTTCAACCTTACACCTTGTTTACATAACAAAATATCATAACAATTTGGAAAGGCATTAGACCTCATTTGTGGTAGCTTTAAGCTATAAGACATTTGATCTTCGTCATACTCCATTGTTGAAAGATCCTCCATCTTACATCCATCAACTCCAAATCTAGCTAGTAAGGGAAGATCCAAGCTTGGCCTTGTAGTCAACTTGGAGAAATATCTTCACTATTTTGGGAGCAAACAACACACAATTTGATTGCTTAGAATCTAAACTAGGTTCACTTTCATTAAGCTTTCTAAAGAGTAGAATAAACTTAGCATATTGCTTGTTTAATTCATAATGCATGCTTTTGAAGTTCATTTTTTTATCTCTTATCTTGATGGTTTAGTATAGGTATGATTAATGCTTGAATTTATTAGGATTTATCTTCTTTTCATAAGCACACAAATTTACACATGAACACAGTTTCTTCTCCAGATTCTTCATTCCTTCTGGCATCATTCCAATGCGTAAAAAGAGATATATTTTTTCTAAATATGTGGGTGTGAAGTTCAATCTAAAAAATTACGCATTAGACATAGTATCTTCAATGTGTTGTGCATCCTTGCCATTATTAATCCTTGATAGATGGTCAGGCCTTGAATTTCTCTTTCCTGGCTTGACAACAATTGTGAACTAAAATTCTTGAAACAAAAATATCCACCTGTAGATGTGCCCTTGTAAAACAAGCTTTTTGACTAAGTACTTCAATGCCATGTGTTTTATATAGAAATAAATGAGGTAGCCAACAAGTACTATCTAAACTTGTGAATCTCGTAAATCATGGACAAGGCTTCACACTTTGTTGTTGTATAATTTTGTTCTGTGGGTATTAATGTCCTGCTTGCAAAGAAAATAGGATGATCTACAATTCCTTCTCCTAATTGTGCCAAGACTGCACCAATTTCCATGCCAGAGGCATCAACGTGTACATGAAATGGTTTGTTCCATGAAAGAAAGTGCAAAATTGGTGTAGTATTTAACCTTTCCTTCAAAGTCTCTAACGCTTGTTATTGTGCATCACCCCAATAAAATTTTCCCTTGGCTTTGAACAACTCCTCTAAGGGCACATAAATCTTTGTATATCCCTTGATAAACTTCTTGTCATAGCCTATATGTCCCAAAAATCCATACACTTCAGTTTGGTTGGTAGGTTCTTCCAAACCCAAAATCACATCTATCTTGGTTGGGTCCACCTACAGTCCCTCTTTGCAAATAATGTTCCCAAGTAGTGTTCCAAAGGGTGTAACAAAGATAAAAATTTTAATGTTAAGAGAGATGCTTAATTATTTGTACCACTCAAACATGAGCCTCAAACTATCATAGTGATCCTTGACCAATCCATACACCGTCTAGTCATCCAAATATACTTACAAGAATTTGTGAATAAAATCCTAAAAATTTTGCAAAACGATGCGTGAGAATACTATTAGCGTGTTCTTCAATCCAAAATTCTTAACTTTATAGGAAAAAATGCCCCACTCAGTAGTGAAATTTGTCTTATACTTATCTTTCTTTGTGATGCACACTTGATGGTAGCCTGAAAGCCCATCAGTGAAAGAATATATCTCATGACCTATGATGCCTTCAAGGATTTCTTCTGTAAAAGGCATGGGAAAAGGATCTATAACACATGAAGCATTCAACTATATATAGTCCACATATATCTTGAACCACCCATCCTTCTTCATGTTGATAACCATGGGACTCACCCACTCGGATTCTGCAATGGGCTCAATAATTCTAGACTTGAGCATATTATCAATTCCTTCTTTCAACTTCATGCATAGGTTAGGATTCATCCTATAAGGCCTCTTCCTAATAGGTCGCGCACCTTCTTTCAACTTTATCTTCATCTCACCTAAAGAAGGATGTACACCTTTTAATTGATGGTAACCTCTTTGAAAGATATCTTGAAATTCGTGTAAAATCTCAATGATCTTAGCTACTTCATGTTCTAACCAGTAATCACTAATTATTGCTTCCTTAGGATCATCTTCTATGTAAATTTTCACCTTATTTGTTTTCATGTGAGTGTGGTACACACATGCCTTCTCATCTAAATAATCCATGACCTCACACTCACCCTAAATGTGGCTAACTTCCAAGTGGTCTACTTCCTCATCATCTATCATGTACACTAGCTTTCCTTTATCTTTCTCTTTCCAGGCATGACCTAACTGCACTTCTTTTATCTCCTCAAGATCAAGGCACACCTCAGAATCAAGTTCTCACAGTAGCTCTAGCATGAACTCCTCCACCTTTGCGTTATCTCCCAATGTGATGTCTTCATTATCTACAATGCTTCATGGACTGAGGGCCTAGTAGAAAATTAATCAAAAGTTTGAATCATATATATATAGTCATCTCTTGTCAGTTTACAGTACCCCTTTTTATCTCATCATGGACATAACAGGCGTGCGTGCATCTATGTAGTGTGGAGTATAAATTATGTACCCATAAGGATGGTGGTAAATCCTCCAAGCCTTGGACCCATAGTCTCTCAGACTCAAAAGTATGGACGTCAATGGAAGATCGATTCTTACCATGAAATTTACAAATGTGCGTATGTACATTGCTCTGAGTAAACATAGTGGAAAAAGTGATTCTCACTTCTATCCATTGTAAGAGGTTATCGCTATGTGTTTCCCACCAGCACGTTGCTCTCCCACATAAGGTATAGAATGGCATGTTTCTTCTATCTCCTTCATTTGGCCAAAGAGTCTCCATGGAGCGCAAGAATGTATCAGGATTCCCTTTTCCATTATATCTTGGTACCTGAGCTGAGCCTAAATGCCTCACCATATGCAGCCTGATCATCCTTGTGACTCACCCTTAAAATTCATGCCCAGCCATTTCATATGTGTCATGCACCCAATTATCACAAGCAGCACTAGTAGTGTCACTTATAGACTACGTGTCTTCCCATTGAATAATGTCTTCCTTTAATGATTATGTATTTTCTTGATCGCGGACTATCTGTGCATAAATTCAATTAATCTCTTCTTCACTCAAAGGATCAACATAAGGATCTACCTTCTTTTCAAACAGGGGTATAATCACGAGTTTTTCTTTGTTCTCAAAACTGATGTATCTCTTGTTAAAGCACAAATCAACATTGTTCGCATAGCACCAAGGTCGTCCAAGTAATGCTTGAAAATTTTCTACTTGAACAAGCTCTAATACCTCAAATTCTCTAGTAAGCTTGGCTCCTTGAATGATAATAAATGCATCCTTTAGTACCCCAATATACAACACATTTGAATATGGCTGCAATGTAGGCCTCATCATCTAATTCCTTGCTTCCATATTCAACACAGTTACCTCAGTACCTGTATCTATCAAGATATTGCTTGCTAACCACCCATCAATTACCACATCAAGTGTGATCTCTTTATTAAATTCATTTTCATGGGGTGGTAGATTTACATGAAGTGTCTACCTCTTGCGCTCATCTCCGGCATATGGTACCTTCTCTCATAGCCATTCCCCTCATAGTGGAATAATATTTTCCTAGCACAACATTTTACACACCTCTTTGAGGTCATCCAAATATTTCTGCAGGAACTCATTATTCTTCATTTGTTCTCTCACGTGCACCTATCCTTTTAAGCACTTTATTTCACCTTGTAGATCTTTAATGACTCCCATAGTTTCTTGGTATACTTCCGTCTGATGTGCCATGTTCGGGTACTTAGCATGTATTACTTCCTCCCATGTAATTAGAGTTTTGTGTGTGCATGTTGCCTCGACATGATTTGTAACCAACATGGGTTGTAACTTTGGATCAGGCATCTTCTTAGGCATCCATTTATCAACATTCATGCATTGCACCTTGATCATTCCCATGCCCTTGTCCTTATTTTTTTTACTCATGTGCTCATATAGTTTCAAGAAATCCTTCAACTTATGTTGCTTCCCACACCATGAGCAAGTTGTATTCTAAGGGAAATCTTGTTGATAACGATCATGGGATCTAAAAGTGTAACAAGTTCCTCAAGTAAACCTACCTCTACCACCACCTTGACCTCCGCCTTGATATCCTCCCTGGAAGCCTCCATTCCTATTATTTCCATTATTGCACCCTTCATTATGTTGTCATTCCTACTCCTTTGATTCACTCACCACACTAGTATGGCATACTCCTATTTCAATGGCTTTGTGGATATGATCAATCAGTCTGCAATCAGTAGTGTTGTGGGTATGAGCATGGAAAATCTTACAATACATGGACATGTTCTTCTGAATTGCGTGATTTAAAAGAGGTTAGTTCCATACATCATGGTCCTAGTGGAAAAATTCACAATCTAGTAACATCACACAAACATAATTACTATCTTTATTATGTCCCTCAACCTCACAATCAGTGCACCATATACCATTACGTGTCTTGTGTCCTAAGTTTTTAGAAATATTTCTCCAACTAATTTGTCATGGTTGCAATTAGAACCTCTAATAATTGGCTCACTCAAGTATCAACACTTACAACTACCTCAGCGCGCAAGGTTGCTTCCAAGGCCTCATGTAAATCCACATATGTCGTATGAGAGAGTGTTCTTTAGACTAGAGTAAAAAATCCTCCAACAAACCAATGTGTATGCTAACTAGGATGAATATCATAAGAAAAATTATATAACAGTCTTAAAATGCACATCATATTCCCTAACACTTTCAGACAAACCCTGCTTGATATCCTTGAGCATGCTGATGCTTTGTTGTTCAAATTATGGGATGTGAAACTCAACCAAAAATGCACTATGTAAAGCATTTTATTCCCCCACAATCTGATGTGGTTCATATTTTTGATACCAACTATGTGTGCACCCTTGCATTGTAGTGGAAAAGTGAATCACCTTACTATAAGAAGTTGTAATCCCCTTAGGGTGCCATAATAGTTCACACTTATGCACATGCTCTAATGCATCCTCTATTCCTCTATAATTTGGTAACTGGATAGACATATCATAGAATACTTGAGGTGTCAGATGCAATGGTTATTGAGGTGGTGGTTAATTCGGTGGTGGTTGTTATGGATGTGGTCCCTATCCACCAGATCCAAAACTAGAACTTCCACTAGTGTTTCCCCCAGGAAACTATCTCAATCCTCTTGAACCTCCCACGCCCCTTGTAGCGAGCTACGGTCCAGTTGATGAACTTCCATATATCCCAGTTGTAGTGTTTTACTCGACACCAACAGTCTATGTAGTTACATCTACTAATGAATTACTTACAACGGTCTACGTGCCAACACACTTTCCTAACAATGCGCCTGCAAACAATCCTATATAGGGACTTCCAAACAATGGCACCAACTATGATGTCATGGGTGTGTTATTAACTTGATTTCCTAAATTCAACACAAAGTAATATCTACCCATATCTTCTTGCTTACCTACACTATCCTGCTTCTCAATGACTACCTCTGGATTTGGAACACCGTGTGTAAAGGCTAGGTCGCTAGGTGGGTTTAGGTGCACGCTTGTGGTTCTCATCTCTCCTCTAGCAAGATCACATCTAAAGTAGAAGGGGATTCTCTACTGCACTTTCCCAAAGTTGGGAGATCCTGATGTTGCAGATCCTTGTCTTCCATGAGATATTCAAACCATTCTCAATCCATCCTCCTCCTCAACTCTAGTGCCTCGTCAATCTCTTGCACACATGTCATGTCCCTCTATCACTCTTCATTAAACTTGAGTCATATTTTCTCTCTCCACCTTTTTACTGTCAAGTCCACCATCTTTCTCCACACCTGCTCCTTCCCCTGCGCATGATGGGGTTTTAGCTAACCATAGGGAGGCTCTCTAAATCTATTTATATTATCATAATCCTGATCGATAAAAGTATAATGCACAAGTAAGATCCTCTAGGCTCGCACAAGAACTGAAATTCAGCCTTCTCATAACACAAATAAGTATAAATAGTGTATTCCAATGTATAATTATGAAATACTCCAGCCCACCAACAATCTACAACTCTAGTCCACTCCACATCTGCATCAAAAAGAGTTTGGTAATCCTTTTGTGTCCAAATTCTCGGTCTAATACCCTAATGTTTCCCTAATGCATAAGTTGTCAACCACTCATACAATTATACTAGAAATAAGTTGAAGAACATCTCATATGGCTCATGATAAAGGTTATCTTCTACCCACATTCGTGCATTGGAATTAGGTCCAGTGTTATATCTCTACGTAAACTAATCCTAACCATCCTCTACCCAAATTTCAATGTTGTCTAGATTTAAGTGATATGCCATCTGTATACAACATCCTGATAGAAAATTTGAAAAGATGTTCCAGAAATGGAACTAAATGTAGTATTTTATTTCCCAACAAAATGTTAGGCATGTTGGCACCTCATTCAGCAAGGCTGAATGCTCACCCGAAGCTCGCATATTTATCAGGTCCCTAATTTGTGTTGTTTTTCAAGATGTTAGCATGCATATACATGATGATAGATTAACCAAGTACTCATTCAATCATAATAACCCATTGCATACATTCAATTGGAAACACACATAATAGCTCAAATAAAAATCAATATCATTGCACCATGAAATCCCCATATTCATATATATCACTGATCATTCTCCATCCTTCATAATTAATTATATCAAAGTACTACATTACAAAGGTTGAATACATATGTCTACCAAGGTGCTGGAAAATGCATGTAAGTATCAAACCCTAGTTGAACAACATACTAGACTCCAAGACTATACTCATACTCTTTGGTGGTACCAAAAAAATGAGTAACAACAAGTATATATATGGGTGAGGACTTTCCCTTCATCTCTCACGCATCCTCCTAATAATAGGCATGCCAAAAATAGATTACATGCATGCTTTATAAGAAAGCTAATAATAGATCATCCTATAAAATAATATTTTTTTATCATATTAATAGTCTCCACATGTGTTCTCAATCTGCATTTTCATCCTCCAAAAATAGCCTTTTCTTGACCACCAAGTTATGATGTTGTTCTCCTTTTCTTGGTCGGCACTCCATCCTACTTTTCTATTTTTAGCCCATGAAATGGAAAATTGGCTAAGTCCTGAAATCTGTCCTCTGCGGCACAAATCTCCCACGCATTGTTCTAACCCCCTTTCACATGCGACCCTTCGCACCTCCCTTACGCGTGCCCAAAACTTCCATGCGTGGCTTTTAGACTTACTCATTTTATCCACTCAACACATACCAATTATCCTCAATAACAGGCATGACATAGATGCAACCATCCTATGAACTTCCTGTGACCAACCCAAAACCTCCCCAAAACCATCTTGCAATCTTCCCATGACCACTTCGCAACCTATAACCTACGTTTTCCAATAGTTGATGAGTATCATTATTAACTCCTCATTTAATCAACTTAATTGTTGATTTCATTCAAACTAGGGTAGTTTCCAAGGTTATATGCAATAAGATTCTTTTGAGTAGATAACAATTTCTTGGTGGGTCTATTTGTTTAAGGGGTTTTGTCCTAAATGCTAGAAAATAAATATAATCTATGATAGGTAATTACACACACAATTCAGAATAAAATAAAAATTTCTTGTTGGAATTGGAACACACAACACTTAATTTGGAAACTCTCAATACTGAATCAAAGACACACTTACAAGATTGGAAATTACATAATTAAAGTAAAAACAAAATTTAAATTATTTTGAAATGAAATCACACACTTGTTGGCAATTTGAAGTTTCTGAGATAAATAATAATTATTGTGATACAATATTTGTTAGAAACTAACAAACAATAAAAGATAGAACAATGGATAATATAAATTTACTTGTACTAAACACAAGTAAGCACATGCACATATATTAACACAAAAATAAATAATAAAAAATACCTATGGTTCTGAACCTTGGGTTGAGTGGGCCCTTTCTCTCACTTAGATTGGAACAACACCTTGCATGCTAAAGCATCAACTTTATTCAATTCAAATTTCTAGATCATAAAATAGGATTGATTAAAAAATATTGATTACTAGTATCCCATATGCCATTTAGTGAAGGAAGAGTATATTATCCTACTCCGTCAATTGATTCCTATACACCAACTAGATGAATCCTAGAATCTATCTTATTTAGATAACTGGTAAATAGTTTCCACAATATCTCCATGTTTCGAGGTGAAATGATGGAGGGAATTAGGGGACTGAATGACTCCATAGGATTCAGTGATAAAAAAACATATAAAAATAAACCATATGATCCATCTATAATTGGTGTTATTTAATGCTTGTATGTACTATTCTTGCATAAAAATGGATTCACAACCCATGTTAGCATGTACCTTCATATCCCAATGCATGTTAATGCTAGCTGGTGAAATTCTAAAGTCACATGTTGGGCTCCAAATATAAATGATCAGGCTTTAAAGCCTGTTGGTCATCAAATAGGACTTCACGAAGAGCAACAGTCAGGGAACAAGAAGTCCCTCCTCTTTAATGGGAGAGGTTCCCTTATTTAGAAACGAACCTATTTACAAATATACAAAACATGATTTTCTTGTGGAACCTGGATATTCACAAAAGTGTTTTCTATAAGGATCATCAATTACAAAAGGACTAAGGAATGAGAAAATGAGAACGAGCAGAAAGGCACCATTTAGAATTATAGATGACAGAGTAATTCTTTATGCATGCGAAGGTACAGTGAATTGAAACAAGATCATTTGTATTATACTAATAAGATGAAATTTGAAAGGCACAAAGTTCTATCAACAACATCTGCAAGAATACAGAGCTTCTTGATATAATATAGACAAATGATCTTAACAAGATTAAATGAAAAGCTTAGGGATAAAAGAGATCAGATAGACGAAGAATGAAAAGCCCTTAGGTATTGATTTCTTTATGATTTATTTACACTTTCAGAAAATAAGCCAAGTTCTTCCTCCTTCAAAATGGCGAGGAGAGGCCATTATATAGTTTACAATTCAGTTACTCCCGTTAACTACTTCTTTTAACTAAAGATTAGTTAAGGATTGCCAATCGCAATACCTCAACTTATTACAATAAATCCGAGAGAAAGAATCAGAAGAGAAGAGAGGAATAAGGAGAAGAAGACAGGTGCTTATGACTGGGAGGGACCCACTGACTTCAAAATCCACTACCTAAATCTCTTCAATGCCTCGGCTATGTCTCTGCCATGTGGGACTAACGTGTTAGCTGTAGACTGGGAGGGACCCACTGTGGCATTATCCATTTCTGGAATCCTCAGTGTAGTGCCAATGGCGGCAGCGTCGAGTTTGGCAATGAGCTCCCCGTGTATATTGGTCAATTCACTCGAATCAGGGTTGAAATGAGCTCCGCATGAAAGTACTGTATCTGCACATTGCACAGAGATTGGGAAACCACCAGCGAAAGCCAAACCGCTATCACGAATCATTTGTGCCATTGGTGTAGGGTTCGCATCTTTCATCCTCGACCAAAAATCACTAAAGTCAAGATGGCGAACTTCACTGTCCCCGATATTGGAAGCGGCAGACTCTAGTGGTGAGATTTGTTCTTGCCCCTGAAATTTAATCTTCATGTTGGTAGTATTTTGGAGGGCAGAGCTGCAGGCTAGACTTCGGAAGGAATTGCAGAGGAAAATGGATACGCGCGCAGGAATTTAGATTGCAAAGGTTCAAGCAAAAGATAGCAGGAAAGCAGTGTGTAAAACGCATAGGGGGTTCGCTCATTATATAGTCGTTTAGGAGAGAGAAAGGCAATGAATGCACATTTAATACATACCTACTAATTTGAAAAGCAAGGTATTCGGGTAGAGTGGGAAAAATTAGCACGAATGGCACTTGGTTCGTTTGGGACATGTGGGACGCGAAAGCACGAAGTACGCGGCTCAGCCGATTCGGGCGAAGCGGGGAAAAGACACACAGATAGCACTTTGGTTCATTTGGGACATGAGGGATGTGAAAGCGCGAAGTACGCGACTCGGCCGATTCAGGCGAAGTGGGGAAAAGACACACAAATAGCACTTTGAACACGCGGGACAAAAGTACGTGAAGTACGCAGCTCGGCCGAATCAGACAAAAATGGAACAACTGGTCCGGGTGAACTTGGGACATTTAGGACAAAAATATGCGAAGTACGTGACTCGGCCGATTCGGGTGAAAATGGAACAATTGGTCCGAGCGAACTTGGGACATTTGGGACAAAAATACGCGAAGTACGCAACTCGGCCGATTCAGGTGAAAATGGAACAATTGGTCCGGGCGAACTTGGGACATTTGGGACAAAAAGTTCCGATGGGCCCGAAAAGAGCAGACTTCGGGTGAACCGGCCGATCGGGGAACAGAGGGCCCAATTGAACTTGGGACACACGGGACAAAATGTCTGACAGGCCCGAAAAACACACAAAATGACCCAAAAACATAGATTTC
Organism: Taxus chinensis; assembly: GCA_019776745.2. Taxonomy (NCBI): domain Eukaryota; kingdom Viridiplantae; phylum Streptophyta; class Pinopsida; order Cupressales; family Taxaceae; genus Taxus; species Taxus chinensis. The sequence continues at coordinate 719,003,611 of CM034148.1, forward strand.
TCAATTTCTTTGGCTTTTCACATTATTAGCACAGCAGAAAAGACAAGTTTAAACTCAAAATTTTAAATTTTCACTTTCTTAAGAGCAGGGGAATTTTGAGTGGACAACAAAGCCACACAAAGAGACTTTGAAGCCTAGAAGAATAGTTCTCTAGTGCTTGGAACATCGCATCATTGAAAAAATCATACTTTTTCCTCGATCTGGAGATATATGTATACACAAAAATAAATTATTTCAATGTTATTTGGTTAGAACACAATGGTACAACAAATACATACATATTAATCCAATAAAATGCATATATCCTCTACTTTAGATTGGGAAACATTTATAGAATGTATGCATATTTATACGAGGGGAAAGATAAACAATGTCATTATTAGGCCATTAAATGAACTCATTAATAGTCCTCTCACATTTCATTGTTTATGTTTACCCAATCACTACCAAATTTCACCTCAATCCACTCCTCTCTTGCTTCACACCCCTACTCGAACCTGCTATTTGTGTCCATGACCAACCTATCATACTTTTTCCATTTCCTATCAACTTCCCCCACACTATACCCTCCCTCCATGTTCCACCCATCTGGATCATTCACCATATCACCCCCTTAGTCCACCAGTCACCATTATGACCGACCTTCTATCATTCTTCCTCTACCCTACTCCCCTCTTGGTTTCCCTTGACCAAGGAAATTCCACTTACACTACTCAAAAGGTACTCTAAGCTTCAAATACAAAAAAATATATATAAAACCACAATAAATCCTATAGATCAAATATTCCCCCAAAGCACCTAAAAATTAAAAACTAAGATTGATTTAAGGGATGTCATCCATTTGTATCCTCATCTAATTATATTCAATGTTGTCACATCCCTCTATACACTCCACCTACCCATTTACATCTCCAATTCACAATGGAACCTTATCATCTCACCCCTTTATGTGTATTACATCCATATCTATCACAATCGTTTATTCAACATAAAAATATAAAATAACACTCAGCCCCTCCTTTCATTCATCTTGGTTTCTTTAAAAAAATTGGCTATTATTCACCCAAGCATTTTTGTATGTATTATCAAAGGATAAAAAAGAACCATTTTGACACCAACAAAACTCCTTGCACAGTCAAATTCTATTTTTTTAACAATACTCTCATTCACGCTCGTGACTCGCTTACGAGTGCTATGTAATTTTCAGTTATCATTCTTGCCACTGAGTTACAACTTTAAACAACTTCAAATAAAGCAACACACAATCATTAATCATCCATTAATAAACCTTGCACCATATATTGGTCCCCCTCAAGCCTGTAAACAAGAATATCATTTCATTTGTTTTCATTTATCAATTGCATATCTTACATATTTTTGTTATCAACCTTGAAAAAGGCTAGGGATCTAACCTAGGAAAGTACCCTAACAAAAAAAAACATTTTTCTGAGTGTTTTACATGTAGGTTTAGATTCAGATCTTGGAATTTTAGCCCACTTTATTCAAAAAAATAGCCTATAGTTTTCCCTCACACATTTAATAACAACATAATCCTATTTTTTATTTAGTAGCACTAATTTGAGATTTATAATATGTCAACTAATAAATCTTGTAGGAAGATCAAAATCTAGGCATACACAAACATGTCCCTTGCAGTTCATACAATTACATTTGTAAATACATAAATTTCTTAGTCATCCTAGGTGATATTTTTGTGCTAGTTGAGCAAGAAATCATTCAAATGGTCACATATATAACCACATCAACCCTAACCTATTAGGGGTATATAAAAATTCCCTATTTCACCCATTATAAGAAGGACAAGAGAAAAAATATTGAATAATACAATTCCTTACAAAAATATCATAACATCAAGCTACTCAAATTGTGAATATATTTTTATGGTTGCCCTAGATCAACCATGAGTGAAAACTAAAGTATCAAGTGTGTGTTTTAAAATGTAAGGTTCAACTCAAGGGCTCCACGTATTATTTTATTTCTATTACATATGTATCATCTTAGGGTTGAAAAAACTACATTTGGTTTTATCCCTCTCAAAATTAATGGTACGTAGCACAATTAGCATCACATTAGTGGGGGTGTAGTGAAGTAATCTATACTAGTCACTACTAACCACTTTTTAGTGTTCCAAGTAAGGAGAATATATATCTCATCACATAAAAATTATTTTATAATTGTTTTTCCATAAATTATACCTCTAGAGGAAAGTGAACCAAATTCTTAAATTGACATCCAATGTGTAGTTATAGAGGATAAGTTTGTAGCCCTAGGGGAGAGGTTAGATGATGAAGGTGCTTAGGAACACAAAAACCCATCTTATGCTAAGTTTTAGATCTTGGTATTTTATAAACAACTTGATGACACCCTAACATTATCTTGTGCAAATTTTAAGCACTCTATAACATCATCTAAACATGTTAAAATATTTCTCTCTAAATCCTAAACCCTAATAATAGTTTAAATGATTATCTTTGGAAAATTTGTTGGCATATGAAAGAGTAACATAATTTAGGACTATTTGGATCATTTATTTTGGTTTTGAATTATCATTACTGTACATTATATTTAATTAGGAGTAAACATTAAATTTTTATTACATTTTGGTGAACCCATCTATCTACCAAACTACACCAACTAATGTTTTTTTTCACCCTTAATTTTATATTTTAACCTAATTTATCTAATTTATCATAACTAAGAGTTTATTTGAGATTTATGCCTTAGTAACGGGTACATGTAGAAACGTTAATTTCTATGATAATACCTTTAATAATATAAATTTTTGAATAATTTATACACACGTAAAAATTAAGATGTTTCCTGTAACTATTTGTAAAGAGTGAGATTTTATGGATCCTTTTATTCCTTCAAACTCTCACGAAAGGTAAGGTCAAATCACTAAAATACCCCTTACATTATCCATACATTTTGGACCTCAGTTGGAGGTGTATTTAGTTGCATATTGGTAGGGTAGACCTACCATTAATCCCACTTCTACTTCAGATCCACATTAAAACAATACTCCTCTATTACTCCCCTAAAACCAATACATATTCAATGTAATAATATGACCTCATAGAGTAGTTCCAACATAATCAAGTTAATATTTTTATGTTAGAATTGGTTAAATCACCCACGGTTCACAAAACTATTCTCTACATTGCTTTGCAAAACAATACTTTACCTAGAGACAAAAAACCATATTATTTTTCTTCTTCCTTACGTATCCTAATAAATAATGATAACATCATCTCTTTTGAAGAAGAATATTTACCATCCCATCAACCAATACATACCCATATACATCCAATTATTATTTTTGATTAATGGAGTAAAGTGTGTGATTGTTTACAATGCATCAAAACTAAGCATATGTATTATAACATTTCTTAACACCATATGTTTTTAAAAAAAGGAAATATTCTATTTAACACTAATTAGAATTTTTAACAGTGTCACTCAAACAAGTATCAGGAAAAATTAATTTGAATATAATAATAAGGAAAAACATTGCAAAATATGCATGGTCATACATAACAACTTAAGTTACTACATCTTACTCATTAGACCTTGGATTCATGATATGGATAGTTTACCTTGCACAATGCATATTTGTCTCACGTATCATCACAATGGTGTAGTATATAGATTCCCATAAAATGATATGTCTATTAAATTTTTTGAAGTAATCCCATGCAACCATTTTTCCAGACTCTGATATACCACAAAAACCCATAAAACCTCTAATTCAAGCCATATCAATTGACTACATCCGTAATTATGAAATTGGGGAAAGAAACTAATGCAACTCCCACTCAACAAAAATATGTTACTTTGCACTTTGTAAATATATGGAAAATCATGCAAGTCCCCCAAAACCTTAGCCGCTAAGGAAAAAGGAAAAGAAATTTTGAGCAGGGTTCATTTTAATACCCCCTCCCAAAAAAATATTATAGAATGGGTGGCGAATCCGATGAAAAATCCATTCACAATGTAGGCGAAAGTGATAAAATGGGTTTTGCGATGGTGACGAAAGGAAGTTATTTTCCAAAAAATGGTGGACTGCTGGTTTTTTTACTAAAAGTATGAATGACTAGGAAAAAACAATGTTTGTGTTACCGGTTGGTAACACTTGCCAGTGTTACTGACCGGTAACACCAAAAAAGTGATGTCGGCTAGTAAAAATGGCAAGTGTTACCCACTGAAAAAACTTTTCAGTGTTACTATCCGGTAACACTTGTCAGTGTTGTCAACCAGTACCACTGAAAAAATGATGCCGACCAACAACACTGACAAGTGTTACCAGCCGACAACCCTTTTTAGTGTTACAAACTGACAAAACTTTGCAGTGTTATCGGACAACACTTTGCAGTGTTACCGGCCGGTAACACTAGAAGTGTTGTCGACCGGTAACACTGTCAGCCGGTAACATTTGCAAGTGTTGTCAGCCGGTAACACTGAAAAGTGTTGTCAGTCCAGTAACATTATGTGGTGTTTCCATCTAGTAGCGTGTGATTAGCATTGTCGATTGGTAACACAAATTAGTGTTGATGGTCGGTAGCAATGACACAATTGTTGATTAGTAACGTGTGTTTGGTGTCCCCAGATGGTAACATTGAAGTGCATATTTTCATTTAATATGACACATGTGGCATGCCTTCCTCATTTAATGCACTTTCCTTTCCTATATATATATAACCATCCCCATTCATTTTGTCTCATTTGCACCTGCAGGTTTCTATGAGATAGAGTTTTTCAGAGAGTTCCAGGCTTCTTGTCATCCGCTTTCCAATCTTCCACTATTAGGGTCGAAACTCGATCATCAAGATTCAAGGTGAAGGCACATCTGTCATCATATACTTGTATCTTAATAAATAATCTACAATTTGCAAACTGCTTCTTTTATCAAGCAATCAAGTTTCAACGTTTTTCAAGAATAATGGCCCCTAGGAAAAAAAACCATTAAACCAACTCCCTATGTTTACCGAAACATTTTATATCCCCAGTTGTTGCAACTGCTCCAAGACCCTCAAATATTTAGCCAATCCGGTTGGATTGTTAGCTCAGGGTTCCATGGTCTTATTTACATGCCCCAGTATCAGACAGAGCACACATTACTAAATAATTTAATACAAATGTATAATCATTCTGATGGCACATTCATAGTTCAATTACCCTCGCATGAATTTATCATCAAAATAACACCTAAAGACATTCATCATATAACAGGCCTGCCCCATCAAAACAAATTACTTGTAACCTCCAAATTCGTTCTTCTTGATGAGAATTTTTTTAGAGTCTCATTACAATCTCTCTGTTGAGGCTGAGGTAAATAATCCAGCCAAAAGAGGCATTAACTCTCAATCTATCAAAGACCCCTTTCTCCTGGCCATGGTGGAATTTTTCTAGTCCCATATCGTGTTACATGGAAGATACACTAACATTCCTCAGTGGGAAATGCACTACCTTCTTCAAACCATTTTGGCGTTAGATTCGATTGGTGCACATATCTAGCATCAAAGATTTGTTCTGATCTTGACAAGGCCAAACTCAATCCTATTGCAGTTATTTGTTCTTCTTGTTATGTTCTTGCTTTATATTATGAGGGTTTTTATGGACTCAAATCAACAGCTATTCCAAATTCTATTCATGAGAAGATGGAAAAACATGGAATGCCTATTGACCAATAGTTGGTGAGTATTTTGTTTTAAAAACATTTAATCTTGATTCCTTTCAAAAAAAAAAATCATTGTGAAATTAATTCTTGTATTGTAAATATGTAATGTATAATTCTATTTTGAACCAATGAATAGGTCAAAGAAAGTGAAACACTGGAACGTCGTCAGAAGGCAGTTCGCTTGCATAACTTTTTTGGGCCTGAGGGGTCTAGTGACAACAATACAATTGATGTCTCTGAGTCTGATGACTTTGTGGCTCAAGAGTCAAGACCAGAAAAATGGATGTGTGGTTCTTTGGATTCGTCGCGCTCATCCCAGTCCCATAGCAAGGAGAGAAGTAGAACGTGCTTTGCTTCTATCCAACAACAAAATCAAGGTTTTAAGTTTTACATACTACACAATGATCAATCGTTTCAATTTTATTTAATTATTTTACAGAGTAATGATATTGATAATCTGAATCTCTGATTTTCTACAATGTCATATTTCTAATTTCATTATCCTAATGTGTAGCCTTTTCTGGCATATCTGCATCGCCTCGGAGAGATTCTGCTCATGTTGTAGCAGACACCACATACATACCTGAGGGCCAGGCTGATTACGAAGAGATTCAGTCTGCTGCAGTAACTGACCCAGCATTTCAAGTTCTGGTACAAAGCAACTAAAAAATAGTGACTTAAACTTTATTTATATTAGTGTTTTGAATTTCTTTTACGAATTTATCAATATTTTTAAATTGTTTCGTAAAATTCAGGTTTTCCAATTTTTCGTAACAGGGCATGTGCCACCACCACCCTTCCACCCATTACCCACACCAAGATTTTGTTGACTACAGACAACATTCACAGTGTAAGAAATTCTTACTATTCGCTTGTTTGTCTTTTAATTTCAAAATTTTAACATATTGATTACTGATACTGGTAGTTAAATCTTATATTGTTAAAGTATATATGCTTATAGATATTTTTACAATCTGAAATTCATCCTTCAGAGCCATGCCCACTGCCACCACCTATGCTCTGAACTCCATCTCAACACAAAAGGAGTGCATCAGTTCCTGCCTAACCTCCCCTTCTGCCTCCATCATCTGCTTATGGTAGGGGGGAAAAGGCTTATGCTCCCTAACGCTGCAATGACTATGAGCAAGGGAACTTAGAATATGACAACATCTAATTTCCCCAGTTTTAATGTTGAGGGCATGCAGAGTGCCAGAGGCACTTCTGTTCTAAACAATATAGATATGGATGAGGAGTTTCTTGGGTTGGAAAACTATTATGGGATGCAAACATCAGGGAGGAATGTCGAGGATCTGATGTAATCTATTCGTAAGAAAATGCCACATTTGGTAGGATCTTCAGATCCTCCTTCCCCAACTGCGTAGGGAACAGATGATGATGCAAAGACCATATTTTCACTTGAGATCCTTGTGTCAGATAATTTTACAACCCTTGTCATGGAAAATGTTATTCCTGACCTCAAGGAGATGAAGATGTGGGAGATCAGAGTGAAAGCTATGATAAAAGAAATTAATGATAGATACCATAATTTTGAAAACAGAGAACAATTGTTTTCATTGGTTAAAAATCAACCATTGGTGATTGATAGTATTCTTTCTCAAGCACAAAAATGAAATGTAGTCACTGACAATGTCTACAATAAAGATGAAGTTTTGACAATAATTTTGAGCATATTGGCTAATTTGAATTAATGCAGTCATACTACAACAAGAATTGTGACAAAAATATTGTGACTATTGCTAATGCAGAGAAAGACTTGGTCTGTGGTAAGTTCTAATTTTTTGTAGATTGTTACATATATATAGTTATTCTTTATCTTATTCTAAATAATAATTATGTGATTTTTAATTACATTCAAAATACCAGAATTTGAGGATAGAGGTGCAGCTGTTAGAGGAGCACCTGAGAAAAGTGAAAGAGAGTGTCAAAGGGGCTATTGGTTTTAAAGAAAAACTTGTTCTGCTAAACAAGCAGAACAATAATTTGTAGAGGATTATCAAGGAGCATCATATGGATCCGGAAATTCTTATGAAGAAAAAAATTGATGAGGATCCTTCTATCCTTTCAGCAGGAGATGCAGCTAGGGAAGACAAATAAAATTTAGAAAACATTAAGGCTATGGAAAAGGAATTAGTAGAGTCTGGTGTAATCCAAGATAGTGAGAAAGTTGTAGTTGTTGTTGAATCTGGTCAAGGACAAGGGTCCACTTAACTTGAATTAAAACTTTTATCTATGTTACTATTGATGTATTCAGTATTTGACTATGACAAATACAATTTGAAAACATTATCTTTATGAGAAATTGTTGATCTTTTTATTATGAGATCTCATGTGAAATGGTTTATTATCTTTATGTGAAACAGTTGATAAATAGTACACATGGATTCTAGAATTTAGTTTCAAATATGTTTTTGATTATTCCTAATAATCACAATGTTATATAACATATTGGATTATAATATTTTAATGAACAATTGTGCTTGTGGAATTGTGATAGTGATATTGGATTATAATTGGAATTTGAAAACATTATCTTTATGTGAAATTGTTATTTGTTGATCTGTTTATTTCTGTCATGGGTGTTGTCGAATGAAAACTCTAGTCGTTTATTTTTTCAAGCTTCTACAATATTAGAATAGTACACATTGATTAGGGAATATGGATTTACATTCTTCAATTTAGTTTCAAAAATGTATGAACTCAATAATTAAAACTTTTTTCTTGAAATTTGCATGTGCATGTTGTTGTCAATATTTATAATTGTCAATTGATTCTTGAATCTCTATTCTTGATTCCTCATGTAAAGATTATCTCCAATAATGATGGATCAAGTGATGTATTCGTAGACTACCATGTTTTTTTATTAATCCTAATAATCATGATGTTGTTACTTGTATATCATATATGGATTATAATTTATAAGATATTTGCCAACAATTGTGCATGTGGAATTGAAAGTGAGAAATCAGCTTATGAACATACTTTATTAGTAATGAACTTTAATATTATTACATCATCCAATTTACATATTGCACAAATATGAACTATCTACCATTTTTTATTTGCAAAGTTCAAACATTATTAAATATATAGAAGGGATTAAACAATTTCCAAACATTATATGCCCAATATATGTGAATGAAAAAATATCAAGTAATAATTTATATTTCATAAAATGAATACAATCAACTATCTGGTAACTGGAACAACTCTATCCTAGATGGTCCTTCATCACTTCTTATATCTAGTGTAGTTTCTTGTCTAGCAGAGTCCAAGTCAATTTCACCATTATTAGAGACTTCATTGTTCACTAACTGATTAACAACTCTGCGGTCTACAAGAGATGTCCATGTAGCAAGTGCTCTTTCATATGGAAATGTGTCCACCCTATATCTTGAAACATAAATTCTCAAACAAGTTTCCAAATTCTTGTCCAATCTGTTGAAAAGTTTTGATTTGACAAACGAAAGTGCACTAAATACCCTTTCATCTTCAACAGACCCAAGAATCATTGTCTGTATGAGTTCATATAGTTTGAAGTATTCACTTATAGTTTCTCTCAGAATGTTGCTCTGATACATCCTTCTCCACAATAGCATGAAAACTCCCATTTATGTTGGGTCATCTATAAGCTTATATTGATCAGACATTGTAAATCCAAAATGTTGTGACTGGGATATGAGTAATTTTCTATCTAATATACCATTTAATTCCCCTCCATCAACATGTGAAGATTTGCAAAACTATTCCATAAGTGCAACCATGGATTTCCCAAATTTTGTATTTCTTTGTTCTTCATCAATCATCGAGTTCCAGAAAATGGGATTTACAACTCCCATCACCTCCAGCAGATCACTATTTTTAAAAGCTCTCTCTGATCTCAGAAGATAATGTTTCAGATATTTTCATCATATTTTTACGTACATCAAAAACTGTAGCATCAAAAAGATAGCTTGTGACATGTACTTCCTCAAGTTCAAAACCTGCTACATAAGGATCTTTGTATAAAGTGTGCATTTTAATATTTTTCCCATCAACATAAATACAAATATGACCACTGATATTGAACTTTAAATAGTTGTTTGGATATTTGGTGTCTTTCAAAACCTTGAAGCTACTAAAAACTAGCTTTTGAATCCAATCTTGGGTGATATACAAGGTATCTAAAATCAGACATACTTGCCTTTTTAATTTTAGAAAATCAACAATGTATATGGACCGTTCCTAAGCATGTTTCACCAATCTGTTTATTTCCTTCAACATTGGAAAAATACCACATAAAGTTAATAATGTCTCTATATCAGTCAAGTGATACAACAGATCTTTAGCATTGTCCACTTGTCTTCGATGCTTGAACATATACCATGCTAAGGACTTGTATTCCTCAAAAATCCTGCAAGCTGGTTCATACAATGATATCCATCTTGTGTCAACATATTTTAGCAATTTTTTACCATTTGTTATTCCAACAAAAATATTTGAAACTCTAGAAATGTTTTAGGACTGCTTGACATATATGAATGCAATTCTAGTATTAGCTCCTCCACCTTAGCAACATTTTCAAAATTACTTACAATCTTGTAAGCCAAATTCATTCGGTGAGCCATACAGTGAATAGGTATCATGTAAGGGGATACTCTTGTTTGCAGATGGATACAAAGTCTAGTTTTGTGACCTTGCATGATAGAAGCACCATCAGCTCCTACACAAATCAACTTTGCAGAGATGGAATGATCATCCATACCATCTATTTCCTTCAAATTTTTAATAACAAGTTTGCAGATGTTCTCAGCATTGCAGTTCTCTATCATTTTGTGCATATTTAGTAGATGATTTTCCCTAAAATGGTTACTGAAACTGAAAGTGTAGACATGCATGCACACCCAAGATGTATTATCTACTGTTGTGACCTCATCAAGTGACAAAGCGATAAAATTTGCATTTTTTACCTTCTCTCTCAAATCAGTGATTTCTATTTCTCCCATACACTTTTCCATCTCCCATGCACTAGTATCTGACCAGTGTGTTGTTGGAATATTTGGAAATCCATTAGATTGATACAATGTCTTATAATCAATCAGATCTGAAATTGGTCTGCCATTTTTTAAAATGTGAAATATTGTTCTTGAATTGAATGAGTTTTTCCTAAAGACTTACATCAGTAGCTTTTTCAAATCTAGCCTTTATAGTTCCACCTTTCTCAACAAGGTCCTGAAGATGTTTATGATGATTATCATATTCTACAGCATATCTCATATGCAAACAATCTTCCTCAGTTTTCCATCTAGTTGTTTTTATAACTGTTCCATCATCTTGCTTTTTAGACTCGTATATCTTCCCACAATGCTTCTCTATTGTATCCAACTTCAATTGCATTTTGTGGTCTCTACCAAGTTTCCAACTATAGATAGTACATCTACATTCTATAGGAGTATCAGTATTGTTCTCAGGTTCAACAGGTTCAATGAATGGATATTTGGTTGACCATTTAAATTTATAAGTCCTTCCTATAGTCCACTTCCCACTCTTATGTTTCTGATGTGAGTTTCTGGAATGTTTATCAGATGTTTGATTTGGACGGGAAATGGGATTATCAGTACTATCAATTTGAATTGGATTACTTTGGTGATTGGAAATTTCATCTAGAGTAAGGTCACTGCTAGGGTTTTCTGCATTTGAGAGAAATTGGTTTGCTTACAGCTTCCCTAAGTAAATCAAAAAATTAAAGTAACATTATCATAGTAGAAATTGGTTTGCTTACCTCTCACCACTGGGGTTACTTCTGGCTAACTGAAATATTTTGAAATGTCCATACTGTGTTTTCTTTTTCCTTAAAGTTGAGTTCTTTTCTCATTTGTAACAAGGGCCATCACGATCAAATGGATGATTTTGAAGTCTGCACATGTGACAAAAACATAGAACTTTCAAATACTGACGACAATAAATCTTTACCCAAACACAAGCCAACACAACTTAAGAATGATAGATGACAACACAATCAAACACTCAAATGATAAAGGAATATGCAGGAAGGTTGCATAACATAGAGTTACCGGTCGGCAATATAAGATAACTGGTAACACATATTGTTACCGGCCGACAACACATATATATGTTACTGGTCGGTAACACATATATATGTTACCGGGACAACGGCGACACATATATATGTTACTGGACGGTAACAACATATATCTATTACCAGTCCGACAACAATATATATGTTACCACTTGGTAACATCATATATCTGTTACCAATCAGACAAATATATATTTTTTTCGTTCAGTAACACATATATTTGTTACCGGCCTGTAACACTGATACATGTTGTCTGACCGGTAACACTTGCACATTTGACTTGTTGGCTTGTAACACTGATACATTTCACTTACCTCTTGAGTCTCTCACTTTTTCCTAGAATCCTTCGGCTTGTGGTCTTATACTTTCAGTATTATTCACACGCTTAGAATGTAAAAAATAGGACTATACTATGGTAAATTAATCCTATATATATTAGAATGTTATAACATGAAGACGAATTTACTAACTTTAGTTCACCCTTGGTAGAAATACATAGGCGAAATTATATTCAAATGTTTTTAGGTCCCGTAAAATTTTGGCGAATGCACTACCGTATGGTAGTAAAAAATTCACTAGATTCAAAATTCAAAATCTCTTTTTGAGGGATGGTTCTTCTTACACTAAATTATTAGAAAAAATTTTACCTCCTACCATGACCACGCTACAACAATATGTGTTGGGCCAGTATGCACAAAAATGAGGTTCAAAGAATTTTTTTTAGGAAAGATAAAACTAGGCATCATCGATCTTATCAAAGTAAATGAAAGTAAACAAATGTGAAGACTCGGAGTTAATGAGGCTACAACACATGATATAACATCTTGGATATATTATGGATACCTAACCACCCATAATCATTTCTTTCAAAAAAAATTATTAGGAGCACCTATGGGGTTTGTCAAATTCTCCAAAATTCATGAGAAATAAGAAAATAACATTACATCATGAGAATAATTGCATCTCGACTATATTGACATCAGCACCTCTCTTTATATCAATAAAATCGATCAATTTTCTAATGATATATCCTTTTGAGAATTATTGGGAAAATATGTGGATCTCCCTCCCTTACATCCCAAGAAAATATTTCCCATTAATATGAATGGTCATGTAAAATTTGGTGAATACAAGGAATTAGATATAAAGGTGGAGATCAATCTAAATGGTCCTAGTGTGCTTCCTACGATGAAATGTTTGGAATATAATTACATGTTAATAAGAAATACCACTACAAATTTTAATTTTTGGTATTGAACAAGACCCTAAGATCATACTACTCAGTGTACTATTAGATGGTGATGAAAATAAGATGATATAAACTACATTAAAAAAAATCTTGACTTTTTTGTTTGGTCTTAGAAGGAAATTCTAAGATTAGATCTGAAGGTCACATTAAAAAAACATCATTTTATATCCCATTGTAAACTCAATCAAACAAAATATTGAAAAATGAATCCTAAGGTAACCTTACTAGCCAAAGATGAACTCCAAAAGCTACTAGATGTAAGTTTCATAAAACTCATCAATTATCTCTAATTTGAATCTAGCATTTATCTTGTTTCTAAACTCAATGGTCATATTCAGATATGCAAAAACTTTCATGACCTATATAAGGTGTGCCCAAAATATTTTTAAAAAAAATCCCAACATAGATACGATTCTTGACTCCATAGTAAAACACGAGACACTTTCATTTATGGGTGGGTTTGTATGATATAACCAAATTTATACACATAAATTTTGTAATTAAATACTTGATAATATTTTTTAGCTTATATTCCTAAATCGTGACTTGCACCCATAAACAAAGCTTAAACAAATTATTCCACTCTCTCCTAAGGCTTATAAATACTCCCAATTCTTATAATGTCCCACTAATATATCTACTTGAATGATATCATTTCTCATAGAGATCCTGTATATCATGTTATACATCTTTAATATTCCCACTTTATAACATATTATCTCCCTATACACTAACATCTAGGTTGGAAAGAATTGTTAAACATTATTTCCTTCTTCAATGATTTTGTTTGCAAATGGAATAACGATAAATTTTTCTTATGATTATCTTATTGCCAATTTCTTGTTGTCCTTAGTAAAAATATCACATCATGTGGAATGGTATAAAAAGATATACATACCCATTTACTCACCTAACATTCTTAAGATCTCCTCTAGAAAATGTTTATCAAGTCTTAAGAAAGCATGCCCTAATCTTCCCTAAATCAAGAGAAAACATTAGGAGGAAATTCTATACAAGTCCAAAGCACTCTAAACTATGTTAAGAGAAGAACAAGAAATTTCCAAAAACATCTCAAGAAAAAAATCAAGCACTATCTAGTATCTACACTCCAAAGGGCACTTCAATATTTTACAATCTCTCTATTATGACACTCTATTTTTGAAATATATTTAGCACTCAGTAAGGGTATATATAAAGTATACCTAGTTATCTCGATATTAGTGTTAATGATTAAGGTAAAACATAGGGGAGGGGAACTCTATACCTGCATTAAATCTTGCACGAACACTGGAAGAACTACACGTAAACACTCAAATTTGGTTACTTAACCTTTGGAAATGAAAAGTTTGGATTTGTTCCTATACTTATATTTATGCTCACATTCTAATCAAAATTGATATATCCTTCTTTTTCCTACATGACTTGCTAATCTCTACACATTAGTCTATCGCTCATTCATGTAATCTTTATCATCCAAAACACTAATTTATCCTTATGCATATTTACTATAATTTGGATCTTTCATTATAAGGTCCCTGCATAGGCCCATCCAATATATGAACAAGTTATAATATGGTGTGGGTCAACCTATACAATCCTTTCCCCCACCCATTAATGACACTTTTCTTAATTTAAATATATTATTGTGTCATGTCATCTTCCCTAGGTTCACCTTAATGTGCCATCTAGCATATAAAATCCTATATAAACAAGTCAAATGCACTTCATAACTCATTGGCATTTTTAAGCACCCCTATTACAAAATATCAACACTAACAAACTTGAGAATCTCCTAAATATTTCTAAAGTAGATGCACATATTTTTAGATCCACAACTACATAAGTCCTAAACACTTAAACAAAATTCAAGAGTCTAACTTCCTCCATTACCAAGCATTTAAAGGTACTAGAGCTATGTATTAAAAATAAGCAAATCACTCCAAGAATTGTAAAAGGAATTAAGGGACATAGGGAATCAATTTTATCATCCTAAGCATATCACGCTACACTACTACCATGTTGGGTACATCTCTACCCTATATATAATTACATTTTCTATTTTTGTGTCAAGAGATATAGACTAAACATAGGGCATTATCTTAGATTGTATATAAAATTTACACCAACACTATGAGAACGACATGAGGTTTTCTCCCACTCAAGGGGATGTAGTGTAGAACACATATTGGCTCAATAAAGGTTGATCACCATGGTCATTCTTAGTGAAAATTTTAGTGGTGAATATTCGTAATTTGAAAAATATTCCATATTTGGAAAATCTGAAAAGGTAAATTTTTTAGAGTACGACAGTGTACCTTTCACCTAAATTTTCCAGCATAAAACTTTTAGCGGTAGGCTTCCCCTACTGTTAAAAATTCCCATATAAAAGGGTGTAGTTTACCAGGTACCCAAAGTATAATCGAGTAAGATTTGTCTGATGCTAGAAAATGAGTTCAATATGTGCGACAAGAAGTGTTAGATGCATGCTAAGGATTTGGAGATGCGCGAAAGGAAAATGTAGATGCACAACAAAATATGTTCTGCTTGTCACTCATCCGATGATTTTTTCTTTTCCCATTAAGAAGGAAATACAAATGCTAGATGACTCAATGGAGGTTTTCCATAAGAGCCAAAAGGAAACTAAAATATCTCAAAAATAAATATTGTTCAAGTATTATGGTATCTCTACAACTTCCACTAGCACCCATAATACCACTGGAATCAATCAGAATACAAACTATGTGGAAGGTACTATTGATGTGGACATGGCTTGAGAAAAATCTCAACAAATTGATACCTATGATGACAACATGTCAGAATTTGAAGATACTACTCTTCCTCTAAACAATCAACTAGGCTCATCAACATTGGACAAAAATCGGATTGAGATGAAACTAGGAGAGGATCAAGATATCTCAAATACTCAACAAATTCTAACACCAATTTCAATTGAAAAGTATGTTTCATGAAAGAGGAAACAAGATGATCGATTTATTCCTAAAAAATTTGGTCGCAAAACTTTGAAAGAAAATAATATTATGTGGGACACTTGGTAGGACATATAATTTTGAGTGGGATTCAAATTTTCCTTTTATCAAACCAGTAGATCTAACTAATTATGAAGATATCCCAACTAAAATATACATTTACAATATGTTCCTTGAAACTAGGAAAGTAACAAAAAATGCAACTGAAGTTAGACATAATTGAAAAAAAATGTGGGAAATAATATGTGTCTATACAGTAGGAGGAAGACCAGATAATAAAAACAAATAGATGGAAAAGTGAAAAATAATGTATGCATGTTAGATACACATTAGAGTATGAATCTGATTAGAAAAGACACAAACATCTTGTGGAAAGTGGAACAATCACATCACAAATTGGAAATGTGATTCAATCAAACTTACATGCTCAAAGCATACAATTCTCTATCATATTGAACATCCTTAAGTAGGGAAGACCTATTTTTTATTTCATTGATTTTAATTTTTTATTTCAACATAGTGGAATGCACAACATTACTCAAACACATTGGTCAGACAACAGTGCATGGGAAAGGGCTAAATTTCTTGTAATGATTCAAAAGGAAGATTTGAAAGAGAGGGTGAAAAATGCAAAGTTTATATCACTATCAATTAATGAGGGGTAACAACAATTGACAACATGTCATGGGTATGCATCCATATTTATACTTTTGAAAATCATATAAGGAAACCATATTTTTTAGTTATACAAAAAATGGTGGAAATTTGCAATGTTTTAAAACCCATATAAAATAATTCTTACCAATTTGAAAGATATTGCTAGCATGAATGAATATGAAATCGCTACAAATTTGGTATGTATTGGTGTTTATGGTGCATCAGTTATGCAGGGTCATCAAACTAAGCTTTGTGTTTGATTGCAAACAATAGTAGGCCTTTATATGCTTGCAATTTATTGTATGGCTCATAAAATGAATCTAGCATTATAAAATAGTTAGAAATTTTGAAAATGTTGCAAGAGTAGAAGACCTTATCCGAGAACTGCATTCCCATATGTCAAGCAGTCCAAAACTATTTCTCGAGTTTCAAAAATTTGTAATTGGAATTACTAATGGTAAAAATCTTCTCAAGGATTTCGATACAAGATGTATTTCTTGGTACAAACTTGCATGCAGAATTAGTGAGGAGTATCCATATTTGGTTGGTTTCATGCATAAATATCGTAATGAAGTTTACAAAGCTAAGGATTTTTTGTTCCATTTAACATATATGGAAACATTACTTCAATTGGTTGGCATTCTACTTGAAAGCACCCTAAAACTTTACAAATCAAATTGCATGACTAAGGAAGGCTAACACCATTCCCACCTCTAGTCAAGGATCTAAGTATAGGAATGTAAAATTAATAAAGAAGCTTAAAGGAATGCTTAACTAACATGAATACAATTCAAAATCTAACTAATCATGCCTACTAATATGCTCAATTACCTAACATAAGCCTAAATAGACCTAAGAGGGCAATCAAATGGGTATGGTTGCTACTCCAAACCAGGTGAAATGGCCTCTCCAAATGACTACATGGTCATTTTGGATATCCATCTACCAACCTCATTGAAGGCTTTAGGCAAGGATAGAACTTGGCTATAAATCATATTTCTTATATGAGATGCAAATCAAAGCATGGTGTAAAGTATTAAGGTATGAGGTGAGTCCTTATTTACAGTTTTCCATTTGGGGAAAACTTGTATTTTGACGCATGTGGGACTAAAAGCCCAAATTAGATTAGAATTTATAATCATGATTAAGATTTTCTAATCACAATTAGTGAATTACCAAGTGATTAAGATGTGTGGAGCCTTAACCAACCACTTAGGGTCAACTAGGGAGGCTAGGTTAAGATTTTAAAGCTTGTTGAGACGTGGAGAGAAGTGGGGTATATTTGACGAAAACAAGGGGGAAAATGGGCTTAATTAGCTAATAATCACTAATTGTCTATTTTAAAGAGAATTTTGACTTATGATTCATCGTAAAGTGACATCCTGAATGCAAAAAGAGGTTTGGTGATTAAAAAAATGCTTGTTAATTGACCAAAGTGGTAATAAACATTAGTTAATTAGCAGAAATCATTAATTATAATGTAACTGGTAAGAATGAGAGTGATTTGTGTGCGTTTGGAAATAATATTGAAAAATTCGAATTTAGGTGTCTACATTTGCCCCTATTTGAGGTGAAGTTAGTGACTTCACTTCAAATATAGTAGACAACCATAAACAGGTAAATTTTTGAAGAAAAATTAGTAAGATGAAGGATTCCCCCTTGAGTGTCGATGGGATGATAGAAGAAGTCAATCAACGATCGAAAATATGATCAAAATGGCTAAAGGAAATAAGATAAAACATGGGCACGAAATATTCGGTTGTTTAGAAGAAATGAGGATAGGGATAAACATGGTTGTTTATTTCCCCAGGTGATTTGGAAGAAAAATTATGAGTGATAATAAATGATAATGGAGAAGAAATCATAATGGAAAATATAGGACAAGCCCAATCTTTTCATCCAATCCTTCAATAAGCAACTATGTTTATCATTTTTCCCCTAGATCTACATCATTGGCCTTTATTGAAATAAACAAAAGTGTAAGATAACATGAAAATCTAAATTACTAACGTTTGTTCATTTCTAAAAATACGGAACTCCATGCATCATACATAATGCAATGCAATACAAGAAAAGTAAAATGATGCTTAACTGTTGGTGCAAATCAACAACACCCTTGGATGCTGATTAGATTTCTAGTTTGACATTTTGGACATCCAGTGTGATTACACAACATTGAATATCTTTCCCCAAGTGTGGGGCTTGTAAAGATGGGAAAAAAATCTCTAGGTTAGAGGCTGGTTCCTCAACTCCTCTGATCAGGTGTATTACTTGCAAGTTGCAGAGGTTTTAAACTCAAAATCCTACTCTAAATTCCAAGGGGACAGAGATAGAGAATGCAAAATAAATAAAAAAAGAAATAAAACTAAGACTAATGAGGTGATACACCAAAGGAGTGGTGAACATTCTTTACTTCTATAAATTGACACAGATCATAGAAATGCAACAAAACATCATGCACAAGCTGATAAAATGTAATGAAAGGTCAGAAATGAAGCAAACAACACAAACAAAGGATTGGAACTCATTCACAGAGCTTGCATTATCATTTCCAATATCAAAAACACATGCATTACAACATCTGAGAGGCAGAAAAACATGTTACAGTCTTGGAAGAGGTTTGATATTCCACAAAATCACTTTTCAAGGTGAAAAGGGAGCCTGCAAAACATAAAAAAATGTCCAACCCTTCAAAAATGAGCCAAATCTGGCTTTTAACAATGCAAGAACCGAGCCCAGGAGAGAGAAATGTGGGAAAACGTGGGAGGAGCTTCAACCACCAGACCAAAATGTAATAAAAAAGCATGGGCATCCTTACAGGTCCATTCCCTGACATTTTTCACCATGCTAGGAGAGAATGTGAGCCATTCTTCATTAAAAATGGTGGTTGAAACGTCATTTCTGTTGATTACCACATGCCAGAGGCATTTTTTCAATTTTCTCTCTCTAAACTCCATTAAAATACAAAATTGGGCCTAGAATCATGTAGATAATTTCACCAGATTTCTATTGATATAAAGAACAGTGAAAAACCGAGCTCTGGATCGAAAGTTATGGCCGTTTGAAAATTTAGGGCAAAACAGGGCCAAAACGGGTTGGCGGGCCAAAATTTTCAAAATTTTCCCACTTTTTTACATTTGGGAAAAATTTCCCAAAAATCTCCATGCTCCACCACTCCTAGTGCCACGTGGCATGATTCTGATTAGACGCGGGCCTTCTGCGCTTCATTTTCCACCGTTTTGGCCATTGGAAAATTTTCCAAAAAATCTCCGTCTGGCTGGATGACCTGAGGACACGTGGCAAGATGTGATTCGCTGCGGGAATCTTCTTTTAAATTTTTCGTCACTGTTGACCATTTTCCTTGACTTGGACACATGGCAAAACCCTATTGGATGCCGGGGGGGCTTTCCCTACCATTTTTACCTTGCGGGCCTGCCTTTTGCATTTTTTGCCGCCACATGGACACGTGGCACGATCCCATTGGCTCGCGTTTGGGGGGCAAGATCTTTTCCTTTGAAAATTTTCTTTGATTTTGCTTTGGAAAAAAATTCCCAACTTTTCCCCCATGCTCCACTGGTCTTGGGACACGTGGCGAGCTCCTATTAGACGCAGGCCTTGGGGTGCAAAACATTTCTCTTTGCGCTAACCTTTGAGAAAAATTCCCAATCTTCTCCCGCCACGGCCGAAGCTCCGACGCCCCTTGAAAAGACACGTGGCGAGCATCTGATTCGCTCGCGGGCCTTCGGGCCAAATATTTCTCCTTTCCCCTAACCAAAACACTTCACCAAATTTTCAATTTTATCTCTGCCCTCTGCCACTCCTTTGCCCTGGGACACATGGCATAACGTGATTGGGCGCGGGCATTTCTTTGGAGATTTTTCCATGGTGCCAACACTTAGGAAATTTTCCTAATTTCTTCCCCCTGGACACGTGGCAGCGATCCAATTCATCGGTGGGCCTGTGGGGTGAAAAATTCCTTTTGAAAACTTGCCAAACACTTGGTAAAAATTCCAAGTTTACCTCCGCCTCCGCCCTTCCGAGGACACGTGGCCTCACCTTATTGGCTGCGGGCTTGTCCAGGGGAAAATTTCCCACAAAAACTCCACCGAGCCATAACTTCAAAAATACATGGAGTTAGGAGGAAAAACTTTACCTTTCTGGAAAGCTGAGAAAAATCTCTATCCAATGGTGCCATTTCCAGAAGGTCTTGAGTGCCTGAAAAGCAAAAAATTATGACTGAGGCACAAGAGAGGGAAGAATGAAGGGAGTTAGCCACAAAATGTGCAAGGGGCTCATTTTGGATAACAATTTTGGTGACTCAGAGGGGTCATCTGCCTGCTGGATGAAGTTACCAGTTGCCTGAAACAATCCATTGGGCATGGAGTCATTAAATTCTCTGCTTGGTACCCCAACTGATTAGAACACTGCAAGGAGGAAGATGGAAGGTAGAACACCATTTGATGGAGCAAGGCCTGCAAAACACATTTCCTGGAACAACAAGCTTGTGCCAAAGCACTTAGGGAAAGCAAAGCTAATCTACAACAAAACAATGTGCATAAGCACTTGGAGGAATGAAAACCTAAGCTAATATGTACAAGGTGGAGAATTTCCTTCAGTAGCAATGCTTCAGATGGATTCCATTGACTGGAATCTGCAATTCTTCACCATCCAATGTAGACAATTGGAAGGCATTGTTGTCCTTACACTTTGTGACCATGTATGGGCCACTCCAAATGGCATCAAATTTTGAATGCCTCCCTGGTTTTGCTCTGTCTGCATCCCATTTTAACACTAGATCTCCAACTTGGAAAGATCTATCCTTGGCCTTTCTATCAAAGGTCTTCTTTATCAAAGCTTGATCCTTCTCCATTGCTTGGGATGCCTGATTTCTAATTTCTTGGAGCTCCATCAATTCTGCATATCTAACCTCCATGGGTATCAAACTCCAACAACTCCAACTGTTTCATGAGTTCCAATGTTGGCAACTCAAGTGACATGGGCAAAATTGCCTCTCTTCCATAAACAAGCTTGAATGGAGAGTTACCTATAGATCTCTTGGGAGTTATCCTATCAGCCCATAAGGCTGATTTCAACTTAGTATGCCAAGACCTCTGATTTTCATCAAGAGTCCTCCTAATGATCCTTAACAAGTTCTTGTTTGTAGATTCAGCTTGGCCATTACCCTGAGGGTAATAATTTGATGAAGTGCTTAGGTAGATCCCATTCTTGACAGCCCATTTAGTTACCTTGGACCCAATGAATGCCAATGCATTATCTGATATTATTGTAGCAGGTATGCCAAATCTGGTTGTTATTCCCTCATAGAAGTCCAGGATGCTAGATTCATTTGCTTCCTTGAGTGCTACTGCTTCAGTCCATTTGGTGAAGTAATATGTTGCTGTTAGAATCCATTTGTGTCCTTGGCTTGAATTTGGATTAATGACTCCAATGAAGTCCAAACCCCATTACATGAATGGCTGGTCAACTGAAATTGGATGCAATGGAAGGGCAGCTAGCCTCTCCTTACCCGTGAAGAATGCACAATTCTTGCACCTCTTGATCCATGCATAACAATCACTGAAAATCTTGGGCCAATAATAGCCAGCCCTCATGATCTTCAGAGCTGTCACTCTTGGTGCAAAATGACCACCAGCTGATCCACCATGGAACTCTTCCAACACCTTGTGAATCTGATTTGTACCAATGCATCTCAGCAGCACTCCATTCACATCCCTTTTGAACAAAACACCATCAACAAGGGCATATGGGACAGCCTGCAATCTGAAGTGTCTCCTTTTGGTCTTGTTCATCTCTGGAGGGAATAGACCTATGCTTAGGAAGTGCATTATGTCTTGGGTCCAGCAAGGAGTGAGGACACCATCATTTTCCTTTTGAGTGCTTCCTTTGCTCATGGATGTCTTGCAACGCCAAAACAACCTCCTTCTCATTGCATGCTTCCTTGTGTTTATTCAAGACCAACTGCTCACACAATCCTTTTCCTCTAACCAACTTGGTGACTTTGATCTCAATGTCATACTCCATGACACGAGTAATCCAACCTGCTCTCTTTTCATTCAGGTCTTTGTTGAGGAGGAAGTCTTTAACTCCCACATGAGAAACCAACAATTGAACCTTGTTGTTTGAAACTAGATGCTTGAATTTCTTCAAGCTCCTGATTACTGCAAGAACATGCTTCTCAATGAAAGAATACCTCACCTCATAGTCCTCCAGGATTTGGCTGAAGAAAGCAATTGGCTGCTCATCATTGTCTTTGTTCTGCTGTACCAAGATTGCAGAAATAGTATCATCACCCCCAAATGCATAGAGGATGAAATCCTTGGAGAAATCCGGGTTAATGAGAGTTGGGGCTTGAGAGATGGCTTCTTTGATTGCTTCAAAACTTTCCTTGCCTTCTGTTGTCCATTTGAAAGCTATGCTTTTCTTTAACATCTTGGTGATAGGCTTGACTAGGGCTGCAAAATTTGGGACAAACCTCGAACAAAATTTATTCTCCCCAAGAAACTTTGAAGGGCCTTCTTGTGGCTTGGCAATGGTAGTGCTCTTATGGCTTCAACTCTTTCTAGATCAATTGCTAATCCTTCTTTGGAGACAATGTGGCCAAGGAGCTTTCCTTCATGGGCTAGAAAAATACACTTTTTAGGATTCAAGGATACCCCAAATCTTCTGCACCTTTGGAACACTTGTCTCAAATGAAAGAGATGGTCTGCTGCATTTTTTGAAAAAACAGTGATATCATCAAGATATATCAGCACCATGTTGTTAATCAAATCCTTGAACGCCATGTCCATTGCCCTTTGGAAAGTAGCTCCAGCGTTGGACAACCCAAATGGCATTTTCCTGTATGCATAAGTTCCCCATTTGGTTGTAAAGGATGTCTTGAACTGATCCTCTTCTTTCACCATAATCTGATTGTACCCTGAATAGCCATCAAGTAATGAAAACCTCTCAGAGCCGGCAACAACTTGTAAAATCTACTCCATAGAAGGAAGTGGATAATGATCCTTGAGAGATGCTCTATTCAAATCTCTGAAGTCAACACACAATCTGATTTCTCCACTCTTTTTTCTAACTGGAACCAAGTTGGCCACCCAACTAGAATGCTTGATAGGGAATATGATACTTGACTCTATCAACTTATTCAATTCTTTTCTCATGAGAGGCTCCATGTGTGGATTGACTGGCCTTTGTTTCTGCCTGACGGGTTTAGTACTTGGATCCAATTCAATGGTGTGTTGAGCTAACTCAAGATTGAAACCTTTCAAATCTTCATAGCTCCAAGCAAACACATCAGGGAATTCTTGACAAAGTTGTATGAACTCATACCTTTCTTGCTCAGTTGTCACTTTACCAACTTGGAGTGATTTGCCTTCTTCCACCAAGATGGACACTGAATCTTCTCCCTTGACTTGGATGTTTGCTTTCTCCTTCCTAAACTGATCATTAGGATTGAAAATGGACTCCAAAGTAATAAGTCCCTTTGGTAGTTTGTTGGTTCTCAGCTGTACCACTTGGTCACCATACTGTTGCTTCCAACTTTTCCTGATTTTTAGCTGAGAACTCAGCCTCTTCTTGCAAGAAATGGATGATTTGTTGATCATTTTCAAACACTTGCCAACTTACATTGTTGTCTGGCACTGAAGGCCTTACAATCACATGGATGTTTGGTTGTACCTTGTCTTTTTGGATGCTTTCAACAACATCAAAGGCTGCTCCAACTGCTGCAAGCCTGTCAGCAGCTTGGTTCTCTTTTCTAGGAATGGATTTGATGCCAAAGCCCTCAAAATATTCAATGAGGTCCCACACCCTATTTTTGTAGCACTTGAGCAGATCATTCTTGGCAGCATGCTGCCCCTTAACTTGGTTGACAATCAACTCACTGTCACCAAAGACTTGCAAGTTCTTTATTCCTTCTTTTGATTGACCAATGTAATCCTTGTATCAAAGCTTCATATTCAGCAGTGTTATTAGAGCATGCAAACTGAAATCTAAAAGCTGAATAATACTTAACTCCTTGAGGTGAAACAAGCATAGCTCCCCCTCCTGCACCTTGTCTACTCCTTGATCCATCAAAAAAACAACTGCCATACCTCATTATCATCCTTGTGGTCTGGTTTGGTGATGCTAGGAATAGGCTGATTTTCTTCATGCATGCAATAGACTCCTAGCTCAGATTCTTCTATTTCTTGATAAGGATCAAAAGCATGTACCTTGCTTGCCCATTCATCAAGGGTCAGATCTGGGATGCTTCCAACCTTGGTGTCAGCTTCATCAGTGCTTGGATAATCTTCTTGATCAAACGCTGAACAATTGGTATTGATTTGGCTTGGAGTGTGAGGCTCAATGTGAAAGTTTGCAATAGGTTCAGATCTGATTGTGGCCTTGGTTCCATATCTTGTTCTGAACAACATGTGTGACCAATCAGCAGATAAGTACCCTCCAATCTTGGCTATGAAATCCCTTGACAAACATAGGGCAAAGAGTGGTGGAAGGTCTATTACCGAGACATCTTGCAAAACAACAACGTTGGGGCATGCATGCAAAGTAAGACTCAAGTTTTTGATCACTCCAACCATTGTTACTACTGTCCCATCCAATTGCACTACCCCTTTGGATATGACTTCATATTGAAGCCCCAACTGATCAGCTATTTTCTTGGGCATTACTGAACTACTTGCTCCTGGAATCAATCATGCAATTGTGTACTAATTGGTTTCCAATGATCAATGAAACATAGAATGGAGGGGGCTTCAACATTTTACCTTGCTTTCCTCCATGATTCCCCTCAGGCTGGGTAGCATTTGTGAGTACCTTCTCTTGCATTTGGACCTACTGATTTGAAGTTGACCAGTCCTTCATGGATAGCTTGTAGCAAATCTCTTTGGCCTGGGATGGATAGTGATTCCCACATTGATATGTTTACATTTGTCTTCTTCATCTGATCAATGATGTTGAATGGAGATGAAGCATCTCTCTATTGTCCCTTGGCCTGCACATTCATTCCTTGCACATGGGCAGCAACAACTGGCATTTGAGTTGGCCTAGGAGCTGTTTTAGGCAGTCCTTGCGTGTTTGGAACTGCATTTTGTTTGCCAATAATTTGTGGAGTGGTAGAAGGTTGTGAATTACTTGGAGCCAATGGCTTGTTCTTCACCCAAATTTCTCCTTTTTGACCTTGTGTTGGCTGCAACACTTTGGGAGATTGTTTGATTCATGCCACAAAAATCTTCTACCTGCCAGTTTACAAGTGTGGTATCATTTGGAGCTGATTGTTGCTGGAATGTTTCTTGTTGTTGGTTATTTCCTTGACTCCCTTCACCCTCCACACCAGTATGTTGTCACCATTAATGCTTGATTTAAGGCACCGTTGAAGCACATAGACTGGTTGTGAGGTTCATTGCATGGGAAACACCAATCATACTCTTGAGCTATGTTGTTTTGCACTGGCACTATTGCTTTAGAGGCAGATGTAGCATTGGGATTATAGGGCTGAAATGGTCTGTTGGCAGGAGGTCTTGCTTGATTTTGATTTGCAACTGGATTGGGTGGTCTTTGAGGCTGGTATGGCTGCCTGTTAGGCTGAGCTTGAGGCTGGAAAGAAGGTCTAAAACCTTGGGCTTGCTACCTCTTGAGTGTAACCAGATCATTACCTAAATTTTGCAATTGCTTCATGACTTCTTGAAGTTCATTTGAGGCACTAGAAGATGAAGTAGAAGCTTCACTTGAATTCTGATTTCTAGGAGTGGGAATAGGAGCTAAAATAGGCACTTGACTAGTACTTGGGCTCTCTAAACTTGGATACAATGGCATTGGAGGCCTAGGAGCTAGCTTGCCAGCTTGAATCAAACAATTTTCAGCTCTAATGGCAATGTTATAAGCAACAGGGATAGTTGTGCCCCCCATGGATTGAATTAACATAGAAATATCAAAATTTAGAGCTTTAAGGTAATATAGAAAAGCACCTTCTGCTATTGGCCTTACTGCCACTGGAATTCTCTCCCAAGTCATTTGAAACCTGAAGTTGAAGTCAGTCAGCTACTCATTGGGAGCTCTCTTGATGGTTGTCAACTGTTCCAAAAGGGACAAGTTATCTCCCTTTTCTCCAAACTGCTCATGGAGGGCTATACATAGTTGGTTCCAATTTTGGATAGAACCTGAGGCAAGACTCCTGAACCATTACAAAGCTTTCCCTTTGAATGAAGATGCTCAGCAGTTTGACAGCAACTTGCATTTCATTAATCTCATGGATTGCACAAATATTAGCAATATCCTTGACATGATCACCAGGAGTGGTCTGATTCTCTCCAGTAAAGTATGGAATGTTCTTCAATGCTGCAACTGGGATTGGATTTTGTGCATTGAGAGAAAGTGGGCTGCTACCAGTGAAATTGACATAGGGGTTGTGTTGTGCCATTCTGATTGGCCTTAGAACCCTTGTTGATTGAATGAAAGGCCTACCAGGTGGAGGAGTTGATAGAGTTCTGTTTGGTGGAGATGGAGACCTTTGAATTCTCCTCCCTCTTTTCCTTCTTCTTGGAGATAATTGTAGATACTCAAACAACACCTCTTCTTCTCCAACTCTTGACCTTGTGGTGATTCTTCTCATGAGTTTTCAGGTCTGCACTGCTAAAACCAGCTGATTCTTCTTCCTTGGAGTCGCCAGATGTGCAATTTAGGGCTCTTTTAAGCAAGAAACTTGCAACAAATGCACATCAATTTTTGTTGCAATGAAGATGAAGACCTCTAAGGTCCCACCGGGCGTGCCAAAACTGTTGGTGCAAATCAGCAGCACCCCTGGATGTTGATCAGATTTCTAGTTTGACATTTTGGACATCCAGTGTGATTGCACAACATTGAATCTTTTCCCCAAGTGTGGGACTTGTAAAGATGGGAAAAGAATCTCTAGGTTAGAGGATCTGGTTCCTCAACTCCTCTGATCAGGTGTATTACTTGCAAGTTGCAGAGGTTTAAACTCAAAATCCTACTCTAAATTCCAAGGGGACAGAGATAGAGAATGTAAAAGAAATAAAACTAAGACTAATGAGGTGATACACCAAAGGAGTGGTGAACATTCTTTACTTCTAAAAATTGACACAGATCATAGAAATTCAACAAAACATCATGCACAAACTGATAAAATGTAATGAAAGGTCAGAAATGAAGCAAACAACACAAACAGAGGATTGAAACTCATTCACAGAGCTTGCATTGTCATTTCCAATATCAAAAATACATGCATTACAACATCTAAGAGGCAGAAAACATGTTACAGTCTTGGAAGAGGTCTGATATTCCACAAAATCACTTTTCAAGGTGAAAAAGGGAGCCTGCAAAACATAAAAATGTCCAACCACCTCAAAAATGAGCCAAATCTGGCTTTTACAATGCAAAAAATGAGCCCAGGAGAGAGAAACATGGGAAAACATGGGAGGAGCTTCAACCACCAACCAAAATGTAATAAAATAGCATGGGCATCCTTACAGGTCCATTCCCTGACATTTTTCACCATGCTGGGAGAGAATGCGAGCCATTCTTCATTAAAAATGGTGGTTGAAACGTCATTTTTGTTGATTACCACGTGCCAGAGGCGTTTTTCAATTTTCTCTCTCCAAACTCCATCAAAATACAAAATTGACCTTGGAATCATGTAGATAATTTCACCATCTTTCCGTTGATATAAAAAACGTGAAAAACTGAGCTCTGGATTGAAAGTTATGGTCGTTTGAAAATTTAGGGAAAAACAGGGCCAAAATGGGTTGGCGGGCCAAAATTTGAAATTTTCCCACTTTTTTGCATTTGGGAAAATTTTCCCAAAAAATCTCCATGCTCCACCACTCCTGGTGCCACGTGGCATGATCTGATTGGATGCGGGCCTTCTACTGCTTCATTTTCCACCGTTTTGGCCATTGGAAAATTTTCCAAAAATTCTCCGCCTGGGCCGATGACCTGAGGACACGTGGCAAGATGTGATTCGCCATGGGCATCTTCTCTTAAATTTTCCATCGCTGTTGACCATTTTCCCTGAGCTGGACACGTGGCAAAACCCCATTGGATGTGGGCTTTCTCTACTTTTTTTTCCCTGCGGGCCTGTCTTGCATTTTTGTCGCCACATGGACACGTGGCATGATCCCATTGGCTCGCATTTTTTGGGGGGCAAATGGACAGCTTTTCCTTTGAAATATTTTCTTGACTTTGCTTTGGGAAAAATCTCCCAACTTTCTCCCCGCGTCTCCGCCGGTTGAAGACACGTGGCGAGCTCCCATTAGATTGCGGGCCTTGGGGCTAAAATTTCTCTTTGCACTATCCTTTGGGAAAAATTCCCAATTTCTCCCCGGTGGCTGAAGCTCCAATGCCCCATGAGACATGTGGCCTGTCCTCATTCGTTGGCGGGCCTTGGGGGTGGCTCTTTTCCCTTTGAATTTTTTACACTTGGGTGAAAAAGAAAGAATCTTTTTACATGCCCCGACCCCTGACGCCGTGGTGACACATGGTCTGAGCTCTGACTGGTCGGTGGGCCGACGGGCCAAATATTTCTCCTTTTCCTCTCAACCAAAACACTTCACCAAATTTTTAAGTCTTCCTCCGCGGTCCGCTGGCGTGATTTGTTTTTCCTTTCTAGAGACACGTGGCCTCAAATTTGATTGGACATGCTGGGCCTTTTGGAGAATTTTCACGAAATCTTGCCGATACTTAGGAAATTTTTCTAATTTCTCCCCCTTTGGACACATGGCACGATCCTATTCGCTGGCGGGCCTTTGAGGCAAAAAATTCCTTTTGAAACCTTGCCAAACACTTGGTAAAAATTCCAAGTTTACCTCCACCTTCCGCCCTTCCGAGGACACGTGGCCTCATCTTATTGGCTACGGGCTTTCAAGGGAAAATTTCCCACAAAATCTCCACCGAGCCATAACTTCAAAAATACATGGAGTTAGGAGGAAAACTTTACCTTTCTGGAAAGCTGAGAAAAATCTTTATCCAATGGTGCCATTTCCAGAAGGTCTTGAGTGCCTGAAAAGTAAAAAATTATGACTGAGGCACAAGAGAGGGAAGAATGAAGGGAGTTAGCCACAAAATGTGCAAGGGGCTCATTTTGGATAACATTAACTCAATGCAACATACATAATGCAATGCAATATGAGAAAGTAAACCAGCTAACCTAACCAAGAAACTGGTACAATCACATATACTCAAACAAATAACATTCAAGACAGTTACACCAATGTTTTTGTTATCAAGCTACAGTTCCCAAATGTTCGTGTTGTAACGAGAAGGGTTAAAAATGGTGCCCCAAGAAAGGATACATGTGAGGGGAATAATGGAGGACACAAGTAGTCCCATGGAAAATATTTCATGCACTATGACACACTCTCTGACAACTCGTTGTTGCACGGGAGTGCGGACATAGCATACAACCTAGCTTTTGTTAATGGAGGTAGATCACAATGATCCGTAAGTTGTTTGAGACCAGAACAAGTAAGAACCTTAGAAATACAAGCTTTTGTGGGACAAATTTTGATGTTAGAGGATAATGCAAGTGATATAGGCTTTAATTGCATGCACAATTTTTACTAATTTTTACAATTTTTTGAATTTTTAATGATTTTTACCAATTTTTTTGAATTTTTTTGAAACATATTTGACTATTTTTTATTTTTGAAACATATTTGAATGTTTATTATTTTTAGAATTTTTCTAAATCTATGTACAGGAAACAAAGAATCGTGGATTCCTTAACGACAGATGGGATGTACAAGGGCATAATGCAACACGTATGCACAAGAAAGTGAAGATGCAAAATTACCCCCAATGTTAGATGGGAATATTCAAAGGAAAAATCTTCACGCGTAAAAGTTGGATCAAGACCAATATAGATAGGTTCAACATGATGATGAACATAACCTAATGACGTGCTAGGAAGGAACAATGATGCCCCCAATGTAAGTTATCCAAGAAGCACATGATAGAGTAGAAGTGGAATATTGTTTTTGTGAAGGAGACAAAGGTGTTCTAAAATCATGGCAAAAAAGGTAATAATTATACACATGTATGTTTTGAACGAAGTACAAGAACAACATGAATGTTGTGAGTGTAACTTAGAAGCCTCACGATGGAGAAGTCGATTAGCTAAACGCACAAATCGTGAGATAAGATACGGACTAGAGTAAGAGACTGAACAAGGTCCCAAAAAAGACACTTTGGTAACATACTAATCATGTTTGCTCATAAAGATCCAGTGTGTGCACATGGAAATTTATTACCTATTAGAGGGAAGATTTGTTAGAATAACAAGTGAATACACCCTAGCCAATTTGTAGGAATGATTTATTTTTCAAAGTTGATTTTTTTGTGAATGGATTGTGGATGGATAATCAGTCATACATTTCTCTATTGCTAGCTAGGTGTCCATAGCCCTCGACGGAGATGCATTTGATTCTAATCGTATCATTTCTCTACTACTCATTCAAGCGTGTCCATAGACCTGGTAGAGATTATTGGAAATACCCCAAGAGAGAGTTATATATCTATTTGATTTTGTTTTTAGCTTTTTTTTTCAGCGTTGTGCCTTTTGATTTGATTGATTCTTTTTCTGTATGAAAATTTATTTCATATCTCTTGTTTTACAAGGGGTTAAGAACCACTTGAAGCTTTACTTGAAGGAGGCAGAAGTGATTATGGTGATGACATTGGCCAATGTTAACAAATACGTCTAAAAGTTCTTTCGCAAGAAGTTTTTTTAGATGTATGATTGTGAGAGGATCTCTACAGAGGCTCAGTCGTTCTTTAATTTACGAAGGTGATAAAATACCAAGGCCAAACAGATACCATATAGATAAATGTCACAAAATGCATGTGAATTGGCTAACCAAAATATCACCGAAGGAACGAGAATGGTAAGAGGACTTGCAAAAGAAGAGAAAAAAGGGGAAGAAATAACATCCATGTGTATTCAATACTTGATTGCAATGTTTGTTTGTTTACCTTTGATATATATTTTTTGAAATGTTTTTATTTTTTGTATATTGGTATTTTTTGAAAAGGTGGGACCTATAAGGTCACTTGAACATAATAAGATCCAACAATAATGTGAGTGATTTAGTTGATAAGGAATATTAGGTGTGTTTGTCTTATCAAGAGTCATATTATCCATGATCTTAATGCTCGTGGCGAGGTCATACTCAACAGATGACTGCATTTTATCTTGAAACGTGGATTTTGTGTGCAGGAGCTTAAGGTCCCTATTCATAGGTTTCTGCACTTTACGCCATAGTTGATGGGTGCATTGATGTGCAATGTTGAATCACATTTCATTACTTAACTTTAAGATTATTTAGATTGTTGGTGAGCTTTGGAGATCTTGGAAGTTTTGATCTGAGCTTGATGAAGAAACCGCTTAGGGTTCTTGTAAGCTATTACTGTGACTTGTTCTGATCCCGAGAAGTGGGAGAAGAGAGTGGACGAATATAATTGATATGAGAAGTGACGGTGGGCTTACCACAATCATTGATAGAAGGAACAATGTGATGGATGCGAAGGGTACAGTCCAAGAATTTAAGAGGATGGACTACCAGGAGATATCCCATAGAATGGAGATACAAGGACTACCAGGATGTGGCCTTAAGATAGGTGATGAAGGAATACCTAGAGGTGTCCTATAGATACAAGGTAATGGGACTACTTGGACAAAGCCCAAGAATTAGAAAATGAGGGAATTCTGGGACGTGTCCCCAGTATAGACGAAGATGGGCTACTCAGAGGTGAGCCACATATAGAATAAGATGGAATACCTAGGAGGTGATACACACATAAATGATGAAGGGATACTTAGAGGTTCCCCACATATATAAGCAAATGATGGCCTACTAAGTGGTGACCCAAGGTGAGAATTAAATGGCCTACCAAAAGGTGAGTCATAAATAGATAATGAAGGGAAACTTGGAGATGCCCCACATAAATATGCAAGCAGATGATGGGCTACTAGGGTGGCGACCCAAAGTGAGATTGCAATTGAGGAATCATCTATATGTAAAGAAGGATTTGAAGAAGAAGATAGGATCTTCCTCAATGGTCCTAGGATCATTCTTTAATATTCCAACAAAAGGAATCGATTTCTTCTTCCCAAAACGCAAGCGTATCAAATTCAAGATTTAATCGTTAATTGCAATCCTCTAGGGGAATGTCATCGTGCGACCCCGGGAATTCCATGATTATATCCTCATCTCAAGATGAATTGATAGGTAATTGTATTTGTTATTTTAGCATAAGAGGTTGACTAGAGGAAACGTGTCTAACTAGTGTGGAAGTTTGAGAAGATGACGAATCAAGAGATGAAGTATATTTGGATCTAGATGTCTCGCAAGTAAAAGAATATGTGGCTTTGAGACAGCTTATTAGTATATGGATTTCCTAGAAGAAGGCATATTTATGGGAAATAATGAGGATAGTGTAGAAACTTAGCATATGATTGCAACATAGGATTCATCTGAGGTGTTTGTGATGTATGCGTCAACTTAGAAGATTGTGACATAGGATTTGAATTAGGTGATTTCTACGTGGGAGTCGGCTTAAATGGATTGTGATGTGAGTGTTGACACAGAATATTGTAACATTGGAGTCAACTTAGGAGATTGTGATGTAGGTTTTGGCTTAGAACATTGTGACATGGGATTTGACTTAGGATATTGTGACACATGTGTCAAATTATATTAATTTGGGGTCACCTAGATATTCAACGGAGGAAGAAGTTGTCAAGGTGGAAAATAAGGGAGGTCCTATTACAAAGAAAGGGAGGACCGCGACTCAAAAACCAAATTATATGTTTGATTGATGGAGACTTGGAGTCACACAAATCTTCAAAGGAGGAGGAAGATATTGTTTAGATGACTGATAATGGGAGTCCTACGAAGAAAGGGAGAATTGTGACTTAAGAGTCGAATTAAGTGAATAAATCTGATGCAGAATTTTTAGAAGATCTGAGGTGAATATGAAGAATCAGAATAATAGTTTGGATCTTAGTCAAAAGAATAGTGGGGGGAACCCGAATGATAATTTTTCCATTAAAAGTCATCCAAAGCATACCACCGACTATGAGAAGAATATGGGGAACATGGTACCCAAGCAGGTTCTCTAACATGAAGAACCAAACAAGGGTTAGCCATAATGGGCATCCTTTGATGGGAAATGTCAAAAATTTT
This sequence comes from Taxus chinensis, assembly GCA_019776745.2. NCBI lineage: Eukaryota > Viridiplantae > Streptophyta > Pinopsida > Cupressales > Taxaceae > Taxus > Taxus chinensis. Next base: position 719,037,509 of record CM034148.1, read on the forward strand.
GATTCCTTTGAGTCGTGCATATAAGGAACCTCACGATAGTTAGTCATTATTGGCATTTTTGGGATACAAATGTCTATAGATTGAGATAGTGTCATTGAACTCCTTTCAATTGAAATGGAGTCTCCTATGTCAATTTGGGCAGAGCAAAACGAAAACCAACTAGGCAGTCTGGCAAACATGGGCCCCATGGCAAACCAAGTGGTGTAACGACGCCAAATCATTACAACGAAAACCAGGTGATTATAAAATAGCCATAAATCCAATAGGATCAATATGAACCTAGGGAAGCTAAAGAATAAATAATGATACCTACTCTAGCAAGATGATATATGACACGACATATCTAGGACTAGACAGATGATGTCACAAGACTCAAATCCCGTCACACTAAAAATTTACTCCCTATGATTTATTCGAGATAGGTTTCAAACAGAATAGTGACAACAAAATATCACTATGTTAGGCCAAGTTTGAAACAAATAAGACCAAAATGTTATTAGAGTGTTGACACGACCCTCTAACATGGTATACTAAAAACCAGTTTCTAAACACTAAAAAATTTTAAGTCTTGTAAAATGGACGATATAAATGATGAGCAGCGAAACAACGCTATTTGGACACGTTAATCAAAATTTATGCAAGAAAGCAATATTTTATTATCAAAATGACGTGTTATAACAATGTTAACAAAGTAACCTTAACACTCACAAAACTTAAGACAAAGCTAGGATGTAAAAAATTATATGTCTAATTATATCAAGGAATTACTAAGCGTATGCAAGTAGTGTAACGATACAATCTAGAGATTTAGGCCAAGTTTCATAATGGAAACAAGATGTAAATATCACAATTGCATGGCTATAATGTAGGAAAAGTAAAAACTTATAAAGAAGACAGTTATAAGACCAACCTAACTACAAATGATAATTAGTCTCAAATATGGGCTTTTGAGATGATGAGGGCCTACTAGAACTCGATGAGTACATACCATTCACAATTTTCAACTCTTGCACTTCTGGTATTGCAACCTATTCGTGTAAGTAAGACTACACAATTGGTGGACACGTATTATGATCCTAATAGGCATCCGTATATGTTTTTTCTTCTTTTGTCTCCAAAATGAGCAATAAGAAAACAAAGGAGTAGACCAAGTGGTGGTGAAAAATACTTGGTGCAACTTTGGCAAAGTTTCACTTTTTCTTAAGACAAGTGAAAAACTAGGACAAAGTAATACTAAATAGATTTCTTGATGAAATATCACGTGGTTTCAACTTTAAGATATTTTTCCCCTTGCTTCGAAAAAGAAGATGTTTGAATCTAACAAAGTTTTCACTTTGTGAGAGCTCTCATAGTATAACAGATGTTAAGACACAAATTGGTTCCAAGTCCAAAAAGCTTCCTATGTGGTTCTCTCTCTATGTATCACGAGATATACTTCTGTGAGCTCAGTTTTGCCAAGCTTTCCCAAGGAGTATCTTGAATTTACTTTACCTCCTTCTAAAACAATGAGCAACTAGTGTGTTTATTTTTATTATCACTGGGGTCGCAATGGAGAGTAACTTTGACTCTAAAATCTCACCAAGGCGTACTAATCAATTGGGTAATGTGGAGCACTTTCCTAAATCGTTCACAAGGTTTCCTCTTCCGTGAACTACTTTAAGGTTCCTAGGACCACCCACATTGTTGTAGCTTAAGACTTATGCCAAACAAGTTATGACTTAGTTTAAAGCGGATGAGTCCATAACTCTTAACCAAAACCTACAATACAGTGTTGTGAATTTATATGTAGGAGTGTTTTTTATCTTTTGAATTAAGCAATTATGGTTTAGACCATCGTTGGCAACCTAAAATACATATGAATGTTAGAGTTTGGTTTAAAGAGCGCCCTTCTTTCTTTAACTAGAGATAGGTTCTTCACACAAATGATTAGTAGTTCAAAAAGATCTCAAAATTTTATATAAGATAGGATTAAGTGTTTCTTTTGTTCTCAAGATCACACTAGGTGTGAGAGAAGAGCATACTTAACAAGTAACCCAGCTAGATGAAAAGGTTGTAAATTAACTAACTACCATAAAAAAAATTGCAAATTAAGGTTTATCCCCAATTACTACAAATGCTTCTTAATGAAAGAACTAAAATTGCTTTTGATTCCCAAGATCACACTAGGTGCAAGGGAAGAGCATACACAAATGTTTAGTCTTGGTTATTTATCAAGTGAAAAAGCTCTCAAAATAAAAGATCATATATATGCCAAAAATGCAAGTTTGTTCCCTTAAACATGGATAATTAATGATGATTTTTCCTACTTACTCTAAATAAGCAAAAAGGGGTTTATAAGTGTTTTTTTTTCTCAATATCACACAAGGTTCAAGAGAAGAGCATACATAACCCTATTCCAAAATCATACAAAGCATGAAAATAAAATCACTCATAAAACCCTAAGTCGATGTGTTATAAAAATGACTCCCTTTTCTAAAAAATGAAAACCCTAAATTTTAGGTAACTATATTACTCTAAAATTCATCTTACCATTGACAAAAAAGTTCACAATTCAAAACCCCTTAAAAATGACAACAATCCTATAAACATAGAAATTGAAATTTTGAAGTTTGAGGAAATTTTACCTTAGTGCATAGGTTATGCACTCAATAAAGCAAAGGCACACACTGTAGATGCACAGGTGCACACCTTGATGCACAAGTGATTCACAAGCACAAAATTTGTGCATAGGCACACATCTGTCAAATTTACATAGTCAGTTTATGCATGGGCATGGCTAGATAGGCATAGGATGTACACTTTGATGCACATGTGCAAGTTACACTCTAGAGTACCAAAAATCTAGTGATGCATAGGCTACAGCACACTTTCTCTCCACACATGCACTCCTTTATGCTGCACAGGTGCACTTTCCTCCTTTGATGCACACAATCACTACACATGCGCACTTTCCTCTGCATATGCACACTCTTTCCTGTAGGTGCTCAAAATCTAATTTTTGAAGGAATTTCTTGAAAAAGGTCAAAACTTTGGCTATTTTGAGGAATTTTGACAGGCTTCACCTATTTATATCCTGCAAAGAACATGAAAACACAACTTCTACTACTAATCTAGTTGAAACAACTACCTAGCTTGAAAAATTGATCTACAAAACTTTGAAAATTACTCTAAAACTTTGAAATTAATCTAAAAAGCTTGAGAAACTAATCTAAAAATCTTGAAAGTACTCTAGAAAGCTTGAATTAAACTAGAAAACTTGAAATTAATCTAGGAAACTTGAAACTAATCTAGAAAACTTTGAAATAAAAAAAAAACTTTGAAACTAAGTTAAAAAGCTTAAAAATTGAATGCAAATGGGGTATGGTCCCACCGGGCGTGCCAAATGAAAGCACCCTAAACTTTTACAAAGCAAAATTGCATGACTAACTAAGGAAGGCTAACACCATTGCCACCTCTAGTCAAGGCTCTAAGTCTAGGAATGTAACATTAAGATAGAAGCTTAAATGGAATGCTTAACTAACATGAATACAATTCAAAATCTAACTAAACATGCCTACTAATATGCTTCAATTGCCTAACATATAGCCTAAATAGACCTAAGAGGGCAATCGAATGGGTATGGTTGCTACTCCAAACAAGGTGAAATGGCCTCTCCAAATGACTTACAAAGTCACTTTAGATATCCATCTACTAACCTTGTTGAAGGCTTTAGGCAAGGATTGAACTTGGCTATAAATCATATTTCTTATATGAGATGCAAATCAAAGCATGGTGTAAAGTATTAAGGTATGAGGTGAGTCCTTTTTATAGTTTTCCATTTGGGAAAACTTGTATTTTGGTGCATGTGGGACTAAAAGCACAAATTAGATTAGAATTTCTAATCATGATTAAGCTTTGTTAATCATAGTTAGTGAATTAACAAGTGATTAAGATGTGATAGAGCCTTAATCAACCGCTTAGGGTCAACTAGAGGCTAGGATAAGATTTTGAAGCTTGTTCAAGATGTTATGGAGAGGAATGGGGTGATTTTGAGTGGTTGGAAGAGGGGTTTGAGCCAATAGTAGGGTATATTGACCAAAACAAGGCAAAATAGGCTTAATTAGCTAATAATTGCTAATTGTCTATTTTGAAGAGGATTTTGACTTATGATTTGTCATAAAGTGGCATCCTGAATGCAAAAGAGGTTTGGTAATCAACAAAGTACTTGTTAATTGGCACCAAAGTGGTAAGAAACATTAGTTAATTAGCGGAAATCACTAATTATAACATAATTGGTGAGAATGAGAGTGATTTGTGTGTCTTTGGCAATAAGATTGCAAAAGTGGAATTTAGGTGTCTACACTTCCAATGTTGAAGGATATCAATATTTGATGAAGCATGCACAAAATAGATCCATCTATAATGTTGATTTTATACAAATGATAAAGTGGGTATGTCAATCTCTTGATGTCTTGTACTTGTTAGAACAAAGTTTTGATACGCCTATTTTTTATAGTTGAAAGGTTTTATTGGTTGTTAAGAATCCTAATAATTATTTGAGATTTAGTATTCATGATCACCTTTATATCAATGTTAATGGGAGAGAGATAGCCGTTCATAGTTTACAAAATCGATAAGATATTCTAGGTATGGAAAGAGAAAAAGTTAATAAGACTCATGGTCTATTTAATACTATTAAATATGACACACGAATAAAGATTAAAATAATTGCACAATCCCTAGATTCTAAAATCATAGAGTGTTTCCGTAAAAATAACATTCTTGAAGCTATGGGAGTGATGAATCCAATATTTTGGAATATTATGGGTGATCATGCAAATGTAGTCAGTAAGTTATTTCATAAATCCATGGGTATTATAGTGGGTCATTTCAAAAAGACATCACAGGTCAATGGTGTTGAAATCAAAGATATTCTAAATAAGGAAATAATAAAATCTCAATCAACTCATTTTGCACTAACAATGGTTGACCAATATTATTGTTTAAATGAACCTCAAGAGAATGGTGCAATTACAAGGTTATGAAGAAAACTATCCCATAGTAGTGTGTTACAAGATAATATCAACGAATAATTTTTATTACACAAGTTGCGTCGAACTATGATTTTGGGATTTGTGGAGGATGAAAAGGTGTTCAGTGCTTTATATTTTGTAAAATTGTAACTACGAAACAAATTGGATAAAAATATAGAAAGTTGTATGAGGTTGTATGTTTCACTCTACTCCGTGGTCACATTTCATTATGATAGAGAAATTGCACATTGGAATTCCCTTGTTGAAAGAAGAGGTGTTACTAATACAACTACAAATACAAATGATCTCAATGATGAGACTGTATTTGGTTCGTGCTCTAACTCTGCAGATGCAAATATCAACTATGACAAGGTTATTGAAAATAGATTGTTTTAGCTCTAGCTATCATTTAAAATGCTACATGTATTACCTCACATTTATTGTTTGTCACCAGAAATTTTTTTAAAAATTATGTATTCAATTTCATAATAACATATTCAAATACAATGATTTATTATAATTATGTTGTTTTTTTACATGTATAATCATGTTTTATTTATTTTTTATTTTCAAACTGCTTTGATGTTGTGTTTGTGGCATGTGTATTTTTTAAGACAACGTAATCTATTAGAACACTATTTTTCAAATATTACAATTGAAAAATATAATCTAAGACAACGTAACCTGGAGGGCCCTTTCTTGAATTTTGAAATTTTCATATTTGGACTGTAAAGTAATAAAAGTTTGAGATAAATGTAAACATCTCAAAAATTGAAAGTAATTAAAATTATGATTTAAAATTGAATGTTGTAATTCATAATACTTATAAGAGATTTATCTTTTTCAACATTGGTAATGTCTGCCATAAATTTATCCTTCAACCATTTTTTGTAATATGTTTGGGCTTCAGCATTAATATTCTATAATCGTCTTAAAATGATATCTAAAATATTGTTTTGATAGCTATTATTATATGTCATAGTTCCTATTTATGCTTGGTTCAGTAAGATATCAATATTAGTTTGATGATTTTCAACAAAAAGATATAAATTATTGTAGACACAAAATCACACACATACTACTTTTCAACTATACCATTAAGTATGTTGTTTTATGTATGGATATTGAGTGAGAAAAGTATTCACTGGTGACACACTTTTTAGTCCATCCACTTTTGGTGATTGTTTCTATTGTTTTTATCTCTCACATTTGTCACTTTTGCACTCAATTTTGGTCAAGTCACAAGGATCCATGTCTATCAGTATTTTCACATTTGTTGTCAGTTGTCACAGGACACTAGCGCCCAGACACTCATGTTCAACCTGGGTGCTCCTATCCTCTTTGTTTTTGTTCACATTTTTGACATTTTTGGTCTACCTTCTCGGTTTTCTTACTCCTATCTCAATGTCCTAGTCGGCATGTCTTGTCACTAGTATTGAAACTCAAGCAAGAGATCCCTATATAAACACAACATAGATACCATTACAATGGGTAGACAATTTAAATCAAGGGCTATCTATATACATACTCAAAGGGACTACATATATGGATTCTTATTCTACATACACACTACATAAGAAGTGGAAGTCCATTTTTCCATCCACACATTTGCCTTCTATCTACTTATAGCCCGCTATCTTGGCGTCACCTACCCAAGGGTAACCTAGGAGCATTATTGCACACACAAATACATAGAACTATATGGGTTCTGAGATGTAGTGCAGCACTCGTTCATAAGTTCACTTTGTTGACAGCCGAGAACAGTTTGACCTCCCATTTTACATCTTTCTTTTTTAGGATTTGATATATTTTGGGGGTTTTGTATGATACTATTTGTGTTGCAAGTTTATAGGTACCTCGGCGATCTAAGTACGACATATAAGCGATCATCGGCGAACAATTGTGAACCCCTAGCGATACTGAAGAAATCAAGTTCTGAGATTTTCTACAGACTCCAACGCCTAGGAGAGGTATCAGGCACCCTTGCCCTTACCCAAGTGCCTGTGTCTCGACCATTTTGTGAGTTATAGAATTTTTATCAAGCATTACCAATGCTTTGCACAACATTTCCATCAGTCTTCGCAGGTCGGACACACTTCAAGATAAGTGAAAATCATATAAGTATATTACCTTTCACACTTTTTTACATAGTTACATTTATAAAAGTGTGAAATCATTTGTATCTTGTATATCATTGTAGCAATTTCTGAAATCATATTTTGATAAAATATTCATATTTTGATAAAATATTAATATTTTATTGAATTAAGTATACCTCTGGTTGTGATTATGAAAACGATTATTTATATCATTAATTAATACTTTGGCCATTATCTCCCATTATTTTAGTTGATTTATACTAGGTAGAATAACTTTTCTGACATGGGCATCACAGTCATTTCCAATCAAGTCATTCCAAGAAAATGTAGTTTGTTGGTCATTTTCCGAAGAGGATAGATAGGATGAGGGGTTGAAGGATCAATATTTGGGGCTTAGTGTATCTGTGCATCCTCCTCTTCTTATCATTGTGTGCCCCAATCCTATTTATCTGTTAAAATAAATTTAGAAATTAAAATTGATTGAAATATTAAAAATTGACAAGAATTTGATGTAAAAGAATGTTAAAATAAATAAGTTGAAACATACTGGTGTGCCCTGAAGCATACCACGTGTATCATAAAAAACTATCAGGTCATTGCTATCAATTCCTAAATATTATTCATCTAAAGAAATTTGATTTAAAACATATTTTCATGTTGTACTACGAATGCCACCAAAAGAGAGATTGGAAAATTCAAACGCAATGTTGAGGGTCTTACTGGGGGTTAAAAGTGGCATGCATTTACCAATGGTCTTTTTTTTCTCTTGTTGGAAGCCAAAATCAAAATGGTGGAGGAGAAGGTGGCATCATTTGAATTGATGGTGACACACAAACTGCCAAAAACAAAAACATTACTAACTTATATAAAAAATCTTGAAAATTAACAATTTTATACATTATCAAACCTGTAGTGGTTGTGATTGAAATGATTGTACGGTTGATTATTGTTGTGATGGAACAAGTTGCAACAATTGAATAGATGGGTGTGACTAAACTGATTGTGTGGGTGATAATGGCTGTTCAAGATGTAAAGGAGGGTAGTTCAAAGTCCCTATAAAATGGTAAATACCAAAGGAATATGAAAAATCATAAAATGTAACAAATTCAATAATGTTAGTGACATGATTGATGTTAGTGATATTACATCTCTATCATTTTACTAATTGAAATTAAAGAAGGGATGATTGAGCATGTCGAACTATGAATCTCTCAACGCCTCAGCATTTTGTTGACCTCTTCCTCTTGATGTTGTTGTTCTTCGTGGAATGGAGGTCTAAAATTTTTATGCATAAGGTAATCAAACAAACAGAAGTGAGTAATCAAGTAAACATCAAAAACTAATTTGTAACAGTTGTATAATTTACTAACATGTTGTTCTTCAGTTGAAATGGACAATTCCTTCATCTTTTGGTTCATGAAAGTAGGAGTGGGTTCATCTTATAAATTATAAAACGACTCGAAATAAAGAGCAAGGATATAGTTTGAAGAAGAAAAACTAGGGTTTTCAACACCTCGAACATTGGCAAGATCATCCTTTATCCTATTTGATAAGAATGTGCAAAAAATCTTTTTTTTCTTTTGAATGGTTGCAAGAATGTAGGCAAAAACCCAATGAGGAATATTTGCTTGCCTACCATGCAAAATAATTCTAGCTTGAAAACAATGTGATCATGGCACGAAGAAATTTTTTTATGAGTCCTTGTACATCAACTCCCCATCTTGATTTGTTGAGATTTGTTTCACAACAAATCATTACTGAATAAAAATTAAGCAGGATGTATATCAAAATTAAACGGTTAAATAAAACTGATATATTCAGAAAAATTACAATATGTACCATCTACCTGAAAATTGTAATTGGACTCGAAGGAAATATTATCGACTTCAAACAAAGTGGTTTTGGTTGTAATAACATAGCAATTTTTGAAAGGAAGTCTTGTCAATCGATAAATAGCATGAGGATCGAAACTTAATTTTAATGTGAAATCTAGAAAAACTCATAGTGAATTGTTCACCTATTGGATTGTATGACGAAAGGAGGTAGTTCAGGACGATGACATCTATCTCAAATTGTGGCATGTTAATGATTCCTTCGAACTCGCAATCTTGGACCCAATCCTTATACGTTTCATTAAATTTTAAGAGAACATTACTCTGAGGGCACATTATGTTCTTATAATGGATCTTGGGTAGGGCCTAGCTGGTTTTGAGCTGCCATGACGTAGTGATGAAAACTAACTTTGAAATTTGAATCCTTAACTTCAACTTCACATGAGAATCAAGACATGTAAGCGGTTTGCAAACTGTGCTGAAAGCCTGAAATAAAGAAATATGAAACATGTGTGTGACCTATGAGAATTGTGGAAAATAAGTTGTGACAATTGTGAGAAATGAGTGTGGGAGGGGGTATTTATAGGACAATGGTTCAGGGTTCAGGGTTAGGGTTTAGGGACGTGCGACAAGAAATGACAAGGAAGTGCGACAACAAAAGGATATAGGCACGTGACATGGACCTTATTGTCATGCGGAAAGAAGCTTGTTGCCGTGTGACAAGAAGCTTGTTGCCGTGTGACAAGAATCTTGTTGTCGTGCGAAAATAAACTTGTTGTCATGCGACAAGAAGCTTGATTTCGTGTGACAAGTAGATTGTTTTTTGTGAGACAAATATTTCACACACCCATGGATATTCTCCTTTGCAACAATACTTCTTCACAGAAAGTTCACCTATATCACGAAAGTGGTTCCAAGATATTCGTCAGGGAGTTTCCACCTCCAATTTCCTAGAGGCCTCTTAAAGTTATCCCTAAATGAGGTTGTAAGAAACTTGGCGAACCCAATTCATTGATTGACTCTTACACCTTCTTCCAAACCCTAGTTTCCCTATGGTTCCATCTTTGTGTTGTAATTTCATATCCAAACCTAACTTTCATCTATCATATATGTATATATGTTTTTCATAATTTCTCTAGGGTCTCGTGGTCATTCCTTCCCTTTTGAATCTCTTTTTAGGGATCATTGATTGTAAAAATCACCTTTTCGTGACATATTTAAAAAATAAAGATTCTATTTTCAAATTTCTATGAGTTTTTTCTTCTTTTTTTTATATATTTAACAAAAAACCTCTTTTTGACATAATTTATAGCACTTTTTAGAATTTAAATTTGTTATTTTTTAGTGATTAGGGCATAAGCAGAACAATATACACTTTTTTTGAAAATTCATTGGAGGTTTATATTCCATTCAACTTCAAAAATACCCTTTGTGTTTCATTCGATTCATTGTTTAGTTTTCATATATGGTCATTTTAATTATTTGACAATAATCATTTTTGCGAAACATCAATTTTGGATCTTAACCTCTATGGTCTCTTGAGTGTCACCCTTACATGTTTTGATTCGTATTATTTCTTATCTAATTAGATTATCTTCTATCATATTGTTTCCATCATGGCCCGCACTAGAAATTCCCAATTTTCGATATATGATTTTGATGCACTATTTTTTCGCAGGAACTTGAAAAGGTCATAATTTGTGCTACGGGTGTTCATTTGAGTTCGTTTTTTTTAAACCACATGTTTCAAAGAGACGAATGCACTGGTCAACCCACCCTGCCAATTGGAGCACATTTTTGGCACATTTTTCAGGCCCAAAATCCACCATCTAGAGGCCAAAAAATTAGGATCTAAGTTATAATTTGGTCTTTTCCTATTTTAGGGCATTAGTAAGTTGTAGTCTCTTGAATGCATAATAGGGTAGGAAGTTGGCAATTCCTCTAATTTAGGCATGTAGAAGATGCGTGGAAAAAAAAAAATCTCGTACGAATAAGCATGCGAACTTACTAAGAATAAGAGGTTGTAGTAAAACTGCTATAAATAGTAAATTCCATCACCTAGAGTCGATTTAGTAAAAGTTAGTTAGATTTTGCTTGACAACTCGAGTTGGGAGTTTTTTTTCCTATTTATGAAGCATTTTAATTCATGATTTAATAATGAAGAAGATTTATTTTCTTTGAGTTCAAGATATTTGCAGTGTATTGCGTTTGTGTTAAAGTTTGGCTACATTAGATTTTTCTCCAACATTATCGCACAGGAAAACACACAATCTTGGAAGTCTTCCAACAAATTATCCTTGTTAGTTCAACACCTTCCCATGTGGATTCAATTTTGAGACGTATGCCAACCCTTTCTATTAGTCATGATGACAACTTTCATAAAGATAACATAGAATATATTCAAGCAATACAACATTATTTTTCAATCCCAATTTCAAGCTATGAGTACTAAGATCAAATCTCTCATAGATAGATAACACATCTAAAGGAATATTCCCCATGCCCATATCCATAACATCTATATGTGTCATGATTAATATTTTTCTAATGTTATCATGCATCAATGTGATAAAAACATTATACATAATACATGTGCTTATACAAGTGAAGTGACAGTCATATATAGAGGCAACAATGTGTATATTCCAACAAATAAATCTCAAATAGTAATGCAACCACAATAGAAAGAACCTCTTCGGCTTGACAAGAATTATAGACAACATGATATTCTATACTAACTACTTGTTGAGTGATTAATCACTTTGTTACCTGTTCATTATACTCTCCCTATCAACTTGAATAAATCAAAGGTCAACCATTTTGTAATCATCGTGGAACTAACAAACATCATGACAATTATTGCTATACTTTACAATGAAGAATCCAACAACTCGAGCATAACCTGGATTTATACTTTACAATGAAGTATTGTTGCAAGCAAATTAATTATGCTCGCGTCTAGTTTGAAAAAGGTTTTAATAAGCACTCCTCTTTCCAACACTATATCATCGTGCATCATTTTATAATGATCCTTTGTAAATGGCACCAACATCGCACATCTTAAAAATGAAACCAATTTCCTTGCAAGACATGGAATATGGAACACACCACGAAGATTATTAATCCTCACATCCCGAAACCTTAGCTTTATTATTCCTTGACCCACAATTTGGTGATTTATTTCCCATTAATAAATTACCACCATCATATTAACTTTCATATTCATATAACCACTAAATGTGGGAATTCGTATAAAAAGGAAGCTCCATATTTGATCAACCATGCCACATTGGTTCTATGTGCACTTCAAGGAAGCCAAGTCTGCATCTCCATTTTCATCAATGGATTATTTTTCACTAGAGGATGAAGCAATCCAATGGTTTTCTCTTATCCATCTTTATCCTACAGTCCTTAAAATGCTTTGTATTTTCATGGTTCCAACATTTCTTGAAAGAATTTATATCCATAATCATAAATTTGGACTCTAAAACTATGCTCATTTATCCTCCAATCTCTTACTACAATCCCTTGTTCTCTCTTGGACACCATTAATACGTCACATAATCGATGATCTTTAATGGGCTTTTGTATCATTTATTCTAGCAATAAGATTGTAGCTTAAATGAGGTGATAATTATAGTCATTACCATATCATTCCAAAAGTCTAGCAAAGAGCACAAAAGAATAATGCACTTTTCTTTGTCTTTCATTTTTACATCCACGAACAATAACTAAATAATTACAATTTTTTATGAATTTAAATTCTCTATAACTAAGTCACCATCATTCATTCTCAATAAATATAGCTTCTTGCGCTTGAATAGTTTGTTGACAAGAGATTTAGCCTAGTACAATGTTTCTTAACTTACCATAAACTATTTGTTTTTTTATTTTTATTTCAAACAATCACTAAAATTGAATATGATAGTCAAATCCATATAGAACTTAGAGATTTCCTCTCAATCGTATGTCACTCTTCTTGTTGTAGGTCTTGTTTATGACACAAAACAAAACATTGCTCTTTTTTTGTCAATATATCTTCTATATTGATTTTCCATAACTCAAAATTCTGACCATTGAACTTGTCAATCTCTATTCTTGTGTTTTCCAACATATTTTATACATAAGACTTCAAAAACATGAAAAACTCTCATTCAAAATTAAATCACTTATTGCAGGAAAACCAATTCTCATTGAACTATAAACCAAGGCTCTGATACAATTTTTATTGAGTTGAGATGGCGTGCTCCCTCTGCCCTAACCCTAGCAGTGTCGACGCAGCTGGCTGGTTTGTTCCAATTGATACTTGCTCAAAACCCGGATGTTCATGTGCATGATGACGTGGGTTTTCCTATCAAGCGTCGAGGGTGTTGCAAGGCTATGTAGCTCCCCTTTTGTGGCTTATGTTCAAACTGTGTGTGTGGAGCTCGCCATTGACCGTAGCCCCTTCCCGCCCAATATAGTCCCTGACCATGCAGGTGCTCAGCCGCTCGATACCTGCTCAAAGGTATTTCAAGTTCTGGTTAAAACTATCACTGGTATTACCCTTTGCCTCCAAACCCATTGATTTGCTTCTGGGTTGGACCTGCAACGTATTCTCTCATAAACTAGGTTTTCCTCTGAGTTCCCTTTGGCCTCTCTTTTGCAGGAAAAATACTTTCATATGAATGCCCTCTTGTCTCCTATGGGATTTCCCAGGATTCCATGATCTCTATGATGGGATTCTTAAAGGGGGTGCTAGAGCTCATAACACTACATCCTTCGAGGAAGCTTTGTTCAAGAATGTTTCTTCCACCTCTGTTGCCCCCAGTGCTCCCCCCAACCTATCTTGTTGAGCAAGCCGTAGACTCCCCTTCAATGGAAATCACAAGTTCTGATTCCATGACACTCAAAAATAATCTAGAAAAAAAAGCCCTCATCTATAGATTTAATGGTATTTGGCCTTTGACTAATGCACTTATCCAATGGGTTCACTCCAATTGGACTAAAAATTTTGATCATTTTTTCTGTGCAAGAGGATTCTTCATCATTTTGTTCTTTTCCAAGGAGGATTATCAAAGGGCCTTAAATGAGGGACCGTGGTTTTGGGGTTTGGTTGGTTTGTTTACCACCCCTCGGTTCTCTCACTTTGACCCATGCTCCTATTTCATATCATGACTTCCTGTTTGGGTGAGGTTACCCAACCTTCCTCTCCATTTCTACCTTGTTGCAGAGGAAATCGGAAATTGTTTAGGAAAATTTATAAAACAGGTTGTTACGAGATTTCATAGTGGGTTACTCACTTTTGTCAGAATATGTGTTGAGGTTGATCTTAGCAAAGGGACTTCCAGATAAGATGACCCTCAAGATGGGTGATATCTCTCATGTTCAGCCTCTTGACTATGAAAATACGGCTTTTTAGATGCAGAATCTACAGGACATTGGGTCATCTTCAGTTTTCCTGTCCTCATAAGAAAGTTCACCCTGCCAGGAAAAAAGCCTTCTAAGTATTGGAACCCCCTGACCTCGATGAGCACTTAGATTCGGATGTGGAGGTTCAAGAAACTAAGTGCTGACACACTGGTCGAGGCCCAACCTACATCAGCATATAGGGATGTTACGTTGGGCCAGCAAGTAGAGTATGCCCAATCAGGGGGACAGATCCAACCCGGGAATCAAAAGGACCCCACGAATATGATCATTCTGATTCGGATAAAGAAGGTCCCTTCTCCCTGAATCAAGAACAATATATGGATACCCCTCTGATTTTGGTCATTTCCAGTGTCCCCTGGCTCGGAGGAACATTTAACGGAAAATTGGCAGTCGGTGTGCTCGAAGAAGGGGAAGAAGAGTAAGCTCTGATTCTTTATCATTTGTTCCCTCTTCCCCTTCTGCTTTTCTTGTGGTTACCATTTGGGGGTCTCCACTTCTTCATTTGGCAACTATGGTTTTTGTTGTATCTTTTCTTCTCCTCTTTGTGGTACCTTCTTGCTGCCTTCAGTTGCAACTGAGTTTGTTCTTCCTTATTTTCCTTCTCTGACCTATTCGCTGCGAACTCTGTATTTTTGGTAGCTTCCTCTCTTCTGGTTGTGATTTCTTTCGTTTGCTCCCTTGTGCTGTATGGGAATTCTCTTCTTCCTTTTCTCTCCCCCCTTATTCTTTGTACAAGGTTATGGGCCCCTTTCAAAACACTCACTTTACCCTTTTCCAAAAAAAAAAAACCAAGGCCTTGATACTGGCGATAGGAAGTAGGGGGCCTATGCATGATAAGTAAACATAGAGAAAAGATTTGTTGACCTATAATCTATGCAGTGTATAAAAATGACACACAAGATTCACTTGGAAAAACCCTTTAGATAAAAAATTCAGTATAGTAACCTTGTTTATTGCATTAACTTAAAACCAACGTTCAAATACAATAATAATATTTTTAAGGAAATGACACTATTCAATAATCCGTACATTTTCAATATACAATTATAATACTAGCAATATCATCCATGTGCTAGACCATGCAATAATATCTCTAGCTCTGTTCTTACCTCAACCCACCTTTTCACCCTAGGTTTCTCTCTTTTATTGCATGTTGAGACTCAACCATCTTAACATATCCAATAATGTAACAAACCATTACATCAATACCTCAAGGCGTTAGTGAAATCTTGACGACATGATCATAACAAACAACCATGTTGATTATTATAACTATTTTCTCTTTAATTTATTACTAGGAATTTGCATGCTTCAAAGTAGCTCATGGCTTTACACAACAAATATTCTTGGGATTCTCTCTAACTATGATCAAGTAATTATCTATATATTCTTCCATAGTTGTGTTAAGAGTATTATTTAACCCATTACTGAACACCTTGAGACTTCTAATTTATTCATACAAGTATTGACAATGCATCACAACTTACACTCTAATATCGTGCAACATTGTGCACCATAATGCAACTCCCATTGTGCACATACTTCGTGTGTATGATCATGCACACAACACAATGTTGCAGAAAGATGTATTATCCACATTGTGCAAAACGCACACAATTCTCATGTGTTTGTATAATTGCACAAATCTCCCTATGCAAGCTTTCCTTGCCCAACCATTATGTAGAAGCATACACAACACTAAACCATTGTGTACAGAAATTGTGCAACCTTATGCACAGTTGATACATCCCCCATACTCAACCAATCCAGAGTTTCTCTTGGAAGATTTAGCAAGAACATGTTTATGTGTAATGATCTCCAAGGGTTTATGAGTTTTCTGTATGGTTTGAATGGATTTAAGGTGTCTTTGATTAAATAAAAGACTTTTTGTTAGTTTTCCCATTCAACTGACCCTAGAATCTCATTAAATTCGACTAAGACAAGTTTATCCATTTGAAGTTATGATTGTTAGACACGGAATTACGAGATCAGAACAAATGGACAAATTCGAAGCTAAACCCATCTAGTGCCCACACATTTGTCATGATGTCATGAAACTCAAAACTACAAAAAAAAAATGTATGTCTAGAATGGAAGTTACCTTTTGTATAAACTAAAGTGGTTGTGGTAATGTTGAACTAGAGAATAAAGACAACATAATAAATTAGAGGGTGTTCAAAATGAGAAGTATCCATGAAAAAAAGGTTTTAAATATGTATTAATCAATAAAATGTTTGTGAAGGAGTAAAAAAAATGTTGTTGACATCAAGGAATGCACAAACCAATGTTTCCCTTTGCACATCGACATTTTTTATTCTATTAACAAAAATAGCAAAATTCCTTTTTTTTCTTATGGGTACCATTTTCTACAAATATCTATTTTCTACAAATATCACATATAAAATACAAATATATGATTTCATCACAAATCTAAACGACAAAAAGACAAACATTACTTAAAATGCACATTTTATAGACACACCCAAAACATATATGTACCCCAATATATATATATATATATATATATATATATATATATATATATATACGAGCAACACAAATATGCTTTATAAACTCTCTATAACAAACCATCACCACATAAAAAAAAGGAAAGTGCATATGTAAAATAATTTTACATAACACTTGGAAATAAGTTCCAAGAGAAAAATATACATAAATATATATGTATTTCTTGACCTCTATATAAAGGGTCTTGTTGTAGTTGTATATATGGGGAAGGGAGGGGGGCCTCATATCCATACCCCTTACAATATATTAAATATATATATATATATACCACTAATTCATGGTTCAATTCATATCCCACGATTCAATTCTTACCAACTCAGTGGCACTAACCCAATTGTAATAAAATTTTTCCTTTACAAGAGTATTTTATACCTCGTATATTTACCTTAATTATAATAAAACTTTTCCTCTTTAGACCCGTTTGTACTTTTGTATATAAAATTTTGTCATCTTGACGTGAAAGCTGCAATCAATTCTCCATTGATTCCAAAGTTCAATTCTTTACTTAAAGAAATTTACCCCCAAATCAATTGCAATGATACAATCCATATATATATTTGTGCCAAATCATAATTAAACCATTAAAGTTTTATAATCCAGACAATCCCTTGTGTGGATAAGGGAAACATTAAACCTGTCCTGAGCCCATTGAATACATATATTGATTACACCTCATATTTTACTGTCATGCCGTAGATGACCATATATCCTAACAATTAAAACTACCGACCCACCCATTGTTTTAACTATATTAAATAATAAAAAAAGCTAATGAATTTCTACACGAACATATCAAATAATAAAATGCCAATGAAAGACATTTTTGCACAACACTTCGAAAAACAGGCAGGGAGATATAGACATTAATTAATTTAATAAATAATTATAAATATTATATTCAGAAATTACGTAGAGCAAACAAAATCTCACACAACTCAAAAGGCTTCACAATAAAAGCAAAATGGCCAAGTTGCCATTTAATTTCTGCTTCTTTCAAAAAGACATTCCTTGTAAGAAGACCATATGACTCTGGTTTCCCGGATTAACATGATCTCAAACTACAATTAAGAGACCAAAAATGGCCTGGATTCAGAAGACTGGTTAAAAAAAGGCCTGGATTCAACAACTTATGTCATCTTCCGTATCAAAATTTCTCGAATATTGGAATTTGCACGAACCCTCTGCTGTTTCCCCGAACTTTCTTAAGCCAAAAATGTCACTGTGATGATGATCCAATACATGGCTCCGGTCGAACCATTCAACCAACATATTTTTAGGCTTTAAAAACTCCGTATGCATATATATAATATATATGTACTCTGGGTCGTTTCTATTCTCTTATTGAATTTCGATCCCTTAATAAAAAAATGAGGCTGCAACTTTCCAGATGGATTCTTTGCAGATCCTCTTCTCTCACCGGTTGTTTTGATTTCTCGAGCACCCTCTCCCATGCTAAATACAGTCATATAAAACAGAGCCGACCCCAAACCCCCTCAACTCTCTACAAAGCATATACATTATGTATATATATATATATATATACATATATATATATATATATATATATATATATATATATCTATGCAGCGGCCACAGTGCCCGTAGTGAATATATTCCTTCCAGGATAGCCGCACGACGCCTGGGACGAAGCAACACGTTTAATCGACTTCGACGCGTACCGCTCCTTCTCGTCGCTCACAATCTGCTGATATCTGCACTCCACGCTGCAAAAAGCCTTGTCACCTCTGCAAATCATAAAAAAAAATTACTCAGACCACATACACATTGTTTATCCGTCCGATCAACAGATATCTATATATGCACTGCGTATACATCTGAACAGTACAGGTGCACTGTGAATGCATGTGTACTGTATATACCTCCGACCAGCATATATACAAGTGCACTGTATATACCCCTGATCAGCACTGAATTTACGTCCGACCAGCATGTATACAAATTCGTTGTATACACGCCCGATCGGCATGACTATATATATCTATATCATACGAGTCCGACATAGGACTACTTGCTATATTTAGCACATTATTTACAAGGTATCAAACGGTTGAGATCCGTTCCAAACTGGTTACATACATTTAAATGCATCTAAACCGCTCTAACAGTGCAAATAATACGATGGATGGGCAAAATGAGAATAGTATGCCTTCGGAAATAATATGCTGCGTAGGCAATGAGCAAATAATATGAAGGAGAGGCAATATTTAGACACCATTTTTTCAGTGTATATACACACAAATTTGCACTGTATATACACACCTGTACATGTATATGTCTTTTCCGTGACGGAGTTGTCGCCTGCACAGATAACAAGCACTGAGAAAATCTGCATCAGGCAAGTATGGAGAATCCGCGTCGCAGAAGCTCGACGTCTCGAAAACCGCCGGCTTACAGCATTTGCTGTTCCGTTTCTCCGACTCTGCTGGATCGTCAAAAATGTGCCGTATAGTGGTTTTCGGGCCGTGAGACGTAATACAAGTATAGCTCTCCGAGTACTCCATCGCCGACTGTTCCCCTTCCCATCGCTCGGAAAGCGGTTTTGCCGAGCCGATGGCAATAGGCTGGCTCGGTTTACCGCTCTGCTTTGCAGGATTCATGGCCTCTGAATTCTTTGGAGACAAAACGGCGGTTTTAGTTTCAGCGTTATGAAGAGCCGCAAGAATGCCAAGGCCTACGCCCTGATCAAAACCTCTGGGGGATTTGTGATAAAGACTACTGTGATCCAGGGGAGATGTGGGGCTTCTGATGCCTCCAGACAATTCTCCGCCGTCAGGAAACCCCCGCTGGCTTGGAATTGAAGCCGATAAACAGCCGCGGACTGTTGAAAAATTGCGCTGGATTTGTTCGAATGATGAAAAAGTTTCCAGGTTTTCAGAAGGCATCAGAAACAATTTGCTCGGTGTTCTCTGTACGGGCCTCGAACGTTTGCCCAGCATCCTACAGCCCAGAAACCTCTCTGATAATTCCCTCAAAACCCTCGCCAGAAAAACACCTCTTTTATTTTTCAGAATTCCTTGCCAAAAACCCTCGTGGATCCTCCAAAATACAGAAAAAGAAAAATTAAAAAGGGTTATCAGAACCTTGAAGCTCTGTTGAATCGTAGAGCCCCTGGATTGTGATGCAATGTAGGAAACTGAGGGGAAGTAGTATTCGATTCTAACGCCCCTGCCCGCTAATTATAACCTTTCCTGCAACAAACCCTGCCCAGATACTTTATTTATTCTATTTCTTTCGTTATCATTATTTTTAGCTGGCGTGTGCGACCCGTACAAGTAAATTACTGCCAAAAACTTCTCTCATACATCTCTCATTTTGTGTAATAATTGCACAAACCACCGGCTGCTAACCCCGGGGTTAAAGCTTAAACCCAGGCAAAGCCATACCTTGTAAGCTCGTGGATGTCGACACCTGGCGTCTTTAAGATTATTTTAGTTATGTGCCCATCTAGGGGGTCACACGATCCCGACGCGTGTCGGTTCGTAACCCGATGTCTCAGGCTCGCAGACCGCATTTACCTCGGGTAATTTTGTGCATTTGTTTTTTTGCCGCGTAGTGGGGGAGTAAGTCGTGAAAAGAAAGGACACAGAAGAGGTCATTATCGCGGGGCCCGCGTACTTTATTTTGCGGGACCGGCTCCTCAACACGTGTCGTGATCCGTGCGTAATATTCTTTTGTCCCTTAGTGCGCTGTGGCCCTGTGGAGCAGTTGGGCCCTACCTACTTCCCAAACAAAATAATTGCGTAGCCGTTATAAAACAATTATTGTTAACAATGGGCGCCCCAAGTAAAAAAATCATTGTAAGAACTGGGTTATTATTTATCATTATTTTATTTTAGTTTTCCGGTAGGATGACTACTCGACATTACGTCAAAAAACACTGTAATGGTTTGTTCTCTCTAACTAATTCACGCGATAAGAAAGGGGAACAAAGTAACAAATAGTATTGTGGGGGCGCACAAAGCGAGGTAAACCAAAGTAAAAATATGATGAACATGATAAAAGAATGCTTAAGAGTGATACTCGAAGGTGTTTGGTCGAAGACGAATATAAACTTAGATGTTAATAAATATAATCTAAGAAAAATGGACGCAGACTTTAAAAAAAACCATGTTAGAATAGAAACTAATAGTAAGTAGTTGAAACAAGCAAGAACAATAGTACCACACGTTTGTTATATATGTATATGAATCTCAAAAGATAGTTGAACAATCATTTTCTCTCATAAACACATTGATCAAGATGCTCTTATCCAATTACATAGTTTTACACGTCTTCATACTAGTAATAGTAGTAAGTAGTTAAGGGACCAAGTTGAAAAAAAGTGAACTGTAATTGTTTTGTTCAAGGTAAATTAGAAAAAGAGTTTTTCCATGAAGCCTCTTCGACCCCGGGACAATGATGAGATAAAAAACCCAACGGCATAAATAGAATTTGGAACTTTGACTGATAAACAAAAATGTCATTTTCCGATGTTTTCTTTGGATTATAATATTATATTTGGTAAATAAAGAACAATTTGAATTGGTAACAAGGATTAAAAACTGCAACTGAAATATATTAGCAGAAAAAACACTTAAATGGAGAAAACATCTTCTATGTGCATAAGGAATTGGTTTGTTAAGAACTCACTTTTGGTTTTGGATTGAAATCATCCACTATTTCCATCCATTTCAAAACATATTTATTTCAAGTATTTCTTCATTTATAACTTGCAAGGTTAATGATGCAAAACACCTTGTGATAAGAATTGATGTAAAGAAGTTTAAATCTTATATCAGAGGACTGAAATCAAATGAATATGGAAGTTACAAACAAGATCTAACAGGGAAAATACAAACAAGTATACAAGATAGGAGAATGAGAAAGACTTGGCTTGTATCGAGAGATCTGGGTTGATCTTGGGTTGGAAAACTCGCTGAGAGAAAATTCGCTGAGAAGGTCAGATCTACATTGTGTAGGCTTCGTCTGAGAAACTGGGATATGGGACTTCTTCGGATAGGAGTTCCCACATGAGGACAAGACCGCCCCAGGCACTAGTGTTTGATCTGAGCTCTAGTGTCCTTGCAATAGCTATGTGTCTGGTCTTTTCAAGGTCTGAACTTGGTTCCTTCCTTTTGTTGTTTGTCGATTCGAATTTGACATAGGGTTTTTGTATCGCACTTGTTCCTACAAAAGAAACCATAGCTACCTACACAAAGCTCAAATAAACATTAGATAAACAAATAATGCACATGCTTGAGTCAGACTGACCTCGCTGATCACATAATGTGATAGTCCATTGAGTGTTGAAGTACATTTCAGACTCTATATAGTTCTTATGAGTGTGTGATTTGAATTGTGTCCCTTGAAGTGAGGTTTCCCTTGTGTTAATCACACCAAGATAACAGGCTACAACTACTTTTTCCCCCAAGGTAGAATGTGTGATATGGAATTTAGAAATAACCCCTCCTATGTAGAGAATAATGCAACCCAAATGTAGTCCTTATGTATTGCTCCTTGTCCACGTGATAGATAGTAAGTATTAGCTTTCAATTGCCCTCATCCCTAATAATAGTGAGTAAGTCATGTATATATATGATTCCCTTATTTTAATTTCATCATTAAAATTTGAAAAATTGACTTTAAGTGATAAAATAGACTCTAGAAAAGACACCAAATGATGTGACAATTCAAAACCCAAGAAAATGATGGAAAGGGAAAAAATGCCCAGAAAGGACAATAACACCAGGGGTGCTCCTGTCCCTAATGGGAGATAGTTTCAAGATGCTCGGAAGATGTAAAGATCAATACAAATTTGGGTCACGTGTCATTGAGTATCCCAAAGTAAAGTGGTTATTCCATAAAAACAAATAACAAGAGTATGGGAAAGCTAAAAATAATGAAACAGTAAAAGTAAGTGTTGTTAATGTATAGTCTTCTTGCTTACAAATCATGTATATAATAAAATACTTAGAGGCGTGATGTAAATAGAAAGTGTGTGATTTCGTGACTAGATGTCCCCCCACCTTATGCTAGTGAAAGAATATTCAGCAGCATAGTATATAAGAAGAGTGTACCTTGTGGAGAGCCGAAGAGAATTGTTGCAACCAACAACTTTCCAAATGAGGGTTATACTTCATATCGTGCCAAATGGAAATAGTAGAATGTACATCATAGAATTTAGAGGAGGATAAGGATCATATTTGTGACCTCGTGTGCATAGTAATAATGATGCATGCATTTGTTCCTTGGATATTGCATTTGTCGAAGCGTCATTGTGTTTGATATTGCTTCTCATTTCATTTCTATGTTGCCTTTTGTCGAAGTAAGGTAGGACTTGCACAAGAAGATAAGTGTAGTTAATGCTCATGATAAATGAATTTGAACGTTTAACTTAGTAAATGTGAAAACAGAAACGCTTATTTGGAAAACAAGTGAATCAAGGATAGAGTACACTTGTATGTCATGAGAAGAGAGATAGATTTTTTTTCATTTATGTTTGTTTACCTTGAAGATTATTGGAATATTATGGAGGATTTAGGTGTCTTGTCGTTAAATTGAAGATTTGAGTGTCATATCACCAAGGGAAGAGTATTGGGAGAGCTATAGGATTTGCCCTCCAACCGGTAATGCTTCCCCTACGGATAATTGCCACTACATATGATCACAAAACCTGATTGAAACTTGCCTTGGGTGGACACATTGTTCTAAGCATATCATTGTCCTGCATATGCCTTAGGTGTCAATTCCTTATTTAATCTCGAGAAAAACAAAGTACTTGATACTTAACTAAAATGTAGTTGTCATTTAAAAACAAAATCTCATTAGTTACATGTTGATTTTACTTATTATTTTTTTTGTATTTCATAATATAGATTGTTTAATAAGAGCAAAATATTCAACTCCTCATGGAAATGAAAACTAAAATTTCAACTTTCAATTTATGTATTAACATTATCAACATTTTCAAGAAAGGAACATATTGCAAGAAGGAGGTTGTTTTTGTTAATAACATTCACATTATTCCATAGCCAAAATAAAACAATTAGATTTCTAAATAACATCTTTCCTTAAGTTTTCACAAAAAACAAGAAAGTGCAAGAAAATAACAGATTTCTTTTCTTGACATAATACTATCAATGTTGGCAAGGAAACAAAGGCTAAGGCAAACAACACCTTCAACACACTATGTTTTCTTTGTAAGTATAAATACAAGAGTTACATCAAGATTCAATTTGATAGATCATTTACTACAATACTTCTCCTCCACAAGCTTGGGCTATATGTGTGTTAAATCTCAAGTGGCAACTAATCAAAAATTTCTAAGACAAGTCTCCAAGTGATACAAAATGTACAAAATGGAGGGTTTACAAGGAGATGTAAACTATTCTCATAGCCATATCCCAAAGAAGTTACAATACAATAGAGTTTTCATAAGGAGAGAAAAGAACAATAAGAGCCCAAAAGGGCCACCCACTCCAACTTGAGAGCCAACTTCCATGTCTTCCCAAAACCATGCAAGGAGAAAAGGAGCTTGTTTGCCACCCAACCATAGGCATCATCACATGCCTCTCCCAAGGTTGGGATGCATGCTAGCCTCCCCCAAGCCCATGGGAAGGAGGATAACTAACCCAAAAACTTGCACAAGATAGAGGGTGAATTAACAATGATACAAACACAAAAAAAAAGGACGAATACAAAAACAAGACTCCAAAATTTACAAGGAGGAGAACCCATGTTCTTCCTCAAAAGTGGGGAAGAGAGGAGAAAGTTCTCCAAATTTATATATCAAATTGCGTGCACAAAGCAAAAAATCTCCATACCCTCCTTATTGCTCCTAAATTCAATCAAAAACCCTCCTTATTCCTCCACCCTTTCTCCAAGTCTTTCTTGGAATGATTTTTCAAACCTCAAAGGGGTTTCCTTACCAAGAATGGGGAAGGAGATTCAAACCAAATGAATCAACTTCCCCACCTCAACCATTTGAGGGGAGACACTAAGACCCTATACAAGGCTTGTCCATTAAGCCTTGAGGATAGAGAGGAAAAATCTCTCTCTCCTCCCCCACAACTCCAAAACTCCATCATGTCATATGATGGAGGGAGTAAAAACAAACAAGTAACAAACAAAAAAAATCCACAAATAACGAAAACAAAATTCAAGTAGCCAAAACTAGCAATTAAGATAAATTCAACATATGGAAAAAGACATAAGAGCCTACCTCAAGGAAAGCTCTCCAGAAAGCTTTCCAACTTCCAATTTCTCCACTCTAGACTCAAGCAAATCTCAAGCTCCCAATCACCCAAGCATCCAAGCAAGAAGTTCCAAAAGAAAAAGTCCCTCTCTTTTCCCATGAATGGGAATTTGAAAAGGAGCAAACAAGCATCCTCCTAAATGAGGGGGTGACATGTATCACCCCTCTCCTTCTTCAAGGTCAAAGATGCCAAAACAAAAGAGAGAAAGGGTAAAATTGTCTTTTTGTCCTCTTCTCCCAAATTTCCCTAAATGTTAACAAGAAAAAAATAGTGAAACTTTTAATAAGCACTCAAATCCACACCCCTTACATAGATGTGACCAAACAAGAGGTAAAAAGGAAGGGAAAACTCCCTCTAGCCTTGAAAATAAGCCCCCCTACCCATTAGGTAGGGTCTAAGGGCTCATTTTTATGTTAGGGGAACTCCCAAGCTAAAAAGGGGTCCCCAAAAATGCCCAAAATAACCTAATTTCGGGTTTTGCATTTTTGGCACAAGGGTAGAGGGTGTGGGGACCACCCAAGGGTCTCACATGTGACCCTAAACCCTTGTGATTAAGTGACTCATGAAACAAAATCAAAAATTTAAATGAAAGTCGGATTATTAACTCCCAAAACAAGTTTACATCATAATTAACTACCCTAAACAAAATTAATAAGTCATGGCACAATACATTACAAAAATTGGGGTCACTCATAATGCCCAAAATAATAATCTCCTATACTAAGGCTTCACACAATGAACATGGCTAGGACTCAACCCGTGGGCTGCTTGTGCAAGATTGTGTAGCTGGCCTGAATCCCACATTCTCCTGTAAACCTGTCACCTGCACACTCATTACACACATTAACCATACCTGTCCGATAAAATATAAAACAATGACACAGTAAGATATCAATAAGTTCTAAACTAGCTTAACATCCCACTGAAATCAAAATGCGACATCGTGCACAATTATACTCAATATTCCAAAAGTTAGATAAGATGATAAAGTGACATATAACCATATAATTCCACATGCAACAACCATCCATCAATATAATTATGTTCCAAACACAACATCATATCCATTAGTATCCATGACATCATAAGAAAATGCGACAACATAGAAATTAGGCTAAATTGACGCTATACGCCTGAATGTCCACACATGTCTAATAAGATCAAATCTCTAATATAATGTCCACGATATAACAAAACTCTGTCAAAACATGTCTATGAGCAAAGAAACAACAAGCTACTGAGCTATAAAAAGTGTGGGCACTACACATTTATACAGTACAAAATGCATTTGGATGCCCTTTCATATTACCTTGGGTTATAGAGGTAAGTTTAATTTAAAATATTGCAAATTTATGCATCCATGAAGTGAAAGATATTGATGTTCATCAACAATTTATCCTTTAAAGAATGTCAGGCAACACAATTATATATCCAACTAATTCGGTCAACAACATGAGCTTCTCTACACCCAGAGAAGCTGCAATCTTCCCTATCATGGTATCAACATTGATATTGTATGCCTTCCCACTGTCATATGATGCAACAGAGACAATCACGGGGATACTTCCATTGTCAACATTGGCCTTCAATACACTAGTATTTATGTGAGCAGCTTCTCCCACAAAACTCAAATCCCCTCCTGCTGGCCTTGTAGTATTAAGTTTCCCATCCTTCCCACACAACCCCACAGCATTGCCCCTAGCCCTATTCATCAAAGAAACCAATGACTTATTCACCTTGCCAACCAACACCATCTCAACAACCCCCATTGTGGGCGCATCTGTGACTCTCAGGCCATTCTTGAACTGAGGGTGGATCCTTACTTTGACAAGCCATTTATTGATTTTTGGACCACCACCATGCACAAAAACAAGCCTCAATCCCACACAGGAAAGCAAAACCAAGTCCTTAATAACCCCATTCTTTAAAACCTCACTTTTCATGGTTGTTCCTCCATACTTGACTACAACAGTGTTACCTTGTAATTTCTGAATGAAGGGCAATGCCTTTGCCAATATGTCCACCCTATCAAAAAACTAGAAAGTCTTTCAAAATCCCAAATCCTATAAGAAAATAAAACAAGAGTAACAATCGAAAACCTCGTCTACTATCAAAATGGAAGCACATAATGATTATGCTCTAAATCCACTCAAATTCAACCCTTCAGAACCAAATAACATGGAAACCCATGAAAAACCTCTAGATAATGGCGAAGAAGATGAAGATTACGTAGAGTACATCCTTGTCAAGAAGCGCAGGTTAATGGAAGCTCAAAAAATATTATAGAGAAAAGGCAAGGGTTCTCTAGAAGTAGAGCAACAAGACAAGGCGATCGAGGCAAAACCTAGCTTGCTTGTTAAAGCCTCACAACTCAATTTTTTTTTTCCCGAAATAAGCCCCATAGAGAAGCTCCTATAAGAAGAAAAAGAAATGATAGAAAGGCTTTCCGACCGTAAAACTCTAATGTTCGTTAGGGAACTTTCCAAGGGAATTCAGTACCACAAGCCCATAGTGACAAAATGGAAACCACCTACAACAATCCGTCGCATGACAGAGACAGAATGCGATGTCGTTAGAAAACAATGGCATATTCTGGTTGAAAGTGATCAGATTCCTCCTCTGATTAAGAATTTCAAGGACAAGGTTTCCTGAATCTATACTGAAGAAGCTTAAGGCGAAAGGGATTGTGCAGCCGACGCCTATATAGGTTCAGGGATTACCGGTGATACTTGTTGGCCATGATATGATCGGGATCGCTTTGAGAAGAGAGGGGAAGTGTAGCCCACGAAAGGTGGAAAAACTAAAAACACGAAATTTGTTAAACTGTCAAAAAGGTTGTATTAACCATCATTAAACCCGTCAACATTAATTTCCTTGAAAAAATGTCCGAGAGATCGTCAAATTTAACATAGTCGCAGAAACGTCCGGAAGGGCCTTTCTCACGAGGGAACGCCTTCGACGTAATAAATCTAAACAAACCCAGCTACATCGAATAGACAAACAACCAGTTTTGATAAATATACAGAGATTAGTAAGCTTCGGAATATTTACAAATCTTATATGTTGCCGTGTTAAGATCCATTTATTTGAAGAATGGAGATTTGGTAAGAATGGGTTCAAGGCAGGACACCTCAGCATCCGGTCAGGAGGTAGAACAGAGAAGAGAAAAGGCCTTTGAAAATCCCCAGGTTGAGAAGTAAAAATGAGTTTAAGCTACTGTACCTACAATGTGTTTTCATCACAAGAACAAAAGCCAGCTGAGATTGTGATATAATATGATTAATTAGAAGCAACTGAAACTGATCAATCCAACATTTTGTGTTAAGACGTTGCTTTTTGTGTGTTCAGAGGCATTTTAAAGGACCCGAAGAAACCTATCATCTTTTCTCTGGCAAGGCTCGATCGGTTGAAAAACATGACAGGTCTGGTTGAATGGTTAGTATAGAACAATCGTTTAAGAGATCTGGTCAACCTTGTAGTTGTTGATCCATCAAAATCCCGAGATAGAAGAGATAGATGAAATTGAGAAAATGCACAAGCTCATGAAGGAGTATAACTTGAGCGGGAAGTTTCAGTGGATAGTTCCACAAAAGAAAAGAGTGCGCAATGGTGAACTGTATCGCTACATCTGTGACACAATGGGTGCATTCATACATGTTATCATCTTGCTTTCTTTTAACCTTAAATCAGAGTTAGGACCACTGCTCCCCAGGTTTCGATTTGAATTTCTGTAATACATATTTGTATATATGAATCAATTACTTTCTTGATGAAGGATCTATGTGCCAATTGTATAGAACGGGATTGGGGCTAATGGCGATTTGTAATGCTTATTTGTCTGTGCTATGTTCCAGCCTTCCCTGCACGAAGCTTTTGGGCTTACTGTTGTAACACAATTTGAAACCTTCGTATCTTAAACAATGTAAATGTTAAAAATAAGTACGCATCTTAAACAATTATGTTTTACCATGGGCGCCCGGAAAAAATTTTAAAAATAAAAGAATATTAAAAATATATAAAATACATATCTTAAACAACTATGGTTAACCATGGGCGCCCGGAAAAAGTAAAAAAAAAACTAAAATGCTAGAAACAAAGGATGGTGGTGGGGTCCACAAGAAGTGTCTAGGTGAGTCCCAACCCTTAGCCGTCACCATCATTGATAGAGACGTGGCAACTTAGTCTTTCACAGCTCAAATTTTGTCCTTTTTAATAATACTTATTAAAGGGGTCACGTCACCCTCGTCATTAAAACGTCCCAATTATTTGACGCCATCCTTTCGAGATTGGACCGCTTTTGCGATGACGTGTCCTCACCAAAACAGCTTTTTTTCGCTTATTAAAATGTTCTTCACATCTATGGGCTAACCTTTTGTTTTCTATCATTAAAAGGGTATTATGGTTTTCTATAACTCTTTATGTAAGGTGGGAGCCCACAATAATTGTACCTTTCTCTTGGATCAAGTTGGTTATATCCAACCTAGTTGGTAATACTAGCGTTTAAACTACAAGGTCCTTCCTTGTTGCCTTATGGGATACATATGGGTATGGGTTCATTGGTTGCAAGAATTATTATGGACACCTGATTTTGGTAGGGACTATTTATTAGTTGTAAAATTGCACTATTTTATTGTATATGTTGGCTCGTTCATGTTTGTTTTATTCGTTTTTTGGGTATGTTTTTTCTCTCTTTTTTCATATTTTGTCTTTCTCTTATTCAATTGTATAATTCGAGGGTATTTTCTTGTGTGGTCCCTTTCTACCTAGTTTAAGACCGTAATAATTTTAGGCTTTATTTGTCAATTTTCATGACTATTGTCATTGCACACACCAATAATATTTTGAATTGAATTCAAGAAGTTTATAAATACATAGATGCTTTAATACATTTAAAAATAAGAATGAATCATATAAGAGCATCCTCGTACCAAAAGCAACCACAATCATTTATAACATTCAAAAAAATGAAGAGCATATAGTATTTATCGTGTTATATCATATCACACATTTATTAGAGCACTACGATAAGGGTTGGTACTCACATGACATTGGACTACCTACTAAACTTGAATTATATTAAGTGTGTTAGCTTCAAAGAATTGTTCAAGTAAAGGGCCCTGATATTAATAGAGGGATAACATAGTCCCCTCAAAGCATCCACTTTTTTTATTTGTGTTCTTGTAAGTTGTTGTTTTGTTTGGGTTCCAATGAAGGAGATTAGTTTCCCATAAAACCACATAGAGTTGTGGAAAAGTGCATAAGATTTTTATTTTAGAGCCTTAAAGTTGACAACAAGGTCGTGAAATCATATTTGAGCTAGCTAACACTTGTCAGAACCTGTACTAACAGTACCCAAAAAATAATTTGTTGAAGGTTATTTGTTCACACTAATTTTCTAGGGCTTTGCTATATTTTATTATTCCAAATCTATTAGCCCAAGTTATTGTGTGTTATATTGCTTATTGATTGATCAAAACCTAATATTACTATATGTTATACAAATTTTATGTTATCCAAAATAATTAGATAGAAAACCCAAATTAGGAGTGATGAGATGAATTGTAGCCCAATTGATTTCATTGAAATTCCTTTAGATAATCCTAGAACTTGCATGGAAAATAATGATCTAAATGATGTTAATGTTATTCCTGAAGTTATTGTTTCTCTTCCCAATAACGCTTCTTTGAATGAAAATGTATTAAATGAGTCCACAAAAAATTGCATAAGTGTTTTCTATTACTCATAAAAGATCACTACCCATTAAAATGAATTTACTTGCCAAAACTCGCCAAAACTCGACGAACTTTTTTGGCAAATTTTTTCGACGAAACTTCGTTTGTAGTTTTCTTTGGCGAGTACTTGCCAACTCAGCCGGTACTCACCGAATCTTCTAACTATGTATTGAATACAAGTGAAAGAAGTCCCAAACATGAAATAAAGTGGGAATGTGCATTTCTTTTAATCCTTTTCTAATGTGATTATGAACCGTTCATTTACATTTAAATTAATTAATTTATTCGCTACTGTTGTCATAAATTTGTTATGGTTAGTATTTTTTATTTCATTTTCGCTAAAGGGAGAGGTATTGGATCAAGTAGAGCATAGCCTTAATTTTGTTTTAACATGTATAGACAATACTTCCAATAGTACGATGACACACTCAACTTCTATATGCATGATCTTTTAACTTTTACTAATTATTTACTAGTAGTACGGAGTACTAATTAGTTGTAAAATTTTACCATATTAAGGTATTTGTGTTTGCTTATTTATGGGTAATCTTTTTAGGCTCTATGTCATAAAAGGCTCGTTTGATCGAAGTGTTATCCAACTCTTTTGCCTCATAATCTAGATAAATTTAATCAAATTAACATAAAATGTATAATTTTGGGGAAGTTGAGATGGTTTGAGTCTTGTATAGATGTACCTATATTAACGGGTGATTGGTCTTGATTTCTATATTTCTTGAGTACATTAATCGGGTCCTAATTTGAATTTAAGGTCTTCAAATACATGGACACCTTACTACATTTAGGGCATCAACATGATCAATGCTACCCATGTTAGAACGATATAACGTGGATGTGCCAAAACAATTTAGAGTAGAAATCCAAGACTAAACATATTTGAAGCGTTTATAACTATGTCAAGCATTCATTTGAGTAGATTTAGTCATATAGTTTAGACAATGCATCATCACTAGATTGTTTGGTTGATGCATTGCATCTTAATTGGTGTGTTGTTTTCAATATTATACATCATTGAGAGTGACGTGACAAATATAAGAGTTTTACTTTTTCTATGGTGTATTAGAGATCCTCAAGGTTGGTGTAGTATTCTATATGCATTGATATTATGTAGTGCCCATTTCCCTTTGACACTTTTGATATTGATCATGATACTGTTGACTATATTATGAACATTATTATAGTTTTGATTTAATATGATATTAAATGTTAGATCATAAATTAATGTTGACTCTGATTCATATATGATGCATGATGATTGTTAGAGACATTTTATATAGATGTTAACATGCTGTTGGACATGTTTATATATATTTATGGATGTTGTTAGGACATGTGCTATTTATATATATTGAATAGACCGAAAAAATTGAATTTAAAATTGATGATTATATAATTGAGAAAATTGTAAGTGATATTGTTGATTGTCTGGATGTTGTGATTCATATATATATTGATAATTTTGAAATTATATTATATTCATTTGGATGTTCTGATATGGCCACGAGACTTTTGATGATTGATTATGATACTGCTGACTATATTATGGACATTATTATAGTTTTGATTTAGTATGATGTTAGATGTTAGATCATGGATTATTGTTGACTCTGATTCATATATGATGCATGATGATTATTAGAGACATTTTATATATTGATGTTGATATACTGTTGGACATGGTTATATTTATGGATGTTGTTAGGACATGTGATATTTGGATATATTGAGTAGACCTAGAAAATTAAATTAAAATTGATGATCATATAGTTGTTGATAAAATTGTAAGTGATATTGTTGATTGTCTTGATGTTGTTGTGATTCATATATATTGGAATTTTGAAATTAATTATATTCATTTGGATGTTCTGATATGGCCACGAGGCCAAAGGAGGTATTTGTGTTTTACAGGTTAAAAATATCACAACAAACATCGGGGGATTGGAGACCAACCACATTGGAATTCTAGATGAATTCAACAAGGTCACCATGGCAACTTGTATTTGTTTGTGTGTGTTTTATTGTTTTTAGGGATTCCCATGGGGGGATCACCTTTAAATGTGACCAATGGGTTTATGTATTTCTTTTATTTGGTTCCTTTGTTAATGTTGTATGTGTTTTTAAGTGACGTGTTTACCCCTTTTATTACTTAATTAAATTATGGTAAATATTGTGAGTAATCATATTGTTAAAATTAATTAATCAAATTGGATCATAAGAAAGTAATTAATAGAGTTGTTGGCTCCTTGATTTAAGTGTTGTAAGAAATGTTGTAAGTGATGTGTAAGTGAGGTGTAAGTTAATTTTGGAGTATGAAACACTCCACCTCCTTTTGAAATTCGAATTTGTCCTTGGGAGGCTGATTTTGGAGGCTTGTGGGACAAGTTAAACTTGTCCCACACCTCTTAAATTTGTATACCAACCTTACCTATGGTTGGGGAGTTAAATTTAGACTTTCATTATGCATTTTTGTAAGACAAGTTGTATGTTTTAATTGCACTTTCTTACATGCTTTTAATTTCAGTCCTTATGGGGTGTGGGCTTGATTTGGAGTGTGTAAGTAAACTGTCGTATTATTCACCCACCTATTTATTATGCATTGGAGATTGAAGTTGACTTATGAGTTGGAGTTGAGGATGTGTGATGTGGCATCCTACATGGATCCACCTCATCCTCATTTTTCCCTCTTCTATATATTTGAATTCCTTAGCTTGTTTTTGGTTTTTTTTTGCTTCACTTTTGGATACTTCATTTTGGGTGACTTTGGATTTTTGTTTGAGCTCTTGCAAATTTGGAGAAAGTTGGAGATTGTTGCATGCTTGTAAATTGTTGATCTCTTGGACTGTTTTGCATTGGAAAGCTTGTTGTTTGAACTTGGAACAAACTCCATCATGGAGAGGTAGGAGCTTGGCTCTTGAAATGCTCTTCTTTCTTTTTATGCTTATGTGAATGGTTGAATGTTTGTGTGTTGTTTTATTTGTTGGCTGGTTGGGTAGATGGCCTAGGAATGGTGTAGGAGAAGACTATGGGGATTATTGTGGGGAGACATAAGTGTAATGGGGAGGTATAAGTGTGGAGGGAGTTGGGATTTGGGTTCCACCTTGCAAAAAGAAATAGCTTGCATTTCTTTACTCGTTATGAGGTATGCTATAAGAGGTTGGGGAGGCATAAGGAAATGAGAGGAATAAGGGGTACTTGGGGGAGGCATAAGGGCATGTCAGGGTTTTGAAATGATATATTTTGGCGGTTTGTTCTCAGGTGGTGATACCCATTTCCCCTTGGGAGACATAAGCAACATCCCCCATAGTTTCTTGCTCCTTTGGCTTGCATGATGAAGCCTGAGTGTTGTCTGTTGTCTTTATTCTCTGGTTGCAAACTGTAGTTTTTCTTTGGACTGTGTTTTAAATGTGAAATTTACTTGTGTGTTGTGGAAGCCTGTTGTTTCCATGTGTTGAAAAAAAAACATCTCTTATTGCATTGTGGTTGGGGCTCGGGGGCCAATGAAGAGGGTGGATTCTCCTTTTCATTGGATGTCTTGGTTGGGTGGAGAGCGTTGCCTTTCCCCTACTTTTGTTGTGCTCAACTGGAAAATGGAGGAACTTCATGTTGCTGTACTAGAACTAAGAAAGAAGACAAAGTTTGGAAGTCCTTTGTGAGACTTGTTTTTGTAAACATTTTTCCCACTTCAAGTGGATGGCTTGTAATATTATTTGTATTGGATAGTTATTCTGTTTTGGAAATGAAATCCCATGTTTAAATGAGAAAGAGATATGCATTGAAATTTGTACTATGTAAAGAAACGTGAAAGTGTATTTGAATGAAAGGAAAAGAAAAGAGTTGTAATTTGTAAAGTTTTATTTTATCAATATAAATAGAAGTTGTATTCTTTTCCACAAACGGAGTTAGTACTGTTTAAAATCTGTGTTGAAATATGTTGAGGAATTTCTTTTTGAAAGAAAGAAATACGTATGAAGAAAATGCATTACTCTGTTTTGTTGAAATGCATGATTTTAAAAAAAAGGCTGCATTCTTGTTTCTACATTTTGATTGAAGGAATGATAACTATTTAAAACTAGCATGGAATGAATTCAATGTTTTTATAGTATGACAAAAGAAATAGATTAATCTTTATTTTTGAAATGTATAAACTTCATTTTTATTTCACTGTAAAATTTGTAAATTTTTATCAAAAGATACAGAACAACCCTGTAAAACTATGAAAAACATTTAAAACACTAATACAATCTAAGGAAAGATCAAAATGATCCCAAATCAAACCAAAATACTTATGAAATTTTATAGAACCTTTCAAATTGGGCAAGGCAAAATTGTAGACATTTTGTTGTGTAAATATTGGTAAATTTGAATTGCAAATCAATCAAACAAATTAACCTTGCAATCTATCCTAAAAATCTTCTAAGTGAAATCCTCCATGCGTATTTGGCATGTTGTGAAAGAATTAATGACGAATTTGAACAAATTGTGCAAGTTAAAATTACCAGTTCACTTTTTAAGTGACAAAAAAATGTTTTCTCAAAATTGGCCCTTAAAACTTTATAAAAATTAAATTTTTAATGTTACTGTACAAAGAGGACATCGAGAGCTTTCCAGAAAGTCCTTGTTTTCCAAAAACCAAGTTCCTAATCAAAAGTTATGAACTTATGAAGTTTTCACTTCATTTGGTTTCAAAATATTCTAACTGTGAAATTTAATTATTAAAATATTCCTTGGTGGACATACAGGTGAAAATATTCCTTTTTGCACTTTTTGCCTTAAAAACAAAAAAGTCATGAAGTTTCCCGCTTCTCCGCTGGCCCAAAACCATCCTTTTTGTCTAAAAATAATCGAAGTTCGAAAAAGAAAATTTGGAAACATTTTCCCCGCAGCCCCGCCACCCCACCCTTGCCTTTTGAAAAGCATTTCCGCATGTGCGTGGGCTCACGACCATTAACTTAACATTTTTCTAATTTTGGAAAAAATTCCTATTTTTCTCCGCGGTCTCGCACCCCGCCCATCTTTTGGAGAAGCTCTTCCGCAGGCACGCGAGCTTGCGCTAACAAACTTAACTTTAGAAATAAAAAAAATGGTGAAATTTTCTAGGATTCTCTGCTGGCCCGCCTCCCCGCAGCCAATGATTGGCTGACACATGGCTTTATGAGGCGACGATGGAGGAGCTGTTGATTTCTTAACCATAACGTTTTAAAATTTCTTTTGGGTGAAGTTTTAAAGTTTCTTCATTGCCCCGCCACTTGCAACCAATGGATGGCTGACACATGGCAACCTTAGGCATAGGCAGAGGCGCAGAGCGTTTTAACCTTTAATCTTTTTTCTCTTTAAATCTAAATTTTCTAAGTCGCTCTGACGGCCCGCCAACTCACAGCTAATGAGATACTGACACGTGGCAGCATCTGGTGTTGGCGGAGGTGCGGGTTGTGTTTTGACCTTTGCATTTTTCTTCACAAAAAGTCTTAAATTCTTAAGTTTCCCTGCAAGTCTGTTTTCCCTGCTCGAATCCAGGATTGACACGTGGCATCATTAGATGTCGGTAGAGGCACAGATCCTTTTTATCCTTTAGCACTTTTTATATAAAAATCTAAACATTCAAGTTTCACTTTGGCGACCCGCACTCCCGCACTAGGGAAAAATTCCTTCCCGCGGCCCGCAAACCCACCTTTGGGAAAATTTTCCTCCCAAGGTCCGCCGGCCCATAACTTGAGAAATATGAGGAGTTAGGAGGACTTCTTTATATCAATGGAAAGGTGAGGAAATTTCATATCTAATGGGAATGTTTTCAAGAAGTTTTGAGTTTGTTAAACATGATAAAAATCAGGTTGAAGCATTTAAGCTAGTTTGGAAGTGGGGTAGTGAGAAAATTGTCCTGTTAATTTTTACTCTCTTATTGACTTGATAATGTGAAATAAATAATGGTTATAATGGGAAATTTTATTATTAGGTTTATTTTGTCCTTGAAACATTGTTGTGACAACTGTAGTTTTCTAAGCCTGTATCAGGACATCCACTTTAAAAAAAAAATATTCCATAATTTTTCTAACTAAACCTAGGTTGCTCTTGGGTCTCGAGTGGGACATTTTTAAGGGCGTTACGCTTGGTATCAGAGCCATGGGTTCAAAATATTGGACCCTTGGGCAGACTAGAAAACTTGAGACATGAACTTTAAACCTAGTACAATATTAAACCTAGCACACTTTAAATCTAGAGAACAACTTTGTTTGAAAATTGCATATTTTAGTAAACATGGGAAAACTGAATAAAACCTAGAATAATGAACTAACTCTCGCCTTGGTCTGTGCAGGAGGCATGGAAAATATGAGGGTATTTTCATATAGACCTAGACTTACCACCTCCAGATCATGCTATAACAGCCATCATACCACATATTTTGTAGACTCTTCATGATGTTAATTCCACCTTACGCGGAGGGACTGTAGGAGCACATTCAGTCAGACATGATAGGGTGACATCCATTGAGGCTCGTGCATCTCCTTGGCACATCAAGGAGCATAGAGGAGAGAACTCCCATGTGGATTCAATTAGAGTAGAATCACCGTAGAGGGGACAGGGAGACCGAGTTTCAGGACTCAAAGATAGGTCTCGGAGCCCTAGGCTTAGAGTTGAGCATGCAGAAAGGCCTAGGGGCCATTAGACTACAACTATAGATCACATCATAGGAATTATCAGATCACAGAAGCATTATTAGACTATCAGATGCTTCTAGTTCACAGAGAGGAACATTGCGTGAATTATCCAAAGGATTTTCAGTGGTAGCTATATAAGTAAGGATATTAGCAATTAGTTTGGAAACCCTACGAGTGAATGAAGGAAGCTCACAATATTGAAAATACCCTAAACAAACACTACGAGTGATGGGCATGCCAAGAAAAGGCCCAAGGAGAAAGTGTATTCGAAGGTCAGGTTTACCAAAATGATTAACTAAAATGTGGAATATTCTAGGTTAATCTAATATATGCACAAAAGTAAATGATAGCTAAGTAAGTAAAGAAAGTGACCAAGAAACTAAGTAAATAGAAATGTGAAACCCTAATGAACAAAGAGGGTTAAGAAGAGCTTAGCTAATTCGAAAACGGTGTTGGATTGTGTTGTAATGTGAACTAGGAAAACAAGAGGAGGAAAAGATCACACATAAGTCTAAGAAAGCACATATACAACCTTTCTGGATAGGCTGGGGTGCCTGTAGAGGGATAGAGGTTCCTGTGGGTGCCTTGGTCTGAGATATGGACACTTTGGTATGAGGAAATAACCTAAAACTCTCCTCTGAGGTGTCGCTGGATGTTTTCCTGTGTTCTCTTCTTGGCGCACTAACTTTGTTGAACTGCATTAGATGTCGTTGTAATCCCTGCAATAAGGAATCACCTACTAAACCCCAAGATGAACATCAAATCCCTAAAAAATAAATATGCATATGAAGGGGTCATACTATCCTCAACGGCCAAAATGGTGGACTTACTAACTAATTGCTTGCACTACATATCATACCCGATGTAGTTCTGTGTGTGTGTGTAATCATGCCATAGGCACTCTTGTTCTAGTTACTTTGTGAAAGTAGCAAACAATAACTATGTGTATAAATGTAATAAAATGGTGGATGGAATAGAATAAACTTCCCTCCTATGCAGTGTGATGTAGATGAACTATCCTTGTTGTTTATGATGGAGTTAGATGGATGCAAATGAAGCCTTTGATGGATGCAACCTTAGGTGATGATAGTAGTGCTTAGTGCTTGGTCCCTCATTATGGTCTCATAACTTTATATTTATATGGTTCTCTTGTTCTAATTTAGTAATTAACCCCAAAAAGGCTGACCACTAAAACAATAGAAAGCTCAAATGGCTAGAAAGTGCCCAAAAAGTGGTAGGAAAGTGTAAAAATCCTTAGGGTTCCCCAAATGAGACTAAAGCACTGGGCTAGGCACCCCACTCAAAGATAAAACGATGC
Organism: Taxus chinensis; assembly: GCA_019776745.2. Lineage (NCBI taxonomy): Eukaryota > Viridiplantae > Streptophyta > Pinopsida > Cupressales > Taxaceae > Taxus > Taxus chinensis. The sequence continues at coordinate 719,076,369 of CM034148.1, forward strand.
CAAATGGAAAACCTGATAGGGCGAGTACATGCGGGAGGTTAGAAGTGATGATAACAGAAAAAGTAAAATGGCCAAAGGACATGGGTTGATTAGTACTTTCTTCACTCAAAAACCATATGAATAGTAGTATGAGGCTAAGATTAAATAAGTCCTTCAACACTTCCAGACATGAAAACATGCTCCATATATAACAATTGTCACTGAACGTTGAACTATATTTCAGACTCTATATAGTTCTTGTGTGTGTGTGTGATTGAATTGGATCCATTAAAGCTAGGTTGTTGTTGAAAAGTGGGGAAAATTACATAAGTTCCCAAAGGAGACAACAACGCTTGGGCGCTTCTATCCCTAATGGGTGGTACTATCTAGGATTATCAGAGGATTTTACAGTAAATATAGAGCTGGGCCATACATTATCTAATTTCCAAGATAAAGTGGTCATTCCACAAAATCAAATAAGAACAATGTGTAAGATGATAAAGTAATGTAAAAGTAAAACACATGTTGTTAGTGTTTAGTTTTCACTCTTAGGAATCATGCATATAACGACATACTTAGAGGCCTGATGTAAATAGAAAGTGCATGATTTCATGACTACATGTGCCCCAATTTATGCTGGTGAATGAATATTTGGTAGCATAGAGTAGATAAGAAGAGCATACCTTATGGAGCAGGAAGGAAGTTGTAACTGATATCATGTTGAATGAGGAATGTGCTTGATACTTACTAAATGGAGATTATGAAGTGTGTATCATGGAATATAGAAGAGAGGATAAATATCCTAGGGGTGACCTTGCGTACGTAGTAGAAGTGCTATATTAGTATGTTCCTTGGATATTTCCTTTTCCAAAGCGACATGTGCTTGAGGTTGTTCCTTTTTATATTTGTGTGTTTCCCTTTTGTCGGAGTAAGGTTGGACTCACAAAAAAATAAGTGTATTCAATGCTCATTTTAAATGAAATTGAACTTTAACTTAGTACATGTTAAAATAGAGACATGTATTGGAAAACAAGTGAATCAAGGATAGAATACACCTATGTGCCATAAGAGAAGATATAAAATAATTCTTATTTGTTTTTTTGTCTTGGATATTGTTGGAGTAGTACTGAAGATTTAGGATTTCATTTTCCAAACTGAGGATTTAAGTGTCCTATTGTTAAACTAAGGATTTGAGCGTCCTGTCACTAAACTAAGGATTTGAGCATCCTATCACTAAGGGAAGAGTAATGGGAGAACGTTCATCTTCACCCTCCAACCTTTAACACTTCCCCATAGATAAGTGCCACTACAGATGGCCACAAATCCAATAGAAACTAGTCATAGATGATCTCGAGAAAAAATGAAGTAATTAGTTGCATTGCTCAAAGTGTGTAACATGCCACTAATTTTGTTTCTACTATTTCTGATAGTAACTTGTAACCGAGCATGTGTTGTTGGAAATTATAATATACTGACATTGATAACCTGTTGATTCTTTATTGTATTTATTTATACCCCTAGGACAGGAACGCCCAAGTGGGACACTAGCACCCATCACTCATGTCTATGTTGGGAAATTTTGGCCTACATTGTAGGCCCAATTATGATTCTAAATCTATTTATTAGCTCTTGTTTATCCTATTTTTTTTGTGTACCATTCTGTGTCTAGTATTTGAATTGTTGAGAGGGTGAAATAGTCACCTAATTATTTCCCCCACTTGTTTGAGGTGTGTGAAATGAACAAAGGAGATCACGACCCAAATGAGGAAAGATGAAACTAATGTACACATCTGAAATAGAACTCCTATATGGAGAATAGGGAATATACATGGTAATAACCATGACACATGCAAATAATGGGAAAAGGATAGCCAAAAAATTTAGTTACAAACAATTTAACATGATGTAACAAAAACAAGTTATATCACATAATAACATGGAAAAAGACACAAAGAGTAGCTGGTTGGATACATGAGGCACCACTTAGGATGTCACAAGACAATCGAATCCTTCAAGGCGATATAAGAAAACAAACAATGAAGCATAGGGATTATGCCACAAATAATGATAACCAAGACACAAACAAATAAGACACGATATAAACAAGTAAAATAACCAAGGTTGGGAGTATGCATACAAGAAAAATACTACACATGAAACACCCGTTAGCATGTTAAAAAAATTGATATTATGCTACAATGTATACAAATGAAAATAGGAATTAAAGTAGTAGATATTATAAGGATAGAACCTAAATATAGAGAAATAAAAAAGGTAGATGCCCCTTAGAGCCTCAATGGGACTTGTACGGAACAATGCTAAGCATCATACATCATGTAGAAACCTATAAGTGATCTACATTTACCTTAAAAATTACCATGTGAATATGCATGGATATATGGAAAGATTATAGAGAATAGTATGTATCTAAGTAACGTGATAAGTAATGTTCAACATAGAATAAAATGAGAAAGCAAGGATACATCTAATCAAGATCTAAGCTAGTATTTTTGAATTTTTGTAAATATGTGAACATGAAATAGAATAGTTAGGAGAGGGGAGAAAGGTTTCCCCTAGTATGCGTGCAAATTGAGGTCCATATAAGTAAATGCGCCCTCAACAATCAAGTTTTAACTTAGAACAAGAGTGTGTCATCAGGTAACAAGGGGGGAGAATATACCCTCAAAATTTTTTTAATGACTATCTAATAGGAACAAAGGGTGAGGGCCTACTATCTTCAAATGTAAAAGAGGAATGTATATGATCATGATCCAAAGCCCTAGTGTCGTGTGAAATCACAAGTAGAGAAATCAGAATAGGTGGAACATTGGGAAGTAATAGGTGCAATTTTGGAAACATGAGATAGAAAAGAATAATGTCAACATAGTGAGGGAAAACCCTATAGAGTCCAAAATCCCAAATGTATGAGGAATAAGTGTAAACATAAGGATAAATGTGTAAGTCAAAATATGTGTAACATAACTAATGCTAAGAGGCTCATCATTATCAACTTCAAGCAATGGAGGGAGATATATACGATTCTTCATAAGCAAATATGTAAATTTGGGGAGATGGAAAAAATTAAAGCTATATGTACTAACCCTTATGACCATATACATAAATGTGGAAAGAGTGGAATTGATTGCCCCCATGGAGGTAACACAATTAGGTGTGACCATAGTAAATGAATCATGCATAGAAGCTTGGAAAGGGAGAGCATTAGGTATCATTGTCAAATCAACACACTGTGTTCTAGTTTGTGACGAGGAAGGTGCAGAGAGTGATATAATATTGAAATCAGTAAGCATATGATCATTATAAGTGCATCTAGAGTTGTGCCAAGTAACAAATCTGAAATCCATGATTATGGTAATATTGTGAAGGGGGATATGAGTTTCTCCTAGCACCTTAGGTATTGTAGATGTACCAAACATCATAGGGGACAAAGTTATAGATATAGGTAATTGTGTAAAAATATGCATTAGGGATCGAGCATCATGTGTATGAGAATGAGACATAGTAGGAGGAGTATCATGGTTTCCAATAGAAAATTCATCATGTAAACCGGTAGCACTGTAGTCCATCACTAGAGAAGAATGATGTGCATTGTAAGTAGTAACTTCAGTATTATGTATGAGAGGAATATCACAAAGATTAGAAACATGAGGTGTAGAATCTATTGTAGCCTTATCCATGGATGGAGGTGTGGAAAGGGAATTATGTGTGATGATATGGGTATAAAGGTATACATGCATAAGATGTAATTAAGGACAAAATATAAGGCAATTTTTATATCTTCTTTATTCTTGCCTCACGGAATGACAATTGTGTTTTGTTGCCTCCTTGTTGAGTTTGCATACCATGTTTGAAGGTTTTCTTGAATTTTCATAAAAATTAATTTTATAATTCCATTGTAACATTGTTTCTTTGTTCCACAACTTTAAAATTTTGAAAAAGCTATATCTTCTCATCTATGGCCTTGTGGCTCCTCACAGATTATGTTCTGTGTTTTATAGATTTTATATTTAGTTTTACACCTTATTTGACGGTATTTATCAAAGTTGCTAATATCTTCATTGTTTCGATTACGAAAAAGTCTATTGTCTTCATTATGTAGAAATTTGTGTTTTAACTGTGATACTCTAACCGTGGATATTTGCAACTGTTAAAATCCGCATAACACTAATTTTCTAATTTTTTTGGAGTATGAATAGTTCATATAAATTATATATGGATAAATATCATATTTTAAATGGTTCTAATTATAGTATTTGGAGAGTAAGGATTAAAGCCATCTTTATGGCAAGAAATATTTGGGATCTAGTTAGTGGTGTTGAAAAGAGACCCAATGGGAGACATGATATACCTAAAAATTTGAGTATATTCTCCTGAAAAATACCAAGAGGCCCTGTCCATCTTATTACAAATTATCAAAGATGAATTGCATATAGGACACATGTATTCTTTTATTGATGCATTGATTCAATTGCCAACTATGCATGAAGGTAGTCACCTTTCTTATATAATAAAAATAATCACATAACTGTTTACAACTACAATGAAAGGAGATGAGAAGATATTCAATTATCTAGATAAGATTAAGAATATTAATGATCAGTTAGATGGCTCTAATTGTGTATTATTTCAAGATAAGTTACTATATTTTATTATTCAGATTAACATACATGAAAAATTTAGAACTTACATTTCTATTTTAAATTCTAAGTGTTTCACCACAAATTAGAGATAAAACAGATAAGAGATAAGCGTGAGGAGGTGTACCTATGATAGTCGAAGAAGGTGTTACATGTGTGTAAAATGTTGACCAATATGATTGTGAAGAGCTTCCCTTTGGCTAGGAGGAACAGACCTGTTAGAATAGAACACAAGACCACAAAATAGATATTAACAATACAATTTATGGCATTCGACTGGCTAGCAGTGTGCTAGATATAGGAAGTGTGAGGTACTTCTTAGAAGGTTGTCAATCCACTATTTTAAAACAAATTAATGTAAATAAATAACATAAAGAAAGAATCCTATTATAATTAATATGATTTAGGCATCTCATATAAAAAACAATAAGCAAATCTAATCTAACATACTAAGTTATGATTAAATTCAGTGGGCTGGTAGGTTGATCTGGGCTTGCAGGTTTGACAGAGGCTATATATGAGGTCTGGGCAAGATTTGGTGAGGTTCTGGGTTTTTTTTGGAAGGAAGTTATTAGCTCATTTGGTTTGGAGGAAATTTACCAGTCACAGAGACCATGGTATCGGTTAAGTGATTGATGTCGGTACCTGGTAATGACCGACGTCGGTTGGGTGACTCGATGTCGATAGGGGAAATTGGTTAAAAGGATTTAAAATGAGGTTGTTTGGGAGCTCTATATGATTACACAAAGAAGGATGGAGGCTTAGATGAAGGTCGTATAGGATTGTTTAAAGAGACTCAGAAGACAATAAAATAGGTGTTTGGGCAAGGTATGAAGGTTATTTGGGTAAATGGTTGGATGGAGGTGTTGTGGGAGAGATCTAGGTATGTAACGAGGTGAAAATGAAATAGATAACTAATAAATAACTAATCTATTAAAACCAATGAACAAAGAAGAAATGTACTTACTTGTAAATGTAGGTAAAAGAAGGTGGTGGTGATGGTTGCAAGAGAAGGTGGTCCCAAATGAATGCAGTAACACGAAGGAGGGCACGGTGCTTCCCTGTGAGTGCATTGGAGCTCTAGATCAATCTGTTGATGAATGGTGTGGTGTCTGAATGTTGTAAGGGCCTCTGGTATGTCACAAGATCACTGGAAAACTCAAGAGTCAGGATGCAAGGTCGCAAGAGTACTAGAAGACAAGATTCAGAACCTGAACAAAGAGTTTGAAAATCTTATTTAAGGTAACTGACAATGGTTAGGTAACAGGCGCCAGACCGAGGAATAACCGGTGCCGATTAGGGAGAAAAGGTCATATTTGCTAAAAATAGCCTGATTCTTCCCAAATTTGGCATGATTGAGATTTTGGTTCTGGGTCAAAAGTGTGGAATGACGCTAAATGGAGCGAGAGAGTAGTTAGAGTTGGTAGATAATAGGCCATTAAGATTAGGGTTGGAATAAGTCCTAGTTGGTTAAGGGAAGTGGGGACTTGGTCTTAGGTTAATTAATGGCTTGGAATAGGTCTAGGATGAGGTGGAGGGTGAGGTGGCTAGGTGAGTGTGTTTAATTAAGGAGAGTGTGAGGTGGAATGATAATTAACTTAATTTTGGGTAATTAAATTAATAAATGTGTAGAAGGGGCCATGGTAGGGGTATGTGTTGAATTAATTAATTGAAGGGGCTTAGAGGGTTGTGACCCAATTTTGGTGTCTACATTTGCCCCTTTTTTCATGTAGCTTGTATTGATAAGTGACGATGAAAAAAATAGGAAGTGGTTACCCCAAGTAAGGGTAGAGGTTAGGTTGCCCCAGGTATGGGTGGAGGTGATCCCCCTCAAACCAGGAACTGATGAAGTGAGAGGTTAAATCAGTGATGGGTTTGATAAAGTGGTAGGTGATGAAAAAGGAGGTAAGGTGTGGGTGTAGGTAATGGTAATATCATTGTGGGTAATAGGTGGGGGCATTCAAATGCACTGCACACACGTATAGAATGTGACAAGGCACTAGGCTGAAGAGCTCACAAACTCTACATTGTCAAAGGTCGATAGTTTATCCAAACAAGGTTGATGTGGTCCAGGTATCCAAGGTATAGGATACGGTCCTAGAAACACAACGAGGCTAGGTGCAGGAATGGGCATTAGGTGGGTTCCAAAACACCAAAAGGTTTGGTTTGGTCAAGATAAACATCACAAGCATCAGGAAAGGCAAGGTTGGTAGGCTAAACAACATGAGTAGCATGTCATCACAAGGTACAACGAGTAAGTGAATTCGAGTGTCCAATGAGTGAGGTCGGGTTGGTGTATAGGTAAGGTCGTATGGGTAAGGCCAAGGTTTAGGCAAAATATGCCTGAAGTACATTGAGGTCGAGGGTTAGGTGATAAGGCTATTAGGTGAGCCTGTAGGGCTAGGATAAGGCTGTGGTGTGCAAGAAAATGGCCTCTTGCATCAAAATTTTGGGCAAATTAGGTATAATTGGGTTAGGTAGGGTGACTAATACCTGATACCGGTTGAGGGTGAACCGATGCCGGTAAGGGTAACCGATGTTGGTCACCTAGGGCACGACTTGACCAACATTAGTCAGGAAAATTTGGGTTTAAAATGGAAAATCCGCGTTGAAAACAGGTTTCATTTGGTTATTTCCTAATTTGGAAAATGATAGTGAGAGAGAGAGAGAGATTTTGTTCTTCTGACTTAGAAAAAAATGACAAGGATTATCTTCTAGGCTGATTTGGTGAGTTGTTGAGTGGGTGGAGGAGTGGAGTTGACGGGCCCACGAGATCTACATGAGCGATTTGATTGGTTGATAGCTGAGAGGTGATTTAGTCATGGTAGAGGTAGGAGAGGGTTGCATAAGAGGACCTCCAGTTCAGAGACTAGACATCCCACCATGGAGATGATGCCAAGTAGAGGTAGGATTCGAGCTCCATTATTGATTTTGGTTAAAACTAAGGTAGAAAAATGAAGAATTTGGTTTTTGAATTTTGATTTGAAATTTGGGTAGAAGTGGGTGAAATTGGGTATGGGGAGGGAAAAACTAGTTTAATTAGGTGGTAAAATGAATGTAGAAGTGATTTGGGGTGGTTTGGGTAGGTATTTTAGGTGTTTTAGTTAAATTTTTGGAAATGGGGATGTGGGGGTTTGGCCCTAGGGCCGAACTAGTGAACCGACGTTGGGTATCAGGTGTCAGTAGGCTAGACCGATGTCGGTGGGGTCCAAGGGGAGACCGGTATCGGTTAGGGTGACTCAATGTCGGTCACTGTTAAAAGTGACTAAGGCTGAAAAAGGGAGTTTGGGAAGACAAAAAAGATAAGGGAGGGATGGTTGAGTGTGTAAGTTAGGTAGGAGTGGGTGAGGTAGGGGTAAGTTAGGGAGGAATAGGTGGGTTTGAGGTTAACGTAGGTATGAATGGGTGGGTTAGGGAAAGTTAGGTTAAATTAGGTGAAGAAGGGAAAGGAGTGAATCAGTGAATAAGTAGGTAGATGTTTGGGTGAGATAGGGAAATAGATGTTAGGCGAGTGAGTTGGGTAAAAGGTGGGAAGGCTAAGAAAGACGTAGGTAGGTATTTGGACTGGGTAGGGTCAAATAAATGATTGAAAAGGGAAATTGATTGACAAGGTTTAAATGGTGATGATGTAAGTGAACGTTAGTAGTTGACCAAGAGAGACATAGGCTACTGCCTCTTTTGGTGTAGATGAGGCCCTAGTGTTATAGAGGAAGAGTGGAGGTCATATGAGGATGTTGGGCTCGAGTGTCGTTAGGTGATATAGGCATATTGTACGACATCACAGCATGATGGTCTCTCTCATCAACAGATGGGATTCAGCAACCAACACATTCCACTTACCTGACTAGGTGAGATGATGATCACACTAGAGGACATATACATGATCTTGAGGCTACGTAATTGTTGGGGATCCATTATATTAGATTTCTTTAGATGATTCATTTGATCCTATGGTGATAGTGTTTGGAGAGGTCGATGATTGACTTTGAGATATCACAGTGCTAGCATCAGTTATGGGGATATGTATGTTGCACATCCTAAAAGAGACTAGATTATCAGTGTCTGATGATGGTGGCTATTAGATGTTATGCTCTCCTAGATTCAGAGGGTGGGAGATTTCCATGGGCATTGATGGGGGTTTTGGAGGATATGATTAAGGAGAGATTTTGTTTTGCATGGGTGCCAGCATATCTAGTACAACTGTATAGGGAGTTGTGGGCGTATCAGAGGATTCAACGGTTTGGTGTTTGTTGCACTTATCTACTGCATTATTGGGCTTATGAGCACATAGTGTGTTATACGTCCACTAGGCCTTCCATGATAAGATTAGTACAGTGGGAGTCTACAGAGCAGGGATACAGGAGGTGGGTTCCGATAGGGGCACATCCTAAGGGTGGATGAGGCATCACAGAGATGTGACATATTACAGGTGGATATTAGATGGTCTATCATGCAATGGATATTTTGTGGTGGCCATATGTTGATTTCCCTTCATATGGAGGCATGACAGAGGAGTTGAGAGGGTTACAACTGGTTGGATGGATACAGGGAAAGTGACTCGGGGAGCATGAGATGATTCCAATTGACCAAGCTTCAGGACGACAGTTTGGGCTGTAGCAGGATGTGCCTCCACCATTTCCACAGTATTGCATAGGGATGACGTGGAGAGACCATTATCTCCACCACATCACAATAGATCCTGTCAGAGATAGGAGGAGAAGGTTACAGATTAGGATGGATTGATGCCTGTGAGTGACACTTCCTGATGGGTATAAGCTAGCTGGTGGGTAGCCCAGCTACAGGACAGCACCACCATCTGAGGCCAGGCCATATCCAAATTTGGCTATAGTACATAGTGTAGAGGGACAGATTACATGGGCATGTGACTATTTTACGGGCTTACACATGCAGCTAGCACAGGTGGCCTCCCTTCAGGGACAGGTGATTACCTTACAAGGGAAAACTTAGCAAAGGCTCAGACTCAGGCTCTAGGATAGCCACCGGTCAGGGATGGGGGGCAGGTAACAGCATTATAGGCTCAGTTCCTATGTTACAGGCACATGTTGCCACTTTACTAAGGCCAGTAGGCACAAGCACAGCCCACCTCCACAGGCACAGATACAACGGACAAGGTCTCCATAGGGACAAGGGCCACTTTTAATGGGACAAGGTCCACATGTTGGGGTCAGAGCGATGGCACCTCCCCAGGTGATTTCCATGGACAGTTATATGAGGATGTTGTGAGTGAGGATAGGTACTATCAAGATCAGCTTATAGATGATGTGGTATACATGTTTTATCATATGCCGAGCACATAGCACAATAGGCAGAAATAGTGCGAGGACCATCTCATGGACTCAGAGTACCAGCAGCTCAAGGAGCCATTGATCTCATAGACATAGGTGCAAGGAGAGGTGACTAGTTCTCAGAGACCGGGACCAAATGAGGTACAGGAGAGAGCAATAGAGTTGTTCAGGGCCCTCATAGAGATGACATGGAAGATGTAGTTATTTTGTATTTTGATTATTATATACCGGCCTGCGTGCCGAAGAGGTAAGATGTATATGAGAGTATTTTGAGAGAAACATGATTATTATTTATATATGTTTATACATGTATTGACACACATGACATTCCAGTTATATAGTTGATGATGATGGTTATAAATGAGGTGTTTGATTTTCATTTGCATTGTATTGTTATCATGGAAACTAGACATGTAGGCATGGTTTGGATGATGTATATATGATTTTATTTCCATTATATTGATGTCATGGAAACTAGAAGATTAGGCATGGTTTTTGATTGAATGGTTAATTTCTATGATTGTTCTAATGGAAACTTAGATTTAATTTCCATTTCCAAGTTATTGATGTTATGGAAACTATATGATTTAGGCATGGTTTGGTTTAATTTCCAAGTTATTGATGTTATGGAAACTTGATGTTTACGTATGGTTTGGTTTGATTGAATTTTGGTTTAATTTCCAATGTATTGATGGCTATGGAAATTAGATGATGTATATGGCATGGTATTGGTTTATTTTAGGTCATTGATTGTCCATGGAAACTTGTTTTTATGGCATGGTTTAATTTCAAAGTTATTGGTGTTAGGGGGGAAAATGTTCAGGCATGGAAATGAGTGATGGAAAATAGTGGTTGAGGCTAACTTCCAAGGTTATATGGTTTTAAGGAAAGTGCCTGATGGTAGTATATGGGTAATGGTTTATTCTAGGTTAACTTCCAATTAATGTTTTTATGGCTAACTAACTAGGTTTGTTGTTTGATGGGGGAAAATGATATTAAGAGTAGATGGAAAAGGTAGTGGCCTGAGCTAACCTCAGTAGGGCCCCATGCCCTCGGAGTGTTGCCTACATAGCCCTTGGAAAAAGGGGCCTCCAGACTGATGTAGTTCTCCCTTAAGACCAGATAAGAATGATTAGGTTAGGTAAATGGTTGAGTAGGTAGGTTTGAGTAGGGTAAATTGGGTGAGGTTAGGCAAAGTAGATTATAAGTTGTGTGTAAGTTGATTAGGTATGATAGAATGTGTAGGTAAAAGGTGATATGATGAGGTAGGAGTAGATAAGTAAGAAGTTATCTGATTTAATGCTCACGATGGATGATGGGTAGAGGTGACTGAGAAAAAGGTGTATGATACAAGAAGATAACCCCAAATTTAATGGTCGAAGGCCTTTTCATGGGTCTATGTTAAAGAATCAATAAGTAGTCAAATAGGTGAAATGAAAAGAAGCAGGATGTTCCTTAGGTGGAAAGGACCATAATGGGCATACCAAAGATAGGCTGATCCTAAACATAAAACCCTAGATTCATTGCATGATTGATAGGTCAAAAGGTGAAAGAAGTTACATGATCACAAAGTGTTGCATTTGCACCACATCCCTTGAGTAGGTAGAAGAAAATAATAGAAAGGTAAGGTGGAGTGGTTTGTCTAGGGTAACCTTGTTGTGGGATAACATGCCCCTTCTGCAAGATACCCAAAACCAGAATAGGCAAGTCCATGACCAAAATTTTGTATTTTTCTTGACTTTTTCTTTGTTTTTTTTTTACATGTATAGACTGATCGATGCGGGAAGTCTATATTAGGATGAATAGAATATCTCCTTGAGGTCTTCGTGAAGCTGATCGATGCGGGAAGCTCCATAATTATTTTATTTTACTTTATAGAATAGTCTTCTTTTTGGATAGACTAAGTACAATGATTTGGCTATCTTTTTATAGTTGTCCTTCAAGGGAGTAGTCTACTTATAGCAGCAAAGATAGAGACACAAGATGTCCTTTTGAGGGATTCATCTATTTGTAAGAAGTTTGACTCAAGGAGTTGAATTTGTAGTATCCCATATATTTTTAGTATTATTGTTGGACTTTAGGTCATGGACAATACTATAAAAGAGTATAGGCCTCTTTTATGAAGGAAAAACCATAGACATGAAAATATTAACTATGAAAAAGGGGTTTTTAGTGATGAATGACCATGGGATCCCATCCTGAAAAGGAAAAAAATGATCCATGAGAATCATGCCATGAGTAGATTCGTGGTATTCATATTCCTGATAAGGTCTTAATGGTGAAAAATAATCACAAAATTCTATTTGACTTCATTGGTGCTTGAAATAAGTGGGTAGAAGAAGAGGTTCGCTCAATGGACAAGCATATAAGTTACATAAAGTGATCTAGTACTTTATTCAACAGTAGAATGGTCAAAGATGCAAGGCATTAAGGGGTTCAGGTTCTGGGCTTACCCTCAAGATAAGATAAATGATAAGCTCCTAATCTGTAGGTATGAGTGACGATATAAGGTCCAAGCCAATTAGGAGAAAACTTGCTACCTATTTAATTTTCTCAACTTTGGTTACATGTTGATTTTCCTTTAGGACAAGGTCATCGATCTTGAAAGTTTGTTCGTGAACACATTTTTCATAGGCATACTTGATGAATTTTTGGTATATTTGAAGGTGGTTGAGAGCATTTAAATGACATTCATCCAATAGCTCAAGTTGATGCCAAACGTTCTTGGTAGAAATTTTCATCGTCAGATAGCATATCTTTAAGTGATATACAAAGAGATGGAATTTAGACTTCAAGAGGTAGAACAACCTCTTGGTTCCATAAACCAATGAGAAAAAGGTGTGGCATTGGTAGAGGTACAAATAATTGTGTGATAAGCCCATAATGAGAAAGGTATGTGCGTTATGCCAATCCTTAACAGTGTCATCGATGACTTTCATAAGAATGTTTGTTGAGGGTTTTGTTAGAAGATTCGGCTTGGTCATTTGTTTGAGGATAATATAGGTGAAGAGAAAACTGAGTTGAATATCGAAGTTGTCACACAATTTAAGTAAGGTTTTGTTTTTAAATTGTTTTCCATTTTCGGTGATGAGGCGATGAGCAATACCAAAAAACAAATGATATGGTGATTGATGAATTCCATGATAATTTCAGCTTTGGTAGAAATGAGAGGAACGGACATCCACCCACTTTGTGTATAGTATTCGGTCATTTTTATGATCCATTTGATGATGTTGAGAAGAATGAGAGTTAATCTCTCCGATGAGATCCAAACCCCATTGAGAGAGAGGGACAAAAGTCTCAGGCAACTTGTAAGGCGTGACTTAGGAGTATGGTGAAGGTTAGCATGTTGCTGACACTTCACACAAATATTTGACGCATTCACAACAATACATAGTTAATGGTTGGCCAGTAATAGACTAAGGTGAAGGATATGTTTAGTGACATCGATGAAGCCACTAAAATGAGCCACGAAAAATCCCATCGTGAATCTCCTTGATGGTGTATGGGATTTCAAAACTTGTAAAGCATTGCAGGAGGATAGCTGTCAAAGCCACGTTTGTAGAGAAGTCCCCTCCATGATGACATAGTACGAGAGATACTTTTAAGGAAGGATCATAGTCCATTGTGAGTGATATCTGAAGGTAGAATTGAAAGGGAGAGGTAGTCAAAAAAATTATTATACAAAATGTTCCTATGGGTCGGGTTCGATTCTTCCCATAAAATTTATGCCATCAAATGAGATAAGAGGGTGACTGCAACTAGTGTACTGTGACAAAGATTTTATATTCTGAAGGTAAGGAAGGTATTTTTGAGGTGCAAGGAAAGCCATGGTATCTGTCAATTTGTTAGTGGATCATGGAGTGGTTTGAATGAGGTAGGTGTCAAACATGGTCAAAAGTATGTCAAAATAATGTTTATACTTTTAAAGGACCTCGTTACGACACTGGTACAAACCATTGACTTGGTTCACAACCAGTTCATAATCACCAAATATATTAATGGTTTTAACATCTAAGGCTATGGAAATTTTAAGACCCAAGACAAGTGCTTCATATTCGGTGATGTTATTGGTGTATTCAAAGTCTAATTTTAAAGGATAAAGGCATAGGCTCGTCATCAAGAGGAATGAGAATGACCCCAATACCCCCATCCCTCACGTTGACATTTAGAAATGTCAAAGAGTAAGGTCATCTGATATATAGTGTCATTCACTAGGAAAATCACTGAGGGAGACTGTAGCAATGGATTCATCCAAGAAAATAAAACTTAAAATATTGATTTCCAGAGAAGCAGGGGTCGTCTGCAAGCTGATCTGCAATGGTTTGTCCCTTGACAAAACTTTTGATGAATGAATTCTGAGGTCTAGGTATGCAAGGAGCATGAGCCAATGTGAGGTGCACGTTGGTGTTGGTAAGGCTTTAGCATACATGTAATGTAGGGGGTCAGTGTTGGTAACGATGAAATTTTTGTGGTTAAGTAGGTTGTGGTGAAGTTTGGTGGTGATGAAGTATTGAGGCTAAGCAAATAGCTTTTCAACTGTGAGTATACCTAGTCTTATAGTCTAAAAGAGTGTGGCTTATGTAATAAACCACTTGATATCCCTATGTTTCTTGTTGTGATGAGTAAGCATGGACACCCAAGGAATGGCCAGTGGTAGGAAATGTAGTGGTAAAAAGGTTTTGTCATCCCTAAGTGGGATGAGTACATGTGGCTGAAGAAGGTATTCCTTTAACGCTTCAAAGGCTTTGTGGCACTCATCATCCCAATTAAAGGAGACATTCTTTATAAATAAGATGATGAAAAGGGTGACATCAGATCGGAAACTAGGGAAATAAAGCATCAAATGGATTGTAATTTTCCTTGCAAACTATGCGAAGTTGTCAAAGGTTAGTAGGTGGAGGCATCTCGAGAATAGCCTTGATTTTAGCAAGATCGACTTTGATACCCCAAAAAGAGATTATGAAACCAAGGAGTTTTCTAGAGAGAATGGTAAAGATGCACTTCTTTGGTTGAAGGTGAACGCAATATTGGATGAGATGGTCAAAGATGACTTTAAGAATTGTGAGGTGTTCAGCCCAACACTTTTAGACTTGGCAAGAAGGTCATCGACATAGTCTTCCAATATGTCATGCATAATATCATGGAAGATATAGGTCATAATGCACGCTGATAAGCAGCACCAGCATTTTTTCAAGCCAAAGGGCATGACCCGATAACAAAACATCCCCCAAGGGGTGATTAAGGTACAAGTTTTTTGTTGATCTTCTGGAGTGAGTAATATTTGATTATAACCCGAGAATCCATCCATAAGAGATAGCATCTCATGGCCAGCTACAAGATCAACAAGTTAGTTAATGCTAGGTAGAGGAAAGTCATCCTTAGGGTAGGCTAAGGTTAAGATCACAAAAATCTCATGCAGATGTGAAAGTCTGTCTATTGCTTTGGTGATAGGAACAATGTTAGAAATTCATTATGGATAGTCAATGGGTAGAATGAAGGAAACAAAAATAAGGCACTGGATTTCTTCTTTCACAAGAATGTTAATGCATGGGTGCATTTTTTGCAGATTTTGTTTCATACAGTTTATTGCATTGGGGATAGTCACGATATTATGGACCACAATATTTGGGTCAATATCGGGACATATCGGACATAAGACCAAGCAAAAGTCATTGCTATGATCTCGGAGGAAAGAGGTGAAGGCTTCTAGTTCAACAGAAATCTAAAGATTGGCCTATCTTTAGAATTCGAGGGTTGTCTTAAGTGTGAATGTTGATCTCTATGGTTGATTCATTTAGCATGGGTTGTGTCTCATAAGGTAATGATCGGTGAATGTAAGAATTGTCTGGACCTTGCATAGGTGAGAATGGAATCATCATCCTGACATTAAAAAAACATTGATAGAAGGTGTATTCAGCATCAATCATGTCAGGATAAAGGAAGAGGAAGGGAAGAAGGTAACCTCGCCATCACGTTGATAGGTCAGCAGGTTCCAAAGAAATGGTGTTCACAAAAAAAAAATTAGGAGGGGATGAATTTTCGATCCATGGACTCCGTGGGTGAAGGTGGTGCGATGGGCAAGGAAGGTGAGGAATGTGAAGATGGATTTTTTTCATCGACGAGGTTGATATGGGCCTTCTTAGAAGGGGGCTCCTTAGAAAATCTAAGGCCACGATGGTCTTTGTGTTTTCGGGTGGTGAAAGGTATGACTATACGATGAACTTGCTCGTATAGACAAAAGCTAAAGCCTTTCCAGGAACATTGATGAAGAAAAGTGTGGGAAAAACGGAGGTTGGTGAGGTATTAGAAGTCAGATGAGAATGAACGGGTTTGAGTAGGTGGTTTAGGAGAAGATTAAGAAGTGTCAAGTCCCCCATATGCCAGGTTGGTGCGAAGGTAGGGAGGACCATATGGAAAAACCTCTCCTACATGAAAGTCATGATGTGGTTGTTTGTGAAGGTTTCCATACTCTTAAGGAGTAAGGAAAGTGTTGATGTTGTAAAGGCAATAATCCCCTAGGATAAGGCATTGAAAAAAACCTGCCAAGGGGTCAGAGGTAGGTACTTGGGTAGCTGGGATGGATGAGCTATTCGAAGTCTGAGAAGGTGAGTTTGTAGATGGGCTATCTTTGGAAGCTGTGGTAGTAGTGGGGATAAATGGATTGGTTGTATAATATGTAGCGGTATAAGCGGTGGATGAGGTAGTGGAAGGAGATGAAGAGGAAGGGATGGTAGATGAGGCAATGATAGAAGGTGAAGTGACACGAATACTACATCGATTAGATGGAATAAGGACATAATTAGGTCCATAAAGCATGTTACAAGTTTTAAATGGTGACGGATCAGCCTAAATCGTATAGGGTTTCCCTTCATACTCAAATTTTAAGAAACAATGAAGGGTTGAAGCTACACACCCCATGGTGTGAATCCAGGGTTGGCCAAGCAACATGTTCTTTTGAAATTCCCCCTCAGGAACATAGAATAGCTCAAGAATGGTGTGGGGGCCCACGTAGATATGGAGGATGATGATGCCGAGAGTTGAAGTCATGGCATCATTGAAAGAACACAACTGTAGACACCAAATTTGGGTCACACTCCCCTTGGTCCCCTTCAATTAATTAACATAACACATTTAACTAATCATCACCCCTTCATCGCATATTAATATTCATCCTCACATTATTAATTGATTTAACTATTTTAATTAAGTTAATTTCATCCTCACACCTCCACCTCATCATTACACCTCACACTTGACCCATTCGAGGGAAATTTAACTCACAGTGACAAATTCATCAGTCTCAGCACAAAGTCATCACTCCGAGTGCTGAGTCACTACTTGACCTAACTAAGTAAGAATTCTTCTAAGACCTAATTAGATTTATTCTATGACCTTCCTACCTTTTCTAACAAGATAACTCCACTTCCCTAAGTGGAATCAACTTGGAAAACATGCCAAATCTTGGGAAGATCTTCCTATTTTTTGTAAAAGGGACTAATTCATAGTAACTCGACGCCTTTTTTTCCTCGGTTGGTGCTAGTTGCCTAACTTCCATCGAGCACCTTATATAAACTTACACAACTATTTACACATATTGGTCATTTAGTTATTAGCATCCCTATTGCATTCAAGCATGAATCTTGAATCCTTCCTGTATACAGACAATAAACACACATAACCACAGTGCAAGACAAGCAATTGGTTCTCCTTCCAGAGCATTGGAATAACTCACGAGAGCACTGATGATTGCACTTTCATCGGCACTGAACAAACCATCACATCATCAATCAATCACCAGCAACCTTTGGTCATGAAATATTCATAGCAATAAGTAAGTAATGTGATTTTAATCACCAATGTGATTACTTTATTGGAGATATTTTAGTTTGCTTTTAGTATTTCAAGTTTTTGTTGTCACCCAGATATCTCCATCTTCCCACCAATCTACCAACCCAACCTTTCCACGCCTTTCCACCTGTCTTAACCTCTCATTCTGTATTCTTGATTCTTCTCATTTATATTATGAGCCTCACCACACCTTCCTCACTCTTTGTGTAATCACAGAGAGGTCCAAAGGTCACTATTCCTAATTTATCACCCAATGTGCCCTTATCAATGTTGAGTTTGTCTTACCACTGTCAGTTTAACCCTTATATCGAGTATCGGTCACCTGACCCATATTGACCATTGTGTCATTTCATATCCACTAACTAGACAAGCATTCAATTTAACAAAAACCAACCCAGACCTTACTTGATCAGTCTTAGACCCTTTATTAGACCTCTATCAGACCTAAAACACCCAGAACAACCTACCAAACCTCTGGATGTAATCATAACCTTTCGTGCGAGATTAGATTTACATATTGTATTAGCATGAGATACCTAAATCATTCAACTATATTATAATTTCCTTATTTCATGGTATTTGTTACGTTAAATTCTATTTGAAAGTGGATTAATAGCCTTCTAGGAAGCACCTCGCTTCCCTGATGTAGCACTCACTTGGCAGTACACTAACTTATATTATTAAAAAAAATTGGTGGTTTTGTTGTGTTATCTCATACAGGTCATTCCTCCAAGCCAAAGGGAAGCTCCCACAATCATAGCTTTGATCAAAAGTCTACAATGTGCTCATTCTACCTTCTATCTTTACCTCACAAGTATTCCTCCTTAACCATTTTACCTTCTATTTGTTTTTTCTTAAAAAGCGTAATAACTTATTGGTGAAACATTTTGGCATGCCCAGTGGGACGCATCTATGGTTTCATTGCATTATTCATTTCATACTGAGAAATTATTTTGTGTGGATTTTCATTCAAAATAAGTTCACGTTAAGCTTCTTCTCTGGAAATATTATTTTTCTTGTGATTGTCTCAATGAAACTTTTTTTTTGGGATTAAATATAACTCTTATTTATTTTCTTACATTGCAATTTAATGAAATTCATGTCCTTAACCTCTTCATAATTTGTTCTCATCAAATATAATTTGTGGATTTTGGGTTTTAAAACTTGTGCACTTGTATTTTTGATTTTGTTGCATTATAGCTCATCTAAATTGTGGGCAACCTATATTTTGGAATTCATGCCCAGCTGATGGTTGAAAAATGGAACCGTAGCTCACATCTTACACACTCTATCTATACCAAATTAATGAAAATAAATTACACTATTCTTGAACAACGATCTTTCCTAGAAGAAGTTGTCAACGATCACATGATCAAAGGATTGACATTAGGCTCCAACTGATTTATTTGTCCACTCATCATCTCAACGAGAAGGATTTCCCATGCCAAAGGTTACCTGAAACCAACCACAATTGTCAGAATTTTATATGGCACCTTTGTTAACCCAAAATTCTATCATACTTACAATCTAGTCCTAAATGACATAAGCCACAACACAAAATATACAACTTAGGATTTTGTGTTTGTTAGCTATTTTGTCTTCTTGATTTTTTAGATGTGAGTTACGTTTCTTCATTATTTTATTATAATTTTATTCCCCACATCATGACCGGTGTATTCCAATTTTATTCTAGGTTTATCAGGACTCCTCATAGCCATACCTCATTCTCTGGGTTGGCTCTTTTATTTGATCTAAATCACATAAAAAATCATTTTTCCATCTCTTACAAGATTTTATAGTAAGCGATATTAGTCCAATGATTGCTCATCAGTTACATAATCTCACCACCATCGATCAACTGCCCAACATCAGTATTATAATGCTTTTTTCGTTATTTATGACAAAAATATTATTCTGCACCTTTCTGTTCTTTTTGTGTCTTGTTTTATCATTTTATTACACTTTTGGGTCTCTGATATCATCTTCAAAATCTAGGTTAACCCATTTTCACCTTTCATTTCTAGATCTTTTAGTATCTTATTTTTCACAATAATCGACATCAGTCTGAGCAGACCAGTGGCAATAACCCTCATAATGATATTGGTTACCCCAAATGAATTTGATGTCTATATTCTGATTTTCCAATCATGAAGAACAATCTAATCACTCATTTTAGACTGATTCTTACCCATTACTTTTGTGTTTTCGCATCTTCAGTGAAGCTCAAAATATTTGTTCTATCATCAGTCACATGGTTTTGACTCTTAAACAAGCTAACACTCTTGTGTTTCATGCTAGCCGCCAGCCACTCGCACCTAGCCCACTGCCCCTTTCAATCTCATCACCTATGTACCCCAATTAGGATCTTGTCATACCCATTGGTGATGAGGAGTTCATGATACTTCTTGATCATAACCTTTCCACTTTGCAGTACTATCTCGCTCATTCATCTACACGTGATTCATCAAGACAACTTGTATATGGCATGCCTATGTCCATTTCTCCAACCCTCTCACCCACTTCTACATCATTTACTACTATCTTATCCTTTCCCTCTTCCACCTTACCACCTATGGTTTCTCAGCTTGACCCTACATCATCAATATCTATTACACCTACTCAATCTGTTATGCCTTTGACATTTTTTGCTCCTACAATGTCAACCATGCCTTTATCAACCACCTTGAGTATAGGTCTATCTGTATCCACCACCTCTCATATACCTATTACATCTCAGCCACCCCTGGTGATGACAACCCATACTCCCTTCCAAAACATTGTCCTATCCATCCCACAGTCTCTTCCTCTGATTGCTATGAGATTATTTATGTCCACTCCACCTACCTACAATTATCACCAACAACCCCCATATTTCATTTATCACTTATTCAAGATACTTTCCATCTACATCTATTCCAGCCTACATTCCTTCCTCAAAAATTTTTGTGCTCAGAACCACCACATACGGGGATGCCGCCCATGTCATACCCTCCTCATCTACCCCCTTATACTGTAGAGGGTGCCTCGTCATCAACAACTACCAATTCTCTTATCAAAATGATGATGGACAAGATGCAGACATTGGAAGCATATGTATTCGGCTCACGTAATTCTCTGACAGACGATGAGATTTGCAATGAGCCCATTCAACCATCCATTCTGATTCATCTATACCCTCCCCATTGGGAAATTCCTAAATTCATCTGATTTAACAACAAAAAAGACCCACAACAACACTTGCACTCTTTTAAACATGGGTGTTATCTGATCACTCATGATGACGCTTTGCTATTGCAAAAATTCCCAATGTCCTTGATAGGACCAGATTTAGATTGGTATAGTGCTCTACCCATACATTTCATCTTTTCATTCAATCAGGTAGCTCAAGATTTTCTATACCACCTTTCTATCAACATTTTCAAGAAGGTCACCATGAACGACTTGTACGTAACACGCCAATATGAAGATGAATCTATCACATATTTTGTTGCTCATTGGCGGAGCCTAATCAACCAGCTCAAATTCCAACTACCTCAAATTGAATAAATAGAGTTGTTCATCAGAGATTGTGCTAGACACATCTCGCAAACTCTCCAAGTTAAAACCTTCCATACGTTTGATGAGGCATTCACCATGGCCCGAAAAATTGAAATTTGTGCCATTGAAGAGAAGAAGATACAATTACGTAACAAAAATGTTGCATTCAAACCAAATGATACCTCTTCTTCTTCCAAAATGAAAAATAATTACTCTAAAGCAAAAGGATCAGCCAACATAGTAGTTTTAAAAGCCGGCCCATCTCACCCATCCAACCAATCAAAACCTTCTTCCAATCTTTCTCTTGTTCAGGATTTTCAATTCAAGTGTGAGCAACGAAAATATACTCCCTTAGGAGAACCCTACAATTCAGTTTTAGAAAAAAATATTAAAGCTGGAGTAGTCTCTCTTCCACCCATCAAACCACATACTAGTTTTGACCCCTCTCGTCCTATGCTTGCATGGTACAAATAAAATGATTACTGCAATTATCATTGCATTAGAGGTCATAACGATGGTAATTGTATAAAATTCAAACACATCATCCAAGAAATGTTAGATAATGGATATCTCATCTTGGATAATCCTAATGCACCGGCTAATTAGAACCTTCACATATTCAAGAAGTTTTTCCCAAATCACACCCCAATGTCTAACCAAACTGGTGAAACCTTGACCAATGACAACAACGTTCGTGAGGTTCATGCTATTTTCGACATCATACCAACTCTTCATGCTCAATTTCCTCCTACTCCATCTATCGAGGAGATTATTGCATGAGCTCCTTCATCCATAGAGGGATCTAATTCATCTTCTCCTTTACTCACAGAGGAGTCTCCCTTATCTTCTCCTTCACCAACGGAGAATTGCACCATATCTTCCGATGTAGTTTCCCCACTCGCCTCTTAACTTCATGAACAACCCACAATACTTACTCTTCAACCCACGGGAGAGTCATGCTTACCTGCTTCTTCACCAAAAGACAAACTTAACTCATCCAAATTGTCATCTCCCCTACCCATAGGGGATCCATTAGTAGAGGCCCTTCCTATTAGTGACAATTCTCCATTGGCTTTTAAGGATCATATTCATTTTATTTTCTCTTTTACCCATAGAGTCTGAAGTCAACCATTTCCCTATCTCACATACATTATTTACAAGGATTACTACCAAATCAACATCATACCCCTATATTGGTGTCGTTCTCATGTTAGGCCAACCGATTGGATTATGTTGACAATTCCATGCTTTGGGGACATATTCGACTGCCTGTCTCAACTCAAATACAAATGTTATCTGATGATACTTCCACAATCTATCCAAAGGTGTTTCAGATAACCAAACCCACCATGCCCATGCCATTTGTAGCGACCCCTTCTTCATCGCCCTCACCCACACCTAAACCTTTACCATCAAATGAAATTTTACGTATGCCTAAAACCTTACTCGCACCTATATATTCCTACACGTTCAGAGCCATTACCACATTGGAAGTCATGCTGACATCAAGTATAGTTCATCCTCCTGAAAAACTAGATTTAGCTATGTTCTCACAAGCCGTCGTAAAGGCTATTCTCCCACCTAAGAGGAAGACCCAACCTCTTAGGCTGCATACACCGGATTTTCCCACTACCCCTATGTCACCTTCACCACTTCCATATATCCTAGGTCCCCACCCATCAACCTTGGTCAAACAACCTCCTACCCAGAGTAAACCTGTAGTGCCCTGCCTCGGGACACGGAAAGACCATACAAATGTGCAACTAATATTTTAGGTAATTTTTTTTAAAGGTGAACTAAAACTACTACAATTGTATTTGCTCAATCTGTCTCCCCCACGTTATTTAATTATAATAATTTAATCATGTTCAAAAATCAAATGTATTATTAGCCCCAAACAAATTAATTGCCTAATTCAATTAGACTTACTAAAGTTATCAAATAAATACACACATATTTTAAAATTTATTTGTTTTCCCCTTTAAAACATTTGTCCACACATCCCCTTTTAATTTATTTTCTTTACATGCACATACACTAAAATTTATTTCCCAATTAAATTTAAAAATACCCATGTCTTAAAATTGAACAGGTTATTTGTGAGCCCTTGGATCAAATCTGATCTTGACCCTTTGTTTTGAAAATACCCTAAAGTTTGCCCTAATTTTCTTTATGTTTTCTTTTTTTCCTTTTTCTTTTTTCATTTCTCCTCTCATTTTTTTTTGTTTTATCATTTGCATGTGCAACTTGAGGAGCTAAGGAGGCTTGTTTCCATGGAGGTTTTTTTTTATGGAATTTCCATTATTACACAATGTATATGTTATATATATTTAAAAAAAAAAACATATATATATATTTCCTTACCCGAAAATCTGGTTATGGGTTAAAACAAAATTCTGCCTGAGAGCTTATAAATACACACACACACACACACACGGACACACAGTCACACCCATAATCATATATATATATATATATATATATATATATATATATATATAAACGAAATAAAAGACAACCCAATGTTGAATCCCTTTTTTTTTCTTACAGGTTTAAGTGGTGTGAGGGCTTTGGAAGAGGGGGGCGATAATTTGCGTGGAGAAGAAGTGTGGCAGGGGGGGTTGGTAAGAAGGGGGACAGTGGTGGAGTGGGCGGCAAGGTGGTTGTGTGGTGGGGACAGGTTTGGTGCGGAGCAAGAGGGGATGGCGGGGATAGGCCGCGACAGGGTGGGACAGTACGCGGATAGGGGAGGCGGGAGGAGTAGAGGGGATGGTTGGAGTGGCCGCAGAGTTTGGGGCGGCCATGGACAGGTGGGGGGGAGGGTTAGGCCTCCCCCCAAACTATATAAAAAAAGTTTTATTTTATATATATATATATATATTTTTTTTTATATAAACATAAACAATATAACCTCTATTATATATATATTATATGATACGTATATAATATATATTATAATATATAGTTTAATATTTATTTATTTATTTGTAATTATATTTATTAGTTTATTATTTATATATGTGGATATATTCTTATATAATATACATACACACACACACACACACACACACACACACACACACACACACACACACACACACACACACACACACACACACACACACACACACACACACACACACACACACACACACAAGTAAAAGTATATTACATCTAAGGAAAATGGACTAAAAAGAAATACCATTTTAAATATTAAAATCTGCAACACGTATTTAAAAAAAAAAGCACCAAGAGAATATGAATAATACAGTTGTAATTTATTTTATTGTTCTTTGACAAATATCAAAAAAAAAAAAACCATATTCACAATAGATCCACTTTCCTTTGAACACACAAATTCAGATTTCTAAAACCATTTAGTGGTAGAAATAAATTTCTTCTAATGTTAAATACCAAACTTCATGTAAACAACAAAATTTCCTTTTCATTGCAAGACAATTTTAAGATTTTAAGATTTGCACATACAAGCAAGATCTCTAATATTTGTTATATTTTCTTTTCATGAAGAAGAGTTAACACAAGTTTCATTTACAATGGACTCAAATTCAATGTCCAATATGTTTTGCACAAAATACATAACCACTCATTAAATGAGTTACAAGCTTCTTACAAGATGTTGAGGAGGTTGCTAAATCAATAATGACTCAAGGTTACAAGAATGTAATTTACAAAATAAGGGTTTTACAAGAAATACTAGTTTCCACAAAGCCATATCCTTAGAGTTACAAGGAAAGATCAAGAAGTCACAAACTCCAACTATCATCAAACTTCCAACTTCAGATGTCTTCAAGGAATCCATGCAAGGAGAAGAAGCTTGTTTTGCCACCCAACCATAGGCATCATTACATGCCTTTCCCAAGGTTGGGATGCATGCTAGCCTCCCCCAAGCCCATGGGAAAGAGGACTACTATCCACAACTTGCACAAGTGTGAGGGTGAACAAACAATGATACATCGACATGAAACACAAGACAAGTATAACAAGACTCCAAATTTTACAAAGATGGAAAAAGAGGAGAACCCAAGTTCTTCCTCCAAAACAAATGGGGAAGAGAGGAGAGAAGTTCTCTAAAATTGTAACCAATAATAGTTACATTAAAACAAGATCTCCATGCCCTCCTTATTTCTCCTAATTCATTCAAGCCCTCCTTATTTCTTTTCCCTTTCACCAAATCCTTCTTGGAAGGATTTTCAAACCCCAAAGGGGTTTCCTTACCAAGAATGGGGAAGGAGGTTAAAGCCAAATGAACCAACTTCCCCACCTCAACATTTGAGGGGAAAAAACTAAATCCTGCAAGGCTTTCCCATCAAGCCTACGAGGATTGAGAGGAAAAAATCCCTCTCTCTTCCCCCATAACTCCAAAACTCCATCATGCCATATGATCGAGGAAGCAAAAACAAGCAACAATAAATAAAAATCCACATGCAACAACAACATTTCCAAGTAAACAAATATAACAACTAGCATGAATACAACACATACAATAAGACTAAAGAGACCTACCTCAAAGAAAGCTGTCCAAAAAACTTTCCAACTTCAATCTTTTCCACTTCTTGACTCAAGCAAACTCTAGCTCCAAATCCACAAGCATCCAAGCAAAATCTCCAAAAAAAGTTCTCTTCTTTTCCCATGAGGGGGGATTTGAAGAGGAGCAAGCAAAAATCCTCACAAATGAAGGGGTGACATGTGTCACCCCTCTCATCCTTCAAGGTCAAAGATGCCAAAACCAAAAGAGAGAAAAGGTAAAATGCCTTTTAGCCCTCTTCTCCCAAATTACTCTAAATTGATAACAAAACAAATCTTGTGCAAACCTTTAACAAATACACTAATCCATACCCCTTACATTGATGTGACCAAACAAGAGGCAAAAAGGGAGGGAAAACTCCCTCTAGCCTTGGAAATAAGCCCCCCTACCTATTAGGTAGGGTCCAAGGGCTCATTTTTATTTTAAGGGAACTCCCAAACTAAAAAGGGGGTCCCTAAAAATGCCCAAAATAACCCAATTTCGGGTTTAAAAAATTTGGCACAAGGGTAGAGGGTGTGGGGCCCACCCAAGGGTCCACATGTGACCATAAACCCTCTAGATTAAGTACATCATTAATCTAATTCAAAACGTAATGCAAGTGGGGCCATTATTTCCCCCAAAACTAGATTGCAACACAAACTAAGCACCCTAAGCAAAATTAATAATTACAAGACATGTTATATTACAAATGAGGGTCACCCATGGTGCCCAAAACAATAATTTTAATGCTAAGGCCTCAAGCAATAAACATGGCTAGGACTTAGCCCATGGGCTGCTTATGCAAAGTTGCGTAGCTAGCCTGAGGCCCACGTTCTCCTGTGACCTGTCATCTGCACACTCATTACACACATTAAACGCACCTGTCCGATAAAATATAAATCAATTACTAAATAAGATATCAATGAATTCTAGACTAACATTTCATCTCTCTGGAATTGGAAGTGTGAAAACGTGCACAACTATACATAATTCACCATAAGTTAGTCACAATGATAAAATGACATGTATCCATAGAGTCCCAACATGCAACAAACTGAGTATCCATCAATATAACTACGTTCCCAAAATAACATCATATAAATTGGTATCCATGACATCATAAGATAATGCAAAAAACATAGTAATCAAGCTAAATTGGCGCTATAACGCCTAAATGCCCATACATGTCTAATCCGATCAAATATCCTAATGTAATGTCCAAAATATAACAAATCTATGGGAAAACATGTCTATGAGTAATGAGAAACAAGTAATTGAGCTATAAAAATGTGGGCACTACAAAACCAAAATCACAACATCCTACCTTGACATGATCCTCTATTGCACCCAAATTACCTACACAACTTACACTTTCGCCGTCACCTACATCCTTTCTACCTCCTATAACTACACCACTTCTAATATCCTCATCATTACCTATGATATTCCATTCTCTTCAACTAATACCTTCCACATTACCTCTTACTACAACCTTCACCGCACCTCCATTATCATCTTGGCTAACTTGTACCCTTCCCCTTCTGCCATCTGCCTTCCCTTCTACATCACACACTTCTTCTTCACCTTTACCCAAGAAGGTGCAACTAAAACTCAAGAACCCACTACCCTCTAAAGAGGTAGTTAAACCTACACCACCTTCAAAAAATAGTTCACCTGCTACATATTTACCCAAGAAGGTGCAACTAAAACTCAATAACCCACTACCCTCCAAAGAGGTAGTTAAATCTACACCACCTTCAATAACTAGTTCACCTACTACATCTTTACCGAAGAAGGTGTAATCCAAGCCTAAAACCGTACCATCTACCAAACAGGTGATCAAACTTACTCAACCTCTGATTCCACCTCCAGTGACACCTCTCCCACCAAATTCACCCACATTTCCATCCAGACCCACACTTACTTCACATTGTGATCCATTAGAAGGGTCTTACGCCAACATCTTAGCTAAACTTTTGGAAACCTTTGTCATCACATTGCCACCACTTAGACCTTATGACCCACTCAAACCTAAACTAAAAGGGTTTGACGATACTAAAATTTGTGCTTACCATCATGTGTCAGGGCTTGATGTGGAAAGTTGTAAGGTTCTTAAGACTATTCTTCTCCAACTATGTCCTCTCGAAGAAAAATTTGACGATGATGATCTCTTAGATGAGGACCCTATTCCGCCTTCACCTATCACCACACATCCTTGTCTTGTACCTATTCAGTAACCTTCATCTCCACCCTCCATAACCATTTTATGCCCCTCTACATTTGAGATAAATATGGTCCGCATAAGAGAGCTAGCCAAACCTTTGCCAAAATGCCAATGTGCTGTATTGTTTTCACAAAACTAGTATATGCCCTCAACATATTTTTTTCCATCCTGTCGCTACACACCTTTCACGACTCACTTTCTCCTTCACCACATATTAATATGGTTAAAATTACCACTCAAGCCCATAAGGAAAAAGGAAAGAAGAAAACAACTAGCTCATCCAGTACTCTTTTACCCAATATTCCATCTTCACCTACACCAAAAATCACCATCCATGGTCCCACATATCCTATGTTTGTACAACCTTGTCCAAACCTCTGAGTCTCATCGTCAGGCCCTCATTGAGGTCCTGCAATCTATTTAGGTTCTACCTAATGACCCTACACTTGTTACATCTATTATCACTCCTCACCATGTGGCCTCTCTCACCACTTTTCCCCCTTCCTCTGCTCCCGCTACCACTCATAAATTATTTGCTCTCAGTTTCTATGACGACGAGATTGTACCTCTCCAATCGGATGATCATTACCTTGCCCAATTTATTTCTATCTATGTTGATAATATATGCGTTCGACGCATTATAATTGATGGCGGTGCTAGTATTAACATCATTTCCTCCCATACGTATAACCAAATGTGCATCACTATCAATTGCATGCATAATAACCTAGTTATGCTGGGTTTATTTAATGATGCCACGACTTCCACCCTTGGCGCCATCATTCTCCACATTCGTGTAGGCCCCCGTGCCATTCCTAAATTATTCTATTTCTTAGAGGGGGAATTCCAGTACAACATGCTACTTGGCCGACCCTGGATTCGTGCCATGGGTTGTGTTCCTTCAACCTTACACCCGCTGTTTAAAATTCAAACATGAAGGGAAAAACTATACCATTCTAGGACCCTTTACCATTCAATACCTGTACCATGTTGTATCGACCCAATGATGTCCTTATACCAGTTAAGGCATCTACCACCGCTATCACTTCTTCTTCAGCCGCTGCCTCATCCACCACTTCTACCACTACATATTCCATAACTAACTCCTCTATTCCCATTGATGCCACAACTTCTGCAGCTGATCCATCAACTAACCCATCTACTTCTCAAACATCCAATGTTTTTTCTTCCCAACTACCCAGTGATTCTTTTATTCCCGCTACCCACATATCAACTACTGATCCCGTAGAAGGTGTTTTTCAATGCCTCACTCTGGGGGAGTACCACCTTTATAACATTAACACATTCCTTACTCCTCAAGAGTATGGTAAACTTCACCAACATCCCCTATATGATCACTGCATAGGTGAGGTTTTCCCCTACGGTCGTCCCCACATTCGCACCAACTTAATGTATGGGGGACTTGATGCTTCTACCTACTCGCCTGAGCCACCTTCCCTAACTCGACCATTTTCCTTCGATCTCCAATTTCTCACCAACCCCCACTTCACCCACACCTTCCTGTATCATTGTGCTTACAAGGGATTTGGATTTGGTTTCTATGAACAAGGCCACCATACTGTCATTCCTTGCACCACTCGTAAGCATAAAAACCGCAATGGTATTGGATTTTCTGAACCACCTTCTCAAACGGCCCGATTCGAACTCATTGAGGATGATAAACATTCCCCACCCCATTCAACTACCTCAACACCTTCACCTACAGAGTCTATGGATCCAGAATCCATTCCTCCTAACTTATTTTTTAGTGAACACCATTTCCCTGGGACCTATGACTTATCAACGTGATGGTGAGGCTCCCTCTTTTCTTCCCTCCTTGTATCCTAACATGATCGATGACGATACACCTTATATTAATGTCGTTGAATGTTAGGATGATGTGTCTATTCTCACCTATATTGGTGTGGAAGATT
This sequence comes from Taxus chinensis, assembly GCA_019776745.2. Lineage (NCBI taxonomy): Eukaryota > Viridiplantae > Streptophyta > Pinopsida > Cupressales > Taxaceae > Taxus > Taxus chinensis. Next base: position 719,106,380 of record CM034148.1, read on the forward strand.
CTTATATTCACCAGTCACCTTTTGAGACATAAACTATGTTGAATAGGAAGCTTTCAATTATTTCCTTCAGGATCATAACAAAATTTTTTCTTGGTCCTATGTTGATATGCCTGGTATCGACCCAAACATTTTGGTTCATATTATCATAACCATTCCTGATGCCAAACCTGTGAAATAAAAGCTGCTAAGAATGCATCCTTGCATTTCCCTTCTTATCAAATAAGAACTCCAACAAATTATTTCGGTTTCCTTCATCCTACCCATTTCCCCAATGGATCTCTACCATTGTTCTTGTCAAAAAAATGATAGGGGGAATCCACATTAGTAAGGATTTCCATGACCTTAACTTATCTTTCCCTAAAGACGACTTTCCTCTACCTAGTATTCATTAACTAGTTTATCTCAGCACCAGCCATGAGATGCTATCACTTATGGATGGTTTCTCAGGTTTTAACAAAATATTACTCACCCCAGAAGATCAACACAAAACCAACTTCATCACTCCTTGGGGGACCTTATGTTATCATATCATGCCCTTTGGCCTTGAAAATGTCGGTGCTACATATCAACGGGCTATGCCTTATATTTTTCATGACATAATACATAACATATTGGAATATTACATTTATGATATTCTTTTCAAATTAAACATCGGGATGAGAACCTTATTGTCCTTAAAGCTCTCTTTGGTTGTCTCATTAAATACTATGTTTTCCTTCAACCTAAGAAGTGTGTCTTTGTTGTTCTCTCTAGAAAGATACTTGGTTTTATCGTTTCTTTGCATGGGATTAAAGTTGATCCCACTAAAATCAAAGATATTCTCGAAATGCCTCCACCTACTAACCTTCATCAACTTCATATTTTGCAAGGCAAGTTGGAATCTATTCATTTCTTTATTTCTCAACTTTCTGACCAGTGCCACCCATTTCATCATCTTCTCAAAAAGGATGTCTCCTTTAAAAGGGATGATGAATGCCACAAATCCTTCGACGCCTTAAAAAAATAACTCCTCCAACTACCTCTGCTCATTCCCCCTAAGGATGACCAATAATTTTACCTTTACATTTATGCTACTAATCATTCCCTGGGTGACATACTTGCTCATCGTAATGTGCAACACAGGGAGCAAGCGGTTTATTATATAAGCTGCACGCTTTTAGACTACAAAACTTGATATACTCCTGCCGAAAAAATCTACTTATCCTTAGTTTTTTTTTTCCACTAAATTTCGCCATTACCTACTCAACCACAAAACCTTTGTTATCACCAATAATGACCCCTTACATTACATGTATGCTAAACCCTACCAACATCAACATGTTGCATGTTGGCTCATGATTCTTGCAGAACTAGATCTTGAATTCATCCATCAAAAATATGTCAAAGGACAAACCATTGCTGACCAAACACATACAAACCTCTCTCTAGAAACCAATCTTCTAACTTCGATTTTCCTGATGAATCCATCGCCACCCTTTTCCTTGACGATACCATTTACTAGATGACCTTATTCTTCGATGGTTCCAAATGTCAGCACAGGGGTGGTGCCGGAGTTATCCTCATTCCTCTTGACGGTGAGCCTATGCCACTATATTTCAAACTATATTTTGATTATACTAACAATATTTATGAATATGAAGCACTCGTGTTAGGTCTTCAAACCACCATAGCCTTAGATGTTAAATCAATTAATATCTTTGGAGAATATCAATTGGTTTGTGAACCAAGTTAATGGTATATACCAGTGTCGTAACGAGATACTTCAAAAATATAAGTATCATGTTGACATGATTTTGACTACCTTTTACCATTATGAACTTCAAACCACCCTGCGTTCCACTGATAAATTTGTGGACACCATGACCTGTCTTGCTTCTAAAATCCCCGCTTCGCCCTCCAAATCAAAAATCTTTGTCACAGTACAAAGGTTGTAATCACCTTCTTATCTAATATGATACATCAAACTTATAGGAAACATTGAAATTGACCCATGTGACCTTTGGTATAATTAGTTTGTTGCTTACCTTTCCCTTTCAATTCTACCTTCAAATCTTACTCGCAATGCCATATCGCTATATCATCATGGGTGGTCTTATCTATAAACATATCTTTGATGGTATCCTCTTATGATGCCTTACAAGTTCTAAAATTCTGTACACCATCAAGGAAGTTACCAACGAGATTTGTGGGGGGTCACTTCAGTGGCTTAGCTATCGTTAAGTGTAGTCTTCACCCGGGCTATTACTGGCCAACCCTAAACCTTGATTATTGTGACTATTTCAAATGTTGTGTGAAGTGTCAACAATATGATAATCTTCATCACACCCCTCGTTATGCCTTACAAGTCACACGAGACCTTTGGCCTTTCTCTAAATGGGGTTTACATCTTGTCAGAGAGATAAACCCTCATTCTTCCCAACGTCATCAATGGATTATTACCGCTACCAAATATTACACTAAATGGGTGGAATCTATATTATTTCTAAAAAAGTTGAGAAAATATTTGAATTCATCAACCATCACATCATTTGTTACTTTGGTGTTCCTCACCACCTCATCACTGATAACAAAAAAAATTCAAAAATAAAACCATACGAAAACTCTGTGATGCATTTGGCATACAACTCAGTTTTTCTTCACCTTATTATCCTTAAACAAATGACCAAGGTGAATCGACTAACAAAAATAGGAATAAAATTCTTATGAAAGTGGTTGACGATACTAGTAAGGATTGACACACACACATTCATTTTTCCTTATGGTCTTATTGAAATAGTATTCACACCTCAACTTCTGCCACACCTTTCTCTTTGGTCTATGATACAAAGGTTTCCTTACCTCTCAAAGTCCAAATTCCATCTCTTCATATCTCACTCAAAGATATGCTCAACGATGATGATTTTTGCTAGGATCATTTGACACAACTTATGTTATTAGAAGAATGCCATCTAAATGCTCTCGATCACCTCCAAATCTACCAAAAATGTATCAAATGTTCCTATGATAAACATTTCCAAAAAATGAACCTTCCAGGTTGGTGACCTCGTCCTGAAGGAAAATAAACATGTATCAAAAACGAGAAAAGTAAACGGGCCAAGTTCACTCCAAATTGTCTTGGACCATATATCGTTACTCATGCCTATGGATCGGGTGCTTATCGTTTATCTTCACTTGAAGGTAAACCTGAACCTCAACCCCTTAATGCCTTGCATCTTTGACCATTACATTGTTGAATCAAGTCCTATATAACCTCCTATCTTTTAAACTCTTGTACCTTAAGAAACATTCACCTTCCACTTACCTATTTTAAGGATTAATGACTAAATAAGAATCATGTGATTACCTGTCATCTTTCAGCCTTATCTTCAATATGAGCACCATGACTCTACTCATGGGATGATTCTCATGGATAATTTTCATCCTTTTCAAGATGGAATCCCATGGTTGTTCTTCACTTAAAACATATCTTTCATAGCTAACCCTTGTGTGATATGGTTTTATCTTCATAAAAGAAGCTTATACTTCTCTATAGTCTTGTCCATGACCTAAAAGTCCAAAAAATAATTCAAAACTAATATACAAGATTTTCAAATTCAAACTTCTTGAGTCAAACTTCTAGAAAAAATATGAATCCCTCAAAAAGGACATCTATCTTTCTATCTTGTTGCTATAAACAGATTACTCCCTCGAAGTACAAATATACAAAGCTAACCATACTGTATGTAGTCTAGCCAAAAAGAATACTATTTCTGTAATAAATAAATAAAAATATTCTTAAGCTTCCCACATCGATCAACTTCACAAAGACCTCAAGGAGATATTCTATTCATCTCAAATAGACTTCCCATATCGATTAGTCTATAAAATAAGAAAAAAGGAAAAATATAACATTTTCATCATGCACTTGCCTATTTTGATCTTGGGTATCTTGTAGAAGTGTCATGTTGTCTCACTCCAAGGTTACGATAAAACAACCTCTTTCACCTCACCATATTTTGTTTCTAATATTCTACCTACTCAAGGGACATGCCACAAATGTGAGATTTTGTGATCATGTGACCTTCTTCACCCTTAGAATAGTCAATCATGGAACACCTTTAGGGTCTTACGTTCATAGGACAATCTTTGATATGATAGACTCGTAATGGTTCTTACCACTTAGGTGATTTTTTGTATCCTCTTACCATTCACCTCTTTTCTTACTTATTGATCCTCCTTCATAGGACCATACCTTTGACACCTACATTTTGGGAATTCCTCTTCCACCAAAATCACCCATATTTATTAAACCTATACTCAACCATGCATATTCAACCTATACTCAATCATGCCTATTCAACCTATACTCAACCATGCCTATCAAACCCATAATCATCCATGCATAAATGATCTAGACTTAATCATGACTAAAACCTATCGACCCATTCATTTCCCCTATCATATTCTTCCCTATCCTATGGGAGAACTACATCGGCCCAAGGCCCCTTTTCACTGGGGATATGTAGGAAACACTCAAAGGGCATGGTGCCCTTGGAGGTTAGCTCATCCACTTTTTACCCTAACCAATTTCCCCCCCTTTACTTTCACATTCTACCCTAGTTAGTTTCCATTTACACAAAACTTGGAAATTAATATTGTAAAAACATACATACCTACCATTTTATCACCACAACCATATTCGACTTAAATCATTTCATATTTTCATGATACTAATTACTTGGAAATTTAACCACAACATACATACACTACATTATTTCCATAAGATCAGTAACTTGGAAATTACCTAGATTCCTCCATGCCTTTACATGACTCCACCATGCCTATACCTGACTCAACCATACCTACACCTAACTCAATCATGTCTATACCTGACTCCACCATGCCTATACCTGAATCCATCATTCCTACATGACCTCACCTTAATCATGCCTAACACAACTAGTTTCCATAATACACAATAACAATGGAAATTAGAACAAGTACATCATCCATCCAATAAACATCATCAATTATATAATGGGAGTGTCTGTGTATGAATACATATATACACAAATATAAATAAGTATCAATATCTCAAAATTCTCATGTATAATCTCGCATCTTCGGCACGAAGGCCGGTATGTCTAACAAAAATCAAAATAGTAGTATAATATCCACTATGGATATTAATCACCCCCACCTGATGACCTCCTCTCTGATCTCACATGTCTCCTCCTCCTCCCTACCATTCAAGCACCCTGCCATCATCTCGCCACCCTCTTCTGGTCCCTACCTAGCCTCCATATCCTTCTTCTTGCCCTCCGTGGGGTCTGGTCTCCGGGAACTAGTAACCTCACCCTGACCCTATCTCTGGGGCCAATGACCCCCTATATTACTTGAGTTGTGAGTCCTAGATCTAGTCTGATCACTAGTTGCATACAAGGATCAGTGATCGACGTACAAGGACACATCAATGCATGCAGTCACTAGCTGGTCATGATAGTAGCAAGCCTCATTCAAGGTATCCCTGAACCTCGCCATGGATATGGTTTGCGACAGTTCCATTAGCCTAACTTCCACCTAAGAACTCTGTCCTACCAAAAGAGGACCATGTCCTAGTGTTGGAGCCTATACTATGGGACCCTGTCCTGGTATAAGATCCTATGGTGGTACCTGTGCAACTTCTTGGGCCTGTATGGCCACAACCTGTGCCTTTGCTATGACCAACTAGCCTCGTAATCTAGCCATTTATGCCTATAAGGCAACTAACTTCCCTCCATCCCCATCTCCACCATGTGCGGGAGCATGTGCCTGTGCTATTTAGGCCTGTAGGGTTGTCACTTGTGCCTGCAGGGTGATCAATTGTACTTGTGCCCCTGTCATCTATCCCTACAACCCTATAATTTGTGCCTGTAGGGCAGCCACCTGCCCCTGTAATGAAACTCTATGAACTATGACTATCACTAAATAATGTTGCCCTAGCCTTGGAGGTGCTGCTTGTAACTATGCTATCCACCACTGCATGTAGCCATCAGTGGTACCTGCATCATGAGTCCTCCTATCTACTACCCTCACCTCCTACACACCTAGATCTACTAGATGTGGTGGAGACAATGGTCTCTCCACATCCTCTATACGATACAATGGAAAATGCGGAGGCACATCCTGCTAGAGCCCAAACTACTGTTAGACTCTGTCTACAGGAATCATATCATGCTCGCTGACACATCTTCCATGTATCCACCTGACTAGATGTAATCCGTCCAACTCATTTTCCATCCCTCTGTAAGATGGAAACCCTATATAAGGTCTCCACAATATATCAATGACTGATACACCATCAAGAAGTCGGCTATAATAGGTCACATCCCTGGCCGCCTCTGTAACCCTAGGATGGGATCCCACTGGTAGCCACCACCAAAAAATAACTTAGAATACTCCTCCGAACAAATATTTTCTCGGCAGTCCGGCTGGTCATAGGCACACTATATGCTCATATGCCCAATAATGTAATAAGAAGGTATACCACATTTCAAACCTATGTATCCACCGATACACCCATAAATCTCTATATAGTTACACTATAAATACCGGTCACACTCAACTAACGTTGATAGAATAATTTATCCACTGATGTCGGCATTCTAAACTCATATTGGTCGAGACCTGACCGATGTCAATAATTGGTTTGGCTTTATAGCCGAAACCCCACGTCCCCAATATTCCAAAAAAAAAAAAAACCAACCTAAAACTACCTTAAAAACTACCCAAACCCTACCCATTTCCATTTTACACCTAATTAAACTATATTTCCCCAACCCCTACCCAAAATTTTACTTTTTTTCACTACATTTTGAAATTTTAATTCCCCACCCTATTTATTTTATTCATTTCATTTTTTACCTACAATTCCATTAAAAACAATTAAACAAGATTGACTCCTACCTCTACATGCTTCCGCTGTCATGCTAGAATCTTTGGGACATGTGCATGATCCCCTCTAACACCTCCTCCTGTTGTGGATATGTTTGAATCAAACCTCTCGTTCTCCACCAATTGAAGCACTTGTCTCGATCTCGTGGGCACGTTAAATGGAATCCACTCGACCAATGATTCCTTGACAAGTCAGCTGATTATAATACCTCATCTATTTCTCCACAAAAATGTAAAATAATCTTCTCTCTATCATTTTCTCTAGATTAATAGGTGAAAATGAATCCGTATTATATGAATTTTTTCTTTTTTACCACACCCGTGACCTAACTGATGCCAGTTTTTCTTGATTGACATCGGTTAGGTGCCCTAGTTTACCATGATCGGTTACCTTTAGCCGATGTTAGTTTTACATAACCAATATCGGTTATCATTTTACCTAATTTCCCAATCCTACACTAAATATGATGGCCCATCACCTTTTCAGCCCACCCCATAATTGACCTTGCCCTACCCATTACCTTAATGGCCTTATAACCTCCCACCCAACCTGACCATCAGATGGGGCATATTTTTTCCCCTGTTGTTCAACCCAATGACCTTACCTTGCCTAATGTTGTGATTTTTATCCTGACCACCTTGGAACATAACCTATTACCCATTCCTACACCTGGCCTATTTATGTTTCATGAACATATCCTATACCTTGGATACTTGAACCAATTCACCCTTATTTGGATAAACCTATCGACCTTTGACGATGTAGAGTTTGCAAGCTATTTAACATGGTACCTTATCGTAATCTATATGTATGAGTGCGTTCGACTGCCCTTACCTATTACCTAACCGAAATCACCCTTACCTACAACCATCATACCCTTTTTTTCATCACTTACCCATATATCAAACCACTCACCAACTCTGTTTAACACCTCATCCGTTCCTAGTTTGAGGGGGATCACCTCCACCCACACTTGGGGCAACCTAAACCTCACTCATTCATGGAGCATCAAATTCCTATTTTTGTTAGTGTCGCTTATCAATACAAGCTATATGACAAAAATAGGAAAATTTAGACACCAAATTTGGGTCACACTCCCCTTGGTCCCCTTCAATTAATTAATGTAACACATTTAACTAATCATGACCCCTTCATCCCATATTAATTATTAGCCTCACATTATTAATTGATTTAATTATTGTAATTGAGTTAATTTCATCCTCACACCTCCACCTTGTCATTACACCTCACCCTGGACCCATTCCAGGGGCATTTAACTCCCAATGACCAAGTCATCACTCTCAGGACTAAGTCATCACTTCTAGTGCTGAGTCACCACTTGACCTAACTAACTAAGAATTCTTCTCAAACCTAATTGGACTTATTCGATGAATTTCTTACCTTTTCTAACGAGAAATTCACTTCCCTAAGTGGACTCAACTTGGAAAACATGCCAAATCTGGGAAGATCTTCCTGCTTTTGGTAAAATGGACTAATTCATCCTAATCGACGCTGATTTTTCCTCATCCAATGTCGGTTACCTAACCGCCACCGGTCACCTTATATACACTTTCACAACTCTTTACACGAGTTGGTCATTCAATTATTGGAGCATTATTGTATTCAAGCATGAATCTTCAAGCCTTCCAGCATTCATACAAAAAACAAACTCAATCAAAATGCAAGACAAGTAGCTGGTTCTCCATCTAGAGAATTGAAATACTCATAGGAGAACACAGGATGCACTGTCACAACACTTAACTGGTCATCACATCACCGATCAATCACCAGCCACCTTTGGTCACAAATTCTTTATAGAAACAAGTAAGTAAATGTGATTTTAATCATCTGTGCTTACTTTATTATGGATATTTTATTTACTTTCAGTATTTTTCAGTTTCTGCTATTACCCGAATATCTCCATTTTCCCACTAATCTACCAACCAAACCCTTCCAAGCCTTTATGCATTTATTAACCTCTCTTTCTGTATTCCTGAGTATTTTTAGTTATATTATGAGCCTAACCAAACATTCCTCACTCTATGTGAAATCACAGAGAGGTCCAAAGGACACTTTTACTAATTTATCACCCATTGCCCCTACCAACATTGGTTTTCCTTATCATCGTTAGTTTAAACCCTATACCGGTGTCGGTCACGTGACTGATATCGGTCACTGTGTTATTTCATACCCTTTGACCAGCAAGCCTTCAATCTAACCAAAACCAACCAAGACATTACCTGATCAGTCTTAGACCCTTTTTCAGACCTCTGTCAGACCTACAAAACCCAGAACAACCTACCAAACCTTTGGATCTAATCATAACCTTTCCTATTAGATTATATTTACTTATTATATTAGCATGAGATACCTAAATCCTTCAACTATAGTAGGATTTCCTTATTTCATGGTATTTTTTTCATTAAATTGTATTTGAAAGTGGATTAAGAGATTTCTAGGAAGCACCTCACTTCCTAGATCTAGCACTCGCTAGGAAGTCCACTAACCTATATTATTAATATGATTTGGTGGTCTTGTTGTGTTTCTTATACAAGTCATTCCTCCTAGCCAAAAGGAAACTCCTGCAATCAGTTTGGATCAAAAGTATACAACACACGTATTTTATCTTCCATCTTCGCCTCATTGGTATTCTTAACCATTTTACCTTCTATTTGTTTCATCCTAGAAAGTGTAAAACTTATTGGTGAGACAATAACATAACTAGGTTTTTATGCATTCAATTAGTCGCTATGTGCATATTTTCATACGCATGGGAAGAAATGATATTGATGCTGACACCTCCATTAATCATAACATGTCAAACATGAGTATCATTGATGTAGGAAGAAATGAAGAGGGAGGGATGAGGAACATCGGATTGTATAGGAATGATCTCTTCATCAGAGAAATTGACTGCGGAAACCTGAGGAGAGGTAATGGGGCTAAATTTTTTAGGAAAAGACATGAGAGCGGCTATAAGTATGGGATTATTGGGTGGAACCTCAATAGATTATAGGACCTCCATGAGGGCCTGACGATGAGAATCAAATGTTTGGATCAAGTTGTAAAAGGACATATTCAGAGGGGATTGGTGAAGTTTTTTTTATCATAGTCTGATGTGTGACTCCGTCAGAAACATGATATGCCAGCCCATAGATGGTTACCTTGGAGGAAGGTGAAGATGGAATGGTGTGTAGAGGTGTAATGGATGAGTTACCAGTCTTCTCTTTTCCTTTGTCTTACTGTGATCGAGTGGCTACTCGAACCATATTGATTTTGAATATTGGAGGAGGAAAAGAGGGATTTAGAGGTGGAGGTGAAGGTCATTGAATAGATATAGGATGGGGTTGTGTAGCGGCAGGTGAAGACATAATGGAACTCTCCTCCAATAGGTCATATTAATCAAAGAGACCATATGAATCATAGAGTTGAATGAGAATGTTTTTGAGGGCCTTACAACCTTTGACATCATGTCCAGGAGAATGATGATATGCATAAATTTTAGTGTCATCAAACCCTACTAGTTTGGGTTTGAGCTGGTCGTGAGACTTAATGGGCGATAGTGTGATAAAAGAGGTTTCTAATAACCTAGCGAGGATGTTAGAATAAGATCCTGCCAGCAAATCGCAATGAGAAGTCATAGTGGGTTTGGATGAAGGTTTGGGTGATTTTTGTGGGAGAGGTGCTGTTAGAGGTAGAGTTGGGGGTTGGGTCAGCTTAACTACCTTTTTGGTAGGTAGTATGTTTTTTGGTGTAGGTTGCACCTTCTTGGGTAAATGTGCTGGGGTGGTACGCAAAGAATAATGGGATGCAGAAGGTGTAGGTGTGCAAATCAACCAAGGTGAAAATGGAGATGTCGGTAAAATTATGGTTGATGGTAATGCAAAAGGTGTAGGTAAAAGAGAAGGTAAAGACACGGGTAATGAAGAAAGTGTGGGTAGTGAAGAAGATTGAGGAGAGGATGTGATTCACTTTACTGTAGGTTTTCCTTAAGAAAGGGGTAGATGGACCAAGGTCAATGGGTGTCAACCTAAGATTGATGGAAGAGGAAAATGAGAAAAAGGAGGTGTGGGAGAAATCAGGGTACATGGCCTAAGAGGTTGGGTCTTCCTCTTAGGCATGGGAATATACTTGGTGACAATTTTTGAAGTGGTGGCCAAATCTATATTCACAGGGGATGAACTAGACTAGGTGTCGGCAAGATCCCAAATATACTAGTAGGTTTAGGTGTAGGTGAAGGTTTAGGCGTAAATGGAAGTTTGGGTACAGGTGAAGGTTGAGGTGAAGGTGAGGCTAATGAAGAAGAGGTTGATACGACTAGCTCCGGTATGACAAAGTTGGTTTCCTAGAATACCATAGGATAGATCGTCAAAGTATCATGATACAACATTTGCATTTGGATAGACACTGGGAGTTGAAGGTGCCCCCATAGTGTGGAGTAATCAATGTATTCAAAGTAATTGGCCAAATGAGAGAATGGCATAGAGATAGAGGAAGATGATGATGCCTTCATGGTAATCCCTATTAAGAATTCCAAGGTCTATGAGATAGAGAAGTATTTGGATTTTGAATTAGTAGGTAGAAGTGCTGTAAGTAAGTTGATAGGATCTTTGAAGGTCATGGGCAAACCATCACTTACAGGAAGAGGGTATAAAAGTGGTTCCTCTATGGGTTGAGGAGGGAGCAAGGTAGGTGGTGTAGACCGTTCCTTAGGTAGAGAAGAGGATAAGATAAGCTCTTCCATGGATAAAAGTGTGGGTAATGGAGGCTCCTCGATAGGTGGAGGGGTAAGTGGGTAAACTTCTCTGTAGATGAAGGAGTAGGTGAGGTAGGTTGCTTAGTAGGTGAAATAGTGGGTAAGGTCAGCTCCTCCATGGGTAAATGAGTGGGTTAGGTAGGCTCCTCCATGGGTAGAGGAGTTGGTAAAATAGGCTCCTCCATGGATAGAGGAGATCGCATAAACATTTTATCAATAGATGGGATGTGAGGAAAATGAGAAGAAGGGATAGGTATTGTGTTGAAGACAACATGAACCTCGTGAACATTGGTATCATGAATAAAGGTCTCACCTTCCTAGTTTTATTATGGGATATGGTTCAGAAAAGGCTTCTTAAAGATATGAAGGTTTTAATTTTTCGGCGTGTTAGGGTTGTCCAAGACGATATCTCCATTATCTAACATTTCCTAGACACTGTTATTGAATGTTTTATAATTTCCATCACTATGTCTCCTAACACGGTGATAGTTACAGTAGTCATTCTCCTTATACCTTGTGGGTATAGGATGGGAAGGATCAAAACTAGTATGTGGTTTGACAGGTGGAAGGGTGATGGCTCCTGCTTTTAAAAACTTTTCTAACATAGAAGAATACGGTTCTATTATGTGGGTATAACATTTATGTTCATACTTGTACTAGAAATTATGAACATGGGAAGGATTAAAATGTGGTTTCAGTTTGTTTAATGGATGAGAGGGGCCAGATTTTAGGACCACTACGTTCGTAGATCCTTTTGAATTAGAATTATTGTTTTATGGTTTAGAATTACAAGAGGAGTCATAAGATTTAAATGGAGCACTCTTATTACGCAACTAAAGATTATTTTCTTCAAGAGAACGAATCTATAGCTTTCGAGCCATGGTGAATGTCTCATCAAATGTTTAAAATGTTTGTACCTGAATATTTGGGGAAACGTACTTGGCACATGCCCTAGTGAACAACTCTATCAACTCGGTTTGAGGTAACTGGAAGGTGAGTTGATTGATGAGGCTCCACCAACATGTGAAAATTTTTGTGATAGATTCGTCGTCATATTGGCAAGTAGAATACAAATAAGTCATGGAGACCTTATTAACAATATTGATGGAGAAGTAGTCTAGGAAGGCCTAGGCCAACTAATTGAAAGAAAGTACTGAGTGCCTAGGTAGAGAACTATACCAGTCTACGAACTATCCTAATAGGGACATGGGGAAAGTCCTAAGGATTAGGGCCTCATCATGGGTGATCAAATAACATACGTGTTAAATGATCACAAATGTTGTTTTGGATCTTCCTTGCTATTAAATCGATTGAAACTAGGCATCACCAATGTACATGATAAGGATGAATGGGTATGGCTGGATGAATGGGATCATTACAAATTTCATCATAATTCAAGGAATTGTGAGAGCAGAAGATAGATACTTTAAGGGTCTGCATCTTATACATCATCATATTTATCAGATTTGTGGTCAGATTAGATTGAGGCACACCCCTTGCGGTATAAGGGGGTGGATAAGATGAATAGGATGTAGAAGGCAAACTAGTGTATGATGGTGATGAATAAGAAAACTGAGATGGGGGTATGTAAGAGAGAATAGATGATGGAGGAATGTATCCTGAATAAGAAGTAGAGGTGACGAGAGGTTGTTGACGTTGGGTGTAGGTAGGAGGATATTTTTTAGAGACCCTCATGGTGATAGGTGAAAGAGTTTGAGGTATATAAAGAACCAAGTTCGTGTTGGTCGTCAAATAGGAATTTTTAGAAGAGCAACAGTCAGGGGACAAGAAGTCCCTCCTCTTTAATGGGAGAGGTTCCCTTATTCAGAAACGAACTTATTTACAAATGTACAGAACATTGTTTTATGGTCAAACTTGGATTTTACGAAAGTGTTTTCCACAAGGATCATCAATTACACAAGGACTGAGGAAAGGGAATAAGAAGATGAGCAGAATAGCAACATTCAGAATTATAGATAGCAGAATAATTCCTCGTGTATGCGAAGCTTCAAAGAATTTAAGACAAGATCATTTGCGATGGCTGAATGAGATTAAATTTAAAGACACAAAGTTCCATAAATAACCTTCTTCAGATTTATTAATCAAGGACACAAAGTTCCTTCTTGGTTGTACAAGATCACTGTATTTGCAAAACTGAACAGTATGCAATCAGAGAGACTAACGAGTTAGGAACAAAATGATCTCCACAATATTAAAGGAAAACACAGAGATAACAAGAATTAGATAGACAAAGAATGGAAAGCCCTTTTGTATTGATTTCTTTAAGATCTATTTACACTTTCAGCAAATATTCCAAGTTCTTCCTCCTTTCAAAATGGCGTGGAAAGGCCATTATATAGCTTACAAGTCAGTTACTCTTCGTAACCGTTTCTTTTAATTAAAGAATAGTTAAAGATCGCCCATTGCAATACCTTAACTAATTACAAGGAATACGAAAAGAATGGGAAGAAGAGAAAAGAAAGGAGAAGGAGACAGGTGGCCAGCTATTGGGAGGGACCCACTGTCTTCAGAATCCGCTGCCTGAATTTCTTCAATGACTCAGCTATATCTCTGCCACGAGGGACTGACGTGTTGGCTGCAGACTGAGTCCAAAATCCCAGACATTTCTCCATCTCTTTATCAAACTCGACGTGAGTATGATAATCTTTGTTTGCTTCTTCAATGGCAGACTGAAGAGAACAAATTTCCTTCATCTTTTCCTTAGAGATGGAGCTTTCCTTGAATAGATGATCTTTGACAAAAGCTCTGAACTGAGCTTTGATTTCTTGCAAGGACAAGGAAACACCAGAGTTTTCATCTTGAAGATGACAATGTATATCTTTGAAAGCAGCAGCTGCCAGTGTCTTGAAAGCTTCTCCCTTCTGCCAGCTGTTCTTCATTTCTCCCACAGCTTCCTCCAGGACTTTGATTTTCCACTCTACACTGTAGACCCAGGATTTTGATAGATTGTCCTTAGCATCATCGAAAATCTTATTCGCCAGTAAGATGTTCTCATCTGTCTGTCCCATGAGGCGAAGGTCTACAATGCAACTGCTCCAGAGTTTAAGCTCTTTATCCATAACCCCAATAGCAGAGGATAGCTTCTGTTGCAAATTGTCTACCTTTCCATGTAGTTTAAAAGCTTCATCGATGAAGTTTAGCCCAGCAACAAGCATGTCATCCACCATGGCTTCAATAGCTCTGCCATAGACAGAATACTTGTGCATATCTTTAATACTTTGCACTTCATCTTGGCTTAGAATCACCGGAGGCGGTAGAGCAGTCAAGGGGGTAGGGTCCAAAACTTTGTCCTTAGACAAAAGTGACTTGATAAAACTTGTGAGAACTTGGGCTTGTTCTTCCAGCTGTTCAATAGTCTGCTGCCCTTTCTCTACCCTTCCAATGACTCTTGTGACTGTTTCCTGGAGGTTGTGAATTTCACCTTCAGGAGTAGACTCTCCCATAGGGATCCTTGAAAGCTCTAAGTCAGATGTCAGCAAGTCTGATTCTGATTTGTCTACTGTAGGCTTAGCAATCTCCAAGAATTGCTGACCTTGGGCATCAGACACAATTCTGGAGGTGGTTCTGGCTTTCTTGGCACGAGAAGGAGTGGTGCCCAACAAGGCTGCTACAGCATCAAAATTTGGTCCCAAGCTTTGAGAGGAGGATTTCCTCTTCCTTTTGTCAACCAGAGGTTGCACCCAAGCAAAAGAGGAAGAAGAATCTGCAGGAGGGGCAAGGGGACCAAGAGACAGGGAGCTCATGACACTCAGGGTCTGCGCAGCTGTTGACTCAAGCTGAGACGTGAGTAGAGCACTGGAGGCAATGGCAGTAGAAGAATCAATAGCACCCGGAAGTTCAGTGCTCTGGACCTCTTTGTCCTTATCTGCTGGGTCTTCAGGAACATTTGCAGGAGTGGGCATCTCACTTTCTTCACTTTCACTGAGAACAATGATGTTCTCTGGCCCTATAGGCAACTCTACCTGTTTTCTTGGAGGATCATTCTCTGCAGGTTCCTTCTTTACCTCTTTGAGTTTCTTCCTGTATACCTGGGTAGATGGAGAAGGAGTAGATTCTACAGGTCCCTGAGCTGTTGAGGCAGGAGGGGTTTTCACTGGTGTTCCAGACTCTGGAACTGATGCCTCTCTTATGGGTGTCGAATCATCCTTGGAGCTAGATTCTCCTGAGTGCCTCTTGAATTCTCGGATCTTCTTACTGAACCAGACCCTAGTCCTGATTAAGACTGGAGCAAGAATCTCAGCCAGATCATCTCTCTCTTTCCTGTTCCAATCCAGGTCCTCCAGAGGGGTGTGCTTAATCACATTTTCATACTCATAAGAGTATAGATCAGAATTGTCATCCTGGAGACCTTCAGGAACTTGGTACAGACTGAGTTCTTGGATCAATTGCAGGGAGAACCTGCCACAATGCCTTCTTCTGGCTTCAAAATCATCTGCACAGTCAGCCCAGTAGTCTTCTGTATCTGCCCTATGATGATAGACTATCTTGATGTTCTGTTCAATGAACTTCTTCAAGTCAAAACAGGTTCTTGGCTTGAAGAAATGAACAGTGATAGGGACCAGGGCTCTTTCTATGTTCTGAGCATCCAGAGCTGTTTTGCATGTGTAGTTTCCCAGAGAGATGGGAAAGTGCAAGCCAGAAATCTTCTTGTCTCTGCAAGTTCTGTGCAACTTGTCTAGTTGCCTGCATATTTCAATCAAGGCCATTTTGTCATTGCAGAACATGGGAAGCCGCAGAGGGGTGCTCTCATAGCCAGCAAGCCTGATATAGGAAAATTTCCTGAATTGGATGAAATAGGCTCCATACTGCGATATCAGGTTCATGGCTTCATCTGAAAACCTTCTTGCAGTATCACCTTCGAGCAATCTGACCACGTACATGGTGAAAGCATCATTGACCCTTCTGAAATTGTGGTTGCTGGTCTCCAAGGTGAACTGCGGGCAATAGGCATACACTGGATCATCTTTGTGTGCATCTATATAGGAGAAACCAAACCACTGCCTGGATGCTGCTAGGGTATACATCAGGTATGAAGTCATATAGAACTTCTTTGTTTGCTGGACGTTGGATAGCTGCTCCGCCAAATTCATACTGATGATCTCTGCCCAGTTGATATTTTGTGTTCCCTCGCACACCATGCTGATGAGCGGGCACATCCAGAAATGAAACTCATTGGTGGAGGGCAAACCCATAACCCGAGCCAGCAGGATTATGAAGTCTGACAGTTCTTCATTGAAATCTGCTCGGAAGAGGGTTTTGGTTAGGCGAGAAGCACCTTTCTTAGGGTTCTTCAACCAAGACTTCGCCACTCGCGTCTTATATTTGTCACTGTCTTGGTCGAACATAGCCTGTGCTTGATCCCGGGAGACGACTATAGCATTGTCCATCTCCGGAATCCTCAGAGCAGCACCAATGGCGGCAGCGTCCAGCTTGGCAATGAGTTCCCCATGTACATTTGTCAATTCGCTCGAAGCGGGGTCGAAGTGAGCTCCACATGAAAGCACTGTATCAGCACACTGTACTGAGATTGGGAATCCTCCGGCAAAAGCTAAACCACTATCATTAATCATCTGTGCCATTGGTGTAGGGTTTGCATCTGTCATTCTTGCCCAAAAATCACCGAAGTCGAGATGACGAGCTTCGCTGTCCCCTATATTGCTAACAGCAGACTCAAGCGGAGAAATTTGCTCCTGTCCCTGGAACTTGATCTTCATATTGATAGTCTCGGAGCTGCAACCTAGACTTCTGGAAGGAATTTGCAAATGGAGGGGGGATTGCGCAGGTTTTCAAATTGCAAGGGTTCGAGCAAAAGATAGCATGGAAGCAATGCGAAAAATGCAAAGGGGAATGCTCGTTATATAGCCGTTTGGAGAGAGGAATGACTTTAATGCGCATTGAATACACAACCACCAATTTGAAAAGCATCATACTCGGAGTGAGCGGGAAAAACTAAGTGTGAATGACACTTGGTACGCTTGGGACATGTGAGACGCGAATGCGCGAAACACGCGGCTCGGCCGGTTCGGGCGAAACAGGGAGAGGACGCACAAATGCATTTGGGACAAATGGGACGAAAATGTGTGAAGTACGCGATTCGGGTGTTTCGGCCGAAATTGGAACAAAGGGCCCGTTTGGACTTGGGACATTCGGGACAAAAAGTTCCGAAGTACGCGACTTGACCGGCTCGGCCGAAATTGGGAAAGCTCGCACTTTTTAAAATGGGGCAGTTGGGACAAAATTGCGCGAAGGACGCGGTTCGGGCAAATCGGCCGAAAATGGGAAAGCTCGCACTTTTTAACTTTGGGACATTTGGGACAGGAAAGTGCGAAGTACGCGGGAAGGATGATTCGGCCGAAATTGGAACAACATGCAAAATAAGTTTTGGGACACTTGGGACAAAACTCTCCGACGGGCCCGAAAATGGGACAGCTTCGGGGATTTCGGCCGGTCGGGTAACAGAATGCACTTTCGTACTTGGGACAGATGGGACAAAAAGTTCCGACAGGCCCGAAAATCACACAAAATGACCCAAAACACAGATTTTTTCAATTTCACGACTTAGGCATTTCAGAGAAAAACACTTAAACTCAAAATTTTGAAAATTTTACTCTTATCAGAGCGGGGAATTTTGAGTGGACAACAGCTGGCTCCTTCTGGGGATGACTTGGTATAAATTCTCGGAATGAGACAAGGCAAGAACTTAGACAAACTCGGTGAAGCAGACCAGTGCCTTATCCATTGGGCAAAGGAGTCAAAAACAAACCAACACAGAGGGCAACACACACAACAACAGAAGGGGAAACACACCGAAAGCAGAAAAGCAAAAACACTGTACAGAATATACAAAGGGACTCCCTAGTCACCTACGACTTGAACAACTTCAAATACTGCCCACTATAAGGAAGTGGGAGGGGAGAACCATCCATGTAATCAAGATAGAAAGAGTTCTTACCAGCAAAGTGTCTTATCTTGAATGGTCCGAGCCACAGGGAATCAAATTTTCCATGGCTGCCACGAGGTTCATGTCTTTTGTCCCATAACAGCACGGTATCTCCAACTTGGAACTCTCTGAACCTAGCTTTCTTGTCAAACAGAATCTTTACCTTCTGCTGGTGAGCAGATATCCTGTCAGCAACCTCCAATCTGTCCTCGTTCAGTTTGTGCAGGTACATGATTCTTTTATCCAGAGCATCACTGAAACTAGTATCTTCAATGGCCTTCATCAGGTGCAAGGCTGGCAGTTCCACTGTCACTGGCAATTGAGCTTCCACTCCATACACCACTTGAAAAGGAGACATTCCAATGGCTCTTTTAGGTGTGATCCTGTCTGCCCAAAGAGCATCATAAAGCTTCTTATGCCAGTTTCGCTGGGACTCATTGACCAACTTCCTTATGATAGTCACCAGATTTTTGTTGGTGGATTCTGCTTGTCCATTTCCCTGGGGATAATAATCTGAAGAATGAGCCAGAGAGATGCCATACCCGTAGCAGAAATCCATTATCTCAGTTGAGGAGAAGTTCGAAGCATTATCTGTTACAATCTTGTTAGGTACACCATACCTTACCAAGATGTTCTCTTTGATGAAGTTGCATACAACTTCAGAAGTAGTGCTCTTGACTGGAATAGCTTCCACCCATTTGGTGAAGTAGTCAGTGGCAGTTAGCACATGCGTGTGACCAGCACTAGAAACAGGGTTCAGTGCACCAATGAAGTCTAGACCCCATTGTTGAAATGGTTCCTCGATCACAACTGGCTTGAGAGGTAAAGATGCCAATTTAGGTCTTCCCACAAAGGTCTGACAAGCTTCACATTTATCCACCCACTTGGATGCATCTCTGAACAAGGAAGGCCAGTAATATCCTCCCCGGAGTATCTTGTGAGCTGTGACTGTTGATGAATAGTGCCCTCCACATGCCTGATCATGGAAAGCTGAGAGCAACTTTCTCTGCTGCTCCTTGTCCACACACTTCAGAAATCTCCCATCTAAACCACGCTTGAACAAGGCATTTTCCCATAGTACATATTGTGCTGATCTCAATTTAACAGTCCTCTTTTCCTTGGCAGTTAAATGAGAGGGGCATTCCCCATAGGTGAGAAAATGGGCGATGTCAGAATACCATTCATCGACTGAACTAAGGAATAGAACAGTAGGAATGTCAGCTTTCTCCTCCAGCAACTCATGTTTGGCTCCTTCAGCAATGAGCTCACAAAGACCTTTTCCACGAACCAGCTTGGTTGGTTTGATATCAATGTCATACTCCTGGACTTTAGCCACCCAGTTTCCTCTCTTGGACCCAAATTCTTGCTGTGTAAGAATTGACTTAACAGTCGTATCTGGAACCAGCACCATAGAGTGAGAGTTGAGGATATAGAAACGGAACTGCTTGACAGCTTTGACTACTGCAAAAGCATGCTTCTCCATCATGGTGTATTTCAGCTCATGATTCTTCAGGATATAGCTCATGAAGGCAATTGGTAGCTCATGTCCATCAGAGTCTTCTTGGGTTAAGACAGCAGCCAGGGTATTATCTGTAGCATAGCAATAGATGATGAAATCTTTGCTGAAGTCAGGACAGGCCAAAACTGGAGTTTTAGCAATAGCTTTCTTGATACCCTCAAAGGATTCCTTTCCTTCAGAAGACCAACCAAATGTTTGCTTCCCTTTCATCATCTGAGAGATGTTCAAAGTTAATTCAGCAAAATCAGGGATGAATCTTCTTAAAAAATTGATCTTACCGAAAGAAGGAATGCACGCCTTTTTTACTGGTTGGGAGAGGAATTTGCTGGATGGCTTGAACTCGTTCAGGATCAATCTTAATACCATCCTTGGAGACAATGTGCCCTAATAGTTTTCCTTCTGTAACACAGAAGACAGATTTTTTAGGATTTAAAGAAATCCCATGCTCTCGGCATCTTTGCAGAACTGTTTCCAGGTGGTCGAAGTGATCTGCTCTTGTCTTTGAAAACACTGTCAGATCATCAAGGTATATGACAATACATTTCCCTTTCAAGCTTCCAAAAGCCAAATCCATAGCTCTCTGGAAAGTGGCACCAGCATTAATCAGCCCAAAAGGCATTCTCTTGTAGGCAAAGGTACCCCAAGGAGTGGTGAAGGCTGTCTTGTGTTGATCTGCAGTATCAACCTCTACCTGATTGTATCCCGAGAACCCATCAAGCATAGATAACATTTCAGATCCTGTTACTGCTTGCAATATTTGATCCATCATAGGCAGAGGGTAGTTATCTTTCAGAGAAGCCTGATTCAGGTTCCTGAAATCAACACAGATGCGGATCTCACCATTCTTCTTCCTAACAGGCACAATGTTTGCAATCCATGTTGAATGGTGAATGGGAAAAATGATTTTAGCCTTCAACAATTTCTGAATCTCCTGAAATATAGTGTCAGCTATTTTGGGATTATACTGCCTTTGTTTCTGCTTGAAAGGCTTGATTCCTGGTTTGAGAGGGATAGAGTGCTGCATGTCTTTTGGCTTGAAGGCTTTTAGATCCTCATAAGAATATGCAAGAACATCCTTATACTTCCTTAGAAGATCAATTGCTCTTCTCCTCTCATCGGTTGTGCAACATTTTCCAATATTTACCAGCTTGGGATCAGTAGAACTCCCTATATCAATCTTATCATACTCAGCTGATTGCTGAGGTCCAGTAGAAGCTTTAGATTTTACATATCTGTCATGTTTATCAAACAACTCCTCCAAACTCACCAAACCTTTGGGAATCTTGTTTCCTTTGAGTTTAATGCACCCTTCCTGATCTGTTTCTTCTCCTTGGGTGACAGCTTGGTCAGAGGACACACTCTCACGAGGCAGGTTGTCACTTCCCTCAAAATACAGTTGCTCGAAATTCCCCTTGAGTTCCAGGAAGGAAAGCAAATGCTGGTCATCGTTGAAAACTTGCCAGTTATTAGTATTGTCAGGAACACTAGGCCGGTGGACCATTTCAATAGTGAACTTATCCTGAGAGAATTCAGGATGGGGAATCAGTAATGACCCTGAGACAGCCAGTGAATCAGCCCTGCTGTTCTTTTCTCTGGGTATTGCTTCAATAGAGAAAGCATCAAGGAATTCAATTGAATCCCAAACCTGATTCCGGTAATGCTTCAGCCTCCCATTTTTTACCTGAAAAAGACTTCTGACTTGCTTCACAATCAGCTCTGCATCACCACGAGCCAGAAGATTTTTTACACCTCGTTCTTTGGCCACTTGCAGTCCAAGAATGAGAGCCTCATACTCTGCTGTATTGTTAGTGTTTTCGAACTGCAACTTAAATGAAAAAGGGTGTAGGCAGCCTTCAGGTGACACTAGCAGGACACCAGCTCCAGAACCAGCCGAGGAACAACTTCCATCAAATTCTAAAATCCAAACACCATTGGGATCTTTGGGTGATACTTTGGAGGGTTGGATTTCATCAGGGGACAGAATCATGTAATTACCATGACCTATGTCTTCATAGAGTATTTGTGCCTTAGGATCATCTGTTTTCTGCACAATATACTCAGACTGTTTCTCAGGGAGTAACTTCTTCATGTGTCCATTGACAGGTATGAGTGCGTGTGACCAATCCATTTGAATCTCTCCACCCACATCTTTACAGAAGTTCCTACTTAGCAACATTCCGTAAGAAGGAGGAATGTCTGCTACTAGGATGGTAGCCAAGACTTTCTTTTCAGGTAAAGCAGCAAAAGCCACTTGTGCATCTTTAATCCTTCCAACCAAAGGCACTTCCTTACTTTCCATGGAGTAGCAAGATCCATAAGTACGAGTAAGGGTCAAGCCTAAAGCATGAGCTACTTTAGCAGGCATCACATTATCTGAGGCTCCGGAATCTATGACACAGTTACTGAGCCTATGGCCAGCTATAAGAAGTGTTACATAAAAAGGCTTGATTTTGTCACCAGGCGAGGTGACAGCAGCTACCAGACTAGGCTGTGGTGTAGAAGGAGGAGTGGGCAAAAGGCCTTTAGAGGTGGTCTTGGAATGGGAATTAACAAATTGGATCATCTTGGCAAAAGCTTTGGGATGGGTTTGGTAGTATTCAGCTTCTGAAATTTGAACCTTAGTCCTTTTTAGATGATCAACAATATCAAAGGATCCAGAGGTGGATGGGCCATCATCATTTGGAATTCTAGGCTTATCAACTTTAGGAGAAAAAGAAGAAGAAGCAACTTTGGTAGCAGGATTGACAGTACTTACCTTTGGTGCAGATGAGGTAGGGATAGGAGATCCTCTTCTGGCAATTACAGGAATAGTTGCCGGCTGCTCCTTAGATTTCTTCATGGGCTGTGTTACTTTCTCCTTCTGCCTTGTCTGTTCTCGAGTCATGACAGCAAATGATTCACTGTTCATATCTGCTACCACTTCATCATAGTTATCTCCATCATCAGTGCCTTCGGTGGTAAAGAAATTAACCCGAGATCCTTCGAGTTCTTCCGCCTCATCATCAAATTCCTCCAGGAACTCCTCACGAGCTTCATTGTCCACATCATCATCTGGCTCTTCAACTTCACAGGTTGCATTCACAGGAACTTTGACAGGAGGTCCTTCAAGTGCTAGTCTTGTGTGAGGAGCAGGCAAACGATTTCTGGGCTGAAAATTTCTTCTTGGAACATCTGCATACGGGGCATGCTGAGCCAATTGTTTCTTTATAGCTACTAGATCATTTGCAAGTTTCTGGACTAATGGATCAGTATTGGGTCCAGAGGTGGAGGAGGAAGAAGCAGCAGATTTAGATTTGGGAGGATCTCTCTTCAACTTCCCTGACATGATCAGGTCATCCTCGACACTAACAGCCAGTTCTTGATCCAGAATTAACGTTCCAAGATTAGCCCTTCTTAGAGCATAACTGACTTTGGGCGTTTGAGCATTTAGAAAGAAACATTTTTGAATTTGATCAACCGGTCGAGTATTTACAGGAATTTTGTTGATCAGTCTGTTGAACCGAGCCACAAATTCTCTCATGGGTTCTGATGGATCTTTCTTTATCTGAGAAATTTGGGCAAGCAGGGCATGCACATCTTCTGCCGGCTTGAAACGGCTTTCGAACTGAGTTCTCATTGTATTCCAGTCGGTGATGGCACCAGCCGGAAGGTGATAGAACCAGTCAGCAGCATTATCCTGTAACGTCTCAACGAACAGCCTTACTGAGACGTCTTCATGTTCAACTCCCAAGACTCCACATGCAACTATGAAGGCTGCAATGTGTTCATCAGGGTGTACTTTGCCATCTCCTCTAAACTTGGGGAAGTTCTTTCGGTTACCTCTAGGTAACTCATGCAAAGGCTGAGTAAGGGCCAGGGGCCCGACACGTTGACCCCATGGCAATTGTGCCGCCATTCTTGGAAATACGGCTTGGAAGGGAACTGTAGCACCAGCTAGGATCAAAGCTCGTAGATTGGGACTAGCAGGTTCTGAAGGAATACCACCCGTAGGACTTCTATCTTGAACAGGCGGAGTGCTCGTCGAACGAGTTCTTCTATTTGAAGGGAAAGGAAAACCCTGTTGCTCCAAAAGCTGAAACTGAGAATCTTCGATACCAAGGGTCCTTCTCCCTCGAGTGAAACGCGGAGTCGCCAGATCAAAGGATGATCGAAAAATTGCAGTACTGGAATGCGATTTTCCCCAGCGGAGTCGCCAAAAACTGTTGGTCGTCAAATAGGACTTTTTAGAAGAGCAACAGTCAGGGGACAAGAAGTCCCTCCTCTTTAATGGGAGAGGTTCCCTTATTCAGAAACGAACTTATTTACAAATGTACAGAACATTGTTTTATGGTCAAACTTGGATTTTACGAAAGTGTTTTCCACAAGGATCATCAATTACACAAGGACTGAGGAAAGGGAATAAGGAGATGAGCAGAATAGCAACATTCAGAATTATAGATAGCAGAATAATTCTTCGTGTATGCGAAGCTTCAAAGAATTTAAGACAAGATCATTTGCGTTGGCTGAATGAGATTAAATTTAAAGACACAAAGTTCCATAAATAACCTTCTTCAGATTTATTAATCAAGGACACAAAGTTCCTTCTTGGTTGTACAAGATCACTGTATTTGCAAAACTGAACAGTATGCAATCAGAGAGACTAACGAGTTAGGAACAAAATGATCTCCACAATATTAAAGGAAAACACAGAGATAACAAGAATTAGATAGACAAAGAATGGAAAGCCCTTTTGTATTGATTTCTTTAAGATCTATTTACACTTTCAGCAAATATCCAAGTTCTTCCTCCCTTTCAAAATGGCGTGGAAAGGCCATTATATAGCTTACAAGTCAGTTACTCTTCGTAACCGTTTCTTTTAACTAAAGAATAGTTAAGGACCGCCAGTTGCAATACCTTAACTAATTACAAAGAATACGAAAAGAAAGGGAAGAAGAGAAAAGAAAGGAGAAGGAGACAGGTGGCCAGCTACTGGGAGGGACCCACTGTCTTCAGAATCCGCTGCCTGAATTTCTTCAATGACTCAGCTATATCTCTGCCACGAGGGACTGACGTGTTGGCTGCAGACTGAGTCCAAAATCCCAGACATTTCTCCATCTCTTTATCAAACTCGACGTGAGTATGATAATCTTTGTTTGCTTCTTCAATGGCAGACTGAAGAGAACAAATTTCCTTCATCTTTTCCTTAGAGATGGAGCTTTCCTTGAATAGATGATCTTTGACAAAAGCTCTGAACTGAGCTTTGATTTCTTGCAAGGACAAGGAAACACCAGAGTTTTCATCTTGAAGATGACAATGTATATCTTTGAAAGCAGCAGCTGCCAGTGTCTTGAAAGCTTCTCCCTTCTGCCAGCTGTTCTTCATTTCTCCCACAGCTTCCTCCAGGACTTTGATTTTCCACTCTACGCTGTAGACCCAGGATTTTGATAGATTGTCTTTGGCATCATCGAAAATCTTATTCGCCAGTAAGATGTTCTCATCTGTCTGTCCCATGAGGCGAAGGTCTACAATGCAACTGCTCCAGAGTTTAAGCTCTTTATCCATAACCCCAATAGCAGAGGATAGCT
The DNA here is from genome assembly GCA_019776745.2 of Taxus chinensis. Lineage (NCBI taxonomy): Eukaryota > Viridiplantae > Streptophyta > Pinopsida > Cupressales > Taxaceae > Taxus > Taxus chinensis. The sequence continues at coordinate 719,132,093 of CM034148.1, forward strand.
TCTGTTGCAAATTGTCTACCTTTCCATGTAGTTTAAAAGCTTCATCGATGAAGTTTAGCCCAGCAACAAGCATGTCATCTACCATGGCTTCAATAGCTCTGCCATAGACAGAATACTTGTGCATATCTTTAATACTTTGCACTTCATCTTGGCTTAGAATCACAGGAGGCGGTAGAGCAGTCAAGGGGGTAGGGTCCAAAACTTTGTCCTTAGACAAAAGTGACTTGATAAAACTTGTGAGAACTTGGGCTTGTTCTTCCAGCTGTTCAATAGTCTGCTGCCCTTTCTCTACCCTTCCAATGACTCTTGTGACTGTTTCCTGGAGGTTGTGAATTTCACCTTCAGGAGTAGACTCTCCCATAGGGATCCTTGAAAGCTCTAAGTCAGATGTCAGCAAGTCTGATTCTGATTTGTCTACTGTAGGCTTAGCAATCTCCAAGAATTGCTGACCTTGGGCATCAGACACAATTCTGGAAGTAGTTCTGGCTTTCTTGGCACGAGAAGGAGTGGTGCCCAACAAGGCTGCTACAGCATCAAAATTTGGTCCCAAGCTTTGAGAGGAGGATTTCCTCTTCCTTTTGTCAACCAGAGGTTGCACCCAAGCAAAAGAGGAAGAAGAATCTGCAGGAGGGGCAAGGGGACCAAGAGACAGGGAGCTCATGACACTCAGGGTCTGCGCAGCTGTTGACTCAAGCTGAGACGTGAGTAGAGCACTGGAGGCAATGGCAGTAGAAGAATCAATAGCACCCGGAAGTTCAGTGCTCTGGACCTCTTTGTCCTTATCTGCTGGGTCTTCAGGAACATTTGCAGGAGTGGGCATCTCACTTTCTTCACTTTCACTGAGAACAATGATGTTCTCTGGCCCTATAGGCAACTCTACCTGTTTTCTTGGAGGATCATTCTCTGCAGGTTCCTTCTTTACCTCTTTGAGTTTCTTCCTGTATACCTGGGTAGATGGAGAAGGAGTAGATTCTACAGGTCCCTGAGCTGTTGAGGCAGGAGGGGTTTTCACTGGTGTTCCAGACTCTGGAACTGATGCCTCTCTTATGGGTGTCGAATCATCCTTGGAGCTAGATTCTCCTGAGTGCCTCTTGAATTCTCGGATCTTCTTACTGAACCAGACCCTAGTCCTGATTAAGACTGGAGCAAGAATCTCAGCCAGATCATCTCTCTCTTTCCTGTTCCAATCCAGGTCCTCCAGAGGGGTGTGCTTAATCACATTTTCATACTCATAAGAGTATAGATCAGAATTGTCATCCTGGAGACCTTCAGGAACTTGGTACAGACTGAGTTCTTGGATCAATTGCAGGGAGAACCTGCCACAATGCCTTCTTCTGGCTTCAAAATCATCTGCACAGTCAGCCCAGTAGTCTTCTGTATCTGCCCTATGATGATAGACTATCTTGATGTTCTGTTCAATGAACTTCTTCAAGTCAAAACAGGTTCTTGGCTTGAAGAAATGAACAGTGATAGGGACCAGGGCTCTTTCTATGTTCTGAGCATCCAGAGCTGTTTTGCATGTGTAATTTCCCAGAGAGATGGGAAAGTGCAAGCCAGAAATCTTCTTGTCTCTGCAAGTTCTGTGCAACTTGTCTAGTTGCCTGCATATTTCAATCAAGGCCATTTTGTCATTGCAGAACATGGGAAGCCGCAGAGGAGTGCTCTCATAGCCAGCAAGCCTGATATAGGAAAATTTCCTGAATTGAATGAAATAGGCTCCATACTGCGATATCAGGTTCATGGCTTCATCTGAAAACCTTCTAGCAGTATCACCTTCGAGCAATCTGACCACGTACATGGTGAAAGCATCATTGACCCTTCTGAAATTGCGGTTGCTGGTCTCCAAGGTGAACTGCGGGCAATAGGCATACACTGGATCATCTTTGTGTGCATCTATATAGGAGAAACCAAACCACTGCCTGGATGCTGCTAGGGTATACATCAGGTATGAAGTCATATAGAACTTCTTTGTTTGCTGGACGTTGGATAGCTGCTCCGCCAAATTCATACTGATGATCTCTGCCCAGTTGATATTTTGTGTTCCCTCGCACACCATGCTGATGAGCGGGCACATCCAGAAATGAAACTCATTGGTGGAGGGCAAACCCATAACCCGAGCCAGCAGGATTATGAAGTCTGACAGTTCTTCATTGAAATCTGCTCGGAAGAGGGTTTTGGTTAGGCGAGAAGCACCTTTCTTAGGGTTCTTCAACCAAGACTTCGCCACTCGCGTCTTATATTTGTCACTGTCTTGGTCGAACATAGCCTGTGCTTGATCCCGGGAGACGACTATAGCATTGTCCATCTCCGGAATCCTCAGAGCAGCGCCAATGGCGGCAGCGTCCAGCTTGGCAATGAGTTCCCCATGTACATTTGTCAATTCGCTCGAAGCGGGGTCGAAGTGAGCTCCACATGAAAGCACTGTATCAGCACACTGTACTGAGATTGGGAATCCTCCGGCAAAAGCTAAACCACTATCATTAATCATCTGTGCCATTGGTGTAGGGTTTGCATCTGTCATTCTTGCCCAAAAATCACCGAAGTCGAGATGACGAGCTTCGCTGTCCCCTATATTGCTAACAGCAGACTCAAGCGGAGAAATTTGCTCCTGTCCCTGGAACTTGATCTTCATATTGATAGTCTCGGAGCTGCAACCTAGACTTCTGGAAGGAATTTGCAAATGGAGGGGGTATTGCGCAGGTTTTCAAATTGCAAGGGTTCGAGCAAAAGATAGCATGGAAGCAATGCGAAAAATGCAAAGGGGAATGCTCGTTATATAGCCGTTTGGAGAGAGGAATGACTTTAATGCGCATTGAATACACAACCACCAATTTGAAAAGCATCATACTCGGAGTGAGCGGGAAAAACTAAGTGTGAATGACACTTGGTACGCTTGGGACATGTGAGACGCGAATGCGTGAAACACGCGGCTCGGCCGGTTCGGGTGAAACAGGGAGAGGACGCACAAATGCATTTGGGACAAATGGGACGAAAATGTGCGAAGTACGCGATTCGGGTGTTTCGGCCGAAATTGGAACAAAGGGCCCGTTTGGACTTGGGACATTCGGGACAAAAAGTTCCGAAGTACGCGACTTGACCGGCTCGGCCGAAATTGGGAAAGCTCGCACTTTTTAAAATGGGGCAGTTGGGACAAAATTGCGCGAAGGACGCGGTTCGGGCAAATCGGCCGAAAATGGGAAAGCTCGCACTTTTTAACTTTGGGACATTTGGGACAGGAAAGTGCGAAGTACGCGGGAAGGATGATTCGGCCGAAATTGGAACAACATGCAAAATAAGTTTTGGGACACTTGGGACAAAACTCTCCGACGGGCCCGAAAATGGGACAGCTTCGGGGATTTCGGCCGGTCGGGTAACAGAATGCACTTTCGTACTTGGGACAGATGGGACAAAAAGTTCCGACAGGCCCGAAAATCACACAAAATGACCCAAAACACAGATTTTTTCAATTTCACGACTTAGGCATTTCAGAGAAAAACACTTAAACTCAAAATTTTGAAAATTTTACTCTTATCAGAGCGGGGAATTTTGAGTGGACAACAAAACGGGTGTCAAAGGTGAAATAAGTGATGTTCATGTGGGTGTAGGTAATGCTAAAGTAGCATTCACAAATATGGTAGGGGGCATGGAGGTACGCATACCAAACAACGAATGGCTTGATGAATTGCAAGTAGAAGAGTGGGAGAGATAATGTTGTAAGGCTATGAGATTAGGATCAAGGAATTTAGAGAATTCCTCATCATCTGTAGGCACAATGGTAGGAACTTTGGGGTCCATTGGTCAAGAAACATAATGCAGGGAAGGGCTAGGAGGTAGTGGCTAATAGATGGAATGAAACACTAGGGAGTTGGCTTTCCGACGAGTCAAGACCATGTGAATGGTGAAAAAATAGGTGGTTTGAGCTCTGTAAATGATATAGAAACATAGAAACAGAAGACAGGAAGAATCTGGAGGATAGAAATAAGTTTTTGTTTCTGATAAAATCAAAACACAGAGACTAATACCAGTCGGGTAATTGGTGTAGATTAAGCAAGAAGATTGATGCCACTCACTGTACCGATGTTGATTACTGTGGATAACTAAGAAATTTCAAAATCAGGTGAAGTAAAGTCTAAAATATGTGAAACTGGGCTCTGTTAATGGTGACAGAGACTCATAAATTGTTTATCAGAAGAAATCAGAACACAGAAAGAGGTGAATGTGAATGAATGACGTTTTTTATAGGAATATAAAAAATAGAGGTAGACTAATACCAGTTAGGTAAACGGTGCCGATATGATGAAGTAACTTATGCCAGTTGCTGGACCGATGTTAGTTACTGAGATTTTTGAGAAAATGGAGAAATTTTTGATTTTAGAGTGAATTAAGTCAAAATAAAGCCAACACAGAAGCTATGTATGATGGAAAGATTTCCTATCACACTTAGAAAGAACCAGAATACACCAGTTGTGATTGTGGAGTGTGAAAGAGAAGAAAAATTAATTTTCATCCTCATAACTCAATATGCAATTCAATTAAGCAAAAGCTAGAAAACATGTAAATCATAGGTATTGGATTTTAATGTTCAGTGGCTTATGAACTTTTAAACTTACTGTGAATGAAATAGAGTTTTTGGATAACAAAGGTGCCCTATAAGAAATATATGGATCGTTTCAGGTTAGTTATGGATAAAGTGGCCTGATATAGCTTTTAGTACATGCGGTCCATACTCTCATATGAAAACCCAAACAAAACACCAGTCAGGGCCCAACGTCAACGGGTTGTTAAATCCTTGACAAATTATTCCTGGAAAGGAAATTTTTAAGAAATGTGTAAATTATTTAAGTGGGTTGGCTTGGGAGTGTGTGCACAAATGTGAACTACGCTTAGTCCAAATCCAATCACAAAGTGGTTATGACCTCCACTATGTGATTGCTAAGTAAATCTATGTGATCTATTGCAACACTCAATGGATGAAATGCACAAAATTTAAACCCAAATAAAAAATGATATTCGATGTAACAAAAGGAGAATAGGAAGAAGAATGTTATTTCACTAAATGCAGTATATAAGAAAAGAAGAATTATTATTTTTAAGCACCAAAAGACAAATTTCTTTTAGACAAATAAAAAGAAAAGAAGATTTCTAGGGAGAGTTTTAGTGTGAATTTTTTAGGAAAGAAACAAACACACAAATGAAATCTACATGAAAAATGCAAAGAACCCACAAGAGGAAATACTAGGCATGCCAAAAAAAATTCACCACAAAGTAGAGATAAAATAGATAAGAGGTAAGGGCAAGGAGGAATACCTGTGATAGTCGAAGAAGGTGTTGCACATGTGTAGAATGTTGACCAAGCTGATTGTGAAGATATTCCCTTTGGGTAGGAGGAACGACATGTTAGAAACACAACAAGACCACCAAATAATATTAAATAGCAAATGACAGTGGAATACCTAGCGAATGCTAGATCTGGGAAGAGTGATGCTTCCTCGTATGGCTATCAATCCACTTTTTTTAACTAATATGATTTAGGCATGTCATATAAAATACAATATAAAAGGAAAGTTATGATTAAATTTGGTGGGCTGGTAGGTTGGATTGGGCTTGCAGGTTTGACAAAAGCTATACATGAGGTTTGGGAAAGATTTGGTGAGATTTTGGGCTGTTAGGAGGAATTTATTAGCTTGTTGCTTGGGAGGAAATTACCAGTTAGAGATACTAATTATGGTTAGGTGACCAACATTGATATAGGGAAATGGCCTACGCTGGTTGGGTAACCGACGTCGGTAGGGGAAATTAGTCAAAAGGGTTAAAATGGACTATTTGGGAGCTCTCTGTGATTGCACAGAGAAGGATGGAGGATTAAGGAAGGTCATAGGATTTTTATGGAGACTCAAAGATAATGAAATAGGTGTTTGGGAAAATTATGAAGGGTAAATGAGCAGATAGTTGAATGGAGGTTTTGTGGGAGAGATTTGAGTATGACAGAGGATGAGAGACAAAGAAGAAATGTACTTACTTGTGAAATGGATATGAATAGAAGGGGGTGGTGATGGTTTCAGGAGAAGGTGGTCTTGAATGAATGCAACAACAATAGGATGGCATGGTGCTTCCCTCTGAGTGCACTGGAGATTTGGATCAATCTGGTGATGAATGGTGTAGTGTTTGAATGTTGTAAGGGTCTCTAGTATGTCACAATATCACTGGAAAAATTGAGAGTCAGTGTGCAAGGTTGCAAGAGACAAAATACAAGATTCAAAACCTATGCAAAGAGTTAGAAAATATTATTTAAGGTAATTGATGGTGGTTAGGTGACTTGCACCGGTTAGGGAGAAAAGGTCATACTTGCTAAAAATAACCCGATTCTTCCTAAATTTGGTGTGGTTGTGATTTTGGTTCCAGGTCACAAGTGTGGAATGGTGCTAAATGGAGTGGGAGAGTAGTTAGAGGGATAATAAGCCATTAAGATTAGGGTTGGAATGAGTCCTAGTTGGTTAGGGAGAGTAGGGACTTAGTCTAGGATAATTAATGAGCTTGAAATAGGTCTTAGGATGGGGTGGCTAGGTGAGGTGGAAATTAGTTTAATTAAGGTAATTAAATTAATAATGGTGTGAGGGTGAGAATTAATTTAATTATGGGTAATTGAATTAATACTAATGTGTAGAAGGGGCCATGGTTAGGTGTATGTGTCACATAAATAAATTAAAGGGGGCTAGAAGGGTGTGAACCAATTTTGATGTCTACACTAAGTGTAAAAATGAATATAATTTACTTGATTTAGATACATTGTCTTCTTTACGCATTCAATAAGAAAGAGTAATGGATAAGTTTGACTCAAAAGAGAATTCCTCTCAGACATTATTCTCCCGAAATTAGAAATCACTTAACAATAAGAATAACAACATTAATAATCAACAATCAAAATTTAAATCTAAGCTCAATCCCAAGAATATTAAAATTTTTAAGGTCAAGTTTGATGGCACATGTACCAAATGTGGTAAATTTGGTCATAAAATAGTTGATTGTTCTTCTAGATTTAATAAGGTTTATAAAAATGCTAAAAGTAAGAACTTAAAAAATACAAAGAAGAATATAAATCATAATCATGTTAAAAACCAAGCTAATAATGCTAAGAAAATAATTGCTCTTTATACTGCTCTTTCATCCTCTAATGAAAACCAATAGATTCTAGATAGTGGTGGATTTAGGCATATGCCATATATTCATGAAATTATTTCTAATGTTGTAGAATATCATGAGAATATATATCTAGGTGATAATTCTATCATTAGGTCTTGAATGCTGTGGTAATGTTAAGTTAGCAAATGAAATCATTAGTAATGTTTTATTTGTTCCTAACTTACAAAAAAAACTTTTATCTTATCCTCAAGTAACTAGAGAAAACTATAAAGATGTGTTATTAAAAGATAAATGATATGTAAAGAATGAGATTGGTAAAATTATTGCTATTAATTTTTAGAAGAATGGCTTGTATATCTTTGAAGGATTTGTTATTGGATATTGTATTTCTTCTTCTTCTTGTAATGTTGTTCAATTATGGCATGAAAGGCTTGGGCATGTGGACTTTAAGAGTTTATATGAAATATCTCATCTTGACCTTATAATAGGTCTTCCTAAGATGAAATTGGACCATAGATCTTGTGAAATTTTCTTTCATGGTAAACAACATGTTGAACCATTTCACAAACATCATGTGTCTAATTCCTCTAACTTGCTTGAGTTAATCCATAGTGATGTAAGAGATCATTTGGAAGTTCCCTCTTTTGGTGGAAACTTGTATGCTATAACTTTCATTGATCAATTTTCTATAATAACTTGGTCATATTATATTAATAAAAATTATGATGTTCTATCTAAGTTTGAAGAGTTTAAAGCCTTAGTTGAAAATGTGGCTAATTTAAAATAAAGAGAATTAGAATTGATAATGGAGGTGAATATGTCAATATGAATTTTGATGAGTTTTGTATCTTGTGGAATTAAAAGGGAGTTAACAACTCCATATTACCCATAGAAAAACTAAATATTTTTGTTGTCATGAAAATGTGTTGCATAAAAAATTTAAAGTTTCAAGCCTGACAACTAAGCCCAAATTTGAAAATTTTCTTCCAAGTCTTCCTGAATCCCCCACTCCAGCTAGTTTTCCTTATGTACCATGCTAATCCTAAATTTTTAGGTCCTCTCCATGCATTGAAATATATTTTTCTATTGTTTGAAATATTTTGACAAGCTCATTCATCTCATAATCCTTGCATAATAGCTTCAGAGGCTTCACTGTTATGTCTACACCAGAACATAGTCACTGTTTTATGCATGAAATTGCCACAAAATAGTATTTTGTATAGTGCGAGACAAATTTAGTGCTCCTTGGTGTTCCCATTAGGAATGCATATGAACTGTTTGAAAAAATATTCTGAGCTCAATTGTGCACATTCCCACTGATTGAAAATACATATAAACTATTTGACCAAATGTCCTGAGCTCATCCGGACCTGTTTGTTCTATGATAGTTTCAACCATGTCTAATGATGGTCAGGATGATGAAAGAGATCTTGATGCCCACACATTTACCAAAAATATCAGTCAAATGGAAATGCTCATTCATAAACTTGAACAAAGCATGCAGGAACTCATCAAAATAGTGATAGAACAAAACCAAATCATTAAGGAACAAGCATCAAAACTTGAGAAACAAACAAATCAAATTACCATTCAGGGAGATCACATCTCTAAACTGGAAATAGCTCTAGCTAAACTAAGCTCAGAGGTTGTTGCCCATCCAACTCAAGCAACATCAGAGGTCATTACAAACCTTTGAGAAGAAGTCCAAGCAACTAAGGAAGACTATAAGGGGTTTGCTGCCAGACTTGAGAGCATAGCCACATATCATCCATGGACACAAGTTGTCTTAGGTAAATGTAAAACCCCACCAATTATTGAAGAAAAAATCCAAGCCAAATTCGTAGAGTAGAAACAAAGATATTTTAAGGTCTTAAACCTTAGAGTTAGGGGCCTCACCAAGGAAGACATCCCTTTAACAACAACTAAGAACTTTCTCCAACATACACTCAAAATAGATAACATGCCAATTGAAAAGGCATGGTATCTACCAGATAATTCTCTAACCATCAGATTCTACAACATATAGGATAAGCTCACTGCCTTGAAATTTAAAAGCTGCCTCTTCAACCTTGACCAAAATATATACCTTGATGAAGACATGACTAGGCTACAATATGAGGAATTCAAGACTGAAAGGGCCAAAATGATTAAAGCTAGGAAATGTGGCAAGTGGGCTGTTATGAGGAGTGGTAAGGCTGTGATACAGGATAATCCACCTCCTTGGTGGGATAATCCATGGCCTACCAAAACATCTTGACGCCATAAGGTGGAGCTACGCTCTCATACATCCATCTCACTCTCACTATGGAATTGTGGCAGATCTCTTTTCTTCTCTCCAGGGTCCTCAAATGATGTTATCCGGGGAAAAGATCTTATTTTCTTTACAGAAACCCATGAATCAAGAGCCAAGCCCCTACCTATTTTCCTTGGGTTCACTTTGTTCTCCAAGTATAGGACACAACTTCATCCTGGTTCTAGAGGCTCGGGTGGTATCGCTTGCCTTGCACGTGGCAACCTAGCCTCTAAACTTTGAATTGAAGAATCTGATATACAGGCCAGATACTCGTGGGTGTCACTTGACAGAGGAGCTTCACAATCTAGATTGTTCATCACAGTATTCTACTTCCCGCCAAGATACTCACCATATACTATGATAGGGGATGATGAATCCCCATTCACTGATCTATATCCTGCAACCTCCAAGTTCTTGGCAATGGGGGATGTTATCCTCTTGGGAGACTTCAATGCTCATATAGGTAACAAACAATGCTTCCAATATGACCATATCTCAAATCCTTTAAGACTGCATGAGCTTGGAGAAGAGATGGATAGTTATAAGTAATCAGCTGATCATTCCATTTCACCTTATGGAAGACATTTAATTAGATTTGGGGAATATCATGACTTGATAGTGTTGAATGGGCTTTCTTGTTTTCCTGGGTCTAGGGATTTCACCTGCTATCCTCATGCTGGTGGAGCTAGTGTGGTGGATTATGTCATGAGAAACATTACTTTTTAGTCATCCATCTCCAATCTTTGTGTGGAACCTCTCCCATCCCTCGCTGACCATGCACCTATCTCTTTTAAGGTCCTACTCCTCGCTCTTGGGGCTGCACATATCACCTCTTACACTTTCCAGTCTTCCAACCATATCTCCTTCGACCATGAGTTTGATGATATTTATACTAAAAAATTGAAAACCAACCTCCAAGATATTAATTCTATCCATTGCCCAATGACAAGAGCTGAATATCTTTCCAGAACAATTTGGAATACAATTCTCCAATCCTTTCCCCATTCCACTCGTAATCATCCCACTAGTGTCCCACTTGGCCATTGCTCCTGGAATGCGTGGTTTGATAGTAGTTTCAGATCCCTCCACCAGCTTGTGACTCGCATCATTCGCGAACACCCTTATAGGAAGAAGTCAGTCCAAAAATGTACCGCCAGCTCCTATGGAAAAAGAAGAGGTTATATATTCACAAGAAAGAAAGGGACATACTCAACATGTTGAGGTTTAAAGTGAAGTCTTTTTGGCAAACCTTCCTCCCAAGGAAATCCTCATGTGTTAAACAAAAGAAAGATACATGGTTCAACTATGCATCCTCTCTCTACAACATCCCCAATCAAGTTCCAATTTTAGTAGACAATAGGTGGTAGGGTAAAATTCTCTTCACAAACCGTATGTTGTTATGGCCTATCTTCAAACTTTAGGCAAGAAAATCAGTAGATATAGAGAACTTGAGAGCTGAATTTCTTCACCATAGTCCAAAACTCTTAGCAATGCACATTGCTGATCTCTTTAATCTAGTTGCTTCTTATGGATTCCCACTAGCATGGAAGTCTCACATCATCTACCCCATGTTTAAATCAGGGAATCAACAAGATCCAAATAATTATAGAACCATCATGATTGGGCATACTTTGAGCAATTTATTTTCTATAGTGCTAGATGATTTGATTTCCATATTTGTTGAATCCAAGAAACTCTATGTGAAAGGGCAAGCATGGTTCAAACGGGATCACCGAAAAATAGACCAAGTCTTAACTCTTAGAGCCATAATTGAAGAAGCAAGGGCCAACAAGCGTAAGGTTTATTGCTATTTTGTTGACTTTCAAAAGGCATTTGATACTGTACCTAGAAACCTTCTAATCCAACGGCTTCGTGACCTCAAAATTCCAAAGCATTTGGTTCTTCTTGTGATGACACTCTATGAAAAGATGGTTGGCCAAGTTTTAACTCCTACTGGTTATACAGGTGATATCAATAGCACCATTGGTGTTAAACAAGGCTTCCCACTTTCTCCTACTCTATTTGGTCTCTACATTGACAAACTAGAGCATATCATTGCAAATTCCAGTCTTAGAGATGGTGGTTGTTCTCTATATGATATCATCATTTCTATTTTTTTTTATTTACGGATGATATCATTCTGATGTCACATACTGTTGTAGGCCTTCAATGACACCTTGACATCTTAAGTTATTTTTGTGATACTCATGGCTTACAAGTGAACTTATAGAAAACTAAGGTCATGGTATTTAATACAACCAAGAGGATTGCTCATGCAATTAATCTCATGTACAAAGGAAACTTGGTGGAAGTAGTCTCCTCTTACACCTATCTTGGAGTGACTTTGACAGGCCCTCCTTTGAACATGCTTCATGTATTAGAAGAGAGATTATGTAAAGGTTATACAGCCCTCAATACACTTGAGAGACAATGTTTCTAGCTTCAATTTCAAGATGCCAACGCAAAATTGCGTATTTTCCAAACTTTAGTGACACCAACAGTGTTGTATGGTTGTGAGATTTGGGGCCTTGATCTGCGGCACAATAGTTGGGCTCGTGTTGATAGAGTACTCGTCTCCATGCTATCCAGGACCCTCCGAGAAAAATGCTCAGCTCCACATGCAATCATCTTGGCTAAGTTTGGCACGCACCTCTCCGAATCTCAACTATATTTCATCTTTTGATGCTACTCCATAGACTAAGATGTATTGCAGATACACCAATTGGGCAGAATAGATACCCCTTCAAGGCTATCCAATCATCCATGAGGCTATGTGAATTGGGGATCCAAACCACTTGGTATGCACATTATAGAACCTTCCTCCAAAGCATTGGATTGGATATTAATCACCTTCCTCCTCTCAAATTCTCTATTAATTCTCCCCACATGCCTAAAAGGGAAATTCATAGAGGAATTAGAGAGGAGATCTACAAAGCTTACATTAGATCAACGTGGATTGAACCATTAGAACCATTGCCAAAAAAATGCACCACTATTTGGAGCATTATCTTCAAATTGAATATGGACGTGTCATTCCCCCCAAATACATCAAGTTCCCACTGGGTTTGAGATTCCCCTTCGGTCAAATACAAGTTTTCTCTCATCAACTTCACATGGAGATAGAGCACTACATTCCTAGGGACCAACGCACTTGCACACTTTGCAACAATGAACCTGAATTAAAGGAGCACTTTATATTTCGTTGTCCTATGTACTATGAGATCCGTGGTAGGTACTATTGTCTCTTTCAAGAAACTCAAGGCTCATTACATAACCTTATTCATTATGAAGACTAGAGGTGTGTTACTTTATTTATCAGGGAGATGACCCAACATAGATATGGCCTCCTCAAACATCATCATGGCAGCCTTGGGTTCCATGAATTCACACAACAGTCACAATCTACCAGGCGTAGAACCTCCTAAGCTTGGCACATAGACCTGTTGCTTCCCTTGTCTTTCCTGTTGCTTCTCATATTTTGTTTTGTATTTGTTTTTTCCCTTCATGCATTGTCTTGCTCTCTTTTCTCCTCTTGTAGTCACTTTAACCTTTTTGGTTACTTCCAAACATTAATTTTTAAATTAAATTAAATTAAATCATACTATGAAGTGTTTCAAAAGGCTAGTTCTCCAGTAGGCCTAGAAAGGCTAATCTTATCCTTTTCTGGATTGGTGTGCATCCTTTGGGATGGATTTGAGAGTTAAAAATAATATGGAGGTGGAATTTTATAGTTTTGGAAGTAATGGAACTTATTTTGGAAGATTTAGGGAATATTTGGAGGTTTAGGGATAATAGGGGTAGCATTAGGTTTTTAAGGTACAAGGCGTGTATAGCTAAATTTGGAAATTGGACTTCATCGAATGATTCCAGGAGCTCCGTAAGGAGTTAGGAGTAAATAAAATAGGAATTAAAAATATTTAATAATTATCTACATGATGGAATCATAAAATATTTCACACGACCTGATGGCTTCTCAGGGAAGCTCAATCCGTACAGACACAAACTGCAGTCCCAAAGAAAAAGGAGACATTTCATGGAGTTTAAGGAATAATTTAAGTTTTATAACCATCTAATTATTCTTGAAATGGTATTTAGAGTAAAAATAATATACATTTTCCTTAGAAAAGACCACCTGGAGCTCCGGGAAATGCTACGTCAAATTGTCTCTCTTGTAACTGTGTTTCTCGCAGTTAGTCATATTTTTGGTGGACACATGTCATTTCCTGGTGCATGGAAGATTTTTTTTCCCTCTTATCCCTTTCCAAAGGGGATATATGGGGAATTTTTTCCCCCCATCATCATCTCTCTTCTCTGGTCCCCCACATGACCAATTTTTAACCCCCTGAGTGCTAAACATGCTAAACCCTTCCTCACAGATCACATATGATGTTGACACTTGGCATGATCAGGTTGAGTCTCATTTTATTACACCTATTTTCCCTATTCCTAATGATAAACAAAAATTTCCCCTTATTCTGGTTATTTATATCTCAAGTTGCAGTTGTCATGTGCTTGAAACAAGTTTTCTCCATCTCCTCCTCATGCAACCTCAATGCGCCACTTGTCCTCATCCGGTGAGGGAAATTTTTTATTTCCCCTTTGTCCCCATTCCCAAGGGGGAATATGGGACACAATATTTATCCCATCACCCATGCTTCCAAAACTACAGTTTTCAAATAATCTGTTGCTACTTCATTTGTGGAAAACAACTAATTGCCAGGTTGTTATAAAACTCTAAATAATTACTTCCAACACCATTTATTCCTCAAATTCTACCATTGATACAATTTTTGGTTTCATAAACCTCCAAAACCTTTAAAAATGTATTCCATGCTGTTTAAATCATTTTAGGAAGCCATGCACATAAAAAAACAACAATTTATCCATAATTTGCAAGTCTAGAAAACTGATTCGACAAAGATTTTCACTGAGTTTTCTTCTTCTAGACATCCTATGATCACTGTAAATTTGAGAAACCATTAATGGATTCCATCATATAATTATACCTAAAACTTATGCCCTAGGAATTTTCATTTTTTATTTGTAACAATTCTAGTGGGCGGAACACAACAAAAATTGGAGTAAGGGATCAAAACACAATACAGTCGAATTCAAAAATTATGTTTTTGTTGCAAACCGAGGCCAGGTAAGTGACCACATTAATAATAATATCAAGTATATATAATTACTATCTTACATGATAACATAGTCAACTATCCAAAAATCGCAAGGTTTCAATGCTCATCACATCCACTTAGAGTAAAACTGAGAAACATTGTAAAATAACAGGCAATTTGAGTAAAGTGATAATTTTCCTGAAATAATAGGTCCAAAAAAAGAAACTTGCTAAAAATAGAAAATTTATAAAAAGGATAAATCATCATCAATGGAGGTGAATTGAGTAATGTTAAGAGACTCAATAGGATAAAATTTGAGCAACAAGAAGCTGAAATATCCCAAAAGTAACAGGTCATGGTCTCACCTTCTAAAAATAGAAAGTCCCAGTTTTTGATACATAAAGTTGTAGTTGGCTCCGATTTTCACTCATCTTGACTAATTTTTTCCATCCTATTCATAGGGTTCTAAGGTTATCCTCATAGATCAAAAAAGTATATTCACCTTCCACCACTGAGATCCTGAAGCATCATTTTGGTCACTATTATGTCCATGATCAAGACATAACCATAACTTGAGGTGGCATCAGGTAAAAGTCAAGGAAATTGTATCTGTTGGAAAATATTCTAACAGAGTCAAAAGCTCCACTGATCATAGTAACTCATCGATCAAGATGGATCCACTAATAACTCTTGCAGTCAAGATGGATCCACCATGGTCTAAGTTGAGGAGTAGCTTGAAGTGAGCTCTAGGGACCTATAGTGAGTTGAGTTGAACCGGTTAAAGCAAGTGAGCTCATTCAAGACATGTTTGACGTTGAAGGCTCAAGATATAACCATTTCGTATTTGAGGTATTCAAGACTCGATGATATGGTTAAGTTGAGATCCAGTGAGACTGTTTGAGTTGATATGGTTAGATAAGTGAGCCAAGTTGAGCTTGGTTGAACCTGAGCTAGGTGAGTTAGTTGAGGTGATCATTAAAGCTTCAGTTGGGTGAGCTAGGTGAGTTAACATGTTCAGTTGAGTACTCAAGATCACTGTGTCAAGATGGCTCATCCTTAGTCCTATAAGAGGCACATGAAGAATTGCAGGTATGTAGAAAATAAGCACGTACTATTCAAGTTGCAGTAAGATAATGAAAAAAGAGAAAAAAATGATTCCGTATTCTAGGAGAGTTTGTGAGCATAGGCAAAGCTAATTGTAGATCCCACAGAACTTCTCGAGTCAAGAAAGAGTGATCCATTGTAGCATCCTTCTCTTCAAAAGCATCCAGTATGTCATTTCCTAATGATGGAGCTTTCTCATAATGAACAAGAAGTGATTTTACATCAAGTTCCTGAAAATTCTCTGGACAAACAACATCATGTCAACTCCTGAAGATCCATTCCCATGGATTCAAGAAATGCTCGAAAGTGAGCCAAGGACAACACAACAAGATTTCATGCTTGACCTTGGAGCTATCACAAAAACCTTGAAATCCAAGTGAAGGAAGAAGGCCCATATAAACTTCCCTACTTCTTCAGTGGCACCTCGGGTAACCAATATGTAGAAGTTTCTAGGCCTAAGAATGTAAAGCCTATGGAAGATATGAATCCATCAGATTACGAGTTGATCCACATCTCATTGGGTCAAGATTTGCATGAGGGTGATTCTCATGTTATTCAAGAATCCTCTTCTCGCCTCCTTTCTTAGGAACGAAGAGTACAAGCAAACAATTGAGATAATTGGAGGAATAGGTAAAAACTACAGTTCTCACATTCAACCTTTCTTAGAGCCTTGATTCAACACCTTCACTCCCTCTGTGGAAGACATTCCTCCAATCACTAGATTTGACCCTGAGGTGATCAAGAAAGAACAAGGTTATATGATGTAGGGGAAGGCTAATGAGATGGATTGAGAAGATCATTGAGAAAGGAAAGACATTATGTTTCCAGAGGTCATCTCTCTAATCAAGTACATTCTTTCACACTTTATCAGAAGTGAAGAAAGCGAAGGAGGAGATTGGTAAAAAGAGATGATCCACTTGGATGAGGTATTTCCCACTTGTGTTCTGAGATGAGATCCCTCAACTCTCACATCCTTGTAAATAAGAATGTGTTTACATCAAATATGCTGAGAATTTTATCTCCAGTTTGGATCTGCATCATGGATGCAAGATATGGAATGTTCAAATATGTCATCTCTGAACTTGACTCTTGTGGACATGATGCTTTTGAGGTTTTGAATGAAGTTTTTAACTATGTTCAGAAACTTGGGTTCCCTCCACTCATCAAAAATTCATCATCAGAAATAACTCATTGTTTCCTTCTAGGAGTTGGTCAAGAAAGAATTAAGGTGATAATATCTCACCTTCAATGAAGATACCTTAGAGTCCCTGGTCAACATCAAAAGATGTATTTCATCGACATTGTAAAGATCTCTCAAAGGATGGTTTAATCAATTGCAAGAAGATCAGTGATGTTCCAAAGGCATGGATCAAAGTGTTGAGTTGCATTTGCATTCTAAAATGGATACAGGTGGCACACTTGTGGTAGCTCAATTCAAAAATAATTCAAAGGAACAAGAGCCCATTCTAGAAACTCTTCATCATAGAGATCATGAATCAACAAGTTTTTCATCAGAAGGAGCTTCTTCATCATATCAGTCAACTCCTCTTTCATCCTCCTCAGTCTTTCTCCCTTCTCCTCTCTTTCTCCCTCTTTCTTCTCTCCCCCTTTCTAATTCTTCATTGTACATTTAATCATGGTAATTTCTCTCATTCACTTAAGTGACTTTCTAAAGTTGCATTGTAAAAGTCCCTTTGATTTATAAAAGGGAACTTATTTCTCACTTCCTAAGAAGATGTAAAGGTCACAAGTTGAATGAGAACATGAAGAATCATGTGGGGGGTAGATGAAGAGGACAATTCTGTAATGCTATAAATTGAAATGGCTACTCCATTTTAAAGGATCTCAAAATTTTAGTTGTTTTCTGTAGAAATTGTGGATTGTGGTATGGATGTTGAGATTTGTATCACCAACACACAAGAAATAAAAGCTACATTTCTTCCATTTCACCTTTCTCATGTTTTCCTCTATTCTCTCTTTATATGTCATTTTGTAAGCATAGTAAGCTTGAATAAGCAAGAAGGAACTTGGTGTCCTTGATTAATGAATCTAAATAATTGTGTGTCTCTACTTTCTTAGTCTTTCTAATTATTACATTATTGCTTTCCTCTAATTAAATGTTGAATACTCTGGTTATTGTGTGTGAAATTTTGTTATGTACCCACTCATACAAAAATAACCCTTCTCTTTCATAATTTCTCTCCTTTATCCCTCATCGCTGCAAATTCCTCCCTTGTACCCTGTACAAAGCAATTTTCCACAGGTTCAATGAAGTGTTCTCTGTGTGATCCTCAGACCTATTTGGCCACCCCAAAAAAATTATATAGAATTAGGATAGTTTTCATTCAATAATGGGAGCATCCCCATACACAAGGAGGGGCGTATCCCTGTGAGCATTGGTAGAAACACATAATTTGCAACACAAAAAATTATTTCACCAACAAGATGAAAGGAAGATTATGAAAATCATAGAAATGGCTAAGACAATGCTCTATGTGTCTAAATCTCCAAAGTTTCTTTGGGATGAAGCCATGAGCACTGTTATGCATATCCTAAATAGAGTTCCTACTAAATATTTTCATCAACCTACACCTCATGAAGTCTGAAATGAACAAAAACCTAATATTTCTCATTTAAATATATTTGATAGTCCTGCTTCCCTTCTCATTCCTAAAATAAAAAATAGAAACTTGATCCTACCTCATACTCTTGCATTTTTTTTGGATATGACGGTTGCACAAAAGGATTAAGATTGCATGATCCAGTTAAACATGTTATTATAGATAATAGGAATTTTCTTATTTAAGAGAAACCATTTTGTAAATCTTCCTCTCTTCCCTCCTCTGCATTTCTTGAGTATGAATCTATTCAAATTGATAATCATTCTTTAGAAAATATGGAAACTAATTTTCAAGAGGCTAATCATCCTTCTTATGATATGATGGATGTAGATATTAAGGGTGATTCCTCATAGTCTTTATCCCAATCTAAAATTCCTAAATGGGCTCAAAATATGATTTCTAATTCTTAGTTTAATAATATGAGAAATATGACCTACAATCAATATTCTTATCATACTTTTTCACCTTTATATGACATTGAACCTAATTTTTTTGAAGAATCCAACCTAGATGAAAGATGGATTAATGCTATGAAATTTGAATACAATGCTCTAATAAAAACTAAAACTTGGGAGTTAGTCCATCTTCCTCATAAAAGAAACATTACAGGATCTAGATGACTATTTAAAATTAAGTATAACTTGTCTGGTAATATTGAAAAATTCAAGGAAAGATTAGTTGCTAGAGGTTTACTCAGAAACTTGGTTTAGATTATGTTAAAACCTTTTCTCCTATTTCCAAAATTAGCACTGTTAGAATTCTTCTAGCTCCTACTACTCAACATGGATGGGATATACAACAAATGGATGTGGAAAATACCTTTTTAAATAGTGATTTGAAAGAAGAAATGTACATGCATCAAATTAGAGGGTTTGAAGAACCTGGTAAGGAATTGTATGTATGTCAGCTTAAAAAATATTTATATGGTCTTAAACAAGATCCTAGAGGTTGGTATGCTAAGATAAATAGTTTATTTCAAGATATTGGTTGCAAAAATTATTTTGTTGACAATGATTTTATTGTAAAATTTGAAAACAATCATATTATTATTGTCTTATATGTTGATGATCTCTTGATTACTAGTAGTGATACGAATCTAATTATTATAATCAAAGAGAAGCTAAAACAACATTTTGAAATTAATTATTTAGGAAAATTAAATTATTCCTTAGTCATGGTTATTTATCAAAATAAAAAAACTATTGTTGCATCTCAAGCATAGTATACTTCTAACCTTCTTAAAATATTTAACATTATTGATTATAAGCCTATTTCTATTCCTATGGAAGTTGAAGTTAAATTAGATCCAAAACCTTCTTGTAATAAATTTAATCCTACTTTATATATATATATATATTTTTGGAAGTTTGATTTATTTAACCATCTCTAGGCTTGATATATCTTATGCAGGTGGAATTGTTTCTAGACTCATGTAGGATGCTTATAAAGACCACCAAAAAATAGAAAAATTATTCTAAGGTATATCAAAGCTATAATCTATTATGGTTTGTATTATTATTCTTGTGATAATGCATATTTATTTTGTTATTGTGATTCGAACCATGTTGGAGATATCGTGGAAAAAAAATCTACTTTTAGATATGTTTACAAGTTGGCTAGAGGTGTAATCATTTGGAGTAGCAAGAATTAGCCAACAATATCCATCTCTTACACCCAAAAAGAGTATAGAATTTATATGGAAGCAAAAAATGAAGCTATGTGGCTGAAAATACTATTAGATGAACTCAATATGGGTGTCAAAAGAAGTACTCTTCTTCTATATGACATCCAAATTTGTATTGATCTTGTAAAAAGTCCATTTCAACATCAAAGAAACAAACATATTAAGATTCATATGCACTTCATTTAGGAGAATTTTCTACATGGTGACATAGATCTAAATGTTTTTTCTACTGAAGATCAGGTTAGAGACATTTTATAAAGCCATTGTGTGCTACAAAGCTCTACAAATTTTGTGCTATGTTGGGCATTTCATAATTTGACTCAAATGATCATGTGAATGAAGTTGATATTCACATCTGAATCAGATGAGCATATGTTATTTGACTCAAATGATCATGTCAATGACCTTGATATTCACCTATGAATCAAATGAGCATATGGTATTTGACTCAAATGATCATGTGAATGACGTTGATCTTCACCTCTAAATCAGATGAACATATGTTGCTCGACTCAAATGGTCATGTGAATGACATTGATCTTCACCTCTGAATTAGATGAGATATGGCCTTTTAGATTTTCCCTTGAGGGAGAAATAAGGAGGAATGAGCATGTTTTGCAATGCCACCTCTTAACGGTCTAATTTTAAACTCCCTATATTATTTCCATTTTGTTTAAATAAATTATCACTTTATGTGAGTTTACTTGTAATACCCAATGAAGCATTAGATATGAGTGATTTTTGTTTTATAAAAGACTCCATAATCTTATGTAAGACTTCATATGTAATCACTTTATCTTGAAAATTCTTGTTCTTCTTGTGTACTGCAATTTTTTTAAAATCCGCATAATACTTGATTTGTGCCACAATTTCTTGAAGTATGCAAAACACTAAAGCATTGTACAATAAATTTTCTAAAACCCGCATAATACTTGCATCGGTTCATGACTTGTTTAAATTTGTGAGATATTGTAGTAGTGTACTGTGGAGTTGCAAAACTTGTAAAATGCGTAAGTAGTGTACCAAAACGTTATAAAAGTTGCAGAATATTTTTTTATTGTATGTTAGCCTAAATCACTTAGATGATTTATGGATTATAATTCCTTTTGTATAAAAAGGTGACTTGGCATGTGTTATTTGGAACAAGCTTTATATATTTGCATGCTAGCCTAAATATTCATGTTATGATTTATGGATTGTAAGTCCTTTTGTATAAAAGACAATTTTACATGTTTCCTTATTTATTATTAAGGGGGAGTGTTGGGGTTATAATATTAAATAGAAAATTGACTTAATACAAACATGCCAAATACTAAAGGTCCCATACCACGTCGATGGATATTTAAAATTTAATTATAAGAGTGACCCATGCAATGGGCCCCCCTCCTTGTATAAAATAAGGTGATCACATATGAGATTGATGACGAAGGAGTAACATACATGCAAATTTTGTGAGTTATGCCAACAGATGCGTGAAACATGATGTGAATGATGTGAGATTAATCTCTACAAATAAGCAATATTTATCAACAATTTGTAATACCTCTTAGAAGGTGTAACTGTAGGGGATGCACTGGAAATGATGGGAGTGTTGGGTGAAATGAATTTTCTTTTTGGGTTGAAAATTTTGACTAATTATCAGAAGAGCACATAGATTAGTGAGGTGCACAAGTAGGGCACGTAAATGTGTGCAAGGTTTGGTTTAAGTGGCACGCGCCAAGGTTTTGAAACTCTCATGGAAGATAATGAGCCATATCATCAAGCTCTGCCAACTTTAGAAAAGTGTAATAGAGAATCCCCTTAAGATTCAGATGAGAGCATGTTAGAAGAGAGAATGAGGACCGTAGGCGTGCATCTGATCCCACCTATCCATCTATCCCTTACACATGGTATTCTAATTCCAGAGGTAGTCATTGAGAAGCATACTAGTGTAGGTGAAAAAGCGGAGATGAGTATATATCACTTTGTGTTGAATTCAGGAGTTAGAGTTAGTAGTGCACCCATGGCTTCATAGTCAACACTATTCTTTGGAAGTATTATGGTATGATTGTTCTTAGACACATCATCATAATAGAACATTGGTGTGAAAAACATTGGAAGTACTACAGTAGCAACTACAAATACTTAGACCGTTGGTGTCTAGTCTAGTACCACAACTGAGACGTAAAAGAGTATTTCAACTAGACCACAACCCTCAACAGGGGGCTCGGGAGGATCAAATGGATTAGGAGGAAATATTGATGGAGGTTCTAGTTATAGATATAGTAGATAAGGTCCACATCCCCAGCAACCCACATTAACCTCAATAACCATTGCAGTTGACACCTTAGGTTTATTACGATATGCCACTTTAATTACTAGAGTATATAGGGATTGTAGATGCATTAGAGCATGTGCATAAGTTTGAACTACTATGACATGCTAAGGGAATTACAACTTCAGGTATAAGGGCTAGTCAATTTGTTGTTATGCTACAAAGGCGCATGCATAACTGGTACTGGATTACGATGCTTTGTGTTCTGTGTTTCTATTAGAGTTTCATATTCCAAAATTGTAGCATCATATCATCAACGCACTCAAGGATATCAAACATGGCTTAGCTGAAAGCGTAAGGGAGTATGATGCACATTTTAAGAGCCTGTTGTCTAAGTTTTCTTATGAAATTCATCCTAGTCAGAATGCACAATAGTTTATTCAAAGATTACTTACTCCAATCTGAAGAGCCCTCTCTCACTATATATATATGGATATGTGCAAGGCTTTGGAAGAAACTTTATGTGCTGAGGCTATTGCAAGTGTTGACAACATTTTTGGAGGCACATATTGCAACTATGGCAAAATAGTTAGAGAATATTTCTTCTAACTCAACACATGAGATGCACAGTGCAATTTAGTGTAAAAATTGTGAAGTGGAGGGACATACTAAAGACAATTTCCCACGCAAGTTAGTGCACACATTACTATTAGATTGTGAAGATTTTCACTTAAATCATGATATCTGGGATTTCCCTCTTTTGCAGCGCATAATCCAGAAGAAGGTTTCCATGTATTGTAAGATTTGTAAGTCACATAATCACGACATTGCTAACTGTAGGTTGATTGTTCACATTCATGAAGCCATTGAGACATGAGTGTGCCAGAATGGTGTGGCAAGTGGATATAAGGAACAAGAAGGCCATAATCATGAAGGGAAAAACCATGGAAAAAATAGGAATTGAGGCTTTAGAGGAGAATATAAGGGCTGAGGTCGTAGTGGTGGTAGAGGTAGGTTTGCTAGAGGAACTTATTATACTTGTGGATCACCTGATCATTACCAGTGGGAATGCCCTCAAAATGTAGTATGTTCATGGTGTGGGAAGCAACACAAGTTGGAGGATTTCCCATATTTATATGAACACATTAGTAAAAATAATAAGAAAGACAAGGGCATTGGGATGATCAAGGTGTAATGCACGAATGCTAATCAATGAATACCTAAGAAGAATAATCCAGAGTTACAACCCATGATAGTTACAACACGTGCTGAGGTAGCATGCATACGTGAGCCTTTAAAGGCCAAAACATTTATAAGGAAGGAGGAAGTGATACATGCTAAGTATTCAGCCACGGCCCATCATAAGGAAGTCTACTAGAAGACTATGTGAGTCATTATAGACCTGTAGGGTGAAATACAATGCTTAAAGGAACATGTGCATGCAAGAGAGTAGGAAAAGAATGTTGAGCTTCTATAGAAGTACGTGGATGATCTTAAGGAGGTATGTAAAATTATGCATGAAGAAAATATCATCCCATTACTAGGGGAATGGCTTTAAGAGAAGGTACCATGCACTTGGGTTGAGTGTGAGAGACAAATAATTCATGAAAATCTACCACCTCAAGACCATGAATTTGATAAGGAGATCAGCTATATGCAATAATTGATGGTTATCCAGTAAGTAATATATTGATAGATGCATGCACTGAAGTAAATGTAATCACTTTAAAGGCTTGGAATCAAATGGGAAGGCCCACATTGAAGCCATTTTCAAATGTGTTTTATATGGTAAATAAGACTAAGGAAATACCTATTGGGGTATTAAAAGATGCAATCTATTATCATTTAGGGAGCTAAGTTTACTGGAGAATTTGAAGTGTTGGAGCTTGCAAAAGTAGAAAACATTCCAATATTACTTGGGTGGCCCTAGTGCTATGAAAGTAATGTTGACTTGTGCTTTAACAAGAGGTACATCAGTTTTGAGAATAGGGAGGAGCGCATGATTATACCTCCATTTGAAAAGAAGTCAAAGCCTTATATTGAGACTTTAAGTGAGGAGGCTATCAATCGAATTTATGTACAATCCATAAAATTTAGAACCATCAAAATAATGTGTTCTTCAGTGGGAGGACGTGTAGTCTGTAAGTGACACTATGATTTTTACTTGTGATAACTGGGTGCATTACACGTATGAAATGGTCAGGCGTAAATTTAAAGGGAAATTCACAAGGATGATTAGGCCGCACATGGTGAGGTGCTTAGGCCGCACATGGTGAGGTGCTTAGGCCTAGTTTAGATACCAAGATATACTGATGAAGGGAAGCCCGATACATTCTTGTGCGCTATGGAGACTCAGTGGCCAAATGAAGGAGATAGAAGGAATATGCTCATATATAACTTGTGCGAGAAAAAAATGCACTGGTGGGAAACACATAGATATAACCTCTTAGAGTGGCAAGTAGTGAGAATCACCTTCTCCACTAGGTTCAATCAAAATAATGTACCTACGTGCATTTTTGAATTTCATGGTAAGGATTTGGATTCGCACCATGTACATGAGTGTGAGAGATCATGGGCACAGGGGAAGGGGGCCTTACTGCCATCATTATGGATACATAAGTTCTACTCCACACTACATGGATGTGTGTGCTCCTGGTATGTCCATGCCGAGTTAAAAAGGGAGACTGTAAATTTGTAAGAGATGACTGTAGGTATGATCTAGACTTTTGATTACTTTTCTACTAAGCCTCCAATCCATGAAGCATTGAATATAATGAAGTGCTTCACTTTGGGTGATCGCGCAAAGGATGAAGAGATCATGTTAGAACTATTTGAAGAACTTGATTTTGAGGCACATCTTGATCTTGAGGAAATAGAAGAAGAACATATTTGCCATGCTTGGAAAGAAAAAAGGGGTAATCTGATTTAAATGATTGATGACAAGGAAGTTGAAAACTTGGATGTTAGCCACACTGAAGGTGCACACGAGTTAATGGATTCTATAGATGATAAGGCATGAATGGACCATGCTCCTATGATGATAAATATGGTCAACATTAGTACTGAGGATGATCCCAAAAAGGCCATTATTGGTGATTACTGGTCAAAGTAGGAAGTAGAAAATATTACTGATATTTTACGCGACTTCTAGGAATTATTTCCAAGAGGTTATCATGAATTAAAAGGTGTGTATCCTTCTTTAGGAGAGATGAAGATCAAGATGAAGGAAGGTGCATGCCCAGTTAGGAAGAGGCATTATATGATGAATTGCAACCTACACATGAAGGTGAAGGAAGAAATTGATAAGATGCTCAAGTATGGAATTATTATGCCTATTGAAGAACCTAAATGTGTCATCCCCATGGTCATAAGAATTAAGAAGGATGTGAGGATAATTATCTATATGGAATACAAATATTTGAATGCTTTGTGTCATAGATCCATTTCCCACATCGTTCATAGAAGAAATCCTTGAAGGAGTTGTTGGGTGTGAGATATATTCCTTTACAGATGGGTTTTTAGGTTATCATTCAGTACACATCATGAAAAAAGGCCAGGAGAAGACAAAATTCACCACTTAATGGGTAAGTTTTGCATATACAGTCATGCCCTTTGGACTGAAAAATGCACCAACAGTTTTGTCATGCATCGTTGTGAAAGAATTTCAATATTTATTCATAAATTATTGCAGGTGTATTTGGATGATTGGACAATATATAGCTTGGTCAAGGATTATTGTGATAACCTAAGGCTCAAGTTTGAGAGGTGCAAACAACTGAGAATATCTCTAAACATTAAAAAGTGCATCTTTGTAACACCCTATGGCACGTTACTTGGGCATATCATTTGCAAGGAAGGATTTTTGGTAGACCCAGCCAAGATAGTTGTAATCTTGGGCTTATAAGAACCTACCAATCAAAGTGAGGTGTTTGGATTTCTAGGACATACAGGCTATTATAGGAAGTTAATCAAAGGATATGCAAAGATTGTCATGCCCCTAGAAGAACTATTGAAAGCTAAAGGGAAATTTTACAGGGGTGATGTACAACAATAAGAATTTGAGACATTGAAGGAAAGACTTACTAATGTGCCTATATTGTGTTTAACTTCATGGGATAAATGGTTTCACATTTATGTGGATGATTGTGGCATGGAAATTGGTGTAATGTTTGCACAAATAGGAGAGGGAATTTTGGACCATCCTATTTGTTTTGCAAGCATGAAGTTGACACCCGCAGAGAAGAATTACATAACCACTAAACGGAAAGCTTTATCTATGATCTGCATGCTACATAAGTTTAAACAATTGTTGTTAGCGACCCTATTTACTTTCTATACAGATCATATGGCATTCAAGTACTTAGTCAACAAGCTTGTTTTACAAGGGTGCATATGTAGATGGATACTTCTGTTTCAAGAATTTGACTTCACTGTTATTTTTAAACTAGGTAAGAGTAATGCAAGGCCTGACCACTTATCAAGGATTAATTATTGTGAGGATGTAAAAAGCATTGAAGACACTATGATGGATGCACAATTGTTTAGATTAAATTGTGTTCCCACATAATTTGAGGATATTGCAGTGTTTTTGTGCACTAGACTTGTGCTTGAAGGAATGAATAACTTAGAGAAGAAGCAGCTTACAATACATGTGACACCATATCAATTGATTGGTGGAAACTTATAACATGAGGGTGACTTTATTATGGAATAATTTCATGGTGGGATAACAAGAGGGCATTACGCAGGTGATGCTATAACTCACAAGATTCTAATGGCTGGAATTTAGTGGGAGGCCTTGTATAAGGATACTAAGGAATATGTTAAGGCATGTGATCATATTCAATGCCTTGGAAATCCTGGACATAGAGATGAAATGTCATTACATCCTATTACAGGCGTTGGATGGCACTATGTTTCCTAATTACTTCAATGAGGTATGTTGAAGCCCTATTATAAATAACACTTCTTGGTGTTTGTAATAAGGCAGTGTTGGCATTTAGCTTAGTTTTCCCATTTATATGTTTCCTTTCAATATTTGCTATGATTTTTCATTTTTAGTTCTTTTTTTTGTGTAATAAGCACACTTACATGCAAGAAGATGATTACCATCTCGAGTTCATGTGCAGAGGACCACACATACTTTTAGTGTGGGATGGAACAGGTACAAGGAAAAATAACTTATTGGTACTGAGATTCAAGTGTAATTTGGCATGCAAATATATATATGGGCTGGAATATGAATTTATTCTAAATTCTTGGTACATGTAAGAGAAATGTGTTATAGGTGCTAAGGTGATGGTGCTCATAAGGGAATTTTATCAGATTAAATACCACACGTGAGGAAAGGTTCACACAATGTAATGCGAGGTAGGAATTAGCATGGTAAATTACTTAGTATGAGGCAAAGAGGATTATGTACTTTGGTGCATGGTGGCCAATAAGAAGTAGATGCACTAGAAGGTTACGACTAGGGTGCGGAAGAAAGCAACAAAAAGTGTAGAAAAAGTGAAAAAATGTAATTAAAGCTGGAGTATGGTGGTAGGTGACGAGAAATTAATGTGGGAAAATTAGAGAAATATTTAAAAGGGGTTCATGTGATTTCATTTTTACCTTGCATGTTTGATTTTTCAAGCATTGGAGAGATAATTGAAGAGTGAATGAGTGCAAAGTATGAGTGTAGAAGTGAAGAACATCAAACCAGTTGAATTTGGTCATGACCGTAGTGGAGCTCCTGTAACATCCTCATTTTAAGACTTTAGAAACAAGGGAATTTTTATATCTTACATAATGTTCTCTCTTCTAAATTAACATTAGTTAGAACACACAAATTCCATTTCAAATCCATCTCATAACATAAAACCATATACAGCTGTAAATGACTCGGTGAGACACCGATCTCTCATGTTAACATAATAATGTGTATACTATGTATACTTGATTCCTTTACCCTTTTAGGGGTTCCCAAGTTTTCTGTCTAAGAAGCCTATCTGAATATCTGTTACCGACATTCATATGAAATTCTACATCTTAGACTAGGTGACATAGGATAATGCAACTAACAACTTGTGATACTTTGGCCAAAGTTTGTAAACATGCTTAACATGTTTACATTCCTAGATGACATACTCATCAAAAGGAATATGTTCCTCACCACACTTGTTCTGTTATCTAGAATGGTCTTTCCCGACTTCTGTCAATTCAATTTGATTCAAGGTTTCACACTAGACAAGGGTAACAACATGCACTAGTGTGGAAGACTACTCGTGGTGACTAAGTATACATCTACATACTCGATTGAATTATGTCGATTGGGTGTGTCTATTTACCCTAAGTCAACATGAGTTGACCTCAAAACTAGATCATGTTTCTATCTCTTTTTAGGGTGGCACTGTGATCCAGTCTTCCACTTATGTCAATCGAGTTAATCGAACTAAGTGGGGTGTTGAGGCATAACAGGCTGCATCATAGTATCCTCGTAAGGACCCCTGTCATTATGAAGTTACTATGTTGCAGCTGCTATGTTCCAACATCCAACTGACTTTCCTCAACTAGACTAACATACTTAAGATTATAAGTCTATTAACCTTATTATTCCTTGTCTTAAAGATTAATGAGAACAATGCTTAAGGTTTAACTAAGCATCATTTAACCTAAAAATGTTACAAGGTGTAAATTACACGAGAGGTAGGTATGTAGATAAAATATGCTTTCCTAACCACTTTGAATACATGTTATGTTTATCTTAAATGTAACTGTTTATCTCATATAATGACATGATTGATCTCAATGTTATGAAGGTGTGTTCATTAAATCTTTTTACTTCATTTTTAGCTTAAAACAAGGTTATTTAAAAAAATTTCTTTAGACTTCATAATGCCGAAGTATAAATCCCTTTTAGTTCCCTTTTAAGCATCCATATTTTTACTAAAGAAATATACCTAAGGAAGAACACAATCAACCATCCTTATAATCTATTCATAACACCTAACAATATCTCAAATAAATCCCTTTGATTAATTTCAAGGAAAATATCCTTTTTCCTTTATCAAGGAATAATGTCCTAATTATGAAAACATATCACATATGTTTTAATACACAAAATAATTCATACACACACACACACACATATAATCAATCATATTCCCTTTCTACTATTTAAAGATCTACTCAAGAGTATCAAATATTAGTTGTATCTCTTTTATGTGTAAATAAATCAACTAATATTTCAGATCCTCAATCCTAGAGTCTTATGTATATAAGAACTATTAAGTTTTGAAATCCCATATAACATAATTATCCAAACTCCCCCCTTCATGTAAGATATTACGAAATAATATATCAATGAAAGTATCACAAGTAAAGCAGTAATCAATAATCATCAAGCCATTCATTTATCAAAAAGGGAGTGATCTACTTACTGAATACAAAAATATTTCAAAGTTTTACAAAATGTCTTTACATCAATATGAACTAGTTTAAATACAACATCTTTTTCCAACGAATTACATATGAAATAAACGTTGCTACATAGTCATCATAATAAAGAGACAATTTATTTAGTAAAACATTTATAACTTTCTATATGTCTTTCTCCTTTCATCTTTTATGAAATCCATCTACAAAATTGTTAGCACGAGTCAGTTCATATGAACTGAGCATGATAAGCGCTATAACATTAAAACATTGTGCTTTTATCTAACCGTTTCATAAAAGGAACCCTACTATTAATGGAAAAGTTCCAAAAGCAAAATTAAGATTAACAGATTTTTTTTCCAAAATATAACAAATAAAGAAGGAGAGATAAAGATCATAGAATCTATAATAAGTAATATTTAAATAAGGACTAATTAATTTTATCTCCTACACCAATATGAACTCATTACAACCTGCTAGTCATCTAAACAACAATATTAAAGAAGGAAGAAATTCATATTTCCAATCCTAATCTTATCTTCTTAGTAAAGGTTCCAACTTAAGTTCTTCAACTCAACCTATTCTGAATTTTCAAGACAAAGTACAAAGATATACACAACTACCTTTCTGTAATAAGTATACTATTTTGTTGTTCAAAGTTAACCTGAATATCATTCCATTAAATAATCTTACCTATCTCAGGCTCAACACAGAGTCTAAGAATTATTTTGATCAAGAATAAGTCCCAACAATAAAGGTAAGAAAGGTTTAATCTATTAAAAACAAGACCCAGTAAGTCACGGTACAAGTTTTCAAAGTCCTACATTCGTGTCCAAATTCAAACTCAAATGTAGTAGTCATAACAACACCATTCAATCTTATGACATAAAAAAATGCATGTTCACTATTTCACAAACCACAAAGAAGAACAATATATCATTCTGAATAAAACACAACTCAAATCATTCATTCCCAATTCATGAAAAGGGACAGGGAAAACTAAAAGTTTAGAACTAGTCTAAACCTATATCATTCGCAGCCTTATCTTAAAGGTTTAACTCATCTTAATGAAAGGATCATAAGAATAAATGAAACAACTAATTTTAGAACTACTAAAGAATCCAACCATCCCAAAGGAATGTCCTACAAGAGACCCAATAGAGTCACGGTCACAAAGACGACATGACAAATAAAAGTTACAAGACAGTATGAACTGTAATAAGAAAAGAATGCTGATATACACCCACATAATTCTAAGTTCCTCAAACTCAAAAGTTGGAAACAACTCTTAAAAGAGATTCCATTAAATGAAGAATACTTCCCTACAAGAAAGGAAAAAAAAGTTAACCAGATCACTAGAATACAAAACCATTAAGATTTATCTCAAAGATTTAAACAAACCAACTTAACAGTTCCTCCTTATGCATGCCAACCCAACAAGGGTTAAAGTTACAAGTAACTCAAAAACAAAGAAAAGAAGGAGAAGAGCACCTTTTGAGAAAGCAAAATGTTTATCTAAGGAGTGAACACACAAATGATTCACGTGTGAGAAAAAGGTGCATTTGAAGGCACGGGAAGGATAGGGAAGGAAACACATGCCAGAACAGTTTGACTCAGGACTTAGCCATTTTTATGGATAAGGGCTATTTTTGGAATATAGCATACGGAGCACACATCGGAATGGAGAATTTTGCAACACACAAATGGTATTTTGGGAATGAGCAGCTGATAAGCGTTATGCATGGTTTAGTATAATAATATGATTTATCCTACCAGTTAACTATAAGAAATCTATTATTAGCACACTTGCATGTGTGCATGCTATTGTAAAGGTGTATGGCTATTATCAGCATGTGACCTATTTTGACAAGTGTATGAGTGGTGAAGGGAAAGTCCCCGCCTCTATTTATATATTGATCTATGTAGTTTAAGGTGATACTATGTGGTGAGTTATTGTAGAGCTATGCTACTGGATCTGATACACACATGACTTATGGATACACTTTATAATGTAAGAATCTTCTGTGTTTTATAGTGTTTAATAAAATGGATAACATTAGCTAGATGATAGTGTTATACATAACTAGATATGGTTCTTGTATGGTTAATCTTATTATAGTTATTGTTTAATTCACGATTCTCTAAGATCTAGATCTGGATTATGCACTGTGGAATGTTTATGTTTAATTATGGATCTGAATATGTTTTATCATCATCACACTAACATCCTGCACAAGAAAATATAAAGAGGGGCCTAGTACCTTAGAGTGCTTCAGGTGAGAGCTCAGCTCAGGTTTGGTGATGTGCCAATGTGCCTAGGTTATTCACAATATACTCTAGGCTGCATCATTGGTTCCATTGTTGGGACCTATTTTTCAGATGTTTTCAGGATATTTTGTGATGAAGACATACCGGTTAACCCTAACAAGTGTTGAGGAGTGGATAAAATATCTGGAAGAAGAGTACGTTTAGAGGTTTAACACTAGATCTAAGTTTGAATCATGCACATGGGAGGAGAAAAATTTTTATGACTGTTTGTATGAGAGATTCTTTGTTATCTTTCCAGTAGAGCTGTACGAGTGGCTGGTTGCTTATGTGTCTAAAAGGAATTGAAGGTATCACAAACTTGTATGGATGTAGGAATAATTTTAGGCCCTCTATGATGTTGATATGATTTGGATGCACGCTGTGGATACTTGGTTCTTTGGTGTTCTGAATAGCTATATTTTGGAGTACTCAATTTCCGCTTACTCTTTCCTGGAGGTAGTTGAGTTCTAGTTTTTACGGTTTCCCAGGGGAAATTATTTGCAAGTCATTCCACTGGAGATCAAAATATTGATGGTAACCCTGAACTTGGAAGAAAATTTGATGACTAGCTAAACCCCACCATGTGTGGGGGCAGGAAAAGGTTTGATGAAGGATGGAAGACCTAGCAGCAAAGAGGCAAAGAGAAGAAAGGTGGCTTAATTATAATGAGGTGTGCAAAAGGGAGATAGAGAAGCATCATGCTATTGCGAAAAAAATTGCATTGAGGAGAGAGATGACATGAATGATTTGTAGCTCACATAAAAGGCATGGATCTAGATCATATGAAACTCCCCCATTTGGGAAATCATGACATGGAACCCTCCTCGGCCTCATATGGGAAAGTGCCAGCAGAGACGAAATGGGTTGCAGGCACGCATCTGAATCTACCTAGAAACCTAGCCCTTGTGTTTGGTTTCCAGTACCTAGTACAACCAATAGTCAACAAGTTAGTTTGGGAACTAGAAGCACATAAGTAAATAAAATAACAAGTACATTTATGGATGGGAAAATGTCTTATTTGTTATTTGGAGGTAACTTTTCAGGTGCATCATCATCTCAGAACTCAAACGCGTAAAATTTTGGACTTACTTCTAGGAGTAGTACCACCTCGCAGATCATGGGAGTTCAGTTTAGTACCACTGTTGGGACATAGGGAAGCACATCCAATGGTCCAATTTCGGCTACAGAGGGATGATCAGGGGGCATAGGTGGCTCTAGTTCTAGTGGATTTGGTGGTTCTGGAGGCATAGGTAACGTAGGAGGTTCTAGATCAAATGGGCATGGTCCTAACCAACCCCAGGTTATCTATATGGAGATGTCGATTTGTATTACAGGGTATAGGGGAATAGAACATGTTGTTGAACATGTGAGCATGTGTGAGATTATTTTCTACAAAAAAGGAATCATGACTTCTGAGCGCAAGGCAAGTCAGTTTGTAACTACATTGCAGGGGTGCGCACATAGTTGGTACAAATTTTTTGACCCTGATCAGACTTGCATATATTATGCAACATTAAAGGATATTTTCCTTAAAGAATTTTATATCCCTGAGTTTGAGAAAAAGAGTATAAGTGCACTCAAGGATATTAAATAGAGCACTACTGAGAGTGTTTGGGAATATGATGCCCATTTTAAAACACTATTGTCTAAAATTTCATATCATATTCATGCAAGCTAACATGTAAAGTGGTTTCTTGGGGGCTTGATCAAACCTTTTAGAAGGGCACTGTCACATAATACATATACGGATCCACACAAAGCACTTGAAGTAGCGTTGCATGATGAGGTAGTCAGAACTATAGACACTAGAGTGAGCCTATTCTTGGAAGAATAGATTATAGCTATGGAAAAGAAGTTGGAGAAACTATCATCCAATTCAACACACGAGATGCGCACCGAGATTTGGTGTAAAAATTGTGAAGTGGAAGGCCACACGAAGGATAATTGTCCTTGTAGGTCAGTACATTCGTTACTGCTGGACTGTGAGGTACGTCATTTAGACCATGATCCAAGTCACTTCCCATTATTACAACATGCGATAAGAACGAATGTCTCTTGCTATTATAATATTTTCCGGTCCATGACCCACAATACCGAAGACTACAGGTTGATTGGTCAGATCCATAATGCTATACATATTGGTGTACGAAAGAAAGAAGTATCAGATAATTTTAAAATTAAAAGTGAGCACCATGATCATGATCAAACTCAAGGGTTCTACGATCGGAATGAAGGGTGCTTTGAAGGAGGTCATGGTAGAGGTCAAGGATTCTATGGTGGATTAAGGGAACAAGGCGGTGGTGGTAGACGAGGTGAGTTTCCTCATGGAATGTGATTTACATACGGATCTCCTGACCACTATAGGCACAAATTTCCATAGAATATTACTTGCAGTTTTTGTGGAAAGAATCATAACTATGAGGAATTCCTGGACTTATATGAGAATCTTAACAAGAAACATAAACAAGATAACAAGGGCACATGGATGGTTAGAATACATTGCGCCATAGAGAATCAGTGGATGCTAAAGTTGGCACTGGAACCTGAGTTAGTACTTGTGAAGATTACTACACGCGATGAAGCTTCGCGCGCCAAAGAGACGTTACAGTAGAAGCCTACCATCAATAAGACGGAATTTTTACATGCAAGGTATCTAAATCCTACACATCAGAAGGAATATTATTAGGAAACTATGGAGGTACTCAGAAATATTCAGGGTGAAATACATTGTTTAAAGGAGCAGTCACTGAAGTTGGAACAAACTAAAGCAATAGAGATGGTCCACTTACATATTGATGATTTGAAAGAGGTATGTAAGATCTTGCGCCAGGAGAATATCATTCCATTACTAGGGAATTAGCTAAAGGGGAAAACTCTACATGCTGGTATTAAGAATGGATGACAGATCCTGCATGATAATCTTCCCCCTTATACATTGGATTTTGACAAGGAAATCACTTTGAATGTTGTTGTGGATGGGTGGCTTTTAAGCAATATATTGATTGACACAGGCGTGGAAGTGAATGTGCTTAATTTAGATGCATGGGTATAGATGGGAAGACCTCCATTACAACCATCCTCTAATGTATTGTTTATGGCCAATCGAAAAAAGGCCACTCCAATCAAAGTTTTAAAAGATGCATCTATTACTATACAAGGAGCCAAGTTCACTGGGGACTTTGAGGTGTTAGAACTTGGTAGAAGCAGACAACTTCCTATCTATACTTAGGCACCCTGGGTGTTATGCAAATAATGGTCATATATGGTTCAACAAGGGGTATATAAGTTTTTAGAACAAGGAAGAATGAGTTATTATCCCTCTAACAGATGGAAAATATACACCTTAAGTTGAATCTTTGAGTGAGGAAGACCTGAATAGAATTTATGTGCGCACCATTAGAGATCCAAAAAATATTGAGCCATGTAAGGAAGGAATCCTCTAATGGGAAGATGGACAGTATATTAGTGATACTACAAGTATTTATTGTGATCATTTGGCTCATGACACCTATGAGATGGTTGGGTGCAAGGTAAGAAGCACTTTTATGCAGAGGAGAAAACCTTGTTGTATTAGGAGGATAAGTAACAACTCTGTACCCTGGTATAATAGAGAAGGAGATCCTACGGTATTCCTGCACGCCATGGAGGATCAGTGGAGAAATCAAGTGGAAATAATAAATATGCTAGTGTATATGCTACATGGGATGGTAATTCACTGGTGGATGGTTCATAGGGATAATCTTATATAATGGAATGAAGTGAGAATTGCTCTGATAACTTGGTTTCTTAGGAGCAATGCGCCTACTCAAATTGCATATATCATTGTAATAAACCTTTTTAGCACCACGTTCAATAGTGTGAGAGACTCTAGACAGAGGGGTAAGAATCTTTACCACCTTCATGTTGGGTGCACAAACTTTATTCCACTTTGCAATGTTGCACACGTGCATGGTATGTTTATGTGGAACTGCATAGGGAGACTAGAAATTGACAGGACTTGATTTCAAGAATGACCCAGACTTTTGACTAATTCTCGACTAAAACTCTAGAGAAAGAGGAATTAAGTGTTATGAATCACTTGAATATGGGAGACAATGCAAAGGATGAAGAAATCATTCATGAATTATTTGGTGAGGAAGAACACGAAGCACATTTTGATGGAGTAGACAAGACAGATGCCGAACTATTTAAGTGCACTTGCTTTGAGAAGGAGAAAGGAAAGATGGTCTACATAGTGGATGATGAAGAAGCAGAAAATTTGGACATAGATCATTCAATAGGTACACACGAGGTTTTAAATAGTGTGGATAAAAATGCACATGCCTATCATGAACCTATGAAGACCAAGAAGGTGAACATTGATATGGATGCTAAACTTAAGGAGGCCATAATGGAGATTATTGGTCTGATTCTGAAGTAGCAAAGATAATTGAATTACTACGTGATTTCCAGGACTTATTTCCTAGGGGATACCATGAGTTAAAGGGAGTGCATGAGTCATTAGGCAAGATGAATATTAAGCTAAGGGAAGGTGTGGGTCCGGTCAGGAAGAGACCTTACCGGATGAACCCTAACCTATGCATAAAATTTAAGGAGGAAATTGATAAAATGTTAAAGTCTAGAATTGTTAAGCCCCTAGAGGATATTATGGGTTAGACCCATAGTAATCAATATAAAGATGGATGGTCAGATTAGGATTTGTATGGATTATAGGGAGATGAATGCTGCATGTTTGATTGATCCTTTTCCTATGCCTTTCACTGAGGAAATATTAGAAGGCATTGCAGGGTGTGAATTTTACTCTTTCATAGATGGATTCTTGGGGTATCATCGGGTTAGAATTGCATAGGAGGATCAAGAGAAAATGAATTTCACAAATGAATGGGGAAGTTTTGCATATACTGTGATGACCTTTGGTTTGAAGAATGCGCCTGATGTATTTTTGTGCATAGTTGTTCAAGCATTCCAAGATTTTATTCACAAATTCTTATAAGTTTACTTGGATGATTGGATGGTGTATGCGCTTGTTAAGGATCATTGTGACAATTTGCACTTAATGTTTGAAATATGCATACAGGTTAGCATCTCTTTAAACATCAAGAAGTGCGTGTTTGCTACAGCTTTTGGGACTTTGTTAGGGCACATCATCTGTAAGGAAGGTTTGTTAGTGGATCCAGCTAAAGTTGTGGTTATCATAGGCCTGGAGGATCCTACCAGTCAGAGTGATGTGCGTTAATTTTTGGGCCACACAAGGTATTACAGAAATTTTATCAAAGGATATGCGAAGATTGTCACGCCCCTGGAAGAGTTACTCAAAGGAAAAGGTACATTTTATTGGGGGAGAACCGCAACAACATGCTTTTGAGGCATTGAAGGAGATACTTACTACAACACCTATTCTACATTTTCCTTCATGGAACCAACCATTTCACATACATGTGGACACCTCTGGCATGGCCATTGGCGTAGTGTTAGCTCAACCTAGAGAAGGTTTTATCAATCATCCTATCTATTTTTTGAGTAGAAATTTGAATCCTACAGAACAAAATTATACAACTACAAAGTGTGAGGCCTTGTCGATGCTCTATGTGCTACATAAGTTCATACAATACTTGTTGGAAACACCCTTTGTATTTTATATTGATCGCATGGCCTTAAAATAATTGGTATATAATTCTATTTTACAGGGGTGCATATGTCGATGGGTTCTCTTATTCCAATAATTTGACTTTACAATCATGGTAAAACTAGGTAGAAGTAATTCTGGTCCAGACTACTTATCAAGAATTCATTCAGGAGAGGATGCGCAGACAATTGAAGATGCAATTCCAGATGCACAGTTGTATAGGTTACATTAGGCATATTTAGAATTGGAGGATATAGCTATCTTTTTATGCACATGTATGGCGCCAGAAAGAATGAAATTATTATAGAAGAAGCAACTTGTAATTCACTCCACACCTTTGATGTTGATCAGTGGTGACTTATACAAAATAGGATGAGATGAATTATTACACTGGTGTGTACTAGAACATGAGCACATAGATATCATGGAAGAGGCTCATGGTGGTATTACAAGTGGGAATTATGCAGGTGATGCCACCACATGTAAGATTATATTCATTGGATTATGGTGGGAGACCCTGTACAAGGATTAAAAAGAGTATTCTAAGGCATGTGATCATTGTCAGTGCCTTGGAAAACCTGGGTAAAGAGATGAAATGCCTTTAAGGCATATTACTAGTGCAGAGCCATTTGAAAAATGGGCTATAGAATTTGTGGGTCCTATTTCCCCAGTCACGCACAGAACCGGATCGTGCTATATAAGCACTTGTACAAATTATCCTACAAGGTGGGTAGAAGCAACACCTACACAAGATTTTACAATAACTACAACAAGGTTCTTATGGGAAAATATTATTACTACATATGGATGTCCACTGAGTATGACAAGTGATAGGGGCACACACTTTTTGAATGAGACAATCAAGATATTATTGGATGAATTTATGGTTATGCACCATAAGACTACACATTATCACCCTTAAGAAAATGGGAAGGCTGAGGCCTTCAATAAGATATTGAGCCAGAACTTAACAAAAATTTGTGATGTTGGAAGGAAATATTGGGATGATAAAGTTTTTGCTGTACTTTGGGCATATAGGACAACCTGCAAAAGGTTGAATACGGCTACACCCTTTCAGTTGGTGTTTGGTGTAGAAGCAGTTCTTCCAATGGAATTCATGATACCATCTTTGCATATTGCACGTGTGGGAGGTCTAGTTGATGATTAGTCATTAGAAGAAAGAATTGACAAGTTAATACAACTAGATGAGAGGCATGCCATAACATGTTGGAGTTAGAAGTAGGAAAAGGCTAGGAAGAAGGTATGACATGACAAAAACATCAAGGATAAGAAGCTTTAAGTTGGACAGATGGTACTTCTTTATGATTCAAATTTTCTATACCATCTAGGAAAATTTAAGGTGCTTTGGTTGGGACCATATGTTATCACTCACATACTTGAATCTAATGCTTGTTAGTTAAAGGTGCTTGATGGAATATGGTTACCCGGTTACTTCAATGGGAGTAGGATGAAGCCCTACTATAAATAAGTCTTCTTGGTGTTTGTAATAAGACAATATTGCCATTTATTATAGATTTCCCTTTTTGCATTTCCCTTAAAGTATTTCCTTCTTTGTCACTATGATTTGTCAATTTAGTTTGGTGTTTGGTGTAATAAGCATGTTACATGCTGAAAACTAATTACAATCCAAAGTATTTTTATGCATAGAGGACTGCACATACCATTGGTATGGGGTGGTGGTTTTTTTTCAATAAAGGGAACCAATGAGAACAAACCATTACAAGTGTTATCAAATTATGAAAAGGAGATTCTAGAAAGGAGATTGTTTCTAGAGAAGACCATAGCTAGAAATAAATGAATGAACAATATAACGCGAGGTAAGCCGCGACCGTAAAAACTACTAGGGGAAGGCAAAATGGTGAGTTACTTTGGCACATGGATGCGCATAGAAGGAGGTGTATAGCCAAGAGGTCGGAAGGCAAGCTAGAAGGTTATAACTGGGGTGCGAAGGTGTACCACGTGAAATTTGGGAAAATGGTCAATTAATGAGAGGATTGGTGGTAGGTGAAAGAGAAATAAATGTACTAACTTTTCAAAAATCTATATATGGACGTGAGTAGGTTCATTTTTACCTTTGCAATCAAACATATTTGAGTGAGTTAAGTACGACCAAGCCAAGAGAAACATGTTGAGGTGCGGAGAGCTACGAAACCAGGCGTGAAGAGCAGATTTGTGCATGTAAGTGGTTTGCGTTCCCATTGGTGAAGGGTTTGAGTGAAGCATAAGCATTGAGAAGGAGCTAGGGCACGTGATTTTGAGCTAAGGCATGAGGTTTTGAACTAGGGCATGAGAGCATACTCGAAAAAGGAGAAAAGGAGAGAGTTTTAACTATGGCACCAAAGAAAGCACCTGGAGAAGGCATGAAGGGGAAGAAAAAGGTGGAAATCGAGGTCAAAGTTACTACCAAGAGAAATTTTTTAGAGATGCAGTATCCAGAAGGAGTGATAGTTGGATGGGATTGGGATTCCCATATCCACAGATGTAAAGTAAGTGATTACAACCATCACACCACTGAAAACGAGGGAGAGTTGGACACTTTGTTGAATAAGAGGAATAACAAGTACACGATGCCAAGAGAAATTTTTCAGAGATGCAGTATCCAGAAGGAGTGATAGTTGGATGGGATTGGGATTCCCATATCCATAGATGTAAAGTAAGTGATTACAACCATCACACCACTGAAAACGAGGGAGAGTTGGACACTTTGTTGAATAAGAGGAATAACAAGTACATGGTGTATGGCATGCCAGTGTATGACGATGTTGGGGAGAAGTTGCTCAAGAAGGTAGGGATTTATCAGCTATATGAACTCCCATATTTTGGGAAACTAGAAGTTTTGTACCAATGGCTTATAAGCAGAGTCCATGAGGACTTATTCGATTATTCTGGACAGAGGGTAAGGATCACAGTGACCCTGATAACTACTTTGACAGGAATAAAGGGCACATGGATAGATATTTTTAGTGATTTAATTGATAAGGCAACTGTTATAGCCACCAACAAGGAGTTGGAATAATCTAAGGGTCCATGTGTAATGGACATCTATAAATTAAGGAAGTATCCTGTGGTACAAGAAACCACACATCTACTCACTAAGTTAAATGATCAAGAGAGATGGTCACAGGTAAATACCATGTGGCTTCATAGTGCAAAGAAAATGTCACAAGGAGAAGTGTACAACATTGCTGGATACGTTGGGTAGTTATTTTTTGGCTACTTTGGGCTTCATTGTCACACTTGGATTCTGATCCTTTTTTCTCTGGTTTTCATTCTTATTCTGGCTCCTAGGCCCTCTTTTGTACTCAAGGGTATAGTCCCTTTCAAAAAACTATTTGCCAATAATTAAAAAAAACGTTGTTGGATACATAGTAAAAACTATTACTGAGGAAGCACACACGGGTGAAAATATAATTTTTGGCACTATCCTCTTATCTCTTGTGTTTGTAGCAATTGAAGTGCCCGATGGGCCAAAGAATAAAATTTGGGAATAACCCACAGAGAAGAAGTTCCTCGCGGAGAGGTTTGAGAAGTACTTGTGTGAAGGAACAATAAGTGGTCCATTCAAACAAAGGGTAGAACTGTGGTATGACCAACTTCGTGTAGCATTTGAGGAGGAATGGTTCATTCCAAAGGAGTTTCCATTAGTAGTGGGCAAGGCAGTATCGTTCACGATGTATCAACATTTTTACATCGTGTGGTTTACAATGAAGGATGGGACAGGGAGTCTATGGTGAAAACTATCATACGCCTTCACAACACGTTATTTCCAGGCATCAGTACACATGTTTACTGATGCATGTCGGTTGAGATTTAATGTGGACAAGGTAGATTGTGACTACCATACTCTTAGAAAAACTTATGTGTATCTAGGTCGGTCTACCTACATTGAGAGGCTTATTTCAGATGTTATAAATATGAAGCCAAGAAGTTTGGCTATTATGGACAATGGAGCTATGTTTTTCTATCTCCAACTCAAGCCTAGGTTGGAAAATAACAAGTATGTGGAGAATGAGTTAATGCTTCTAGAGCCACCTAAGGGAAAACACATAGTTGAAAGTGTGGCAACTCCAAATCCTACATCGACCATTGAGATAGATGGAGAAGAAGAACATGAGGATAGTGGAGGCTTAGACCATAGAGTCTAGATGCATCCCATAGACAAAGTAGAGGGTGAGCATGCAGATACTCCACCACAGGCGCAAGAGGAAGAGGAAGACTTGGACGTAGATGCAGTCTATGAGGAGAGCTAGTTTAAGAAGGTGTTCAAAATAACCAGGACCTAAGGCACTG
Source organism: Taxus chinensis (assembly GCA_019776745.2). NCBI lineage: Eukaryota > Viridiplantae > Streptophyta > Pinopsida > Cupressales > Taxaceae > Taxus > Taxus chinensis. The sequence continues at coordinate 719,173,966 of CM034148.1, forward strand.
GAACATATCAAACTTTACGGATTGACTCTCCCATCAGAAAGAAGCACCTGAGAAAAAGAGAAGAAAAAAATTAAAGTTTAATGAGGAGGAGGAGTCTGAAGAGAGCACACTTGAAACCCTAGTGTAACCAGAAGATGTGGAGGAGCCTCGCGATGAATAAATGAGAGATGAAGAAGAAGGGGTGAAAGAATAAGAAGAATAAGTGCATGTGAAATCCAGTGCACCAGTTACGAATCAGGTAGGAGAAGGACCAATTCCATATCTTGGAACCTAGGTTTCTAAGGGGCCAAGGAAAAAGAGAAGAAAAGAATATGTTGTGCCTAGTATGGGCTATGGTGAGGACACAAGAAAAATCATCCCCACCCAGTTTCAAAGAACTGTGGATCTTAAGGAGATGTATGGATGGGAGCTGATGGATCCAAATATGGCCACTAGGTGCATAAGGAAGCACTTGTCATGTTCCATGCAGACACACATGGATGAACTGGATTTTGACGTATGTGAGGAGTCCTATGTCTCGGGAAAAGTGAAGAAGGCACCCTAGAGATGACACATGACAATAAATACTACTCTAATGTCTAATGATAAGGTAAGAAATTCCTTAGTTAAGGTATCTACAGAGGTGGCGCGCAAAAACATTGATAATGCCGCCACCATTAGAGCGCTAATTGAAGATAACAAGACAAAAAATACAAAGATAACACATTTAAAGGAAGAGAAGGCCTTTGTTAGCATGGAAGAATAAATTGGTGATTACATTCTGAAAGAAAGGCCTCATCTTGAACCAAAGGTACCTAAATTTTTTTCCTTCTGTTATGCATTATGTGTGCACTTTGGTCGATTTGGTGTTAGAAGACAGAAATATTCAAATGCCACCACCAAAGGATCTTGAACAAGAAATAGAAAGAGCAAGGGCCTCTATGATTAGAAATATTTCAACTTACGAGGTATTGATCCAAACTTTAAAGGATGGGATAAAGAAAGCAAACCAATATCTTAATTTGTGTGCATCACCAGAGGCAGTAATAAGGACCAGAATTCTTGTAGAAGATAATGCAGCTCTAGCTATAATGAAAGATGAGACACTGGGGCATGTAGAAAGATTGTCACTAGTGAAACAAAAGTGTGAAGCCCTTACAGTAGCCTAGGATCCACATAAGGAGAGGATAGATGAGATTGGAAAGCTTATAGCACAAAAGATGGATCTCATGGAAGGAATGATGTCTACTATGGCTAATGTTGTCTAGGTACTACAAAATGATAAGGAAAAGATCACTCAGGATGAACTAGATGTCATAGCCACAGATATTCCAGAGAAGACAAGGACTACGCTAGATGAATGAAAAACATTGGAGGAAGAGATCAAGAATGAATATCTGGAGTTAATCCTCCTAGTTGAAGAAGAAGGAGCTTCAAAGTGAAGGTTCATTCTTTTGTACAACGATTCTTTAATTCTTTCATCACTTATTATTTATTATTTGGGAACATTAGAAAGAATTCCCATTGCCGGGATGATAATGCACTTTAGTGTGGGGTAATGTTGAGTAGACAAAATATTTCTCTAAGGAGTAAGCACACAAAGGATTCACGCACGGGAATAAGGCACATTTGAAGAAACATGAAGGATAAGGAAGGAAACGTGCACTAGAATAGTTTGACTCAAGACTTAACCGTTTTTATGGATAAGGGATATTTTTGGAAAATAGCGTGTGGAGCACACATCAAGATGGAGACTTGTGCAACACACAAATGGTATTTTGGGAACGAGTAACTAATAAGCACTATGCATGGTTTAGACTAATAATAGGATTTCTTCTACCGGTTAACTATAGGACATCTATTATTAGTGCACTCACATGTGTGCATGCTATTATAAAGGTACATGGTTATTATCAACATGCGACCTATTTTGAGATGTGCGTGAGTGGTGAAGGGAAAATCCACACCTCTATTTATATGTATTGATTTGTGTAGTTTAAGGTGATACTATGTGGTGAGTTATGGTGTTGGATCTGATGCGTGCATGATTTATGGATACACTTTATAATGTAAGAAGATTCTGTGTTTTATAGTGTTTAATACAATGGATAACATTAGATGGATAATGGTGTTAAACATAACTAGAGCCAGTTCTTATATGGTTAATCTTATTATAGTTATTTTTAATTCATGATTCTCTAAGATATAGATCTAGATTATGCACTATGGAATGTTTATGTTTAATTATGGATATGAATATGTTTTATCATCGTCACACTAACATCCTACACAAGCAACTCTAAAGAGGGGTCTAGCACCTTTGTGTGCTTCGGGTGAGCTCTCAGATCAGGCTGGGTGATGTGCCAGTGCACCTGGGTTATTCAAAATAGATTCTAGGTTGCATCAGTATCGGTCTTATCTTCTATATTGGTTCACTTGATAAGTTTGTAACTATCCAAACAATAAGGGAAGAAAGAGATCATAAGTAAAATCTCAATTCAACATACGCTTACCAAGGATTAGTAATCCTTACAAACTTCCCAAGATCAAAAATATCTACTAAGGAAAACACAAGCCCAGAATGGGTTTACAAAATATGATTTAAACGCAAGAGAACATAACCAAAACATTCACAAGCATAATTTCCTCTTAGACTTCCGTCCAGATAATGTTCTACAAAAGAAACAAGGATTTGATATAGTTTCCATTTGGGGAATTACCCAAAATAAGTGTATCCCAGATCTAAAAAAAGTAGATATTCCTTGCAAGTAACAAAAATGTAGTCATGAAACAAGTCAAACAAAATAATCGGTCCTCACTTCCATCAACAAGCAAACAGACAAAAATGTAAAACAAAAATATTTTCTTAAGTCAAAGGCATAAATCTTAACTGCCAGACAAAGTCTCTTACAAATTTAGTTTCCAAATAACAACAATAATGAGAGCACGCAAGCCAAAATCTATATTTCAACAAAGACAAGCTACTATTAATGCATATACAATCCCCAGTCCAGGTATCCATTCAACAAATAAACAAACACAAACCATTTTAATGCCAAAGAAGGTTCAAATGTAGATAAGTTAACACAACTGCAAATAAATCAATATTACCCAGAGCTCATATTCCATGCAACAAACACAAACTCATATTACATCCAAAAGAATCAAGTCGAATGCCATTGAAGTAAGGAAAATAAAACACAAAACCAGAACCAGAACATTTCCAAAAAGAGCAGAGTTCTTTTAGTGAATACATTTAAATAAAATTAAAAGACTTAAAGAGATAAGGCATATCATGACTAATAGAGCTCCTGTCTTCTATTCCTTGTTGCAAATAATCAAGTAGAGCCTCGATAGCATTTGTTTCCACAAAAATTCCAACAACAAACTCTAAAACTTTCTTGTCCTTCTTCTTATAACTTCCTCGCTTAATTCCTTTTACCATCACCACAATGCAAGGTAAAATAAGCATGTATAGATTTGAACTGGGGGTTTGAAAATGAAAAAACACATGCAGAGCTATAAGCTCACCAAAAACCAAATGAACAATGAAAAACCAAAAACCATATTTTCTTTCAACTTCCCCTACTTCCTAGGAAGTTTTTTGCAATTTTCAAGATCAATTAATGCAAACAGGACTGACATTCCTTCCTTGACTCTCACCTCTGCCAATTCATGTTTGGCTATTACAAAGTTTAAAATTCCATGCAACTAAAACTCTAGTAGAGGTGTCAACTCATCATCCACTAAACCTTCATGCACTCGCCAAAATTTGTGGCAACAAAGAATTTAAATGCCATTTAATCCTATTAAATACTTAGAGATTGGTGCTACCGAAATCCCATTGTATTTCATCTATGTCATCCCTTTAGGTTAGTCTAAGTCTTAGGTTAGGTTCATAACATTAGATTATAAAAAATTTTAGGTCTTTAGGTTAAAGTTTATTAATTTAGTCTTAGGATCCCCTTCCTCTAATAAAAAATCCTCTTTAATAAAAGAACCTATTCACTTAGGATAAGATTACAACTTAGGAAGTTAGATTTAATTAGGTGCCCATACAAATTGTAAAAAATTATCACTTCAACATTACTGAATGGAGAACCAATATGATGTTATTGGATTGCTTACAAAGGGTGTGGGCAGAAAAAGTCACTTGATATCACGTGGAAATCCTTTGTTCAGAATATAACATTTCTCCCAGCTCGGTCAAGATGACCTCAACGTCATGAAATTGAAAGCATGCCTTGGATCATTGAAATTGATCCAAGTTATAGCTATCGTGCATCAGAGATCGTGAAGACTAAAAAACAAGTTCAAGTGCAATAAAGACTATGAATGAGCTTTAGCTGAATCAATTTATTCTATCCACATGCAGTGAACATTCAACATAAGAAGGAATGAAATATTTCATTTTAAATTTAGAATAGACATGGCATAATTGTATCTATTTTCAAAATATTAAATATTATCTACAACAAACATGATTACTTAGTTCATAAGAGTACATTGTCTACAAACAAGAATCATATATCAACGTTTGAAACTTTGAGTATAAAAATCATAATATATATCAACCATGTTAGAGGCATTACAACTCCTTTGAGAAAGGAGTTTGAGCAAGTGGAAGGTGTGCAAAGTTTTGGGTTCGAGGAGTTAGGGTTTGGGAAGAAGAAACTGCAGCTAGGACACATGATTTTGAGGTCACAAAATAAGTAAAAGGCATAAAAATGAAAGGATAAGTTGTAAGCAAGAAATGACACTGAAGAGAGCACACGAAGCAACCATAAGGGGAAAGAAGAGGAATGAACCAGAGGTGAAATTAGAATATGCACTAGAGAAAATATTTTTCGAAATGCAGTATCCTAAGGGTGTCATTATGGGGCACTTTTGGAAGTCTCATGTAATAAAGAGAAAGGTGAGCGACTACAATCACCGAGCTAGTGCAAATAAGGATAAAATTGAGAATGAGATGGTGAAAAAGACTAATTTGTGCACTAAAGATTAAAATCCCATCTACGAAGATGTAGGATAAAAGAAAGTTGGAGTCTTACAAATTTATGAGTTATCATACTTCGAAAAACCAGAAAGGCTCTATCAGTGGTTGATGTTGAGAGTCCATGATGAATTTTTCTATTTTGTAGGGAGGTGAGTGTGCATCACTGCACATTTAATTGGGAAGCTTACAAGATTAAGGAGCTTAGGGAATAAAATTTCCAGTCACTTACATGATGAAGTAGGTGTTGAGGCCATTGTTGTGGATTTGGCATATCAGAAGGGAAGGAAAGCAATAGATGTGTCAAAGATAACCGAACCTGTGGTCAAAATTACCTCACACCTTTTGACAAAATTTAATAACCAAGAGAGTTGGGGCCAGATGAATAATAATTGGATCTACATCGTGAATAATATGGTGGAAGGTACTTTTTATAACCTTACGACATTCATAGCAGAATTTATTATTTAGGATGTGCACAAAGGAGAAAAAAATATTTTGGGTGCTATCCTTCTGTCAATTACATTTGTAGATATTGGGGTACTAGATGGCTCCAAGAACAAGATGTGGTAGTACCCACCAGAAAATAATTCTCTGGCTGAAAGGCTTGAGAAATATACATGTGATGGAGCCACTAGTGGCTCCTATAAAATTAGGCTAGAGATGTGGTGCAAGTGAATGCATGAGGCCTTTGAACATGAGTGGAGCATACCAAAATAATTTCCTGCAATGGTATAAGGGGAGGCAGAGTTTGCGGTCTACCAACACTACTGTGTTGGTAGGTTCCAAAGAAAGACTGGTAAGTGGAGCCCATGGTATAATATATTATATGCATTTACAAGGCACTATTTTTAGGATTTAGTTAATAGATTCTTAGACAAACGGAGGCTCAAATTTTATGTGGACAAGGTTGGTTATGATTACCATATGCTCCACAAGACTTATGTTTATCTAGGTAAGTATACCTACATTGAGACTATGATATCAGATGATATCATCATTAATTTTGTGACTTTGGAAATTGGAAAAGTGGGTGCGGCTAAAGTATACATCAACCTTAAGCCTAAATTAATTAAATGGAAGTATATTGAAAATGATTTCAAGCTCCCATATCCACCAAAGGGAAAGCATACAATCATCACAAGGTAGAAGCGTGATCTTACTCCTCCAAAAACAAAAGAAGAAGAGCTTAATTATGAGGAGGAGGAGATGGAGGATATTAGCGCACTAGATCATGGCGCAAGAAGGAAACTAACTGTGGGAAATAAGAGGCCACATGAATATAGTCCCCTAGGGATGGAAGAAAAGACGATGATTGATTTTGCAGCCAAGGAGACAAAGAAATAAAAGGGTGAAGGCAACATGGTTAAGCAAGATGGGAGGAGAAAGATAAGAAAAACCAAGCCTCAGGGCAATTGTGCAGAGCCACTTAGGAGGTCACCCAAGACATCCCATGTTAATTCAAGCCTAGAGAAGAAAACCAAGAGAAGGCTCAATATTTGAACAAATGAATAGAGTGAGGAAGATGAAATATCAGATGACGTTGCATGCAACAAAGGGTCATCACCCAGTATTGGTGTGGAAGGAGAAGAAAAAAATAAAATAAGAAACCCAACATGTTGTAGAAGTTCCAAGTGAGCATGAGGAGGAGGATACCACTAGAGGTGATGAAGAAAAGGAGAAGAGTGCTGAGGAACTGACAGGTGAACATGGGGGCGTGTCAGGTGAAGGTTCAATTCTAGGTGTAGAAACACATATTCCCAGGGGTAATTGGTCTGAGAGGAAAATGGGGGAAGAAATTTTGAAGATTCCAAATCTAGGGTATGTGGACGAACCTTAAAAAATCATTCATGTAATTTTTTAGAGCACCCTTTCTCATGAAAAATTGTACAGCTGGGAGTTGATAGATTCCAAGGGTATGAATATGTGCACTAGGAAGTAACTTTCTGGGATTATGCAAACACACATGGATGAACCTAAGTTTGACATTAAAGAGGAAGCATGCAAAGGGTGAAAGATGAAGAAATTTCCCTAAGTGACACATATGACAATCAAGCCAATTGAGTTTTTAGATGAACAGGCTATAAATGCCTTAACAAAGATGATGATAGAGGCGGTGCAGAGAAAATTGGATAAGGTAGACGCATTCAAGATGTTGTTCAAAGATAATAAGAAAAATATGAAGCAAATTGAGTAATTGAATGAGGCGTGTAGAAGGGTTGAGAAATGAAAGAAAGGGATTTTGTATTTTGCTGCTAAGATTGGGGTTGAAGTTTTAGATGTGTGTCCAAAATTTGATGAACATACGCAAAATACCTACCCACCAGCCTTACATTTTTTGCAATATTAGTTACACCTACTACTTAAGGAGAGGCCAAAAGTGTAAGAGGAGAAACACATAGATACTTTGAGTGAGAAAGAGAAGAATAAAAGAGTGATAATGCACAAGATTACATAGTACGATGTCATGCTCCAAACATTGAAATATGAACTGAAGAAAACTGGATGGGTGCTGGAAAAATGTGAGGATCCAGAGAGAATCCTTAAAGTGTACACATTCTAGGAGGAGAATGAGGTCCTTGTAGCCAAGAAGGATGATTCCTTTGGGATAGAATAAAAGTTTTCCACAGGTTTAAGGAAGCATGATGCACTTAAGGCAGTTAGGGATCCTCACGAGGTGTGAATAAAGGAGATGGGAGAGTTGGTTTTGTAAAAGATGGATTTCATGGAGGGAATGGTATATGACATTGCTGGTGTAATAAGGGAACTAAATCACAAGGGTTGGGACATGACTCTTGAGGAGATCGACAAAATAATTCTTGCATTCTTGGATAAAGTGAAGAAGGGGTTGGGAGAGTTGAATGAATTGGATATTGAAATAAATAAAGAGTAACCTGAACTTATGGAACTAGCAGAGGATTAAGGTGCACTAGGTATTCTTCCATTTAATTCATTCTTTTATTCTTGTGTGTAAATTCTTGATTCTTTTATTCTATGGAGGGATAAGTTATGCATCCCCATTGTCGAGGGTGGAAATGTAATTAGTGTGGGATAATGTTGGGTTGAAAAAATTGACTGAGTATCAGAATAACACTTATATCAGTGAGGCGTGAAATTAGGGTGTTGGGAATTTGGAACTGTAGAATAGTTCTATGATTAAATAAAAAATCCAATCATGCACACAGGATCTTAACAATTCCCCAGAATATACAGTAGTGGAAGCATAAACAAGAATAATACAAATCAAAACAAAATAAACACACATAACACAACATTTATCGTGGTTCACCTAATGTGGGATACGTCCACCAAAGATAGAAATCTCATATATATAATACAATAAGAGTACAAATCAACTCTTCCAATACAAGAGTATAATTCATCTCTCCAAGAGTATCTCCTCTCCTCTAGATCTCTAAATAGATCTCCATGAGTGCACTACAAAGATGCCTCCAAAAAACATCCACAGATCTCACATAACCAGGAACTACTACATCTCTGAACTTCTACCAAGTTCTTTGTGAATCTGTAACAAGACCTCTCACATGGGTCTACCATATGTGCAACTATGACTGTGCACCAAGAAGTAAGTCTGTATCTCCATCACTGCATAACCTATGTAAACATGAAGAAAAATTCCTCTACAATGTCTAGATTTACATGGATCTATAATACAAGACTAGATCTACATGGATCAACAATTCATCATGATCTCATGGATCTACAATAAAATATCTCACCAACATGTGGATCTACAAGAATGAACAATAACAAGATCTCACAATAACCTATGGATCTAACAAGAAGAAACACTATATGCTTTGCATACTATGCAAGCCATTACATGAGACTAAAAAAATACAAAGGAAATATAGTAGAAGATAATACCATCTTCTCACCAACAGTGTACCTTCACTTTCCTTCTGTTCGTCTTCTCTCTATGAAAGCTCTTGTCTTCATGTAATCTACTTTTTCTACTTCTTATTCTTATTCTTATTCTTATTCTTCTTCTTCTTCTTCTTCTCCTTCCTTTCTAACCCTAGTTTTCTAGATTATATAAGCTTAGACAAGCTTAGGGAACCTTAGACATGCAATTACATCCAATAGATTTGCTTTAAAATAAAATCTATATTTAAAACCCGCAAATTAAAACTAAAACACTTTGTACAGGTAATTGTTGTTGGTTACTTACTGACCGTTGATGGATACATCCTGACCTAACCTGACCGACGCCGGTTACTGTCAGAACCGAAAACATGTAAAAGTAAGCTTATTGTGAAGCAATCTAGCTCCACAACCTAACAATCTCCCACTTGGAGATAAATCACTGAACCTTTGTACCTGTACCTGTACATCACTGTACTCTACACACCATGAAGACCATCTATAATTTCCTTCAAAAATTATCTCAAAAATAAAATTAGGAAGATAAAACTATCTTCTAAAACCAAAGAAGATAAAACCATGACTTACCAAACCTACACGAAGCTACAACTGATCCGTGACACCTAGCCTCAAGCTCCCACTGAATCGTAACACCATATTAAATGTTGGTATTATGCAATCAATCCAACCAAGCTCCTCATGCAACCAAGCCATCATGAATAACACACCTGTAAGATCTCCCACTCAAACTAAAACACTGAGCTTCAACTGTAACCATAGCCATACCTGTAAAACCAACCATGTTCTCCATTTATCTATCTATGTCTCCATGTAACCACCAATTCAATTGTCCAAAGACAAATAAAACTTGAATATACGAAAGAAAAAAAAGATCCTAGGTAAAAACAACCCTGAATGAGTTCTACATGTAACAGTGGGTGACCAATCCACAAACACCTGCATAACTCGAAGAAATTCAAACACTGCAATCTGCAAATCCAACCCTACATAAACAAATAGCATTTCCAAGACATTCATCTATAGATAACATACCTATCAAGGAGTAACATAGTAACAAGAGGAAATATGAACATCCCCTACTCATGCTCAAGTCATCTAAACTGTGCTCATAAGGATCCATGTGCAAATCAAACATCTGCATCAATATAGACACAAAAAAAATTTGAATCTATCCACATGTATAAACTCACCTATACACCCATCCATATCATCATCTCTTCAGAATCTCCAAGTCTGCCACTAACTAACTCTAAACGCCAAGTATAAATCCTGTGCTCATCAATGTCAATAACAAACATCCATGCTAAACCATGCAACTAATACCAAGTGTAAATACCAACATACATGTCATCAACATACTACACAAACCAACCAAGATGAAAGCAAAAAAAGGGCACCATCTAAAATGGTAAATAAACACTCCTGTCAAACCTATGACCAAACCGACCATGGTTTCCCCTAACCGACCACTGTTACCAGATGAAAAACCACGGTGACACCTAACCGACATTGGTCTCTGTAACAGTCAAATTTTCTCCTTTTTCACCCTTCAAACTTTGAAAATTGCTCTATCAGTTAAAATCAGCTGAATCAACCATCAACTGTCATCCCTAAGGAATATTCAGGCACCAAAAAATAAACTAGAGGTGACATCACAAATAAATAAACTCAAAATACCTGCTAACACATGACTGCCCTCAAAACCAACTAGTGCCTCTTCCACTATGAATAGTAGCACTCTCCACTCACTCTGCATGTGCACCATGTATCCAATCCTGTAATGCCAACAACCATGGCTTGCTCCCACTCAACATGAAATTCCCTGCATTGCCTCTAACACCAAGGTCAAAAGCTAATATGTTAGTGAGAAATAAAACCAGATGAAAGAAAATATAAACTGATTCCCTGCTTATCAAAGAATATTTCTACATCAAAGAAGTTTGGAATTCTTGTGAAGTAGGTGAATCACCTTCTTTCCATCCGTGTGTACCTCAACATCTCTCATTATATGCAACTGTGTCTAACCATGACCTATTATTTGAGGATCTCATCTGTAGACTAGAAACCCTTGTCCTCAAGATTCCACACATCCAGGAAATAAAATTCAAATAACACCAAAAACATGGTGTAAATCTGTGCACACTATCCAAACATAATATCAGTTGCTCCAAATGAAATAAATAAAATGTGAACCATGTAGAGATACCTGACTCAAAGTCTCATGGACTAACCAAGCCAACTCCATCCTCTTTCTGATTCAAACCATGAAGTGATCTACACCATTTTTGCCTGTACACACTTTGGCAGAAATATGATCCTCCAAAATAGGACACTAAACCAATCATGCCCTCTTCTATTGTAAGAAACCATGTGCAAACTTGTTTTCATAGAGACCTACCATGGTTCCCTGATCAACATCAGTGCTGCTAGAACTAACACAATGCCAAAAATTGGAATAGGTCACCAAACCAAATGCCTACTCCAACCAAAGATGATAGTTGTGTTGAGCCAGTCATTTCAAAAAGCACCGAGCCTTGCACAAAAACTTAACAACAAACATACATGCAATAAAAAATTACACCAAGATGAAACACATCACCTTACCAGCACCAAGATACTCAAACGCATCTCCAAACCAAAGAACATGCTTCTCTAATGGAAACCCTATCTTTGTTCTGTGCTATTATATTTAGATTCTCTAATGAATCCTATGCATCTAATTGCACCAAAGGATGCATAACTGCTCCTTTTCTCATTCTCAGATCTATATCTGCAATCCCAAAACATGCATGTGCAACCAAAATAATATAAGCACTGCAATACCAAGATAAAATCATACCTTAATAACTAGATATGCAATATGACCAACATGCTTGTGCCTCCAACAGCTAGGGACACCTCAGCAAACAAGATACATTCCATGCATCTTCTCAATTCTTCATATCTATGATTTTCTGTTTATAACCAGGCTTCTCAGTAACCTACCACGGTCATCCTGTAACCGACCACGATCACCCTTTAATCGACAACGCTCACACTTTGCCGATGTCGTTTGCCACTAAACTGACACCGGTCACTGTACTTTCTAGCAACCTTACTCTTCCAACTCCCACTTGAGATCGAATCTCTTTCTGTGATCTCTACATCAAGAAAAACATACCCTGCTTGCATACACCTATCAATAAACCACTAAAAATATACTAAACCAAAACCTTTCTCTGAAATAACCAAACTAACCAAACTCTTATACCAGTTGTTGGGAATTTGGAACTGCGGAATAGTGCTATGATTAAATAACAAACCTAATCATACACACGTGATCTTAACAATTCCCCATAATCTATAATAGTGGAAGTATAAACTAGAATAATCCAAATCAAAACAAAATACACACACATAACACAACATGTATTGTGGTTCACCCAATGTGGGCGATGTCCACCAAAGATAGAGATCTCATATATATAATACAATAAGAGTACAAATCAACTCTTCCAATACAAGAGTATAATGTATCTCTCAAAGAGTATCTCCTCTCCTCCAGATCTCTAAATAGATCTCCATGAGTGCACTACAAATGTGCCTCCAAACACCACCAACAGATCTCACATAACCATGAACTTTTACATCTATGAATTGCTACCAAGTTCTCTATGAATCTGTAACAAGAACTCTCACATGGGTCTACCATATGTGCAACTATGATTGTGCACCAAGAAGTAATTCTGTCTCTCCATCACTGCATAACTTGTGTAAACATGAAGACAACTTCCTCTACAATATCTAGATTTACATGGATCTATAATACAAGACTAGATCTACATGGATCAACAATACATCATGATCTTATGGATCTACAATACAAGATCTCACCAACATGTGGATCTACAAGAATGAAAAATAACAAGATCTCAAAACAACTTGTGGATCTAACAAGAAGAAACACTACGTTCTTTGCATTCTATGTAAGCCATTACATAAGACTAAAACAATACAAAGGAAATACAGTAGAAGATTATACCATCTTCTCACCAACAGTGTACCTACACTTTCCTTTTGTTTAGCTTCTCTCCATGAAAGCTCTTATCTTCATGTAATATACTTTTTCTTCTTCTTCTTCCTCTTCTTCTTCTTCTTCTTCTTCTTCTTCTTCTTCTCCTCATCCTCCTTCCTCTCTAACCCTAGTTTTTTAGCTTATATAAGCTTAGAAAAACTTAGGGAACCTTAGACATGTAATTACATCCAATATATTTTCTTTAAAATAAAATGTATATTTAAAACGCACGACTTAAAAATAAAACGCTTCACACAGGTAACCATCACCGATTACTGCCTGACCGTTGATGGTTACATCCTGACCTAACCTAACCGACTCCAGTTATACCTTGACTGACACTGGTTAATGTCAAAACCAGTAACATGTAAAAGCAATCTTATTGTGAAGCAATCTAACTCCACAACTTAACAGCATGATGCACTTAAGGCAGTCAGGGATCCTTACGAGGTGCGAATAAAGGAGATGGGAGAGTTGTTTGTGTAAAAGATGGATTTCATGGAGGGAATGGTATATGACATTGATGGTGTAATAAGGGAAGTAAATCATAAGGGTCAGGACATGAATCTTGAGGAGATGGATGAAATAATTCCTGCATTCTTGGATAAAGTGAAGAAGGGGTTGGGAGAGTGGAATGAATTGGATACTGAAATAAATAAACAGTAACCTGAACTTATGCAACTAGTGGAGGATTAAGGCACGCTAGGTATTCTTCCATTTAATTCATTCTTTCGTTCTTGTGTATAAATTCTTGATTCTTTTATTCTATGGAGGGATAAGCTGTGCAACCCCATTACTGAGGGCGGAAATGTAATTAGTGTGGGATAATGTTGGGTTGAAAAAATTGACTAAGTATCAGAAGAACACTTAGATCAGTGAGGCATGAAATTAGTGTGCATGAATGTGTGTAAGGTTCATTTTAAGTGGCACACACCTAGAAAGATAGATTCAGGACTTAGCCAATTTTGCATACACAAGCTAAAAATAAGGAAGGGTAGTTGGAGTGCAGATCATGCCAAAGAGAAAAGAAAGGAGACTTGGTGATCAAATAACATCTATTTTGGGATAAATCACATGTGAGGTGAAAGATCAAAGGTCATGCAAGGGCCAATCTAATAATAGGATTAAAAAATATTTTATTTATAGATTAATCTATTATTAGGATCGATAGAAAATCATGCACTATGTTATTGATGTACGCATGGCTATTTTGACATGCATTTTATTTTGAGGATGCATAGGCAGTGAAAGGAAAGTCCCCAGCCATATATATATATATATATATATATATATATGGTACACCATAGTTATGCGGCTCTATTATACTTGTGTGCATGGCTCTGTATTTACTGGTATTATTTATTATGTGATTTGTTTCAGTTATGTAAGACTATGATATTAATGGATCATTGTGGTTGGATTCTAATAATTGACATGTATTAATATGGTGATTACATGGTGCATATGTTATTAGTTGTTATTTGATCTGTGTGTTTCCTTATTACATGTGTTTCCAATTGAATGTAGGTAATAATCCCTTATGCATGAATGCACACTTAGTTATCTATCATCATGTATCTACATGCTAAAATATTGAAAACAAACACAAAGGAGGAACCTGGTAGCTTTGTGCGCTTTGGGTGAGTGTTCAAACCTATTTGGATGAGGTGCTAATGCACATAGGAGTTAGGTGAAATAATAAGATTATAATTGTTAATAAAGATAAATGATTTTTTAGTGGGTTTTTACTGAAATTTTTCCCAGTTAAATCTTGTGCCTTGTGTTCATTTAATTTTGTGTTCATGTACTAAATCTAATATCTAATTTATTCTATGATGTAATTCATTATAACTTTTTCAATCATAAACTATAATCCTTATCTTATTTATTTTGGTGGATATATAAATCTATGTTATTAGTTATCCACACATTTCCTAACAAATATTATAAGCGAGATTGTGAGGCATAATATAACATAGAACATTAAGAGTGCAAGGGCCTATATTTATGATTAGAATGATTTCTCCCAATGCTCTCTTAGGTGTGTTATTAAAGCCATGAATATGTAGAGTAGATGGAGTTAGATCGGTAACATAATGTTCTATTTTATGGAGAAAAGAAATGTTGCATACACCAAGACTATATCTATTATTAACTAAAGCATGCTTAAGAAACACATTAAAAATTTGAACTTGAATATAAAATGGGGAAGCATTTTCATCAATTGTATGTTAATTCATAAGATAATTTTACACAAACAAGCTAGACAAATAAAGATATTTGTATTGAAAGTGACGTTGATAAAAAAGTGACTGTTATCAAATAAATAAAACAACCATATCTCAAAATAGAATTTTAATTTTACAAAAAAAAATATGCTCTTTTGAGTCTAATGATGTAAAATAAAAACCTCCAAGGGATTATCTCAAAAGTGTGTATTATTCAAATTATGCCATAATTACCAAAATGTGTTATTTTGAATTTCCAAAAATTGTGTAAAAATTTAGGGAAACAAAAATATATTTTTCGTTAAATATGTACAAATTAAAAATAACCTCAAAAGAATTTAAAAATAGAGTCATTATGCTTAAGATGTGAAATAAAAGGTGATTTGAAAATTAGGAGCCCCAGAAAGTGACCTAAAGGGTAGAACCAACCATGAAACCCTAGGAAAATTTGTGCTGATCAGATTTATGGAAGATGATAGAGGAAAATCAGGTGTCAAATTGAAGATAAGATGTAGATATGAATACTAATGCAACTATGGTTTGGTCTTGGAGAAGAATAAATCCGATAAAAAGCATGCAATGATCGGGTTCACCAAATGATTTTTAAAAAAAATTAAATATTTTTCAAATGAATGCGATCAAACAAATATAATAGTAATAAGAAATATCTAGCATGTAAAGTACAAACAAGTGTGCAAGATAGGAGATAAGAATGAATTTAAATTTTCTTGTATTTGTAGATCTAGATCAAATCTAGGATAGAAGATGATTGGAATAAGATGTATCCAAACATTGTAAACTTTATATGAGAAATTGGAATCTATAACCTTTTCAGATAAGACTGCTAAGATAATGTCAAGAACGCCCAAGTGCTGGTATCAAAACTAGGCATTAGTGTCGAGGTAAAATCTTTTCTTTTGGTATTTTTATGGCTAAAATTAGCTTCTTCCTTTCACTCCCTGTTACACCAACTTTTCTGTAGGGTTATTATGTCGCACATGTACCTACAAAATAAAATCTAGCTACCTGAAAAAACTCAAACAAACATTAGATGAAAAAAATAATGCATATGCTTGATTCAGAATGACCTTAATAGTCATCCCAATGTGATTATCACCAAGCACTATGCCAAATTTAAGACTCTATGTAGTTCTAGTGTGTGTGTGATTAAATTGTGTCCCTTAAATCTAGGTTACCCTTGTACTAGTCACACCAATATAGAGGGCTAAAAATATTTTCCCATTAAGATGAACGTGTGATATGGAATTCATAAATATCCCCTCATATGCATTGAATAATGCAACCTAAATGTAGTCCTTGAATATTATTATTTTTCCAAGTAATAGATAGTAAGTATTAGCCCCAAATTGTCCAACCCCTAATGATAGTAATTGATGTATATATGATTTTGTTGTTTGAATTTTTTCATTAACAACAATAAAATATGACCCAAAGTAATAATAAATATTTTAGCAAAGGTACTAAATGACGTGGCATTTGAAAATAAGGAAAAAAGGAGGGAGAATGACAGAAGTGCCCAAAGGGGACAGTAGCACCTGGATTCTCCTCTTCCAAATGAGCGGTATTGTTTGGGATGGTCAAAGGATATAATAGTAAATATATATGTGATCCATATGTTGTATAGTGTCCAAGAGTAAAGTGGTCATTCAAGAAAAGTAAATAAGAAGAGTGCGTAAGAGGATAAAGAAATGTAAAAGCAAAACATGTGTTGTTAATGTCTAGTTTTATCACTTAGAAATCATGCATATAATAACATACTTAGAGGCCTGATATAAATACAAAGTGCTTAATTTCATGACTACAGTTAGTTTGGGCTTAATTGACCCCATTTATATACTGTGTTGAATCTACTAATTGATTTATTCAAAGTGGTATGAAATTGGGGAAAATTGGACCCCAACTAGCATTATAAATAATTATAATTAGTAGGTTTGGGCTTGGTTGACCCAATTTGCATACTGTGTTACACCTATTTATTCGATTAGTTCAACACATTTCATAATTGGGGCCAATTGAGCCTCAATTGGAAATATATTATCATATTTGGTGGGTTTGGACTCAACTGGACCCATTTTCATAAAAATGTGAATCTATTATTCGATTGGTTCAATAAGGTATGCAATTGGGTTTATGTACCAAATTAAAAAAATGAATCAATTGTTTTTTTGGATAAGGGTGACAGTGAGGGTTTTGAAAGGACCCACATCCTTGTACAAAGAAGAGGGAAAAGGAGAGGATTCAATATAAAGAAACAAAGACGGGAACCAATGCTAGGAAACCGAAAGAAACAACTAAAGAAACATACCGCTAAACAAAAGGAGAAAAGGGAAAATAACTACAAGAGGGAACAAGGAGAATTTTTTACAACCACAATTATAAAAATGAATAAGAAACCAAAAGTAGAAGAGATAGTTCCTCAAACAGATGCAACAAGATGCAGTAAGAAGGAAGAAAAAAGAGGGAGAGAGGAGAAGCAACATGATATAGGCTATAATAAAACAAAGTGGAAGTAACCAAGAGGTGTCCAAAAAATAAGATGAAGAAGGTAAGATAAGAATATGAGGGTAAGAAATCAATTTTTATCCTTCTTTCCCTTCTTTAAGCACACAAACTAATAATTTCTAAGTAAGTTTTCCTTTGAACCCATCGGATTCAGGGCAACCGGATTCAGAGGGGCACAAATCTATAATTCCTTTTCTAGAGAAATGGGAATGTTCTTATCTGAGTCAGAGTGATCATATTCATGAGGTATCTTTATCCCTAGAATAGGTCTCTCCAAAGAGGGAGAATGAACCAAATATTTTCCCACCTCAGTACAATTAGATGCATCAGGCTGAGAAGCGACTGATGGAACCGATTCTATAGCTACTTGAATGTCTGAGTTAGAATCAGTGTTGTCTTCAAGATTTGGAGGGATCCATCATTTGGAAATGAATCCTTTTTTATTTGAAGCTTGGAATTTCTTAGGAGGGTAGGAATTCTGGAGGTGACTAAGATTCCTACAATTTATACATCTAAAATCCATGTTTTCACAGTCAAGAGTATGTATGTGAGTCACATATCCCATCTTAAGCATAATTTTATCCTGCATTGCTTTATTGAGATCCAATTATACATATATCCTGACATAAGTAAGAAGACCACTTTGCATTTGCTTGTCATCTTGTTTTATGAACCTCCCTAGACTATTTCCGATATCTTTCATAGCAAGAAAAAAATTAAGAGGAAGATTAGGCAATCTCACCCAAACATGAACACATAAGATGGAGTAGGAACTCAGATCAATTGTGGAAACCATGGGGTAGTGAACAATCATACCCAACCCCAGAACCAAGGGCCCTCATCAATATCCCTTTGATAGTCCTCCAGATCATAGAAGTAGACAATGAAGAAGCCTCAGGGACAAAAGAAATATTCACAATTTTTTTCTATGAGGAGTGAATCCATTAGATCAAAGCATTTGTTGAAGGCCAAACACCAGTATATATGTAGATGAGAGCATTAGTTTCTAGATTGTGTCTGAAGGTCAAAGTTTTTTCACTATTAATATCCAAATTAGGGGATTCTGAGGCTTGGTCCACAATGTAGGCGGGGGGAGGAGGGGTAGTTAATGTTAATGTGGAAGAGACATTTTTAAATAGTACCTCTTTAAAAGGTGTAGGGTTTCATTTTTTGGCTCCTCCCTTTAAAAAACTAAACATGAGAATCATGGAATCCCATCTAATCCCATATGAGATGAGAAGGGTGTCATTCTTCAGAAATTTTCCTCCAAAAATAAGTTTTATGAGACTGAACCTACAACCTAATTTGTGTGCAAGAACATATTTAATATCCTTACCCCTAACGATATGTGAGAGCTAGATGTATAGAGTGTTCCCAAACTAGGTGCAGACAATGACCTAGGAAGGAGGACCACAACCACCACTGATGCCAACAAGGAGCTCGCCATTTTGAGAAGTATTGATGATGAGTTGATTAAACCATGTGTATAAAGACTCATCTTATTTATTTTGTTAAGCCATTGAAGCCATGGCCTTGTATATCCCTGTCATACTGTTGAAAATCATCACTATAAATTGAGCTTATTAGCATAATACAAATTAATATAGTTATTACTAGTTAACTGTATTTTGTGGTATTTTGAGTATTTACTTATTCTCTTTATTGTAATAAGTTGTATGGATGATGTTATTTGTGATGCCACTCTTGTTTGTAAGAAACTTTTTATATGTAGCTAAAGGACCTGTCCACAACAACTCTTCCATAGCAAAAGGGATTCACCTACATACAAATAACTTGACTACATCAACCTATCCATAGCGAAATAAGATCACCTACAACAAAGGATCCCTGATTGTAAATATCTCTCGAAATGTAAAGGATGAAACTCCAAGTCTGTACATGTTATGGAAGAGAAAGTCAGAAACTGAAACATTAGAACTAAAGATAACTCAACTCTTGATCTGATTATTCGTTGTAACTAAATGACTTTAAATTCATTATTTGAGAGTTCTTTGATTTAACTGATCAGTTTACTTAATTTATGAGTTTGACATTTAAACACTTGTTGATTAATTCTGTTGCATGCATCAAATCTCCAGATGATTTTTTTGAGATATTCTACCTAGTCCGTTATAACTTCTCGTGGAACTCTTCTTCCCATGCTTTGATTGTAATGAGAAAGTAGAAAAGGGAAGGATTAATGCTAAAGAGAAAAATGGGATGTGTATATCTAGATAGATATTAGAGAGTAGCGGATACACAGAATATAAAGGTTTCTTTACATGCAGACTCAATGTTCATGCCAATTTAATAAAAGTCTGAGTTCTGTTCAGTAACTTATAGGTATATGCCTTAGGAGGGATTAACACCCAAGGTAAGGCTTACTTGTGTCTTGTTATCCCTCTCTATAGTCCATTTATTTGATTTATTACATGAGTAGAATTAGCAGTAATTCATTCCTTTATCTGCATTCTGAGTTTACATGCTTTACCTTAGTCATAATATTTACTTTCAATATGAGTTTAGTTTTTTCCCAAGCATTGTTATTTCTATTATTGTAGTGACATCAATTCATTTCCTTACCTCCTAAATAATTGTAAATCTACATACAACACTGGGATTATTGAAAGTTTACGTCCATTGGTTTGATAATTAAATGACTATGGATTAATGAACAACATATTAATTGTTGAAAGTTAATTTGTACCATCATTTTTGGCACTGTTTCTAGGAATACTTCCAAGTTATAATGTTTTTGAGAGGTTTTTCATTTCTTAAATTATTTGAGGTTTAGGAAATTCTCCTCCAACCAACCCCCCCACTAATTTCTATTAATTGAGTTGAGCTATTTGATGCATGCACCGCTCAAGAGATGTCCACAATATATTTTTACCCAATTCACAAGTAACACAAATCTCTTCATATAATTTTGAGGATTCTGAAGAAGACATACTTTCCTCTATACAAGGTTTGTTGTTAGAAGGTCCCTTTCTAAGTGAAAGTTCTAGATCTGCTCCTGATCAACCAAACATGGCAAAATAAGTGAACCAAAATGTTGAAGATAGGGAAACTACCTTTGAGTTTCCCATTTCCAACAATGATGAGGTTGTTGCTATGAAGAATATTTCTTGCTCTGCCTTGCCTAAATTTCATGGATCCATGAATAAAGACCTAAAAACCTTTTTGTTCAAATTTTACGTTTTATGCAGGAGATATGATTATACTATTGATGCTCATAAACTAAAGCTATTCCCTACTAAACTTAAGGAAGCAACCTTGAGATGGTTTATGGGATTAGGAAAAGATGGCGTTACCACTTGGGCATAGATGAAGGAAAAGTTTCTCACCAAGCACCAAGATTATTACAGGCTGAGTAGCAGAGGGCGTGATGAAATATAAAAGATGGCACAGAAGGAGGTTGAACCATTGGAAGACTATATAGAAATATTCATATTCTATGTTCAAAAGAAAAGGCACACAAGACTACCTCTTGAATCTCTCAAATTACTCTTTTTGAAGGGAATCAGTGAGGAGGACATGGATGTTCTATATTGGACAGAAGTTGAAGATATTTAAAAATATACCTTTGATGAGATTTGTGAATCCTATACTAATTACTCTAGATCAACCATGAAGAGAATAAGAAATGTAAGATCAATAGGTGGACCAGCTACTAAAAAAATTGGGGACATATCCAAGTCGGAGATTGTCAACATGTTGAAGAACATGAAGCAAGAGATTTTCAATGACATGGACACTCAGCTGGATTCTCTGCATGCCAAGAAGAAAAGAGAAGATGCAAAGGATACACTTACAGAGTTCTGCCATGCATGTAGAAAGAAGAAATATAACTACAGATGCAAAGGATTGATCAACATTTCTCAAGAAAGGGAGGCTTCACCTGAATTCAAGATGTTGGAGATAGAGGATGGGAAAGTTTTCTATGTTACTCAAAGAAAATTGTGGCTACCAAGACAAGGAGGTATGTCACAAGACCATATGCCATCATTTCATAATTAGGCTAGTAATCAATATATGTAACCCCCACCTTGGGCTAATCCACAACAAGGTTGGGATCCATACCCTAGCCAATACCAAAAACAATGGAAACCTCAATTTGCAAGCCAACAACAATGGAAACAACCACCTGAATCATGGCAGTAACCTTGGAGAGGAGGTCAATAATGGAATAACCCACCTCCTAATTACAAAAAATCTTACGAGCAACCTCCTTATCTGTAGTAAAATATTTAAAGCCAAATCCTCAACCTGGATCTCAGTCAAAAGAAACTCAACTACCAGATCAACCAACACCTAACCCCAAAAATAAAGTTGTTCAACAACCTATTCCACCGAACCAGCTCAATACCATACCTATTTCATTGTTCTTAATAACATTCATCTTTTCTCAGGAAGATCAATTCCTCCACTAAGTGGACCCACGATTACATAGATTGTAGATGAACCCCAGTTACTGTAGACTTATCCACAACAAAGTGAAAACATGTTACAAGCTGATACGCAACAACCTGGACATAGTTCCAGCAAGGGTAAAGTACAAACTAATGAACCTCCATTTCTAGAGAGATTAAAAGAAATGAAGACTGACCTCAAATAAAAATTTGACTATGATTTTGTCAATCAGCTGAGAGATATTTTTGACAAAATTTCTGCTTATTTAATCCATCAAGGATGTACCCATTTATAACAAGTTGGTTAAAGATCTATGTTGTAGAAACTAAAAATCTATACTCCCTCATCTTTGTCCAAATCCCTAATTAAACATGACCATATTTAATACAACATATCCTCTTTAATTAATTAAGCACATTTCATCCCATAAAACACCCTTTTATCTCTATTTATTTAATCAATTAATTTTATCGACACCCCACCTCTCCCCTTTCTTTTTACATTTATTAATTAAATACATGCCCTAGGCCACATACTACATCCCCATTTTATTAATATTCCATAACATATACACCATTTAATCAAATTAATATATCCACCTATGAAATTTTTTATTAATAACCTAAACTAATCATTTTCCTAACTACCCAAATATTCCCTAAAAACCATTTTTAACCTATTCCCTAACACCCTTATCTCGCAAAGTTATAATTATCATCAATAAACCTATTAAAATTATCTATAAACCTCGATTAGGCTAATTCATAAACCTAATCTAGGAAACTTTAGTTTATTCCTTCATCATCACTACCAACCCAGCACATTTCCAACCACTTCACAACTCATCTCCTTGAAATTCAAAACAAGAGCCTTGCATTAGCAAGCAGTTACAACTATTTGCTAACCTAAACCAAACAGACTGAAATCGCTGGTGATTTGGTCAATCACCAGTGATTACTTAAGTCATATTTTTAGTCTCTTTTTGGGATCATCCACTTGCATTTCATGAATTCTATCTTCTCTCTTTTGCATTTGTAGTGTTGTTTGGCATCCACAACATTCAAGTTATTGTCGAGTAGCATCGCAAAATTCTCCAGGCACCTCAAAGATGATTTAAGGCTCTTGCAAATCAGCATCTCGTCACTCCAGCTGCAAGTTTCCTCAACCTCTTACATCACTTTTCATCAAGGTTAGATGTCATTTCATAGCTTGAACTTTCGTATTTTTGTTTATTTACAATTTATTATCTAAGTCCCAAAAAGGCCTCAATTTAAAATTAATTAGTCAAATAATATATCAGTCTCTTATAATCTCCCATAATCACAAACAATTGCATGAATTGTCGATGATTTCTGTTATATTCATTTTCCTTCTAGTATAAATCTGATATGTTTATCAGTTATTTCAAACATGTTTTATTTCAACATTTTTTCCAGCATGAATAACTTGAGATGGCAATAGGTAGTCCAAGTCATGAGATTAGCAGTATCAATTCACTACCCATAGTCCTTCATCCAGTGTAATGGGAATAGTATGACAAAATACATGATCTTGAATAGTGTGCCATTCACTCTGCCCCTTTTGATCAGTTGTAAAATAATTTTGAATCTATTCACCAGATTTGTGACGTTGTAGAAGAATTTTGGGAAGCATACTTTGAGGTCTTATGCATCTAAGCTGATCTAGCTTGGTTTGAATATCAGTATGAAGTTGAGTTAGACAATTTGAGCTCTAAGTATGAATACGAGAACGAAAATGACTCTAAGGATTCATATTTTGAATTTGAGCACCAATACGACACTGAAGAGGAGTATTCAAATTTCTTTAATAAATAATACACTGAACATAAGAATTTAGATTTCTCTGAAGACGAAGATCTAGAGTTCATAGAAGAAGAGAATTATCCTTCCTCTAAGGATTCAAATTTAGATTTGATTCCAATTTCAAACCATAGATTCATATCTATCATTTATTATCATTTATCAACTTTATATTTGTAATAATGAAACATTTGTAAAAACATTTACTATTACCATCTATCATATATCATTCATTATTTTTATACCCACTTGGTTGTAAAAGTAGATTGACACCCTTATGAGGTAGTCCTTTGATTTTTAGGGACTGGCCTTTACCAGGAAATCCACCTCATATTTTATTAATCATATTTTGTTTAGTGTTTGTGATTTGCAGGTGTTCTCGTAGAAAGAAAGTCTAAATATTTTCATATACGGAGTGCAACCATCAAGCATCATTCATCCACATCTGAGGGTATCTCCCGTCATTCTGACGTTAGGTAATTCTTATTTTCTTTCTTCTTTAATTAAGTTGAAGAGGTAGGATTTATTCTCAACATCTTGGCACGCCCGGTGGAGCAAGGTCCCTCATTTCATTATTAATTTTATTAAAAATAGCATTTTTTTTTAATTTTTGGTTCCCTGCACAGTAGTCACCAGCGATTTAGATCATCACCAGTGATTTAGCCAAACCCCATTGATTTATCAAATCGTTGACAATTTCCTGAGTACTTTTGCTTAGTTTGTAGTTTTCCTTTTAGTTATTGTTTTTTGGTTATTTCTCCATTTCCTGTCAGACAAAGATTTTAGATTTCTATTTTTGATTGTTTATTGTGATTTTTTTAATAAAAAAACTTTCATTCATCTGAAAAATAGAATTTCTTCATATCCATTTTACTATTTAGTAATCGCCAGTGATTTGTGCAATCGCCAGCGATTCTTTCTCTTTTTTATTTCTTTATAGATTGCCTGCTAATTTTTGTTTTTGTTGTATCATGTTTATTTCTACTAACCTGGTTTTATAGGTTGTTGCTAATTTTTCTTGCTGGTGTATGCAATGAAAAGTTGCACAATCTATGGAATGAGGCTAAAGAACCTCAAATATTTTCTAACTCAACTATGTACCATCAGATTAGAGATAAACAAGAGAAACTAACATGAAAGGGTTATAACTTTGACAAAAATATCAAAAATAACATGTATACTACTCTCTACTCTATGAAAGCTTAATGAAAGTGAACCTAGTTATATTCTAAGCAATCAAATTATGTGTTGTTCACTTCAATGGAGGTGAAGAGGTCTCTCTAAAATGGCTACAAGGACAAGTTAGATACCCTCCTACTAACCCACTATGAAGGTCTGGATGGATGCAATATGGAGGAGCTCTTAACAATGGAGTATGGCCAAGATCCAAATGTTTCATAGCTTAAAGCTATCACAAATGGTTTCTAATGCCTTTCCAAAGTGCTTGAGAGTAAAGTTGTAAGTTTGAAAGGGAGGGGTGACCCTTCTATTTATAGTTTTCCAAATGGAAGAGTTTGGAATTTGGGTGCATGTGGGACTAAATCTCTTTTAGATTAGATTAGGATAAACGTGCTTTAGACTTAGTTAAGCTTGGTTTAGGCTAGTTAAACTTGATTAACAAGTGATTAGAGACTCATTGAGAGTTGGGAGGATCCTAGATAACCAATTGTGATGGATAGATAGCCTAGGAAGCTAGTAGAAGTGGTCCTTAGAGGAATAGGAAGGTTCTGAATGGTTGAAAGGAGGAATGTTTAGCTAATAAGAGATATATTTAGCCAAATAAGTCGATTATAGGAGTAATATGACTGAAAGATTATCGTAAATGGGCATCTGAGAATGGAGCGATGAATGGGGAATTAACAAAGTGTCGTTAATCGGTTGAATGAGAGGAAATGATAAGTGTAAGCATATTTTAGGTATCTACATTTGCACCTCTTTGGGGTGGTGTAAGTGACGTCACTTCAAAGAAAGTAGACAAGCATAAACAAGTAAAAATTTTAAGGGATAAAAGAAAAATGAGTAGAATGAATGATGCCCCCTTGATTGTCGATGGGGTGATGAAAGAACTCGATCGACGATCGAAAAGATGACAAACATATAATAGAATAAAGAATAGTGTGAAGAAGAAGAAAGGCGATATAGAAGAAAAGGAGAATTAGGAAGGGGGAATGAGCTAACATCCATCTAGTGCCTTTTAAACAACTTTATTTTTCATCATATTGCTAGTGATTTTCATCATTGGTCCTTATTAAAACTAGTGAACAAAAGTGTAGTATGACATGAAAAGCCATATATGAGAAAATGTCCATTGCTAAAAACACCAACTCCATGCAACATACAAAATGCAATGCAATACGAGAAATTAAAAGATTCATAAATCCATGCAACATACATAATGCAATGTAATATGAGAAAGTAAAAGATGTGTAACTCCATGCAACAAATATAATGTAATGCAATATGAGAAATTAAAAGATTCCTAACTCCATGCAACATACAAAATGCAATGCGATACAAGAAAGTAAACAAGCTAACCTAAAAGAGAAACACAATGTAATGCTTTTTGTTATCAAGATTCAGTTCCAACCTGTGTGAATTAAAGACAAGGGTTAATGACGGTGCCCCAAGCAAGGATACATGTGAGGGGAATAACGAAGGAAACTTCGGTCCAATGGAAAAGAAATGTGCACTACGAAAGAGTACCAGACAATTCCTAGTGCCCCAAAGTACAGAGAAAGTAATCAGCGTAGCTTTTTTTGATGGAGGTAGATCAAGATGATCCGTGAGTCGCACACATGAACAGGTGAGAACCAAAGAGTGACATTTTATTGTTTTTGATGTTTATTGAAATGTCTTTGAATGTTTTTAATTTTTCTAACATATTTGAATGTTTTTTTATTTTTCTAACATATTTGAATGTTTTTTATTTTTCCAACATATTTGAATGTTTTTTACTTTTCTAACATATTTGAATGTTTTTTATTTTTAAATTTTTATGAAACTATATACAGGAAGAAGAGGAAATGTGAATTCCCCAGTGATAGATGGGATGTACAAGGGAACAAAGGACACGTGCGTACGAGAAAGGTGAATATGTAAAAATGCCCCTGCGATTAGGTGGGAGTATTCAAAGAAAAAATCTTCACATGGTAGAAGTGGGACCCAAGGCCATTATGGATAGGTTTAACGTGATGATGGACGTAAAATAATGAAATTCTGGGAAGAAGAAAGGATGCCCCCAGCGTAAGTTGGCCCAAAAGCACATGATAGAAAGGAAGGAGATGATTGTTTTTGTGAAAGGGGACAAAGGTGTCTGAAAACATGACAAAAAGGAAATCTAATACACATGGATGTTTTGAAGGAAGTAGAAGAATGATGTGAATGATATGAATGTAGATGAGAAGCCTTGTGATGAGGAAGCAATTAACCAAAGGCACAAATTACGAGATGAGATAATGACTCGAGAAAGAGTTTGAACAAGGTAAAAAAAAGACACTTGGTAACATACTAATCATGTTTGCTCATAGAGATCTAGTGTGTGAATGTGGAATGTATTACATCTTGAAGAGAAGATTTAATAGACAACAAATGAAGACACCTAGCCAATGTGTAGGAATGATTGATTTTGAAAGGTGATTAGTGAATGGAGGGTGGAAGGAGAGTCGTACGTTTCTCCACTGCTAGCCAAACGTCCATAGTCCCGACGGAGATGCATTTGATTCTAATCACAACATTTCTCTACTGCCAGTCAGGTGTCCATAGCCCCATGATATTATTAGAAATAACCCAAGAGAGATAAATATATCAATTTGCTTTTTCTTTTAGCTCTTAGCTTTTGATTTATTGATTTTGTTTCTTTTGCTTTCTGAAAACATATTTCAGATCTCTTGTTTGACAAGGGCTTAAGAACCATTGATAGCTTGATGGAAGGAGGTGGAAGTGATTGTGATGACGACATTGGCTAGTGTCAACAAATATGTCCAAAATTTCTTCACAAGAAGTTTATTAGATGTTGAATGTGATATGATCTTTAAGAGGCCAGTCTTTCTTTAATTTACCAAGGTGATAGAAGACCAGGGTCAAATGGATACCATAGAGATAACTGTCACAAAATGCATGTGAATAGGATAACCAAAAGATCACCAAAGGGATAAAAATGGCAGGAAGACTTATAGAAGAAGATCAAGAAAGGGAAGAAAGAACATACATGTGTACGCAATACCTGATTGCAATGTTTGATCTTTGTACCTTTGATTTTTCTTGTGTTTTCTAAAAAAATTGAATTTTTGCATTTGTTTTTTATTTTTAGATTTTTGATAGTTTTTGGAAAGTTGGGAACAACAAAGTCACTCAACGTGATAGGATCCAACAAAAATGTTTGCAATTTCTTTGATAAGGGAGACTAAGCATGATTGTTTATCAAGATTCATGTTATCGCCGATCTCAATGATCGTGGTGAGCTCATACTCAAACAATGACTGTGATTTTTCCTAAAACATGGATTTCATATGTGGGAGATTAAATTCCCCATCTATAGGTTTATGTACTTTGTGCCATACTTGATGGCTACATTGATGTGCATTCTTGAATCATGTTTGATTTTTAACCCTAAGATCGTTTGAGTCGTTAGGAGCTTTAGAGCTATTGGAAGTTTTGACTTTATCTTGATTAAGAAACTGTTTCAATTTTTTATAAGTTGACACATGACTTGTCTGACCTCGAGAAGTTGGAGAAGAAAGATAACATTTACGTTTAGAACGGATGTGAGAAATGATCGTGGGCTTGCCACAACCATTACTAAAAGAAAGATGTGATAGATGAAAAGGATATGGTCCAAGAATTAAAGAGGATGGGATACTGGGAGGTGATCCACTGATAGAAGATGATGAAGGGCTACCAGAATATGGCCCTAAGATGGAATAAATTGGGCTACGAGGATATGGCCCAAGAATAGAAGAATATGACAAAAGGCTGCTAGGGTGTGGCCCAAGTATAGATGAGGAGGGACTACTTGGAGGGGTCCCATAAATATAAGAGGATTAAGGGATACTAGGATGTGGCCCAAGAATAGAAGGTAATGGGCTACTATGAGGTGACCCACAAGTAGAAAATGGAGGGATACTAGGATGTGACCACATAATAGAAGAATACGATGGGCTACTCAGCGGTGACCCAAGGAGAGATTTTGAATGAGGAATGATGATAGATAAGGGATGATTGGGTAATGGGAAGATAGGTGATGGATAAATGCCAGACCTTGGAATCTCATCATGATCAAAGGAAGGTGAAGATGGAATAACAAAAGAAGAATCAAGTTCCATGACCTTAGGATCTTCCTCTACATTTTGATAAAAGGGATCAATTTCTTTCTCCCCATACGTGAGCGTATCAATTTATAGAAAGAATCCTTGTTTGTAATCCTCTTAAGGGATATCTTCATGTAGTCTGATTGTTTCATCATTCTGAGAGAAACTCATCAGTAGAGGTTGTTTTTATTTGACCATAGGATGTTGACTAGAAGAAATGGGTTCGACAAGTGAGGAAGATTTGGATTTGGACCTAGGTCATTTTTCTAGAAGATGACGTAATGTAGGTTGGAAAGTAGGATCACATATCCATCTGTTAAGTTGCGACGTAGGATTCAAATTAGATGATTGACCAGAGGAAATCAAAGTCATGGAACTCTTCGACGAAGGAAGAGGTCATTGAGATGACTGATGAAGGAGGTCCTGCAAAGAAAGGGAGGACCGTGACTTAAGAACCAAATTAAATGTTTGATCGATGGAACTTGGATTCACACGAGTCTTTAAAGGAGGAATACATCATTGAGGTAATTTGAAATAGAGGTCCTACAAAGGAAGGGAGGACCATGATTCAAGATTTGATCTAGGGGTATCCGAACAATAGTTGGGATTTGAATCTTTAAAAGAAGAGTGGGAATCCAAATGGTAGTTTGGATCTGAATCGGAAGAAGAGTGGGGGGAACCTGAATAATAATTTGGATCAGAAGCATCCAAACCATACCACCAACTATGAGCTGAAAGTGGGGAACAGGGTACTCGAATGGGACTTCTAACATGAAGAACCAAACAAGATTTAGTCATAATGGGAATCTTTTGATTTGAATGCCTAAACCTAGGTTCTGTATTTTTATAAGCATGAGGAACCACGTGATAATCAATCATGGTTGACATCATTTAAGCACAAATTTCTATCTCTAGACAGTGTTATGGAACTCCTTCAAAGGGAGGAAAGCTCCATGTCAATTCAGGAAGCATAACGACAACCAACTAGACATCACGTAATTACGGAGATGTGTGTGTGATTTTTCGAAGAAGGTCTAAGGAAAATATACATCGTGATGATGTAATATTGATGAGATAGAAACGATTGTCTTAGAAAACTAGCTTTTCAGATAAATGATCACAAGGAACAATCATCCAAGTGTGAATCACAAAGCCAATCAGTAAGGAAATACACCCTATGCAAATACGTGTCTAAAGTGAGTTTGATGCAAAGATGATCAACACAATGTAAATACTTACGTCAAGCTCAAAATGAACAAGACGTAGATATTAACAAAGGGTAGACGTGACTCCCAATAAAAGGATACAATGATGCGTTCAACAACCAACAAGTCCAAAATTTTAAAGGGTCAGGTTTATAAAATGTAAGCCACGCAACCACACCAATTGGACACATCTATCAAGATTTGTGGAGAGGCGAGATATTAGTGTCAAAGTGGTATCAAAATGACAGAAAAAAGTAAGCGACACCTTTCAAGATTTGGGATAATGTTTGAAATCAAACTAAGTCATAATATACTAAAGATGTGTTAAAATGTGTGCAGTGTAACACCACAATGCGGATACTTAGATCACGTTTATGAAAAACATGACATAAGTATCTTAATTATGTTGAGGCAATGCAAACAAGTTAACACATCAAATGGAGATCAAATGATGAATCAATCCTAACTATGATGATCATCTTGAAATCAAGATCGAAGGACTATCAAAGATGTGAAAATGTACCTGCACACTTTAGTCATTTAACACCCTAGCCACAAACATGGATGAGTGTAAACGTACAAAAAAGTGGTCATAACTATCCCTGACAAGACACACGAGGTATGCCTCCTTCTTAATTCCAATGTGGGAAATAAGAATGCATGGGTATAGATCTATAAGATGAAAAATAAAATAAGTGCCACTTGGGTAGAGCTTTGCCTCATCTGAAGACGTGAAAGAAGCTAAGCTAAGTGAGACGTCATCTAATTTTTGTGATGAAAGCCACTTAGATTGAACTTAAGTAGTTTCTTTGCCTTGTTTGACAAATAAGGTTTAGACTCCAAGTAAGTTGTTACTTCATGACGGCTTGACGCGACGTGGACTAGTAAAGTGGGCCTCAAGACAAAATGGTATCCTTAATAGGTTCTCTCAACTAGGTGTTACAAAGCTATCTTAAGCGAGCTCAATTTACTAAAAAAATTCCTCCCCATGAATTTTCCTTGGGAGTATCTCATCTTTAATTTACTGGCCAGTCGTGCCAGAGATGTGAGAACGGGCAACAGACCCAGGTTTAAGTCCCACCGGGTGTGCCAAATGTATGCAATGGAAAGTTGCACAATCTATGGAATGAGGCTAAAGAACCTCAAATATTTTCTAACTCAACTATGCACCATCAGATTAGAGATAAACAAGAGAAACTAACATGAAAGGGTTATAACTTTGACAAAAATATCAAAAAATAACATGTATACTACTCTCTACTCTATGAAAGCTTAATGAAAGTGAACCTAGTTATATTCTAAGCAATCAAATTATGTGTTGTTCACTTCAATGGAGGTGAAGAGGTCTCTCTAAAATGGCTACAAGGACAAGTTAGATACCCTCCTACTAACCCACTATGAAGGTCTAGATGGATGCAATATGGAGGAGCTCTTAACAATGGAGTATGGCCAAGATCCAAATGTTTCATAGCTTAAAGCTATCACAAATGGTTTCTAATGCCTTTCCAAAGTGCTTGAGAGTAAAGTTGTAAGTTTGAAAGGGAGGGGTGACCCTTCTATTTATAGTTTTCCAAATGGAAGAGTTTGGAATTTGGGTGCATGTGGGACTAAATCTCTTTTAGATTAGATTAGGATAAACGTGCTTTAGGCTTAGTTAAGCTTGGTTTAGGCTAGTTAAACTTTATTTAGGCTAGTTAAACTTGATTAACAAGTGATTAGAGACTCATTGAGAGTTGGGAGGATCCTGGATAACCAACTGTGATGGATAGATAGCCTAGGAAGCTAGTAGAAGTGGTCCTTAGAGGAATAGGAAGGTTCTGAATGGTTGAAAGGAGGAATGTTTAGCTAATAAGAGATATATTTAGCCAAATAAGTCGATTATAGGAGTAATATGACTGAAAGATTATCGTAAATGGGCATATGAGAATGGAGCGATGAATGGGGAATTAACAAAGTGTCGTTAATCGGTTGAATGAGAGGAAATGCTAAGTGTAAGCATATTTTAGGTGTCTATAGCTGGATTGCTAGATTATTTACTGTAAAAATTGCTAAAATTAAAAAAATAGGAATCGTGTATCACGGGGAGTCCTAAATCCATTTTTTGTTTTCAGTATTACATTATTTGCTTGATTGTCTTCATCGAAAGAAATATTTTGATTTCGGTTTTAAAATGAATTATTCATCCTTATTTCTTCAAATAGTTCTAATTAGGGGAGGTAATCATTTGCATTCACTTTATTTTCCACACACACAACCAAACCAGATAAAACAATTAAAAACACATTTAAATAATTCCCACCCAGGTGGATACCTACTTGGATTTGATCACTAAAAGGAGAAATTGACTCGATGTTCTGATCGAGTATAATCACCTTTCTATCAGTATATTGGCAAAGCACCTGAAACCCTTATCGCTATGGAACTGTGAAGTGAGGGGATAGGCCCCTATACCATTCCTGTATCGGCACCAGTATAAAATTATGGCTCATGTACCTTCAGGTATATCAATTACTTTGCTCATAAACATACATGAAACCATCCATAACTTGCCATATCCTAGGATCCTTATTAGCCATTTTACATATTTAACTTTTTTGTAATCAAACCAAAAAAATAGAAAAACTCATTTTGGCTGCTTTTGTTTGTTGTTTGTAATTTACCCACTTAGTTAATTTTCATTTTTAGGTAATTTTTGTATGTTTTTTCACTATGGTGCAAACAAGACAACAAGCCCGTAATCAAGCCTACGAAATCATGTATACCTCATAACCTACATCGTTGTAACAACAAATCCAATTATATATTCCAATGTCTATACTGTTGCCTACACCCTTATCTGGTACTATATCTACAACATTATCTAATACATTCTCTACGCCATTATAGTAAAAAACCCCATTTCATTAACCAATCACATGTACCCCTCTATCTACACATCAACAACGTATCTTACATTCTTCACATAAGTTTCGTAGTCAAATCTTCCATACATTTGAACAAGAAGAAACTGAACAACCATACTCCCCCAGATCACAATCAAAATATTTTTAACCCGCTTTCTTTGAAAGAGGAGACCCAATCTTTGAGGATACGTTAGATTCAAATACCATGTCTCTCAACACTTATCTTACAACTAGGGGTTTTCAAAGCCAACCATTTGGACCTAAACCATCTTCAAATATTCCTGATCCTTTATCTAGTTATTCACATCCTATTGGTTCAAACCAACAATCTGAACCCAAATCATCTTCAAATATTCCTGATCCTTTATCTAGTTCTTCACATCCTATTGATTCAAATCAACAATTTGTATCTGAACCACCGCCATATGTCCGAGATCCTTCATCTGAGGTTTCACATCTTATTGATCCAAATTACCAACTTGTCATTCAACAAATAGATTCATATCCACCTTGAAGTCAATTTGAAACATCAGGAGTTTCATTTTCCATTCCTATTTTTAGTCTTCATATGATTTCATCTTAAGACACAACTTCCCAACAACATACATCTTCACCCAATCATTCCACTAGTTCAAAACCTCCACACAAAAAATACTAGTGCTCCATTATCTATCCCTCTAGCATCCTTAGTTACTCAAACAACTCCAATGAGTTATGTTGCCACTTCTATTGTTGTATCTCAACCAGTTAACAGTATTTAGAATATCACTATGTCCATTCTGGCATCCATTCCTTTAATCAATAATAGTGCCATTTCCACCACTACAAAGCTACACACCCATAGGAGAGACTTACAGTGCAATTTTTGATAAACTGTTTGCCATAAATATGATATCTCTCCCACCTATTCAACCAATCGATACAATTGTATCTAAACCCACATGGTATCGAGACAATGATTATTGTAAATACCATAGGGTCAAAGGATATGATATTGAAATGTGTCAAACATTCCGCAATGTCCTTCAAGACCTGATTGAAAAGGGTGAAATTCACTTAGATAATCCAAATGCACCCGCAAATAAGAATCTTGACATATTTAAACAACCTTTTCTGAACCATCCCCCATCTACTGATCAACCACAAACAAAATCTGTTTAATTTCACCATACAATCAACACCATTACTAAAACATTAACAAATTTCAAGTCCACAACATCTACTGAATCCAAATCCACATCTACCAAGACCTCATCTGCCATAAATAATGTTGAAGTTATTCCCTCACCTTTAGCACATGATATAATTGATTCCAATTCCACACCTATCACATCTTCTAGTATAATCACACCCATGCATGCACCCCAATTTACAAAAATAACTATGATACCTCTCGAAATATTCATCACACAACCACCTCTTCCTAAACTAACCATAAGCCATATTCATTCCCCATATTCAAGACCAAATAATCTAAAAATTACAAAAACTAATATTAATTTAGATCTCATTAACTGTATTATTCAAATTCCTCTTCCATCATCAACACCTATTTCAACAACCACACCTAGCTCATCTAAAACCATAAAGGGACCCAATACAAAACGTGTTTTTCAAGTCTTTAAAATTATTCACCATACCATTTCTGAATCATACCCTTTCCCCAACCATACACCTTTTTCTTCACCTCCTCCTAAAGAGGTCATTCCCACTCCTAGTAATCACCCTACTATTTTAGGACCAAAGCCTACTTATCTATCTTCCACATCAACCCCTCATCCTCCATCCATCACACCATCAAAAACTCCTCAACGAAAAACAAATAAACAACATATAACCAAACTCTTACTTACTTTTGAAGATAAGATAGACAAATCCTCATTACCGTCCACATCTGGACCTAAGGGGCATTATGTGACTATTCTATATGACCTCCTTAAACAATCACTAATTACATTACCACTCCTCAAAACATTGGACCCTCAAGGATAGAAACCCACATGGTATGATTTGAATGTTTCCTGTAATTATCACAAGTCACGAGGACATTGCATAGAAGATTGTAAGGCCTTCCATTTAATTACCCAAAATCTCAATAATCTTGCTTTCCTTCCTTCTAAACCACACACAATAACACCATCATCATTCAAATATGAAGAAACCTTAGCTAAATCTTGTCCCATCAGGTCGATGATGTACACATAGCTACTCGCTCACAGAGTTATTACACGGAACCTTCCGAGCCCAAGAAAGCCAAAAATTTTGTAGCCATACCTCCATTTCTATAATTATCTGATTCATTTGATAATCCTAAATTATCCATCTCTATAGATCCTAAAGATTTTGATCAAACACCATCACCAAAAGCTAAGGTTTCCATACTCACTGCACCACCCTGATTTACCACTGTATAACGGGTCATTCTCAAACAGTTACATCAATCCCTTGTTACGATGTCACTTTATGAGTTAGTTCAAACATCAACATCTCATAAATAAGATATGATAGAAGCCCTTCAATAAATAACATTACCGGCCAACAATCCCCTTCCCTTCACAAACTTTGTAAGTGCCCTTAAAACATCCACAACCATATCATTTGAACCATCTAAAATCCACGTGTTTAGGAAAAAAGATCATGACTTGCCACTTTTTTATAACCACAAAAATCAATGACATCCTCATCAAAAGGGTCATGATTGATGGGGGTGCATCCATTAACATTATACAATCTATTAATTTCAATCAACTTAAGTTACCTCCTACCATCGTTGGTCAAGCCCTAGTTTTACTACACACTTTCAACGACACTATTATACCCACGTTAGGTACCGTTATCCTACCACTCAAAGTTTGTTTCAAAACCTTACATGAACTCTTCTACATCATAGAAGGAGAGTTCCAATACAACATGTTGTTCAGGATATCCCTGGATACGCACTATGAGGTGTGTTTCTTCTACATTACATCATTGTGGTAAATACAAACATGAAGGCCAAACATTCACTATCCACGCAGACCTAAATCAATTTGTTGACTGCTATATGACATATCATCCAAATGACATACTTGTTCTTAAATCCACATCAGAATCATCTGATGAACCTTCTACTAGTAAATTCATCCCATCCTCTAAACTACCACATAATTCCTCCCTTAATGACATTGTACAATGCCTTACACTAGGGGAATACCGTCTCCTCATTCTTAACTCCATCCCTTCACCAAAAACTTATGGTCTCCCTGACAAGTAACCCATGTATGAGCCTAACATATCAAAAATTGTCTCTTATGGCCCCACGTATTAAAAAAAACCTTGTTTATGGAGGACTCGATCATCCCCCCTCCAATTCTATTAGTCAACATTATGTAAAACCCTACACACTGGATTTAAAATCCTTAGATAATCCCTAATTCACTTATATGTACCTTCATCGTTGTGCATGGAAAGGTTTTGGTATTCACTGTTACGAACAGGGAATACATGATTTGATTATTCAACATTCCCTTAAAATGTATGAGAAATATGGCCTAGGTTATGAGATACTTTGTTCCAACCCATCTAAACCTACTACATCCATACATATCACCGAACTAGAACCATCATCATGTACTATCTTTGAAGATCCTATGGACACTGATGATACTGTATACATCCCACCTAACTTTTTTTTATCAATAATATTTCCTTAGGTCCTTTGACTTATCAATATAACTGCGTCAGCGAATAAATTCCTCTCATTTGGATAGAAATGATTAAAGAATATTCACCCACTATCGATATCTTTCAATGTCACGACGATCAAGATATCCTTTCTCACATGGGAGCTGAAGACCATTTCCTTCAAAAACATCTTCACCCCGATACATCAACTCTTCTTAATGAATCCACTATCAACATTAACGTAGGAACCTCTCAGGATCCTCATATAGTTAAATTCAATCATTCACTAAGTCCACAAGAACTTGAATATTTCACCACCTTCTTATCAAAATATAGCCAATATTTTCCCTGGTCATGTAATGATATGCCTAGTCTTGATCTTAATATCATCATGCACAATATTTTCACATATATAAACACCAAGCCTTCAAGTAGAAACTTTGTAAAATGTATCCCCATATAGCTCTCCTTATTAAAGAAGAATTGCAACACCTTTTATCAGATAATTTTATCATATCCATTGATTATCCACAATGGGTTTCTAATATCATTCTCGCAACCAAACCCTTAGGCAAGTTACATATCTACATAGATTTTAGGAATCTCATTCTTGCATGTCCTAAATATGATTTCCCCCTTCCAAACATAGATCAGCTCGTTGACCTAACATTTGGCCACAAAATTCTTCCCCTTATGGATGGTTTTTCTTCTTATAATACAATTCTTATTACTACCGATGATCAACATAAAACATCTTTCATCACCCCTTCGATAACCTTCTGTTATCGTGTCATGCCATTTGTCATTAAAAATGAAGGAGCTACTTAACAACGTGCCATGACCTACATTTTTCAATAAATTATCCATGAGACTATTGAAGATTATGTCGATGACCTTTTAGGAAAGTCTAAACAATTCAAAGATCACCTCAATGTCCTTGAATCAATCTTTACTCATCTTATACAATATTGCCTTCATCTCAATCCCGAAAAATGTGTTTTTGGTGTTCTCACCAGAAAACTCTTAGGATGCATCACATCTATTTGAGGTATTGAATTCTACCTAGTAAAGGTTAAATCCATCATTGAAATTCCTCCTCCATCTAATATTAAGAAATTATGTAGCCTCCGAGGAAAATTACAATCCATTTGATGCTTTATATCACAAGTTTCCGATCATTTTCAACCATTTCATCATCTTCTTCATAAGGACATGGAATTTTACTAGGATGATGATTGTTAGAAAGCATTTGATGAACTCAAACATTATATTCTATCGCCACCTTTACTCACAACTCCTTGTGAGGGGAGCCATTTTCCTTCTAGTATACATATGATCTATTTATCAGTCATTTCAAACATGTTTTGTTCTAAAACTTTTTCCAGCATGAATCATTTTAGATGGAAATAGGTGGTCCAAGTCACAACATTACCAGTATCAATTCATTTCCCATAATTTGTCATCCAATGTACTAGGAACAATACGATATCCTACATGATATTGAGCTGTGTGTCATTCACTCTGCCCCTTTGGATCAGTTGCGGAATATTTTTGAATCTACTCCTCAAATTAGTTTGCATACTCCGAGTTGATATAGCTTAGTTAGTTTGCATATTAGTATGAAAATGATTTAGATAATTTGATCTCTGAGTCTAAATACTAGAATGAAACTAACTCTGAGGATTCAAATTCATGCTCTTTTTGATGCTTTATAGATTGCTTACAAATTTTTGTTTTTCTTGTATCCTCTTTGTTTCTTCTAACCTTTTTTTGTAGGTTGCTATTGTTGTTGCTAATTTTCTTACCAAATTGTTGGATTCCTTGCTTTAAAAATTACTAAAATAAAAAAAAATAGGAAGCATTTATCACGGTGAGTCCTAAATCCATCCTTTTGTTTTCAATATTGCATTATTTACTTGATTGTCTTCATCAAAAACAATATTTAAATTTTGGTTTTAAAACGAATTGTTCATCATTATTTCTTCACATAGTTCTAATTAGGGAAGGTAATCCGTTGCATTCAAATTTTTTTCTGCACACATAATCAAACCATATAAAACAATTAAAAGTACATTTAAACAATTCCCACCCAAGTGGATACCTACCTCAATTTGGTCACCAAGAGGAGAAGATGAATAAGTGTTCTAGATGACTATAATCATCTGTATATCGATATATTGGCAAAGCAACTGACACCCTTATCACTACGAGACCATAAAGTGAGGGGGTAGGCCCCAATACCACACCCATATCAGCAAAAATACATAGTTGCGCCTCACGTACCTATTTGTATATCAAGGACTCTGCCCATAAACATACCTAAAACCAGCCATAGCTTATTATACCATAGGATGCTTATTATCCATTTTACATATTTCAATTTTTTGTAATTAAACCAAGAAAATATAAAAATTCATTTTGCTTGCTTCTGTTTGCTGTTTGTAATTTACCCACTTAGTTAATTTTCATTTTTAGGTAATTTTTTTGTGTTTGTTCACTATGGTGCAAGCAAGACAACAATCTCGTAATCAATCCTCTGAAAGCATGTCTACCTCATGACCTACACCATTGCAACAACATATCCCATTATCTATTTTACTGTCTACAATGTTGCCTACACCCTTATCCACTAATGTATCTACACCATTATCTACTACATTATCTACCTTAATACAACAACAACACCCATTTCATTAACCAATCACATCTACCCCTGTATCTGCAATTGGAAAATATTGGAATGAAATATAAGAAAAATACAACGAATAAATGCAACAATGTCTCTTACATTCTTCACATCAGTTTCATAGTCAAATCTTCCAAACTGAACAACCATACTCTCCCAGCTCATAATAAGAATCTTTTGAACCCTTTTTCTTGGAAAGAGGAGCCCTAATATTTGAGGAGATGTTAGATTTAAACTGCATTTCTCTCAACACTTATCTTGTAGCTAGGGGTGTTCAAATCCAACAAGTCATACCTGAACCATATTTAAATATTCTTGATCCTTTATCTAGTTCTTCACATCCTATTGGTTCAAACCAACAATCTCAACCCAAACCTTATTTAAATATTCCTAATCATTTATCTAGTTCTTCACATTCTATTGCTTGAAATAAAAAATGTGTATCTGAACCACCGCAATATGTCCCAGATCCTTCATTCGTGGTTTCACATCTTATTGAACAAAATTAATAACCCGTCATTCAAAAAATAGATTCATATCCACCTTTAAGTCAATATGAAACATCAAGAGTTTCTTCTTCCATTCCTTTTTTAGTCTTAATATGATTTCTTCTCAAGACACAACTGCACAATAACATACATCTTCACCCGAGCCTTCCACTGGTTCAACACCTCCACAAAATAATACTAGTGCTTCATTATCTACCCCTTTAACATCCTCAGTTACTCAGACACCTTTAATGAGTTCTGTTTCCACTTTTACTATTGTATCTCAAGTAGTTAGTATTATTCAAAATATCACTATGTCCATTCCAACATCCATTCATTTAATAAATACTAGTGTCATTGCCACCACTCATCATGTTTCAGTCCAATCTACTACACCCCTTGTCTCATAACATATCCCACAACCATCACACCCATTAATTTCCATACCACAATCTATTCCCATGTAAAACATCCCATAAAAATGCCATCTTCCACTTCCTTTGCAATGTATTATCAATAACCACCTCATTATTCACAACCATTTACCACTACATCCATCCCACATCCTTATTAGTATATTGAACCATAACAACCTTTAGTGTCCTAACCTACCTATAATATTCCACAAAAACACATCCCACAATAGTACATCCCTCAACAAAACATCCCACAATAAAATATCCCACAACAAAGTATTCCTTCTCAACAGTATATTCCACAAAGAAACATCCCACAATAAATCTTTCTGTCTCAACAGAACATACCTTAGTATAACATACCTCAAAAAATATAACATTCCCTAACAAAACACTCTGCAATACAATATTCCACAAATAAATATTCCATACCAATAAAATATTCCACAACAAAACATTTTTGCCAACATTCCATATCAACCAAATATCCCCTATCAGCAAAACATTCCTCAGGAATATCATACATACTCACAACCTAGCCAGTTCTCATCCTAACCTAGATCATCCTCACAATAACTGACACAACCTGATCCTCTCAAAGTCCTCATGAATCGTATATCCAACATGGAATCCTTATTACCAGGACCTAAAATATGTTCTCTCTTATGAACAGATCTGCAATGAACCCACCACCTCACTGAGAACTTCCAAAATTTATTAAATTTTATAGCAAAGAAGATTCCCAACAACAAATCCATGCTTTCCGTCACGCTTATTATCTAATAGCCCATGAACAAGACCTCATACTGAGGACCTTCCCCATGTCTCTTTCCATTCATGCCCTGGACTGGTATAATAACATTCCTCAGTATTAATTTTTATCCTTCACACCACTTGCAAAAATCTTCCTAGATCACTTCTCCATAAATATAGCCCACAAAGTCACTATCAATGACCTTTATGCTATCAAACAGTTTGAAGATGATTCTATTGCCAACTTGTTTTCCCGCCGGAGGGGTACGATTAACCAATTATCCTTCTCATTACCACAAACTTAGATGATTTAATTTTTCTATCATTTGTGTGCTAAACATATTTCATCAACATTACAAATTCAATCATTTCTTACATTTGACGAAGCTTTCACTATGGCCTGAAAGTTGGAACTGTGAGCCTTAGAAGATGGTCGATTCAAACTTTGTCTTAAGAATCCATGAACTGCATTTCCGTCTAAATTATCATCCAATCCTGATAAATCTAAATCAACTGCAAACAATGTAGTTTTTAATTCCACTTGTAAGGAAAAAACATCGACTGAGTGTTCCCATCCAAAACGAAGCTACACACCCATAGGAGAGACTTACAGTGTAGTTTTTGATAAATTGTTTACCATAAATATGATATCTCTCCCACCTATCTAACCAATCAATACATCTGTATCTAAACCCACTTGATATCGAGACAATGTTGATTGTAAACACCATAGGGTAAAAGGACATCATATCGAAAGGTTTCAAACATTCTGCAATGTCCTTCAAGATCTAATTGATAAGGGTGAACTTTACTTAGATAATCCAAATGCACCCCCAAATCAGAATCTTGACATATTTAAACAACCTTTTCCAAACCATCCCCTATCTACTGATAAAAATAAATAAACAGTGTTCAAGATCACCATACAATCA
Organism: Taxus chinensis; assembly: GCA_019776745.2. Taxonomy (NCBI): domain Eukaryota; kingdom Viridiplantae; phylum Streptophyta; class Pinopsida; order Cupressales; family Taxaceae; genus Taxus; species Taxus chinensis. The sequence goes on from CM034148.1 coordinate 719,216,234, forward strand.
ATACCATTACTAAAACATTACCAACTTCTGAGTCCACAACGTCTACCAAATCCAAATTCACATCTACCGAGACCTCATCTACCAAAAATAATGCTAAAGCTATTCCCCCTCCTTTAGCATATTATATAATTGAGTCCACTTCCACACCTATCACATCTTCTAGTATAACAACACCCACATGTGTACCTTGATTTACAAACATAACTATGATACCTATCGAAACATTCATCACACAACCACCTCTTCCTAAACCAACCATAAGGCATATTCGTTCCCCTTCTACAAGACCAAACAATCCAAAACTTACAAAACATACGAATAATTTAGATATCATTAACCGCATTATTCAAACTCCTCTTCCATCATCAAAAATTATTTCAAAAACCACACCTAGCTCATCCTAAACCACAAAGGGACCCAATAAACAAGTTGTTGTTCAAGTCTTTAAAATTCCTCACCATACCTTTTATGAATCATACCATTTCTGCGGCCCTACACCTATTTCTTCACCTCCTCCTAAAAAGGTAATTACCACTCCTAGTAATCACCCTACTATTTTAGGACCTAATCCTACTTATCAAGCTTCCACATCAACCCCTCATTCTCCATCCATCAAACCATCCAAAACTCCTCAATGACAAATAACTAAACAACGTGTAACCAAACTCTTACTTCTTTTGCAAGATAAGATAGAAAAATCCTCATTACCCTCCACATATGGACCTAAGGGTCATTATACGACTATTCTAAATGAACTCCTTCAAAAATCACGAATTATGTTACCACCCCTCAACTAATTGGAACCACAAGGATGGAAACCCACATGGTATGATTATAATGTTTCTTACAATTATCACAAGGCACAAGGACATTGCATAGAAGATTGTAAGGCCTTCTATTTAATCACCAAAAATCTTGGTATTCTAGCTTTACTTCCTTCCGAACCATGCCCAATAGCACCATCATCATCCAAATATGAAGAACCCTTAGCTAAAATCTCATCCCATTAGATCAAAAATTTACACATAACTACTCACTTGCAGAATTATGACATCGATCCTTTCGATCCCAAGAAATCCAAAAATTTTGTAGCCATACCTCTATCTCCAAAATTATCTGATTCATCTAATAAGTCTAAATTATCCATCTCTATATCTCCTGAAGCTTCTGATCAAACACCATCACCTATAGATAAGGTTTCCATACTCACTGCACCACTCTCATCCACCACTGTACAATGGGTCGTTCTCAAATAGTTACATCAATCCCCTGTTAGGATGTCACTTTATGAGTTAGTTCAAACATTTCCATCTCATAAACAATCTATGATCAAAGCCCTTCGATTAATAACAATACCGGTAAATGATCCCCTTCCCTTCACAAACTTTATAGGTACCTTTAAAACATCCACAACCATATCATTTAAAACATCTGAAATCTCCTTGCTTAGGCCAGAATATCATGACTTGCCACTTTTTATTACTGCCAAAATCAATATGTCATCATAAAGAGGGTCATGATTGATGGGGGCACATCCATCAACATCATATAATCTATTGTTTTCAATCAACTTAAGTTACCTCCTACCGTCATTGGTCAAACCCCACTATTATTACACATTTTAATCGACACTATCGCACCTACATTAGGTACCTTTATCCTACCACTCAAACTTGGTGTCAAAACCTTACATGAACTCTTCTACATTATGGAAGGAGAGTTCCAATACAATATGTTGTTAGGAAGCCCCCTGATATGCACTATGATGTGTGTGCATTCTATATTACATTGTTGTGTTAAATACGAACATGAAGACCAAATATTCAAAGTCCCCACAAACCCAAACCCCTTCATTGACTACTATATGACATATCATCCAAACGACGCACTTATGCCCAAATCCACATCGGAATCGTCAGATGAACATTCTTCTATTATATTCATCCCTTCCTCTAAACTACCAGATGATTCCTCCTTTAATGATGTTGTATAATGAAATACATTGGGGGAATACCATCTCCTCATTATTAACTCCATCCCCTCACCAAAAACTTATGGTCACCCTGACAAACAACCTATGTATGAGCCTAACGTAGGAGAAATTTTCTCTTATGACCTCATGTATCTCAAAAAAATCTTGTTTATGGAGGAATTGATCATCCCCCCATTATATCAACCAACATTATACAAAACCTTACATATTGGATTTCAAATCCTTAGATAATCCCCAATTCTCGTACACGTACCTTCATCGTTGTGTATTGAAAGGTTTTGGTCTTGGACGTTATGAATAGGGAATACATGATTTGATTATTCAATGTTCCCTTAAAACTTATGATAAATATGTCCTAGGTTATGAGATACCTGGCTCTAACTCATCTAAAACTACTACATCTATACATATCACCAAACTAGGACTATCGTTGCCTACTAGCTTTGAAGATCTTATGGACACTGACGATACCGTATCCATCCCACCTAAATGTTTTTTAGTCAATATTATTTCCTTAGGTCCTTTGACTTATCAATCTAACTGTATCACCAAGAAAAATCCTCTCATTTGGCCAGAAATGATTGAAGAAGATTCACCCACCATTGATATCCTTCAATGACATGATGATCAAGATATCCTTTCTCATATGGAGGATGAAGACCATTTCCTTCATAAATATCTACCACTTGATACATCTACTCTTCTTAATGAATTCACTATCAACATTCACTTAGGAAATTCTCAGCATCCTCATATAATTAAAGTTGGTCAATCACTAAGTCCACAAGAACTTGAAGATTTCACTACCTTCTTATCAAAATATAGCCAAGATTTTTCCTGGTTATATAATGATATGCCTGGTCTTGATCCTAATATTGTCATACATAATATTGTCACATATCCAAATGCCAAGCCTATTAAGAAGAAACTTCATAAAATTCATCCCTATATAGCTCTCCTTATTAAAGAAGAATTACAAAGCCTTTTATATGCTAATGTTATAATACCCATTGATTATCCACAATGGGTTTCTAATATTATTCCTATAACCAAAGCCTCAGGAAATTTACGTATCTACACATATTTCAGGGATCTCAATCTTGAATGTCCTAAAGATGATTTCCCCCTTCCTAACATAGATCATATCGTTGACCTAACATCTTGCCACGAAATGGTTTCCCTTATGGATGGTTTTTCTGGTTATAATAAAATTCTTATCGTTACCGATGATCAACATAAAACATATTTCATCACCCCTTTAGGAACCTTCTACTATCGTGTCATGCCATTTGATCTTAAAAATATAGGAGCTACTTATCAATGTGCCATGACCTACAATTTTCATGACATTATCCACAAGACTGTTGAAGATTATGTCGATGATATTTTAGGAAAGTCCAAACAATGCAAACATAACCTCAATGTCCTTGAATCAATATTTACTCGTCTTATATAATATTTCCTTTTTCTCAATCCCACAAAATGTGTTTTTAGTTTTCTCACTAGAAAAATCTTAGGATTATATCTATCTGAGGTATTGAAGTTAACCCACTAAAGGTTAAAGTCTTCATTGAAATGTCTCCTCCATCTAATATTAAGAAATTACGTAGCCTCCAAGGAAAATTACAATCAATTTGGTGATTTATATCACAAGTTTCTAATTGTTGCCAACCATTCCATCATTTTCTCCACAAGGACATGGACTTTCACTCAGATGATGATTGTCAAAAAACCTTTGATGAACCCAAACATTATATTCTATCACCACCTATGCTCACACCTCCTTGTGAGGGGGGGCCATTATACCTATACATATCCACTTCATATCATGCCTTAGGCATTATGCTTACTCACCGTGATGATCAAAGTTAGAACATGCTATATATTATATCAGTCATACACTCCATGAATATGAAACTCATTACACCAAAGCTAAAAGTTGTGTTGTGCATTCATAAGATTAATATCAAGGACAACTATAAACCAATTAGGTAACCGCAAATAAGAATGAACCCAACAGTGATGGATATTGTAAAAAGATAATTGAAGAAGTTACTGGATGGTGGATTTATATATCCATTTTTAGACAGTCAATGGGTGTCACCCCTTGTCATTTTTCCAAAGAATAATGGAAAATGGATGATATGCATATATTATAGGGAGATGACTGCATCAAAAAATAAATATCATTTTCCATTACCTTTCATTGATCAGGTACTTGACACTTTGGCTAGTAAGAAATATTTTATTTTCTTGATGGATATAGTGGCTATAATAAAATTAAAATTGCACCAGAGGATCAAGAAAAAATTACTTTCACATGTCCATGGGGAACATTTGTATATTTAGTTCTTCCATTTGGCTTGAGTAATGCACCAACTACATTTCAGAGGGAAATCTTTAGCATCTTTTTAGATCTAACAAATTACTGCATGGAGGTATACATGAATGATTTCACAATACATGGTAGAACTTTTGAAGAATCCATGAAAAATATGGACAAATTTTTGAAGAGATGCAAGGAGTGAAATCTATCCTTAAGTAATGAAAAATGCTACATGATGATGTCTAAAGGTATAGTTTTGGGACATTATCTTTCTTCTGATGGAATTCAAGTTGATCCAATAAAGTTATTTGTTATAATAAATTTTCCAACACCAAAGAAGCAAAAGGTTTTTAGGAGTTTTCTAGGCCATTTTGGGTATTATAGAAGATTCATACTAGATTTTAGCAAGGTGGCAACACCACTCTTTACATTTCTAGGAAAGGACACTGCATTTGAGTGGACTAAAAAATGTGAGACTGCATTTCAAACATCGAAGAAAATGTTGACTACTACTCCTATATTTAGAGGAACTGATTGGAATATTACATTCCATATCCATATAGATGCACCAGACCATGCCATTGGAGTTGTATTAAGAAAAAAGGATGGAGTTCTGAATTATATAATTTACTATGTTAGCAAGAACTTACAACATGTTGAGCACAATTACACAGTCATAAAAAAGTAGTTCTTGGCAGTTGTGTATGCTATAAATAAATTCAGAAACTACATCACAAGTTATCCAATGTTCATTCACGTTGATCATGTAGTAATTAAATATTTGATCAACAAACCAGTTCTAAGTAGCAGAATAATCATATGGTTATTACTCTTACAAGATTTTAATGTCACTATTGTGAACAAACCTAGAAAGGACAAAATGGTAGTAGATTTACTTTCAAGAATAGATACTAATAATGAATAACGGGTAGTTTATGACTCTTTTCCTGATGATAATTTATTTGTTATCTCTACAAAAACACCTTGGTATGAAAACATAGCCAACTATCTGGTTTCAGGTAAAACACCTCCACACTACTTATACTTTGAAAAAAAAATAGTTGAAAAGAGTGTGCATTTTTCTTGGATAGCTGGATTTCTATTTCATACAGGATAGGATCATATAATGAGGAGATGTATAGACGATGAGGAAATATATGATGTCCTCAAATCCTGACACAATGAACCTTGTGAGGGATATTTTGCTACAAAAATAAAAATGCAGAAAGTATTTACAACTGGTTATTATTGGCCAACATTGCATAAAGATGCAACACTATACACATGGAGATGTGATAAGTGTCAAAGAATTAGCAAGCCTAACAGATCTGATGAATTTCCATTACAACCTCAGTTGGTTTTACAACGTTTTGACAAATGGGGTTTGGACTTTATTAGCCCCATAAATCCTAAATATCAGTAGAAGGAATACATCTTGGTATGCACATATTATATAGCTAAGTGGAAAAAGGAGAAAGCACTACCAAGTTAGAAAAGTGAGAAAGTAGCCAATTTTCTCTATGATCATATCTTCACCAGATATGGAGTTCCAAGGGATATTGTCACTTATTAAGGTAAACACTTTACTACTGATGTAATTTCTGATCTAGATAAAGAGTATGAAATTAGGCATAGGAATTCTACACCATACCACCCCCAATCTAATGGCTAGGTAGAGGTGAAAAATAGAGAGATATAGGCTATCTTGAAAAATACCATTACACTTCACATAAAATATTGGGTATACATAATTTCATAGGAAGTATGGGCATTCAACACAATGTGGAATACAACAACTGGCTTCACACCATTTGAAATTTTGTATGGTAAGACTGTTTATTTTCCAATCGAATTTGAGCATAAAATGCTAAGGACTGCAATCGAGTTAGGCATAGATTTATTTGAAGCATAGAGGTAAATGATTCTCTAACTCAATGAGTTTGATGAAATGAGAAGACAGGTTGTGTAAAACATAGAGGTAATGCAAAAGTAGAGGATCAAATGACATGATAGGTACATAAAAATATTGTTTATTTTCCTATCGAATATGAGCATAAAATACTAAGGACTGCAATTGAGTTAGGCATAGATTTATTTGAAGCATGGAGGTAAATTATTCTTTAACTCAATGAGTTTGATGAAATGAGAAGACAAGTTGTGAAAAACATAGAGGTAATGTAGAAGTAGAGGATCAAATGACATGATAGGTACTAAAAAAAAGCAATTTCAATAAGGTGATTGGGTAGTCTTATTTGAATCCAAGTACAAGGACCATATGGGAAAACTCAGGACAAGGTGGTTAGGCCCCTATGAGATTGAGAAAATATTTCCCAATGGAGCTTTAAAACTCACCACCATAGATCCTATGAGGTTCAAGTTGTTAGTGAATGGCCACGGGTTGAGGTTGTATAAGAAGCCAATTGACAGAAGTACTTTCATGTAGTAGTTTAGAGGAGGAAAAAACAAGATGGAAATAAGGACATCAAAGAAAAAATCATAAGTTCATCCCATTGGTTCATCTTTTGATATTTCATAGGATTGAGATATTTCCGTGGCATTGGTATATTCAGCTTGCTAAATAATCCAAGGACAAATAAAAGTGTTGTGATCAGCCCTATAGGTGATCAACAACACTTTGCTAAACATTTTATTTTCTTAGAATTTCTATTTTTCAAGATTTGATGTTAGATGGTTGCAAGAGGGCATAATCTCCATCACAAGGAGAGCATGCAATGAATGAATGTCCACTTGAAGTAGCATGCAACAAAGCCCTATTTTGTTTTCACTTTTGACAGAACTCATGATTGCATGAAGAGGATAAAAGACATCTGCATGTGTGAAAGATGACAGAAGAGGAAATTGTAACCCCAACAGATCATTATTCCCTCTCTCGGAGTTATCTGGTTTTAGTATAGAGCGTCAAATATAAATTCAATACACACATGTAGCATCGTAGCAATGTCTGCAAAATAATAACAAGTCAAGGCTCAAATCAGCTCAATAAAGCACTCACAATCATCATTCTAAACATGCATCGAAATAAATGCACTCCTACCACTTTATTAAAGTGTACCTAGAATAATTACTATTGATTAGTATTAATGCCAAATCATCATTTGTTCAATGCATTTTAATACTATCACATTTCATGCCATGATGTGTCCTTACACATCATCCCATATTGTCATATCACTTTACCTCATTTGCTTCATGCATTCACATTAATTAATTACCCCTCCCGTAACCGTGTTGTGTGTTTTAGTCACAAAGTTTAAAAAAAATACTCAAAACAATCTCACACAATTCATTTCTATATCATTTCTTCAAAAAACACTATGTGATTGCATTGAGAGAGCCGAGAAAGATGCATATTCAAAATAAAAGGATACTTGATACATCATGAGCCCACAAAGCAATCTCAACTTCCTAGCCAACCTCAAATTTTATAGTATTTTTAAAACAATGGGTGGCTTGATTATATAAACAGATTATGGGGTTTTAATGAGTCAATGGCTGAAGAGTTCGCTACTACATTTAGAGATGGTGAAGAAAAGGTAAGAGGTTTATCAGTGAGATTTAAAGATGACATCTAGGCTAAGGTGACGGGAATTCCTTAACAGGGTGACCCCTTTCTAGAAAAAGCAAACCTGGAAGTAGCAATACGTGAATTTTCTGATGAAGATGATGTATTCGTCAATGGGTGACAAGGTATACAAAAGCTTTCTCTTAAACCTCTTTGGGCTGAAATTGTAAATTACATTATCAAGTAGTTTACCTATGAGGGGAGATACTCTAGGTTAAACATGATTCATTTTAAATTTCTCAACCATCTAAAGAACAATAGACATGTCAATTTGCTATAGTTCTTGAATGAGATATTGAAAAATATGAGAAGGGAGGCATAGAAAGGAAGGTCTAAACTATCACATCACTACCTCATTACTTTGATAATCAAACATACCCTACAGATGGAACATCCTGAACTAAATTAGGAGGGTTTTTCAAGAGCTAAGAACATTGATGAATTTTTGGGAAATAGAAGGAAGAGGAGAAGAATTACTAGAAGTTCTTCCACGCATGTAGCTGAAGCCAAAACATCAACTTCCCAGCCTAAAAAAACCCATGTTTCTGAGATTTTACGTTATTCTGAACCAAACCTTGAACCAATCCCCCCCTGAAAGAATATTTATTTCCGAAACCCTCCTATAGATATCAAACCCTGAGTCATTTACTTTCAAGGATAAAATAAAATCCTGTAAGATCACTCCCACACCATTAAGGAATTCTCACAGGCTAAAAAATAGAAGGCCAAAAACCTCCCAGCTAATAAAACCCCAAACCATATCTTTTGATAGTGATATGGAAGCTGCAGAGGAGACCATTTAGGCCACACCAATGGACACAGAGAAGGGAGGTGTTGATGTTTCATTTCATGAGCAAGAAGGCACTAAGGATCTCATTGAGGGCTAGGAAGACGAAAAGGGAGAAGAAGGTGGTAGAGAAACTATACAAGAATTCCCTAAAGAATACATGGAGGAACATGAAAAGGAAGTTCATGATGATGTAAGTCGTGGAGAGTATGAAGGAGAATAATTTGAAAAGAAAACTGAGGAGACGGTTCCTATAACCAAAGGTCATGAGCTAAGGATGAAAGAGGAAACTGACCAAACATTTAATTTACCAAAGGGTAATGAGGAAGAAACATAATAAGATATAGGTGAACAAATTAGCACATGTTGAGAATTTCATTGAGCACTTGGTCCATGAAATTGAGGAAGAACAAATTTCTATGGGAGTTGAAAGAGTACTAGGACATATCCCTATAGTTGTGGCTGATATAGTTGAACAAGTTGCACCACCATTTTTACCACATGTTAGCATGCAACACACATATGTTATCCCATTCCAACCACATATTGTTATTCAATAAGTTCAAAGAGATCTTGTTAAACTAGTTTGTAGAGAAATGTTAACAAAAACAACACTGACTGATTAATGGGTGAATCAATTTGAAACATGTATCAATAGGTTAAAAGGAAAGTATGGAAGAGAAAAATAAGAACTCATCTTCTAGCACAAGTAATAAATTGAGGAAAAAGATAAATAAATTGTAAGGATAAATAAAAAGCAAGAAGAGACACTTAAATTGGCCCATGAGATATTTATATATAGGCCTCCTTCCAATGTCTATACCATTTTATTGAAAGAAAAAATGTTGCAGATCAAACTTACTTGTATCAACTCTGATATGTCATTTGACATTAGTGGAGAAATGAACTTCTTTAGGTTGTATCTATATAGCCCTCATGAAACTCAACTTCTACTTTGTGAACTCTACATGTATAATTATGCTCTTGAATATGATAGGGACTATATTATAGTCCCATATGCTGGAGATGTTCCAGGTAAAGCACTTTGTTCCTATGTTTAGAACGAGTTGGATTGGGAAAGGAAAATGGAGGACTAGAGGCATTTGGAAAAAGTAAAACAACTGATTGTCAGGGCTGAAGCTAATAACACTAAATAAGTTGTAGATCAATATGGAAAGTATATGGAAAAGAAGGAAATCAGAAAGAGGGTATGGAAAATGAGGAAAGTAATTCATGAGGAAGTCAGGGACATGATTAAAAATAATGGGAGAGAGATAGTACACACATACCAGATGTGATGGAATGAAATGATTCCTGGACTGAAATAGAAGGAAATGAATTAATACCCAAACATAATACCAACTCTAAGAAGAGTGAATGCATACATTCACATTGCTAGATGTGCAGAAAAATGGTTCCCAATTGTTTGTCATCCCCCAATATTCCAATTTTTGATACCACATTGGTCAGGTGATTAATCATTGAATGAGACTATACATGACAGAGTCATGAACCCGCTCAAGATGAATGGAGGTTACTTCCTCACTAAAATAGGAGGGACAACTGCTCCAATGGATTTCAAACAAGTATGCAGCACCATTAGGGCAGAACACAAGGAACCTGAATTAGTAAATTTAGGAAATTAAGCCTGGGGATGTGATGAGTTCATTAAACCATGTATATAAACAACTCATATTTTGTATTTTGTTAATCCATTGAATCCATGGCCTTATATCTCCCGTTCATTACTATTGAACATCATCACTATAACTTGAGCTTATTGTTATAATACTTATTAATATAGTTATTACTAGTTAACTTTATTTTACTGTATTTATTATCTTAATTTGCAATAAGTTATATGGATGATGATATATGTGATTTCACTATTGTTTTTAAGAAACTTGTTATATGTAGCCGATGGAATTTTTTGCAACCAAAGGGAGTCACCTACAACTAAGGGACCTATACGCAACAACTCGTGGTGTAACCAAATAAGATCATCTAAAACAAAGGATCCATGATTGTAAACATATCTTGGAATGTAAAGGATGACACTCTAAGTCTGTATGTGTCGTGGAAGAGGTAGTCACAAACTGAAACATGAGAACTAAAGATAAATCAACTCTTGACCTGATTATTTGTAGCAACTAAATGAAGAACTGATTGTTTTAACTGATTGGTTACTTAAGTTATGAGTTTGACATCTAAACACTGGCTGATTAATTTTGTTACATGCATCTGAATGCTCCATATGAGTTTTCTGAGATATTCTACCTAGTCTGTTAGAACTTCTATTGGAACTCTTCTTCCCACTCTTTGATTGTAATGAGAAAGTATAAAAGGGAAGTATTAATGCTAAAGATAAAAATGGAATGAGTAGATCTAGATAGATATTATAGAGTAGAAAATACACATAATACATAGGTTACTTTGTATGCAAATGTAATGTTAATGCCAATTTAATAAAAGTATGAGTTCTGTTCAGTAACTTCTATGTATAGTCCTTAGGAGGGATTAACACCCAAGACAAGGCCCACTTATGGTTTTCTACCCCCCTCCATAGTTTGTTTCTTTGATTTATTGCATGAGTAGAATTATCATTAATTCATTCCTTTATCTGCATTTTGAGTTGCATAGTATTTACTTTAAGTCTGAATTTAGTTTTTTTTTCAAGTGATATAGCCTAGAAACTTGAATATACCCACAAAATCCCAAGGCGTGCTGACACATCAGTTAGCATGAAATGAGCACTCACCCAAAGCACACAAGGGTACAAAGCTCCTCTTTAGAGAAAATTTTTCAAGATGTTAGCATGATTGAATGCATATCTCAGCTCCATAACAAAAAAAATCAATTATACTTAAGCACATAATCAGATCCAGATCATAACATGAACAAGAATAACCTAAACAAGTATTAAGATTAATTCTGTCATGCAATAACTAGTAAGAGACATAATGACCAATCAATATCTAGTCACGAAAATCCATTATATTAGTTTCTACAACATAGAAGCTTCATACAAATACCATAATGTCACCATAAGCTATGCGCACTCAATATCCCACATCATAACTTTAATACAAAAGTAGTGATGTCTAATCTACGCAAATCAATACATATTTATATGGATGGGGACTTTCACTTCACTGCCTATACACATTTAAAAAATAGGATACATGCTAATAATAACCATGCGCCCTTATATGAGAATACAAAAGCATGTAAGCACTAGTAATAGATCATCTAATAATACAACTGTAGTATAATCCTATTATTGGCTCCAAAATTCTGCATGGCGCTCGATCTTCTACTAGTTCCAAAATAGACTTGTGTGGTCTACAATTCTTCTACAAAATGTGCTCCATACTCCATGTAAAAAATTATATCTGATCTTCAAAGCGGATGAGTCCAGTTTTCAAATTATTCTGGGCATGCCCTATTTTTCTATACTTATGCGCACTCTTGTGCACCCTGTGTCTTTGCGCCCAATCCTTCTACACTTTCATACTTCAGATGTATTTCATCAGATCAACATTACCCCACACTAATTGCATTGTTGTCCCCAGTAATGGGTAATCACAAATTATCCCTCCATAATGAATAAAAAATAAAGAATGAAAGAATAAATAAGTTCCTTACACAAAAATAATAAAGAGACTACTCAACATCCTTTTCTTCAACATGCAAGATTAACTCTGGGATATTCATTCTTGATATCTTCCTCTAAATTATTCTAATCACTCGGTGCTTCACCAATTTTATCAAGAACGTCTGTAACCATGGCTTCCATCTCATCACGAGTCATGTTTTAACTCTCATTATGTAATATTCAAACAATGTGAGCCATGCTAAAGACCATTCCTTCCATAAAATCTATTTTTTTTGCAATGATTTTTCTAATCTCCTTCATTCATTCCTTATGTGGATTTCGGGTTCCCACAAGTGTATCACATGTTTCTTCCACTAAAGAAATACTCTCCATATACCCAAATTTCTCGTTCTTCATTGCCTTAAGGACCTCATTATCTTCTTCAATAGTCCTTGTCCTTATAATTACATCCTGGGATGCACATATATTTAATGCTTGATCTACCTTTTTCAACTCATCTTTCAGTGTCTGCAGTAAGGCCTCATAACTTATAATTTTCCTTGGAACTACCTTGGCCCTCTCTTCCTATTTTGTAGCATTCTTCAGTTAAAGAATCCACATGGGGCCCTATTCCATTACCATATGATCAAGCACGTGCACATAATGCATCACAGATGGGAAATTTTGTTGCAAGTCCTTCTCAAAATTTAGCCTCTTTTTCAAAATATCATCTGCAACCTCTTCCCCCATACTTTGTAAATCCCCAGCCTTTTCTTCAACATGCACCTTCTCTGTTGTTAATCACTGAATCTCTATTTCTTTTTCCTTTTTATCTACAAGCAGTGCTTTGATGGTTATCGCTTTGTCAATATTCCTACCTACAACCTCAACAGATATCTTTGTTAAGGCATTACTTAACTGTTCATCAGAGATGACAGGGTGTTTGGCATTCATGTGCCTGGAATGGGGTGATTTCTTCATTCTGCGTGAAACACACAATTCCTCACATAGGTCAAAATCAGACTCATCCATACGAGTTTGCATAGTCTAGGATAGTTTCTTATGTGTGCATGCATTAACCATCTTCGCATCAATGAGTTCCCATCCATACATTTTTTAAGGCTCCAAAGTAGTTTGGAACCACGCATGTATGATTTTTCTTGGGTCATCAATGTACCCAACCAATGGAGTTTCATGTGTCTCATCCTCTTTTTCCTTCCTGATGTGCTTACCCTTGGGACTCTTGGCACCTGAGTCTAACACCAGAACTTCACTTGTCTGTGTAGTAGGGGGCACTCTAGTTGGTTTGCCCTTTTCTTCACCTATTTTCAAGTCAAATTTCCCACTGTCTACATTTTCCTCCTTCAGTTCCTCTTCATATTTATTCATCTCCTCTTCTTGAGGATTTTTAGTATCTCCATTCATAACTAGAGTGTTGGGTGCATTGTCCACATATTTTTCCTCCTCTTCCTCCTTCTGAGGAATGTACCTGTGCCTCTTCTTATTCTTAGGTTCTACCTTCTTAGGATAAGTATTTGGTGACCTTCTAAGGGGATGTGACGGCCCTGCACCCTGAGTCATTGTTCTTCTTAGTACCCTCTTATAATGAGGTTCTTCTAGAGTTTTGTCTAAATCCATCTGTAGTGTGTCTGTCTCTAATATTTCATCCTCTTGCTCCTACAATGGTGGGGTCACCCCACGCTCACTTTTCTTTTCAACAATGGGTTTTTTTCTACCCCTGTGATCCAAATTACCGCTATCTTATTGAATTTATTCCTCTTCTCCTTCTTCTTCCACAAGGGGCAAGGTTGGTTCTTCATCTGCCAAAGTGCTAATTATATGCTTCCCCTTGGATGGCCCAAGAAGTTTGAACTCGATCAATTAGGATGCGTCTAAAAACCTATGTATATGTGCTTGGAAATAGTGCATAGTGAAGGCATAAAGGAGCTTACACCAAGGGATCCACTTCCTTTCCTTCATCGTAAAGTGCATAATGTAGAGGTATTGATACACTACAAACTGTACGTGCTTACCCAATACCAAAGGTTACTCTTTGGGTATTCTCCATTCCTCCTCAAATGTGGTATAGATTCGCACATACCAAAACTATGCCCTCTATTTAATTGGTATAATCATGGTCCCATCACATGTATAATCCTTAAATATCTCTGCAAGATATTTCTTCTCTAGAGGATAATACCAGATTTTGTCCTTTGGCCTATTAGGCACTCCAATTTATACAAAGACAAGTGACAAAAGAATCGCACCTAAGATAATCTTGTCACCTTTGTGTGCTTCCTCAATTATGGTTTCAATAATGAAACCAACCAAGTTGTAAGTTACCCCTTCAATAATTTTCTTTGCTATGTGTAGCTACAAGGTATTTATCTGTGACCACCACTCCTGGTTATTTAACTTTTCAAGGATGTCAGCTACTACCTGGACTATTGGGTATTCTGCAATTTATCAATATCCATTTTGTGCCCTCCCTTAAGGTAACCCAATGCATTCCTTGTTTCCATTATTTCCTCTTTATCCGTGATGTCATTTCTCACTTCAGTGCCCAAACTCCTAAGTCATGTCAAAATCCCAATCAAGGGTGTGATGATCCTCATCCAATGCCCTACAAAATAAAATAAGTCCTCATGGAATTTTCTCATTAGCCACTGGTATAATTTTTCCATTTTTCCAAAATAAGGGAGTTCGTACAATTATAAAACTCCTACCTTTATCGACATATTTTTTCCTCGCATCATCATACACGACCATGTCAGTCGTTGTTATTTTATTCATCTTCACAACTAGCAACTTATCTAGTTGATCCTTGTTATCCTTTGGTATGTCATTGTAATCAATAACATTATAGGGGAGAATATGAAAGTCTCAATTGAAACCCATGTAAACACCTTCAGGTATTGCATCTTTGAGAAATAGCTTTCAGGGGCGTCCTCCACTTTGATTTCAACTTCCTTTTGATTCTTTCCTCTTGCAACTATTCCAAGTGATCTATTTGGTGCCATAATAACTATAAATATGTTATCTTGTACCTTTTTTGATATTTTTAAGTCCAACCCCGCATGCTCCAGCTCAACTTTGTGTGACCTAGGTTAACTCAAAACCCTAACATCTGATTTCTTCTTCTGTCACACCTTTATATCACTCAAACACCCTATCTAATGGAGCATCCCACAATCCCATGCATAAATATGTAAAATCTAACTGGTTCGTAACTCTCTACACTTCACAACTCTCTTCCTGTATTGCTCACCCTCAACTCGCTCGAACACTCTTAAATGAAAAGGTAGAAATTATTTCACAACACGTCCTTATATAGTTTTTCAAAAATAATCTACATTTATTTCTCTCCATCTACCACCTTACCCAACATCTATTTGGTGTTTCTTCACTTTTACGTGCTTCTTCTTTTTGCGCCACAATCATAACCTTCTGGCATGCCTTCTACTTCTCGGCCAAAAACCTCCTTTCATGTGCCCTCATGCACCGAAGTACTTCACCACTCTGCCTTGGACTAAGTAGTTTGTACTACTGCAACCTACCTCATGTTATAATGTGCATCCATTCATCCAAACATAGTCTTCAATTATGAGAAAAATTTCTCTTTCTCTATCCGTAACTTTCCTTTGAGAACTTGCATAACCTTTCTCTTATTCATACCCAAACTTGGGACATGGATCCTACATATACTCCACCCCACACTAAGGGTATGTGAGGTCCTTTGTGCATGAAAACACTTAGATAATAATCAACTTCTGGCAGACAAGCGCACTTATTACATAAAACACCAAACTAAATTGACAAAACATAGCAATAATAAAAAAACACATATAAAGGGATTGCATTAAAGAAATCCAATCTAAGTGGCAATACCACCTTATTAAAAACACCAAGAAGAATTATTTATAGTAGGGATTCAACCTACTCCTATTAAAGTAATTGGGTAACCGTGTTCCATCCAGCACCTCTAACTCTAAGTTATAACATATGGTCCCAACCAATGCACCTTAAGTTTTCCAGGGTGGCACAAAAAATTTGGATCATACAAAAGTACCAACTTCCCAACCTCAAGCTTCTTATCCTTAATGTGCCTATCATGCCATGCCTTTTACATAGCTTTTTATTTCTTTTGACTCCATCTTTCTATAGTGCACCTTTCATCCACCTGCATCATTTTGTCAATATGTTCTTCAAGTACTTCCTCATCAGCCAAACCTCTTGTGTGCGTAATACATAAAGAAGGTAGCATGAATTCCATGGGTACAACAGCATTCACGCCAAACACCAACTAAAAGGGTGTGGCTTTATTCAACCTTTTCTAGGTTGTCCTGTATGCAAAAAGTACAACAAAGACTTTATCATCCTAGTATTTCCTTCCAACATCACAATTTTTTGTCAAGGTATGGCTCAAGAGCTTGTTAAAGGCCTCAACAGTTCTATTTTCCTAAGGATGATAGGGTGTTTTTTACACTATGCCACCATAAATTCATACAATAGTATTCTGATGGTCTCACTAAGAAAATGAGTACCCCTATCACTTGTCAAAATCGTTGGACACCCATACCTGTTGATAATATTTTCCCACAGAAACCTTGTTGTTGTAGTTATTGTATAATCCTTTGTACGCACCTCTTCTACCCACCTTGTAAGATAATCTGTACAAGTTATAATATAGTGTGATCTAGTCCTGTGTGGGTAGGGAAATAGGACCTGTAAAGTCAATTTCCCATTTTTCAAAAGGTTTTGCACTAGCGATAGGCCTCAAAGGCATTTCATCTCTATGTTTGGGCTTTCCAAGGTGATTATAGTCATTTTTGCATCAACCAAAAAACAAGGAAACCCCATACGCATTGGCCTATCACCCAACAGGCATTGGGCGCTCACCTAGGGCATGCCCGGGTGCCGAGTCTCTCCTTTATGTGAGTTTAATAGGAAACATCTATCATTTTTTTGTAGGAGAATGAGTGGGAACGAGACATGCGAGGATCATAGAACTCAGAACGGCTTCTAGATCCATGTAGCCATGTTAAACAGTAACAGTACTTTTAACATATTTAAAGAGATGACTGAAAACAATGGAAAGAGAAAATGCATACAGATTCATATTTATCTCATAGGTAAGCATAAGACATAACCAAAAAGATATGTAAATGCACTAGAATCATTACATTGATCATATTCATATAAATTGGTAACCTCATTACATTCATCAAGATTTAATACAAAATGCCACAGAATGGCAGACCACAGTCATGCATCATATCTGGGTTCATACATCCAATGCTTTCTAAAAGAAATTTAAAACCCCATCCCTTGATACATCCTTTCCTAACATAATCTACCCATCTAACCAAGTTCTCATGCATTAATTCTGCATAACTCTGCTATATCCCATTAATCCCCCTCCATTTATATGTGGGTGCTTGTATAAATAGGCACTTAAAGTGCCAACTCATTCTTCTGCATCCTTAGATCTGGCGCCAAGTGTCTGAATGTGGTCCTCCATGGGCACATGCTTCTATAGGCTTGATCTCACCACTCCTTATCATGATGGGCTTCTAGAATCTTCTATCGCAGGGTATGTTCCTTCTAGGCCACCCTGTTTCCAGGCTGGCACCTTATCCACTCGGGTCACGTTTTTCATGTGTCCTACCCGAAGGTCCAAAAATGGCTAAGTCCTAGGATTCTACTCTGTGGGCGCACATCCTGGGTTCTAAAAAACCCTCCTTAAACCATGCTCTACATGCCTTCTCTTGTACGCTTCCTACAACTGTGCACACTCATGCACCTTCATGACTTGGTATTTAATTCAGGGGCCCAACATCACCCCACACTTCACCTATTCTCTACCCTCAGAAACATCCTTAAAGAATAAATAATTACAACAAGGCTTAGCACCTTGGGAAATGAATGAATGGGTAAAAATAGAACGGGAGAGATAAAGAAGAAGGGGAATTGCTAACTAAAGAAGCAAGAGGGGAAGATTCTTTTACAGATTGGCCTCCAGATTATTCCAGGCGTCGACTTCAGCCTCTTCCCTCTGGAAAAGATCACTGACTAACATGTTTACCTCATCAAAATTTAATCCTTCCCCTTGCATGTTCAAGGTTTCCACAACTATTTCTAACTCCTTGATCATGTCTTCCAGGGCATCCATCTTCCTCATGATCAATGGGTATAGCTCCTTAAGCTGGTTTTTGATCGAGCCCTGCTCGGACCTCAATGGATTCTAACTTTTACTCCACCTCAGCCAAGATCTTATCTCATTCTTCCATATTTCCCTTGTTCTTTTCCCTGAATTATTTTAGCTCTGCTTCTTCATTGGTGACCATTATGCCTGCCACTTTGTCCTTATCCGTGTAATTGTCATACGCGATCTCAGTTTTTTGGGAAGCAATCCTTAAATCAGCAAGGACCTTACTGTACTCTGACTAAAAGTACATTGACCTTTAATTTGTCCTCCTTCTCCAAGTGTGTAGCTAATTCTTCTACAAACTCTAAGGCTAGGGGTTCCTTTCCATGGTGAGGATCCATGTTAAGTCTTCCAGGAATTCTAGGGAGGAGCCATACTTCTGCGTGGGAGGTGCTAGGTCTGGATGCCTCAAGATAATTATATCTGAGATACACTCCACCATTTTTATAGACCTCACACACCTTATCATTTTCCTCCCTTAGCTCATGTTGTAACTGGGCGTTGATTAACTTTTCCAGGCTAAGCTCCTTTGCCTTCTTAGCTATCTCTTTCTCCTTTTTCTCCACCAAATCCTCTAAGACTTTAACCCTGTCATTTCTGCCAAAGATTCTAGCTTCGAACTCAATGGATATCTTGTTGAGCATGTTGCATACTTTCTCATCTGAGAGCTATTGTGTGTTTACAATGGGGTTATCTTCTCAGCATCAGGCAAGGTTATACCATGGCTCACCTCGAATTTAGGCTCATCAAGGTGGGAATCAAAATCCCATGAGAGCATTTCCTTGTCCATGGGTATCCACCCTCAGGATCAAAGGATGCCATTGCTGTGAGTTCCATTCACTAGGATGGTACTCTACAGCACGTGTGCACACAACACTTTGTTGGGGTCATCTACATAACCCATCATTATGTCCTTTCTCCTTCTATACGCCTACTCCATGTGCACGTGTCCTTAGGAAATAGTTACTGTTAATATCGGGCCACCAGTGCTGTTGCGTGACTCTTTCCTTTGCTCTCTTCTTTGAATTCCTCCAGTACCAGCTCCGTGCTGCGCTGTAACTCTTGGTCGAACAAGGTCTCTATTATCTTCTCAGCCTCCCTTTCTACCACCTTGGTTACTTCTTCTTTTGTGGGCCTTGAGGTTCCTATGGCCCCTTTGTACTTGCCTCCTCACTTCCTTCCCATCCCGGGTGCCTTCCTCCTCCTAATCACCCATCCTTCTTAAAGATGAATTCATTCCTCCTCTCCATCCTCTTCCCTTGAGTCATCCACAGTGTAGATGGGTTGCTCCTGGTTTACCTCAGGTTCTTCTTCTTCATCCTCATCTTTCTCGCTTTTATGGGCACTCAAGCTCTCAGTGTGCTCTGACTCTATTCTTCTGTCATCTTTTTCTTCTTCCTAACTAGATGACTCTAGTGTAGGTGATGCAGTTCTTTCTTCTCCTGATGACTCCTCCTCAGTTAGTGGCTTCTCAGGCTCTGGAGTCTTCTCCTTGACTATGGTTTTCTTTTTCTGGCGCATGTAGGTACTTGGCCCAGGGGTACTTATAGCCTATGTTCCTGCCATACTTGGTTCTTTCTTCTTTTCTTCCTTCTCCTTTCTCTTGGCGTGGGCCTCTTCCTGCCAGTGGGGTCCTTCTGGTATGGATACCTCATTTTCTAGGTACATGCACTTTTCAAACTTTGGCCTGATGCGAAGGTATATCCTATGGCTGCATCCTTTCCCATAATTGACAACAGTCAGGGCCTTACTATGTGTACATCCTGCATGATACGTATCTTTCAACATACGCACACTTACCAGGGTAGACCAACCCTTTGTGCATCTCTCTATGCTCTCGGTCTAGATTACCTAGATTGAGCCCCAACTTATTTGATTCCCTGAACCTGTTTACCCCTGCTTGGAAGAATTGGGTTGTGAAGGAAAAAGGGGAGCTTACACCAGGGCTCCAAGCGCCACTTGTCAAAATAAATCTGCCAATGCAGAAGTGTTGTGTACCACAAACTCTGCTTCTCCCATGGTGGTCATTGGAAGTTGTTCAGGAATGCACCATTCTACCCCGAATACGTTCCTCAGGCATGTATACCATTTCTCTAGGTGTGCCTTGTGTACTGTTGTCATGCTTTCACAAGTATATTTCTCAAACCTTTTTGTGGGCGAAGGGTCTTCATCAGGGTATTCTGAAATGAATTTGTTAGAAGCATCTGACACTCTAATTTCTGAGAACACTATGGTTAATATAACATTTCCAAATAGGATCTTGTTTCCTTCTTGTGTGCTACTGATAATCTCATCCGCAATGTACACAAATAGATTGTAGATGGTGCCCTCCGAGATCTTCCTACAGACATTTAACTAGGGATTGTTCACCTGGGTCCATCTCTCTTGCCCATGTAGCTTTGCTGAACTAGGTGTGTAGCTACTTTCATTACTGGGTCACTAATGTCTGAGATGTCAAAATATCTTGACCCCTTCTTGTAATTAAGCATGGTGACGGCCTCCTTAATTATTTCTTTGTCACACAGGTCATCCTCTAAGTTGTCTCCTTCACAGATTAGGCCTGTGAAGTGTGAAATGAGCTGAGGGGTTATGCACATCTTGCGCCCTGTGAAATGGAAGTAGTTCTCATGCACGCGTGCCATCAACCATTGATACAATCACTTAAGCTTCCCAAAGTATGGAAACTCATAAAGCTACAACAGACCTGCCTTTTCCAATTTTACCTTGACCTTCATCGCTGGAGATAGGAAATCCGTCAGATGTTATTTTATTTGTTGGGTGCACCAACTCCAGTGCCAATTCCTTGCTAATCATGGCTTGAACGATGATTATAATTGCTTACTGACATCTTTCTAAGGTGGGACTTCCCATTCTTGCCCAAGTAAAACTATGTACATGGGTATTGCATTTCCGCATACCACTCTTCATTCATTTCTATAGGTATTTCCTTGTGTTTGCATTTACTCTTGCCTTTTCTCTTTCCCTTCTTGGATGATTCTACTATTTTCTGGGATGGATTTGTAAATGTTATCTTGCACTTTGCTTCTTCTTTTTTTCCAAGTTCAAATTTCAAACTGGTGGAGAAATTGTTTCGCGACCAGTGCCCTAAAAATAAAACCCTAACCAAGTTTCCTTTTCACTTGACGATGCTTCTCCACACTACTTCCCGTGCCCATGAATCACTTCTCTTCTAGTTTTTAGATCAATCTGACCCTTTTATGCTCAAGTTCTAGTAATTTTTGTTCACACGAATCAACTCTAGAAACCCTAGGTTTTCAAAAGCTCTTCTCTCGCATTTGCAATGTGAAATAATGAAGTGTCCATCCTTCTATTTATAGTTTTTATCACTTTTTCACATTAAAGGATACTCCACCTACCACTTTATGGCTATACTTAATGCAGCTTTTTCAAACAAATCCCGACTTTAGCACCCTTACTCATGTGCCCAATCTTGGGTGGATAACTTTCCCAACCTTCTAGCATGCAACCAATCCATCTTGATAGGAGACTTTTGTGCACACATCACCAGTACCAAAAGCACTTCTTCTATCCTTGTGATTCTTGCTTTTGCCTACCTCATGTTGTTTCTAAACTTCTTTCTTCCTTTGTACATGGATTCCCAATGTAGCCTTATCTTGACACCAACCTTCCCTTCCTATGCACTTTTTTCTCGGGCCACCAATTACCAACACCATCTTCTTCATCACTCAACTCACCATTCCACCCCACATAAAATGATGTGCAGTCCTCTACGCATTCATAACTCCAAAAAGTAATAAGGTTACTAGTGCCCAAGGCGCAAAACAAGACAACAACATGAAAGGGAAACACATAAGGAAATTGCATAAAGAAATTTCTAAACTAACGTGTAAAACTACCTTATTTACAAACACCAAGAAGCCTTATTTATAGTAGGGCTTCAACCTACTCCCATTGAAATGTCTAGGTAACTTTGTCCCATCCAGCACTTGTAACTGGCACATGCCTGAATCAAGGATGTACGAGACTACATAAGGACCCAACCAATGGAATTTCAACTTTCCAGGATGGCGCAAAAAATTTTGAATCATATAGCAACACCATCTGCCCAACCTCAAACTTCTTATTTTTAATGTGACAATCATGCCATGCCTTTTTCTTAGCTTTTTCAGTATTTTGGCTCCACCTAGCTAGGGATCATCTTTCATCTAGCTTCATCAGTTCATCAATCCTTTCTTGCAGTGCTTGTTCATCATCTAACCCTCCTGTGTGTGCTATATGAAACGATGGTAACATAAACTCAACCAGTAAGACAACCTCTGTGTCAAACACCAATTGAAATGGTGTGGCTTCATTTCAACCTTTTGTATGTTGTTCTGTATGCCTAAAGAATGGCCGATACCTTATCATCCCAATCCTACCTACCAACATCACATATCTTAGTCAGTGTGTGACTAAGTATCTTGTTAAACACCTCTACAGTTCCATTTGCTTGAGGGTGATAAGGGGTAGTTTTGTGGTGGGCGACCATGAATTCTAACAAAAGAATTTTGACCGTCTCATTTAAGAAATGTGTACCTCTATCACTTGTTAAGCTCAATGGGCACCCATACCTGTTGATTATGTTTTCCCATAAAAACCTAGTAGTTGTAGCTACGGTGCAATCCTTAGTGGGTGCTGCCTCTGCTCACCTTGTTAAATAATTAGTACAAGTAATTATATACCGCGAACCAGTCCTTCGCGTCACTGGTGAGATTAGTCCGATGAAATCAATGGCCCACTTCTCAAATGGTTCATACGCTGGGTATGGTTCTCAAGGGCATTTCATCCCTTTTTCCAGGTTTTCCAAGGCATTGGAAATGGTCACAGGCCTTGCAAAACTCAATGCAATCTTGATAAATGGTCTCCCACCAAAACCCTACAAGTATAATCTTTCATGCAGTTGCATTTGTCGCATAGTGTCCTCCTGCAATCCCACCATGTGCTTCCTCCATAATAGTGACAACGCACTCATGTTCTAGCACACATCGGTGCATAACCTCATCATGGCCCATTTTATACAAATCCCCATTGATTAACATGTAGGGTGTGATGCATATGGATAACTTCTTTCTATCCAACACCTTCATTCCTTCGGGCGCCATGCCTTCCTTGAGAAATACTGCAATTTCCTCTAAATCTGAGGGTGTGTGCTGCAACCTAAATAATTGCTTGTCTAGGCATAGTATCTTCAATGATTTGTGTGTCCTCCCCTGAATTAATTCTTGATAAATGATCAGGCCCACAATTACTCTTTTTCCAGGTTTAACCACTACTGTGAAACTCAAATTCTTGAAACAAGAGTACCCATTGACATATGTGCCCTTGCAAAATGGGTTTGTTTACTAAGTAATTCAATGCCATGTGGTTGGTGTAAAATATAAAGGGAGTTTCCAGTAGATATTGTTAAAAAATTTGAAGCGCATAGATCATTGACAGAGCCTCACATTGGCTTAGTCATATAATTTTTCTCTGCTGGTGTCAACTTCCTGGTTACAAAACACAAAGGATTATCCACAATTCCTTCACCAGGTTGTGTAAGTAATGCTCCGATTGTTTTCCCAAAGGCATCGACATGGACATGGAAAGGATTATCCCAAGAGGGAAACTGCAAAATAGGCACGGTGACAAGCCTATCCTTTAAAGTGTCAAATGCCTTATGCAACACCTCTCCCCACTGAAAGGCACTTTTGTGTCTAAGTAGTTCTTCCAAAGGTGTGGTGCAATCTTGGCATACCCCTTGATGAATTTTTTGTAATACCCCATATGGCCAAGGAATCCACGTACTGCGCTTTGGCTAGTAGGTTCCCCCAATCCCACAATAACTGTAACTTTGGTAGGATCTACTAGCAATCCTTCATTACATATGATATGTCCCAACAAAATCCCAAATGGAGTGGCAAAGACACACTTTCTTAATGTTGAGGGATATCCTCAATTGTCTGACACCTCTCAAACATCAATCTCAAGTTATCACAATGGTCTTTAACCAGTCCATAAATTTTCCAATCATCCAAATATACCTGAAGAAAATTGTGGATGAAGTCCTACAATGCTTGTACCACAATGCACGAGAACAATGGCAGGCACATTCTTCAACCCAAAAGGCATGACCGTATATGCAAAACTTCCCCACTCAGTGGAAAAAGTTGTCTTTCTTTGATCTTCCTTCACAATTTGAACTTGGTGGTAACCCAAAAATCCATCCATAAAGGAATAGGCTTCGTGCCTAGCGACTCCTTCCAAAATTTCTTCAGTAAAGGGGGTTGGAAAAGGATCAATGCTACAAACTGCATTTAATTCCTTATAATCCACACAGATCCTAATCCACCCATCCTTCTTGATACTGACCACCATTGGACTTATCCATTCTAATTCTTCCACCGCTTCAATGATACCATATGCTATCATCTTATCAATTTCTTCCTTTACCTTTATGCGCAAATTGGGATTCATCTAGTAGGGTCTCTTTCTGACCGGGAGCACACCTTCCTTTAAATTTATCCTCATCTCCCCAAGGAATGGTGGACGCCTTTAAGCTCATGGTACCCATGCGGAATAAATCTTTGAACTCATGCAAAAGATCAATGATCTTTGAGACCTCTTGTTTCGACCAATAATCTCCAATGATGGCTCCCTTAGGCTCTTCTTCCGATCCAATGTTAACCTTTTATGTTTTTAATGGTTCATGGTATGCATGCGCACGTTCACCAGATCTGTCTAACACTTCGGCATCCTCTTAGAGTGGTTAACATTAAATTTTTCCACTTCCTCTCCATTAATCATATACACCATCTTTCCTTTCTCTTTCTCAAAACACGAGCACTCAAACTAGACCTCTTCCGGTTCCTCTTCTTCTTCAAAGTGCTTAACCAAATTAGGTTCTCCTAGCAAGTCTAGTAGCCTATCTTCCACCATGGCACTATCCCCCATGGCAAGGCACTTGACAACCTGTAAGGCCTTTTCAATTGATGGCTTGGTGCTCTGATACTCAAAGGCTTGAACAAGATTAGCCGTTAACTCTTGCCAATTACCTGTTTGATAGTGAGTCTTAGAATGTATGCACCAAACACGTGCATAACCTTACAATGTAGAATATAACTTGTGTACCCATGGGGATGGTGGTAATGCTTCCGTTCCTTCTCTCCAGATCCTCTCACATTCCTAGATATGGAAAGATGCAGGTTCCTTCCCATGGTATTCCTTAATAGCGGTGGGTACGTTGCTTCGAGAGAACTAGATGGAGAGGGAAATTCTCACTTCACACCATTCCAAGAGGTTCTCACTATGTGTAGCCCACCATCTTTCCACTGTGTCGAGAAAGACATAACTCAACATCCCACATCGCTCATCCTCCTTTCACTGGGCTTCCATCTCTTGTAAAAAGATATCAAGAAAGTATCCTCCGAAATACTTAGCTATCTTCTTTCCTCCCAGGTGCCAGACTATACATGCCTTTATCACCTTGGTTACCAATCCCTTCAGATGTTGGCTAACCAATTCATAAGTACCATGTACCCAATTATCGCATGCTATACTGGTGGTATCACTGATATACTGAGCATCATCAAACCAGATGACTCCTTCTGAAGGATGAATTGTCTCTGGATCTTTGATTGAGTGCACATATATTGTGTCCAAGACTTCTTCTCCTAGGGGTTCAGTATAGGGTGTGGACTTCCCATCAGAAAGGGGTATAATGACCCTTTCCTCCTCATTCTCAAAGCTTATGTATCCCTTTGTTAAACTCAGAGATCCACATTGTTCTTATAACACCAAGGGTGCCCAAGTAATGCTGGGAAATTATCTGCCTCGGCGAGCACCAAGACTTCAAAGTCCCCAGTGAACTTAGCCCCCTGAATGGTAATAGTCACAACCTTTAAGACATAATTGGGCATTGCCTTTGTCTTATTTTCCATATATAGACACATTTGAAGATGGTTGTAATGGAGGTCTTTCCATCTGATGGCATGCGTCCAGGATAAGAACATTGACCTCTGCGCCTGTGTCAATGAGGATATTACGCAGCAGCCACCCATCCACTACTACATTCAATGTGATCTCCTTATCATAATCAATTATGTGAGGGGGAAGGTTTACATGCAAGACCTGCCTCTTGTGCTCCTCTCTGGTGCGTGGTATCTTCTCCCTCAACCATGCTCCAAGAAAGGGAATAATATTCTCTTTCCTTAGCATTCTACACACCTCCTTGAATTCATCCAAGTCATTCTTTGGATGCTTCAATAGCCATCTTTTGATCCTCCTTTCTAGACTATTCCTTAAGACACTGGATCTCCCCTTGTAAAATTCAAATGACATACATGGTTTCCTAGTAGAGTTATTTTTGATGAGCGGGGTCCGGGTACTTTCCATGCACCACTGCTTCTCTTATAACTAGAGTTCTCTGCCTTTGTATTTCCTTTACGTGCGCAACTTCTTCTCTTGTTGTTACCATGACAGGTTCCACTCCTACATGAATAGTTACCTGTGGAATCCACTATGTATCATCTTTCTTTATACTTACCATGACAACGCCCTTGTCTCTATGGTGCTACTGACTCAAGTGCTCATACAACTCAGGGCACTCTTCATACTTATGCTTCTTTCCACACCATGAGCATTATAATAGGTCTGGACACTCACACTTGTAATGTTCTACAGAGCCACAGTTAAAATAGGTTCCACGCGGAAACTCACTTCTTCCACCTCTGTGGTTACCATGACCACAGAAATCCCCCAGAAAATCCTCTTCCGTGCGTGCCTGCATCCACGCATTCCTCATAACGGAGCTCACCATTCTTTAAACTGCTAGTAAGGCTAGTCTAGCACACACCAAGATCAATAGCATCATGAATCTGATCAATCATCCTACAATCCTTGGTATCATGAGATGTAGATGTTCAGATTTTGCAATAACAAGATACATTCTTACAGATTGCGTGTTGTAGCAGGGGGATCCTACTTGCATCATGTTCTCCGTGACAAATTTCACAATCCATCGTTATGGTGTGTACCACCTTCCGAGTGCATATCCCCCCATTATCTTTTGTATGCCCCTCTACATCACAATCTGTACACCACATCCCACTACGAGTCTCTGGACCCAAATTTGCAGATAACTTCTCTAGCTGCTTAGCCATGGCAGTGATCTGGGCTTCTAAAAATGGGCTAACACCAGTATCAACACTTCCAATAGCTTCAGCATGTAAAGCAACCTCCAACACCTCACACGGGTCTATGAAAGTTTTATGAGACAAGGCCCTCCTAAAGGGCGTGATCAACCCTCTAACAAACCACTGAGCATGCTGTGAAGGGTGAATATCATATGATAATTTAGACAGAAGAGTCTTAAAGCACGCATCATACTACTGTACACTCTATGCCATTCCTTGCTGGATTTCCTTGAGGGAGTTGATGCTCTTATGCTCAAACTCAAGTATGTGGAATTCTGCCAGGAAAGCATTCCTTAGCATGATATAATCCATAACTGTCTGATGGGGGTCATACTTTCTATACCAGCTATGCGTGCACGTCCTTACAATGTCGTTGCAAACTAACTGGCCTTTCACTCCAGGGTTGTGATACCCTTCACATGCCATAATAGCTCACACTTATGCACATGCTCCGCCGCATCTTCTATACCATGGTAATCTGGCAAGTGTAAAGACATTTCAAAGACAACCTGAGGAGGTGGTTGTGGCCCTTTTCCTCCTTATCTAGATCCTTTATTTCCTCCGGTGTTTCCTCCTCTGCTAGACCCATTAGACCCTCAAGGTCCCAAGCCTCCAATCCCACCAGTTCCTCCTCTTGATCCTCTCGTGGTCAACAAATGGCCTGAAGAAGGTGCACCTAGTGTTCCCAATGTCCCACTAAAATACGTGTCAATGGTCTGTGATATTGTACCACTACCAGATGTATGTCCCAAGCCACTCCCCGATATGTTACCAAAACCTTGTGAATTCGTTCCTTGTCCAAAAATACCTCCAAACACTAGAATAGAGTTTGCAGCCATAGAAGTAGGAAAATAAAATATGTACCTCCTAGGCGCAGATCGGTTACTTCCACCGATGTAAAGTGGGTTAATAATACTTCTCCCTTGATCTAGAAAATCCAAGCACCAAGGTTTGGTCATCAGGTGGGTTCAGATGCGCACCAACGACTCTTCTTTCTCCACGTAACGAACTCTCATCAGAAGCTAAGGGGTTATCTCCCCTGCACTTTCCAAGATGGGGTATCATAGACTACTTAGGTTCCACGTCCTCCGCGTGAACCTCAACTCCTTCCTGTAACGTCTGCCTCCATAAATCCATCACACTCATAGCCTCATGCTTTCTAACAATCTCCCTCTCACACGCTTCACTATACTTGAGTCACCTCTCCTCCCTTTCTTTTTTATCTCTATGTCTTCCATCTTCCTCCACCTTAGCTTCCTTTCCTAGTTCCCGGAAGGGTTTATTCCGGCCATTGGAAGGGCCTCTAAACTCATAGTCATACGATCAAGATCTTCATTGCCAAAAGAATAACACATGTAGAAATGATCCTCTAGGCTCCCTCAGAAACTCAAACTTAGCAATGTCAGGACAAGAATATGTGGAAATAACATATTCCAGAGTGTAGCTAGCCAACACTCCCTTCCACCAATGATCCACAAAACAAGTCCACATCAGATCTGCATCTTGTAACCTCTAGAATTATTCTTGGGTCCACGTGCATGATCTATAATACCACCTTGATCTAGAGGCATATGCTGAGATCCATTCATATGGATCTATTGGAAAACAACATAAGAAAATTTCATGCAACTCATAATAAATATTGTCTTCTACCCATCTTCGTGCATCAAACTCAGGTCCAGTACTAAATCTCTTAGCAAATTCATCCTACGTGCTTTTAAACCAAGTTTCAATACTTTCCAGAGTTAAACGCTCTGTCATCACTCATTGCATAGATCATGATGTATGCCATGTCCCACTACAACTTCAAAAAGAGGTCCCAGAAATGGAACCAAGATGTAGTCATTTTTGCATCCACCAGAAAACAAGGAAACCCCATACGCATCGGCCTATCACCCAATGGGCACTGGGTGCTCAACTAAGGCATGCGCGGGTGCCGAGTCTCTCCTTTATGTGAGTTTAGTGGGAAACATATATGATTTTTTCATAAGAGAATGAGTGGGAATGAGACATGTGAGGATCGTAGAGCTCAGAACGGCTTCTAGATCAATGCAGACATTTAAACAGAACAATACTTAACATATTTAAAGAGTCTAAAATAAACAAAAAGAAAAATGCATAGGGATTCATATTTATCTCATAAGTAAGCATAAAATAGAACCACGAAGATATGTAAATGCACCAGAATCATTACTGACCATATTCATATAAACTGGTAACCTCATTACATTCATCAAGCTTAATACAAAATGCCACAGAATGGCAGACCGCATTCATGCATCATATCTTGGTTCATACAGCGAATACTTCTCAAAGAAATTTTAAAACCCCATCCCTTGATACATCCTTTCCAAATTTCCTCTACCCAGCTAACCAAGTTCTCATGCAGCAATTCTGTAGAGCTCCGCTATCTCCCGTTAATCTCCTCTATTTCTTATGCAGGCACTTGTATATATAGGCACTTGAAGTGCCAAATCATTCTTCTGCAGCCTCAGATCCAGTGCCAGGTGTTTGAATGTGTTCCTCCATGGGTGTATGCTTCTCCAGGTCTGAGCTGACCACTCCTTGCCATGATGGGCTTCTAGAATCTTCTATTACAGGGTATATTCCTTCTAGGCCACCCTGTTGCCAGGCTATCACCTTATCCACTTGGATCACATATTTCGTGTGTCCTGCCTGAAAGGTCCAAAATGGTTGTCCCAGATTCTACTCCGTAGTCATGCATCCTTGGTTCTACAAAACCCTCCTTAAACCCTGCTCTGTGCGCCTTCTCTTGCACACGTGCTCATGCACCTTCATGACTTGGTAGTTATTTCAGGGGCCCAATAGTGCTGACAATGGTCGAATTCCTTACAATATTCTCTGTAATCCTTATATAAAGTTTCCCACCATAGACCAATTAATAGAATCTTACGTGTAGTGGCATCCCTTGCATAGTGTCCACCTGCAATACCATCATGAGATTCTTCCATAAGTGCTTCACGCTAATGCTTAAGTACACACCGACATAAAATTTCATCCCGTCCTATTTTTTATAAGTCTCCACTAATAAACATGTAAGGTACGACGTAAATAACAAGTCATTTCTTCTCCAAAGCCTTCATACCCTCGGGTACCACACTTGTTCACAAAAAGATAACAATATCCTCTAAGTACGAGGGCACATAGTTCAATCTGAATATATGTGCATCCAACATTGTGTCCTTAATGCTCTACATGTCCTGTCCTAATTGAATCCTTTATAAATGATGAAAACCAAAATTACTCTTTCCTGGCTTCACCAAAATAGTAAATTCAAATTCCTGAAACAACATGAACCCGACCAACATCTACGCCCCTACAAAATGGGCTTGTTCACCAAATATTTTAATGACATGTGATTTGTATAGAAGATAAAAGGTTTTTCTAGTAATTACTACCAAAATTTATGCAACACGTAGATCATGGACAAAAGCCTCGTGCACTCTGTAGTTGTGTAATTATTGTTCTGCTGGAGTCAACTTCCTGCTTGCAAAGCAAATAGGATGATCAATAATACCTTCTCCAGTATGGGCTAATAACATGCACCAATGGCCATGTCATAGGCATCCACATGTACATGAAAGGGTAGATTCCATGAAGGAAAGCACATAATAGGCGTTGTAGTAAGCCTTTCCTTCAATGTCTCAAACGTGCATTGTTGCACTTCACCCCAATAGAACTTGAATTTTCCTTTCAATAATTCTTCCAAGGGCACAACAATATTAGTATAGCCTTTGATAAAATTCCTGTAATATCCTGTGTTTCCCCCAAGAATCTGTGCACCTCACTCTAGTTAGTAAGTTCCTCTAAGCCCAAGATAACAACAACCTTAACAGGATCCACTAACAAGCCTTCCTTGTAGATGATGTGTCCCAGCAAAGTCCCAAAGGGTGTAGCAAAAATTCACTTCTTAATGTTTAAGAGATGCTTCAACTTCCTGCACCTTTCAAACATCAATCTCAAATTATCACAATGATCCTTCACTAGCCCATACACTTTCCAATCATCTAAGTAAACCTGTAAGAATTTATGAATAAAATCTTGGAATGCTTGTACAACTATACATGAAAATAGTGCAGGTGCATTATTTAATCCAAAAGGCATAATCATGTATACAAAACTTCCCCATTCAGTGGTGAAAGTTATTTTCAATTGATCCTCTTTAGCAATCCAAACCTGATGATATCCATAAAATCCATTAGTAAAGGAGTACATTTCACACCCTGCAATGCCTTCGAATATTTCTTCAGTAAATGGTGTGGGAAAGGGATCAATCACACATGCAACATTCAACTCCCTATAATCCACACAAATTCTTATTCTCCCATCTTTCTTGATATTGATCACCATAGGGCTAACCCACTCTGACTCCTATATGGGCTCAATGATTCTAGATTTCAACATCTTCTCAATCTCTTCTTTAACTTTGACAAGAAGGTTAGGGTTCATCCTGTAAGGCCTCTTCCTAACTGGGCACGCACCTTCCTTCAACTTTATTCTCATTTTTCCCAAATATTCATGCACACATTTCAACTCATGGTAGCCCCTAGGAAATAGGTCCTGGAAGTCACGCAGTAGTTAAATTATCTTATAAACCTCATAATCAGACCAATAATCTCTAATGATGGCCTCCTTCCATTCAATATATGTTCCAATGTTCACTTTCTTGGTCTTCATAGGCTCATGGTAGGTGTGAACCTTCTCATTTGCATTGTCTAAGACCTCATGCATACCCTATGTATGCTCAACATCTATATTTTCCACTTCTTCATCATCAATAATGTAGACCATCTTACCCTTTTATTTTTCTAGGTAAGGCGCCCAAGCTATTTCTTCATCTGTCTCTTCTTTTTGTTCAAAACACACCTCTAGGTATGAATCACCAAGTGACTCACCGAATAAGTTCCTCAGCCTTTACACTATCTCCCATAGTCAATGCTTCATAACCTGTAATGCCTCATTCATGGAGGTTTAGTGGAAAAATAGTCAAAGGTATGAATCACACCTATGTAGTCAGTTCTTTCCAATTTATAGTCTCTCTATTCAACTCCGCATAGACATACCATGTGCATGTGCGCAACCTTGCAAGGTGAAGTAGAGATTGTGCACCCACAATGAAGGTGGTAGAGCTTCCCACCCCTCTATCTAGAGTCTCTCACACTGTTGAACGTGGTGATTAAAAAGATTATTTCCATGAAATTCATAGATCATAGTAGGTGCATTACTACGGAGAAATATAGTAGAGAAAGAAACTCTCACTTCCTGCCATACCAACAGATTATCTCTATGAACCATCCACCAGTGCATTGTTATCCCACACGTAAAGTATAAACCTACATGTTCCATTTTTCTTCACCTTATCTATCCACTCTACTTCCATAGTGCATGTAGGAATACCTCAAGATTTCCTTCACTAGTGTACCTTGATACTCAGTTCATTGTCCAAGTGCCTAACACAACATGGCCTGCTTATGTGTGCAACTGCACTTCTTACTTCCTACCCAACCATTTCATAAGTTCCATGTGCCTAGTTGTCACATGCAACACTCATAGTATCACTCATGGACTGTACGCATCATCCCACTGGAGAACTCCTTCCTTTGATGGCTCAACAACTTACAAATCTCTAATGGTGTGCACAGATAAGTTCTCTTTAAATCTTCTTCACTTAAGGGCCCTACATAGGGTGCATATTTTCCATTTGTCAGAGGTATAATGATGTGCTCCTCCTTGTTATAAAAACTTATATATCCTTTGTTGAAGCGTAGATCATCATTGTTTTCATAACACCAAGGGCACCCAAGAAAAGTTGGAAAAATATCTTCCTCTGCAAGTGCCAAGACCTCAAAGTCTCTAGTAAACTTGACCCCTTGTATAGTAATTGATGCATCCTTTAAAACTCCAATAGGTGTGGCTTTAGTCATGTTTTCCATGAACAGAACATTCAAAGATGGTTGCAATGGTGGTATGCCCATTTGAACCCAAGTTTCCAAAGTGAGTACATTCACTTCTTCCTGTGTCACTCAAAATATTAATAAAAATCCAGCCATCAACAAAAACATTCAATGTGATCTCCTTATCATAATCCAAACTATAAGGAGGAAGGTTAACATGCTAGAATCTATCTTTCGCACTCTATTCCAGCACGTAGATTGTTTCCCTTTAACCATTCTCCCAATAAAGGAATGATGTTATCCCATCACAACATCTTGCAAAATTCATTCAAATCATCAACATCTATCTGATAGATCTCAGCGAATTTAATATTCTCTAACTGTCCACAAATGTTCTTTCAAACATTGTATCTCACCCTATAAATTCCTAATCACCTCCATGGTTTCTTGATAAACCTCCTTCTTATGCATAGGGTCTATATATTTCGCATGTAGTACCTCCTCCTTTGTAATAGTAGACTTCTATTTTGGAACTTCCTTGGCACGCACAGCCTCAACCCCTGTAGTAATTTTCACAGGTACCAACTTAGGATCTTGACGCTAACATTGGACATCCACTGATCTTCCACGATGCGTTGTACTCTAACCATCCCCGTGCCCTTTTCATTTCTTAAGCTTCTTGCTCAAGTTTCTCATACATGTTTGGGAATTTTTCATAGTTATGGTTCTTACTGTAAAAGAACAAACAATGTTATGAGGTCACTTGTGCCTGTAATGATCAGGAGATCCTGCATGTATAGCATGTTCCACTAGGGAAATCACATCTTCAATTGCCGAGACCTCAACCTCTAAATCCTTCCTGGTAACGTCCTCTACCATGGCCTCCATCAGATTTCCCTTCATTATGATCATGGTCAAGATGCTCACCCATCTCCTTAGAATTTATTTTCAACATTTGTATGTCATACACCAATATCAATGGCATCATGAATATGATCAAGCAACCTGTAATCTTCAATATCATGAGTAGTAGACATGAAAATATTGTAGTAACAGGACACATTCTTCCTTATCACGGGTTGCAATAATGGTCACCAAATTGAACTATGGTCCAAGTGATAGATCTCAAAGTATAGAAAAAAGGAGGGTAGTGATTTACGTAGGACAACTATCCTTAGTATACCCTTCTACTTCATAATTTGTGCACCAAATTCCACTGCACGTCTCATGTGTTGAATTCGGTGAAAACTTATCTAACTATTTTTCCATTATTGGAATATGAGATTCAAAGAATGGGCTCACTCATTAGTCTACACTCCCTATTGCCTCAGCGTGTAGAGCTGCTTCAAGTACCTCGCGTAGATCTATGTAAGTTTTATGTGAAAGCACTCTTCTAAAAGGCATGATAAGTCCTCCAACAAACCACTGAGCATGTTGGCTCGCATGTATGTCATAAGATAACTTGGACAAAAGGGTCTTGAACCGTGCATCATATTCCTGAACACTCTCAGTAGTTCCGTTCTTGATGTCCTTCAATGCCTTGATGCTCTTTTGACTCAAATTCAGGGATATAAAACTCCTTCAAGAAAGCATCCCACAATGTGGTATAATCAACACAAGTCTGGTCAGGGTCAATTTTTTTGTATCAACTATATGCATGCCCCTATAATGTAGTTACAAACTTATCTAGCCTTCCATTCTAGAGCCATAATCCCCTTCATGCCATAGTATCTCACATATATGCATGTGCTCATCTACATCTTCTATCCCCTATATTCTGAAAGATGAAGAGATACATCTCCATATAAATTTTTTAGGGTTGGTGTGGACCGTGCCCACCAGATATAGAACCTGTATTTCCTCATATGTTTCCTCCACCCTGGAACATCCAGATCCACTAGCACCCGAGCCACCCAATCCACGTAATCCTCCTCCTCCTGAACCAAGTACATGGACCAGAGGATGCACTGCCTTGTGCTCCAATAGTTGTGCTAAACTTAATGCCCATAGTCTAGGACATTGTGCTACTTCTAGACATTATGCCAATGTTCTGCATGCCCATATTTTATGTTGATGATGCACCAAAAAATATACCTCAAATGGACCTCCAAATAACATAGACAATGATTTCGTCACCATGGATGAATATGCTACTTGTCTAACAACTAAACTTTTTTTAAATCAACTCTATCTACTAAAACTCTACTTCCCACACTAGATTTACTTACTGTTAACTGACATAGAAATTGGAAAACCAAGTACAGGGGCTAGGTTTTCACTTTGTAGGTTCAGATGTGCCCCTTACGGTCCATACTCTTTCTTTAAACTGCACCTTCATCTGAAACCGAAGAGGTTCTATCTGCCATGCTTTCCCAAATGGGAGATTTCTAGATGCTCCAACTCCATGTCTTCTGTGTGAGCTCCAAATCCTTCATGAGCCATCTCTCTCTCTCCATAACACCATTATTTTCATGATCTATCACTTCATCGACAGATCCCTCTCGCAAGCTTCATTAAAATTAAGATGTCTTTCTTCTCTCTTATCTCTCTGTCCGCTAGGTCTGCCATCCTCATCAATCCTACTCCTTCCCCCGTGCATGGTTTAATTTAGCTAGTCCATAGGCTTCTCTTCCAAATCCATAGGGTTATGATCAAGATTTTAATTACCAAAGGAATATCATGTAAATATGATCCCCTAGGTTCATGGAAGAACTAGAACTCAGTAACCTCTAGACAAGAGTATTTAGAAAAAAATTATTCTAGTATATAGTTGTTCAGAACACCATGGAACTAAACATCCATACAGTGCGTCTAAATCAGATCTGCATCATACAAAGTCTAGAATCATTCCTACGTCCAAACAAACATAAAACCCTCCAATTTCTCTTTGATGTGTAAGAAAATAACCACTCGTACAACTCTATAGGAAAGATGGCTAAGAAATTTTTGTACAACACATCATAAAAATTCTATTTAACCCATACACATGTATTAAACTCAGGTCCAGTGCTAAATCTGCGAGCATACTCTTCCTCTAAATCTTCTAACCAATCTTCAATACTGGCCAAGGTCAACTGGTACATGTCTTCATCATGCAACATCCTGAAAAACAACTAAAAAATAGTTCTCGGCAATGGAACTAATGATGTAGCCTAAAATATATCCATAAAATCCCAAGGCGCACCGACACATCACTCATCATGAACTGAGCACTCACCCGAAGTGAGCAAGGGTACCGGGTCCCTCTTTAGAGAAGCTTGTTCAATATGTTAGCATGATTGAATGTATACCTTAGTTCCATAATAGATAATCAATTATACTTAAGTTCATAAACCAGATCTATAACCTAATGTGAACAAGAATAACTTAAACAAGTATTAATATTAATTCTATCATGAAATAACCAGTAAGAGACATGCTTACAACCAATATCTAGTCACGACGATCCATTATATTTTTTTCTGCAACATAGAAGCTTCATACAAATACCATAATGTCACCATAAGTTATGCGCTCTCAAGATCCCACAACATAACTCTAATACAAAAGTAGTGATGTCTAATCCGTGTAAATCAATACATATTTATAAGGATGGGGACTTTCCCTTCACCACCCATACTCCTTTTAAAAATAAGCCACATGCTAATAATAGCTATGCACCCTTACATGAGAATACAAAAGCATACAAGCGCTAATAATAGATCATCTAATAATACAACTACAGTATAATCCTATTATTGGATCCAAAATTCTACATGGCGTTTGATCTTCTACTAGTTCCAAAATAGCCTTGCGTGTTCTGCAAGTCTTTTACAAAACGTGCTCCATACTCCATGTCTAAAATTAGCCCTGATCTTCAAAGTGGTAAGACCTTTTTTCAAACTATTCTGGGCGCGCCCTGTTTTGCTATACTTAAGTTTCCTATAAAAAATAGGATTAGATTTTTCATATGGAGGTTTAGGATCAAGTTTACATCCAACTTCTATAGGAATAACAACAGGTTTACAATCAGACATATTAAAAATTTTAAGTACATTAGTTGCATATTGTGATTGAGATACTACAATAGAATTTTTATCTTAAAATATAGCCATGCCCAAAATATGATGCAATAATCCTAAGTCTGTCATCTCAAAATATTGCATTAATTTTTCTTTAATTTACATAATTAAATTTTTAGAGTTACTAGTGATAAGTAAATCATAAACATACAATACAATGAGAATGACAACATTTTATTCAATTTTAACAAATAAATCATTGTCATATGAAGAATTATAAAAACCAAATTCATTAAAAAACTGTTAATATTTGTATACCAAGTTCTAGGAGCTTTTCTTCAACCATATAAAGATTTTTTTGATTCACAAACACACATTTATTTACCTGGTTCTTCAAGGCCTTTCGGTTGGGTCATATATATCTCTTCTTCTTTTTATTAAGGGAAAATAGTTTTGAAGGGACTATACCCTGTATACAAAAGGGCTCAAAATCCAGATATCATAGATGAGAGAAACAACCCAGAGAAGGGAAAAACAACCAACATAAGAGGGCTCATCAGCCAGATATGGCAACACATTAGAAGAAAGGATCCAGACGTACAATGATCCAAAAAGTAGCAGAAGAGATCAAAAAGTAAACAAAAGATATTCATCATATAATAAACTCCGCCAAAAAAACAGCTCCAGAACCACCAGTTATCAGCAACTTCGTAGCTAGAAAACAACATCTCAGCACCCTGTTACTTGATAGCCCTGTCAATCTTGGTTTTGATAGCTTGCAATGACATGAAGAAGGAAATGGCTGTGGCCTGAGAGGAGTCTTTCAGATCCACCTGAGTAATTGCTATATCCCTTTTCTCTTTGGGGCCCCAAATGTCTTCATTAATTTCAATTAAACTACATACACTATGAACATGTTGTTCAATGAAATTATAAATACTTTTAAGGGCAGATAGTATGTAGTCATTGCAACTCTTTGCATTTCCCATTCTTCCATCCAAATACTGTAACTTCTTGAATACTTCAGCAATAACCCCCTCCTCATCATCACTTTGCAGTATCCTTTTCCCTTAGCTTTTTCCATATTTTTTTATAACCCCTTTGAGTTCTTGTATTTCCTTTTCCATCCTGTCCACTCTGCCCATCAAGTCCTCCTCCTTAGGTTCCTCCATCGGTTGGATGATATGCAGTAGGTTATCAGCAATCTCAAGGTCTTTGTGACTTCTAAGGACCCGTTGAGAAGTAGGGATTTTAGTTTTTATGCCCTTTCTTTTCTTGCTAGAAGAAGTAGCTTCAATCTTCCTTTCTAGCAGGGGGAAATGAAGGTGGTGTGAGCAGGGGGAGGTATGGAGGAACAAGGTGGAGTAGGATTCATGCAAGGACAGTTTGAACAATGGCGATGGATCAACAAGATTAGCCCTTGATGCAGAGGGACAACCCTAGAATGGTTCTGAACTTCCCTAATTGATTTCTCCAGCGAGTTTATCAAGTAGTGAGGGAAGCTGATGATTATATTTCTATGAAAGTGGTTAAGAAATATCAAATTTTTTTGAGGTATAGTCACAAATCTTCCTTCCATAGTTACATACCTAACAACCATCCTGGCTAGCTCAGCAAAAGGCTCAGGAATCGACACCACCTTGATGCATGCAGTCACAAATTCAATATTCTCTCCCCATCATCTAGAAATTTCTTAGTCTCCACCTCCCTGTCAACCTTCTTATTGAAGAATTTGATGCCATCAAGACTGAGTCTCGTGATCTGGGTGATGAGCTCCTCCGTGATCTCAATCTCCATGTTGTTGTATTTGACAACTTGATTCTTCCATCCTTGGGTGAATCTAATAGAAATATCTTGATCAAACCCTTGAATCCTTTCAATTAAATTTGACAGACCCCCAGTTTGAAGGTAGTTCCAAAGCACCGCATCCTCTTTCCATGCTGGATTGTGGGTGGGTTCTGTTTTGCATGGCAGACCCCCCATTTTTCCACTATTTCTGTTTCTGTTCTCAACGGTAAAAATGTTAGCACTAGGCGGGGCAGGCTGAACTTTGTTTGTTGGTTTTTGAATCTTTCCCTTCTGTGAAAGAAGATTTAATTATTATACCATACTTGTAATTAGTGTCCCGCTCCTTAGCTTTCTTTCTATGCCAAGAAATGATGACAGTCCAGTTCGCACAAATCACATCAATCATACATATCTTATGTGATGTCATCATTCTGTACTTGAGGATCCGCACATTAGCATCCACATTACAGCTGTTAGTGATGATTTTATCGGCCATGTAGATCATTGATTATGTATTTATTGACTTGATTGGGCAGAACGTCCCCCCCTTAGCCAACTTTGAAAAGTATTAGTAAAACCAAGGTTTGCCAAACCATCTGCGACCCTATTTCCTTCCTGATAGGTGTGGGTGATTTTAACATTTTCAAAGCTCTTGTATATATCAGTAGCTTCACCAATGAAATCTCTAATTGACCAGCTGGGGCGTTGCTTTTTGTTTAAGAGATTGATAATATTGAAATAATCACCCTAAATTATAATATTCAGAATATTACAATCTCTAGCAAGCCTTATTCCCCAAAGAGCCGCTAGAGCTTCAGAGTAATGGTTAGTTTGCCTGCCCATTTTCCCAGAAAAAGCAACAACAAAACAACCTCTTTGATCTCTGATGAATCCTCCACCTCCAGAGTCACCCAGATTACCTTTTGAGGCCCCATCAAAATTTAACTTGTGCCAATCAGTGGGAGGCTTAATCCATCGGTCGGTGGTTCTATCCATACCATTGTTATTCTTTTTGAAGGCAATGTCAATATTCCAATAAGTCAAAATGTATTCCTCTTTCTCAAGGTAAAGTCTATTTTTAGGAGGTTTAAATCTAGCAATATTATCCTGCACAGTAATTATAATTTCCT
The DNA here is from genome assembly GCA_019776745.2 of Taxus chinensis. NCBI lineage: Eukaryota > Viridiplantae > Streptophyta > Pinopsida > Cupressales > Taxaceae > Taxus > Taxus chinensis. The sequence continues at coordinate 719,256,751 of CM034148.1, forward strand.
TGTAAACTTTGTTACATGCCTTTCTAGTGTTTCTAAAAATTCCATCATTACGAGCCTCCCAAACTCGCCACATAGTGTGAGGTAAAACAAGTTGCCACAATCTCTTCACCACACAATTCTTATACGGAGGGTCCCATTGTTCCCAGTCCTGAAGATAGGTAAGGGGAAAAATCTATCTCTGATTAAATTTTGCAAAAACAAGATGTCAAATTTTGGAAGCATACTCATAATGAAGGAATAAATGTTTTATGTCTTCTGCCTCTTTCTGACACATGCAATATCTATTCAGCATGATGAATCCCTTCTTGATGAGGTTGTCGTTAGTCAGGATCTTGCCATTAATGATGAGCCACCAAAATAAGTTCACTCCAGGGGTTAACTCAGACATCCACAACTTGTGCCACTTAATTTCACTTTCAATAGATACAAAGAAAGAATTATATCCTGATTTAACAGAGTATTCCCCATCAAAAGAATCTTTCCAGATGAGTTCATCCTTAAGATTTTGGTTACTAATATGGATTAGAGAAATTTGATTATGTAAAGATGAAACATCAGCCTATACATTATCATTCTCCACTTTTAGTTGTTTCCATTTTCTTTTGTTTCCATCCATCTCAATGTATCCCTGAATTTTGTGTCCATACTTTGTAATTAAGTTGTCTTTAATGTGACCATAAGAAGAAATCCAGTTAGAATCAGTCCATTTATCAGTTTAGAAGTTAATGTTTTTCCCATCCCCAAGCTTCCAGCTACACCCCTGAGAAAGGATGTCTGCTGTGAAGAAGGTTGTTCCAGAAAATAGAACCATTCGGAAGAGACTGATCATAAATGAAGGAAATATTGTTTTGGTTTGAAAGGTGTTTTATCTTAACCAACTTTGTCCAAGGCTTGTGCTCTTTTATAAGTCTCCAACCTAACTTTGCACTAAGGGCAACACTCATATGTTTGATATCTTTGATGCCTAACCCCCCAAGCCTCTTTGGTTTACATACCTGCTCCCAAGCCACAAGATGATACTTGAACCTCTCCTCAGTACTGTGCCATTAAAAGTTCTTTTGAATCTTTTCAATACTGTTCATCACTGTTACTGGTATGCTGAACATTGACATGATGAAAATAGGCAGGTTTTGGAGCGTGCTTTTTATCAATAAGCACTTGCCTGCACTTGAAAGTAAAGCTCCTTTCCAGCCAGCCAACTTTTTTTGAAATCTCTTAATAAGATCATTCTAGACCTTAATAGAAATCTTGCCAGTACTTAAAGGTAAACCTAAGTAAGTAGCAAGAAGAGAATTAATAGTGCATCCTAGAATATTAGCAATCTTTCTTTGCCTTTCCATAGGAGTATTGAAGAAATATATAGATCTTTTGTCAAAACTAACTTTTTGTCTCGAGGCTTCCTCATAGAACCTAAGGATAGTTTTGATAGCCTTTTCCTCAATGATTGAGGCCATCAGGAGAAGCGGAGTGTCATCAAAAAACTGTTGGTGGGAGGAGATATGATTGTCAGAAGTTGAAGGAAAGCCTTTTATCATGCTAATGCAAATAGGTTTGGAAATAGATCTGCTTAAACTGTCAACCATTATAATGAATAATAGAGGGGAAATTGGGTCCCCTTGCCGGATTCCTCTATTGCTGGAAAAAAAACCCACCGGTTCCCCATTAATGACCACTGAGAATCTAGAAGTAGAGATACAAGAGTGAATGATTTTTCTGAATTTGATTTAAAAATAAAACTTGGATAAGACCTCATCCATGAATCTCCAGGAGACTCTGTCAAATGATTTATGCATGTCCATCTTAATAACCATCCCAACATTTTTACTTTTATCCATAGAATGTATAGTTTCATGAACCATGATAATTCCATCTTGAATAATTCTTCCCTGAATGAATCCGCTCTGTTGTTGTGAAATGATCTCCATAAGAATAGGTTGCAATCTAGTGGTGAGAATCTTTATGAAGATCCTATATATTACATTAACTAAAATGATTGGCTTGAAATCTTTGAAGTCCTTTGCATCTAACTTCTTCGGGGCAAGCACAATGTGTGTATTATTTAACTCTTTAATAAGATTTCCAAATCTTTAAAACTCATTAATAGCTTTTAGAAGATATTCAGAGCATATTTCCCAACATCTTTGGTAGAAGTTAGCCGAAAAAAACCATATGGACCCAGAGCCTTATCCCCCTCTAAAGTGAAAATATCCTTTTTTAATTCTTCGATGGTGACAGTTTTGGAAAGACTCTTAAATCTCTCAGCAGGTATTAGATTATTAGGAATGGAGTCTAAGAGAAAAGAGGTCGCTTGTTCATTGTAGGAGTTATTCTCAGTGAGTAGGTTCTTGTAAAATTTGAGGGCTTCTTCTTTGATGTCCTCAGAATCCTTAGTAATGTTTCCATTGTCTTTAGCAACCTCAGAAATTATGTTACAAGCTCTATGCTTAAGGGGCTGTCAAATGAAAAAAAAATTGTATTCCTGTCTCCTGCTTTAAGCCAAAGGGCTCTAGACTTCATTCTCCAAAAGGATTCTTCATGGCTGTTTATATTATGTAGATCTGAGAGAATTTTTTTTTTCCCACTGATGATCCTCTAGAGACATACCTTTCACGGAAACATTGAGTTCAAGCTCTTCTAACTGTTGCTTAAGTTCTTTCTTCTTTTCAAAAATGTTTCCAAAAACCTCTTTATTCCATATTCTAACCTTTTGCTTAACATTTTTCAACTTCTGCAGAAGTCTGTATTGGGCCATCCTTGTGCCTTCCCAATACCACCACTCTTTAATTTTGTCCAGAATATCTTCATGCTTGAGCCACATTTTCTCAAATTTGAAATTACCGTGAAAAGGTTTTATCTAATTGAAGAATTTTAGGACAATTGGATTATGATCAGAACCCGTTCTGGGGAGAGAAGAAAGATGAAAATTCTGATCCAAGATCTAATTAGCAGAGATAAGAGATCTGTCTAGTTTAACCTAGATTAAGTTCTCCCAAAATCTTTTGTTAGACTAGGTAAATTGATTGCCATGAAGCTCTATGTCCATAAGATTAAGAGTCGAAATGAAGCCAGCAAACTCTTCCATACTAAGAGAAAATTCAGAGCTTCCCCCAAACTTTTCTCCTAGATTTAAAGGAGTATTAAAGTCTCCCAGAACCAACTAGTTCATGTTCGCAACATTGTTTCAGAACAAGGTTAACTCTTTCCATAAATTTATTTTACCAGTAACAATATTGGGTGCATAAATATTAGACAGAATCTAGCTATGATTATTCTCAAGACTTTTAAAGATTATAGCTAAATGGTTCTGGGGGGAGGAGAGTACCTTACTGTTAACAATCTTGGTATCCCAGAAGATCGCTGAGCCTCCAGAAGGCCCTTGAGAATCAACAGCAGCAAAGGCAATGTTCTCCCAGAAAACTTTTGCAATCTTCAACTGCTTTACTTTTCATTTTAGTTTCCTGAATAAGAAGGATGCTGGGTCTGTTTGATCTTTTAATTTCCTTGAGCATTCTTTGCTTAGGCCCCCCATTGAGGCCTCTGACATTCCAAGAAATAACCTTCATTAAAAAAGTTTTGGAGATGTAGTTGTCGGATGGTTCAAAATTCTTTGTGTACCATCTGTAATTTCTTTTTCAGTCTCTTTTTCTCTTGCTTCTCTCTTTGATAGTCTGCCTTTTCTATATGGGACTCCAATATTTTCAGTTCTTCTAGTAGTGGCCCTTGTGATATTTGAGGTGGAAGCTTCCCAGCTTCCAATCTGCTTCTTTTATCACTATAGAGTGATTCCGAAATTTCTTCCAGACTTTTTAGTCCTCTTTTCTTACTTCTCACTATGATGAATCCATCATTATCACAGTCTGGTATATTTTTCTTGCTGGTAGGGGTAATTTCCCCTTCCTCTTTACCTATGACAATATTAGTCTGTTTATCCATTTTAGAAGTGAGCTCCTCCATATTAGTAAACTCTTTATCTTGGTTTAGATCTCATGCAATGGATTCCAGAAAGTTGTTTCTATTTAATAGCTCTTGATGAGCAGTAGTTTTTTTCCATCTCTTCTTCCTTAGAAGTAAGAGAAATGATAACTTTTTCATTTTCTTCATCAACCTCCTTACTCAACTTTACCGGATTTGGTGTCAAAGTGTTCATTGCTAAATCCACTGACATATCCCTTTTGCTTTCTTCCTCTTTTGTCGATGACAGACCTATTTCCTACTGAGCCTCAACTAGTTTCTTAGGTCTCCACAGTTTTCTATAAACTGGTGGCCTCTTTGTCTTAAATCCTTTTTTCCATTCTTTTAGCCTAGAATGCCTCTGCAAGTGTCTATCTCCAGTAGCTAGATCTGTTAGCGGCTCTTTATCAACCTTATCTGTCTATTTCTGTCTTTAAGCCTCAGATAGATCTGAGGGTATTTCTAGGTTTTGCATTATTTGTTTAGGGCAATTGCTGGCAAAGTGACCTAATTTATGACATTTGCTACATCTTAGTTGGAAAGCTTCATATTCTATTTGTTGTTTCCATGATCCAAATTTGGACTGCAGATCGATGTGATCAGGAAGCTCTTGATCCATTTCAGTAGAGACACAGAACCTAGCAAATTCCAGTCTTGACCTATTTCTCATGGGCCCATACAGCCTAATTGGTGAACCAATCAATTTGGCTACATGAAGGAGGATTTCATCATCCCATAAATGAAGGGGTAGTCCTGGGAGTCTACACTAGATGGGTATGGCATGAATGTTCTCAGCATATGGATTGAACCCAGGATACCATTTTTTAGAAACAGTCCCATATTTCCCAGACACCAGGGACCTCCCAACAAGACAGAGTCAACATCAGTTTGGAGATTAAAACTAGCTAGAAAGAAGCCCTTTGCCATGGTGGTGATGATAAAATCCCCTTTTGGTTTCCATTTGCGAATGGCCCATTTTATGATAATGTCCACATTGGGTCTTGATCCCAAAAATTTGTCGACTAGGGCTAGATTGGTTTTCTCCAGTGCTCTATGCAGACATCCGTCATGCACTTGTATGTGGGTCACCCCCTCAACATCTTTTGTACTTTTAAAAATCAGATCACATGCAGGATGAGGACCCACATTTTTGTCAGGAGGAATCTTTACAACATCCGCCCAGGCTCTAGATCTAAAAATACCACCTTTAGCTGATTCTCTCTCTTTTTCCGGTGCTTTAACAGCTATTACGCAATCCTTTGAAAGACATTCAGCAGCCAGAGCTGCTGAAACCACACTCTCAAAACCCTCACGTAGTCCTTCATGATTTTCAAACACGCAGTCCTCCATATATATCTCTTCTTTTAAATCACCATTAAGAAAAGCATTTTTGACATCCATTTGATGGATTTCCCAACCATAATGAGCAGCTAAGGTAATCAAAATCCTTATTGTTCTCATTTTTACAACTCGTGCAAAGGTTTCAACGTAGTCAATACTATTTTTTTGAGTAAACCCTCAAGATACTAATCTGGATTTGAATTTATCTAAGTTGTCATCTACTTTATATTTAAACTTGTATAACCATCTAGATTTGACTATGCTTTGTTTCTCAAGAGTAGGGACTAACTACCAAGTTTGATTTTTAATCAAGGTAGTGTATTCAGCTTTCATAACATCTATCCATATTTCATCAGAAGAAATTTCTTCGAAAGATTGGGTTTTAGGTTCATACAATGTCATCAAGGCATGGTATGTATGATAACTTCTAGTCATTTTTAAAGGTTTCCAAGATTAGAGTCTTTAATAATAGACTCATCCCATCTAGGCCTTTTAGTTATAGAGGAAATAGGTACTATCTCATTTTCTATTATAGGTTCAATACTAATTTCTTCATCATTTACATTATTTTCACAATTTTGAATTTCAATTTCATTTTCATTAGAATCATCATGAATAATAGAAACAGAAGATGAAGAAAAAGAAAAAAAGGTTTTTCTAAAATTTTAACATTCCTATTTTCTATAACTTCTCTTTTTGATGGATCAAAGATCCTAAGATCTTTAGTTTTGACACCGTATTCTACAAAGATATTTGATCAAACTTCTTCCATTTTGATTTTAGAATGAAGAGGGAAGCAAGGCTACCAAATATTATAAAATGAGTTACACTTAGTTTTTAATTTGACCACTTTTTCTCAGAAGTGAAATTTACTAAGGCTTTAGTGGGAACTCTGTTCAAGATATGAACATAAAATTTCATTGCTTTATGCTAGAGGAATTTAGTAACACCATATGAATGCTTCATAGTTCTATCCATTTCCAGAATGGTGCGGTTTTTTCTTTCCAAAATCCCATTCTATTGAGGGGAATATGGAGTAGTCAGTTCCCTTTGAATGCCACATTCAACACAAAATGAGTCAAATGATTTATTGATATATTATCCCCCATTATCATTCCTAATCCTTTTAGTTTTATAACTAGAAGAGTTTTCAACTAAAGCTTTTAATTCTTTAAATTTTGACAAGACATAAAATTTATTTTTAATGAAATAAGACCAAATCATACGAGTGAAATCATCAATGAACGTAACAATATACATAGAAATATTAAGATATGTAACTTCTAGGGGTCCTAAAACATCACTATGGACAAGTTCCAAAGGTTTAGAAGAAGTAGCATCATGATGATTGTGGAAGGGATTAGTAGATTGATTACCACATAAGCATCCTTCACACGTTTCATGATTTAGAAAATAGGTGGTAGACCAATCACTATTTTTAGTCGAGACATGTCATACATGATCCTAAAGTTGACATGACCTAGTCTCTCATGCCACAATTACATGTCACTTCTTTAAGTTGTTAAATAAAAAGTAGAAGGAAATCCATTAAACACATACAAACCATCTCTTTGAATGCCTTCAACTATAGTAAAATCATGTTCATTTCTAATAAACCATTTATCATTTAAAAGTGTTACACTATAGTTAGTTTTGTGTCAACTGAGAACAAGAAAGAAAATTCATTTTAAGTTTAGGAACTAACAAAACATTGTTAATAAAACCATTTGAAACTTTTTATTTTTCATTGAACATGAACATCGAGAATGGAATGATCTCCCAAATAAATATGATCATCACACTCTTTGAGTTAGGATAAGATATAATATATAAATGGCATGTGCCTAGAGGCACCACTGTCTACTATTCACTCTTTTTTTTTGCAGTGAAAAAAGTCACTTACAAAGCAATTACATTTGATTTTTGACTATTTTTATATTCTTGTTTTGGTTTTGATCAGATTTATTACCCTTTTCATTTTCAAAATTTAAATTTTATTTTTTAATTTACAATCCTCTTTCTTGTGGCCAAATTTACCACAATAATGACATTTTCCATCAAATCTAACTCTTACATTTCCAGGTTTCTTATCTTCGCTAGAGGTTTAAAAGTTGGCTTTTCATTTTTGTTGAATCTAGAGGTTTTACCTTTTGATTTCTGAGCGAGAAGTTCCAGAGTGATATTTTCCTTAAAATCAAAATTTGACATTACTTGTTCTTCTTGAATGAGTAGATCATTAAGGGTTTGCAAATCTAGAATGTCTTGTTCTGTTTTATATTTTGAATTCGAAATTGAAATGAAATTTCTAAATTTCTCGTGAATATTTAATTGAATAATGATATAAATTAATTTATATTGAATTAAATTACTGCCACATCCATCTAACTGTGAATTAATATTTTTTTATTTTTGTTGAATAGTTTATCACTTTTTCATCTCCCTTCATGGGAGTTGTCATAAGCTCTAAAATTAATTTAATAATTTTTGATAGACGTGTACCTTTGTGCATCGATTTCAATTAAGCCCAAGCCTCACTTGGACTTTCATAATTCCCGATATAAAGCATAAAATCATCTTGTACGCTTTATAAAATGATGGAAATCACTTCTTGTACTTTCTGTTGATACACAATGATAGTTTCCACAGTTGCTTGTCTTCCATTCGGAGCTCTCTCAGTTCCATTCACAACTGCCCATAATTTGCAAGCCATGAATTCTACCTTTAATCAAATCTTCCAAAGTTGTAATTATTCACATTCAACGTATGATATTTGTCAATTGAAAACTGATTAGACCCCATTTTTTGTAAAATAGCGATAAATAATTAATGAGGATTAAAAACGGAGTTTAATAAAAATCCCCATGTCATCATTTAATCCTTGCAATTGAAAAATGACTAGTTTACTCAAAAAAGGATGTTCTATCAATTTAATAATTTATACATAAATGTGTTAGTATGATATCAAAAATAAATCGAAATTTAAGTGATTTTTTTTAGTTTTCTAACAAAATGATGACGATGATCTAGTCATCATTTCATAAAAATCATATCATTTTAAACAAAAAAAAAGTATTATATTGTTTTTACAATTTTTCTACAAAAAATGAAATACTTTTATTATTAGTTTACATTTTCAAAAAATAAAAAACAATAATTTATATATTTTTCAAAAAACAAAATAATGGTTTATGGAAAGAATTGGGAGCTCTTGCTCTCTATTGAATATGAATCTTTATGAACTTGGTGAGTTTATCATTGAGTTATTTAATCAGCTAACTCTTATCACCAAATCACCCTACCCCCCGAATTTCCTGATTGTGAATGGGACGTTCAGTGTGATTGGGTAACATGGGATCACCTCTCAAGCTGTGGGACTTGCGGGCTTGAAGTGAACCTCCAGAGAAGGCTAACTTCCTCTTCCTAACCTAAGCACTACACTACTCCTAATGCAAGAAAAATAGATAGCTATACCTATACTAAAATTTCTAGGGGATTAGGGAGAGATATTAGTAAGAAATAATACCTACAATTGGAATGGTGATGCACCAGAAAGGGTTTTGCTAGACAAGTTTTCTGTCTTCCAATGAAGAAGTATGAAAATGGGAAGGATGGACATGCATCACAAACCAAACTACATACAAAACTTCACTTCAAGATAAGCACAATATTCCCAAAAACTGCAATGGAAACTTGAGATTGCACAATATACCTACAACATGAGAGAGGAAAGAAGAATTATCAAAAATGATGAAAGGACAGATAATTAGCCACAGAACATAATCTCTATTACTTCAATAACATGCAATGTGCATCATTACAGTAGGAAGAGGAAAGGCTTGAAAGCCTCTAAATTCACAATAGCTCGGCTTGTGAAAATAAAGGAAACTTGGAAAAAATGTCTAACCCCTTGAAATGTGTTTCACATTTACATTTATAGAAAATATGAGTTGGTGAGAGAAAGAAGGAAGAAATCCTAAAATCTAGGAAAAATTATAGTAAATATGGCTCTCTGATAATTTCCCATGATGCTTGCATCACCCTTTAATTTATTTTAAAGAAAAATCCTTACATCATGCTTCATGAATTTAAATGTCCCATCATTTTAATAAAAAATATTATTTTAATCTTTTGGGGACATCTTGATTCATTGGTGGGACCCATGAGATTGAATCTGTATTTAGGGGGGTCAATAGTTGTTGAATCGACAAATGGCTCTCCAACCAAATTGTCGAGCTGGCTGGCGAGCTCCCTTTTCCCTCTATGAGCTCTTCGCTTTATACAGAGAGATATTCTCTTTTATCCTCTGCTTTCACTTTTACTTGGAAGGCTCATTGTTTAGACTCCCCTTTTGCATTGAGTGTCAGGATCCTTCATTAACAATCGAGCTCCAAGTGGCCGCTTACATTTAACACCCCAATGTGTTTTCGAAATGGCTCAATCGGCCTTAAATTTCCCCCAGAGAGCTATTTACTCGCCACATCTTTGCATCAAGTTGGAACTTTCCACATCTCTCGCCATCATTAGCTTCACTAGTTTTAATATTACATTTGATCATTGCATGACACCTTCCTTGCTAGTATTGAGTGAGACCTTCGGGCTGCCTTTATATTTTTCCCACAGAGCGGATGACTTGGTCTTGCATTAAAAGCACCCCACCGAGCTTTGGTTTGGTGAGCACCACATGTTGTGATTGGCATAGTTTTACACCTCACATTGAAAACACCCCCACTGACATTATCTCGTGTGGTACAACATGGTGAGCCCATCTAATATCAACAAATCGACACTTTACTCAACATTCCAGCTCCACCTATCAACCTACCAACTCAGCGTTGGACTCACGATTTACATTGATTAGACCTACTAACATCTCCGACACCAAGGACACGTTCACACTGCCACATTGAGCCAACATGGCTCACCAGGTGAGCTCCACACCACATCACCCACTTTCTCACCACATTACCTTGATGAGCATGACATTTTTTGGACTTCAGAGTCCTAGTGTCCCAAATGCACTTGTTAACTTGCCATATCGCCTCAGTGGGCTCGACATCCTTCACCATGTATACCTAGCAATTCAAATTTCAGAGTCTAAAGACCCCCTGGTACATTAAGGCCCTCTAAAAATTTTCAACTCATCCGGTGTAAGTTGTCATGTTGATAATCTCTAAAATCTCGTAATGGGCTACCTACAAAAGTGATTCCCCTTTCGATCCTCTTAGGTGATTCATGTTCAATATCTTTCACCATCTCAATCTCCCACATGGTTATACGTTTATCTCTGCAAGCAACCTTTCTTGGTGATCCTAATCGAGATCTTTCATCAGTATCAATACTACATTGTTACCCGAGTCTTCATCATGCCATGAAAACTCTCTAAATACCATTCTTTTCTGAGTCTAGGTATTTGGCTGAGTCTTCCTTTACCGATGAGTTTGATCCCTTTACATTGAGCCACTATGACTCACTTGCTATGCAAGCCGAGCTCCCTTTATGTTCTCTATGAACTCTCCTTCACCTAGGATAGACATAATCCTGACTCTATAGCCTAGTCCCCACTACGAGCTTCCGAAATGATTTCATTGTGCCATTGAGTAGTTTGGCTCTAGCACGAGCTCATCCTCGAACACCTCATTGTTGATCTATAGGTTCGGTCCTACCTCTATCTAGCTTGCTAAGTTTCTAGTTTGGCCTAGCTCGAAAGTTTGAGTAACTCGACCGAGTTGCTTTTGCACACTTGTGTCATCCATCATTCTATCAAGGACTCTACTCGGCCTCTATGTCAATCCATCCCCACACCATTCTTCTGATTCACCTTATAAGTATGTCTCCACGGCCAAGCCCAATCCTCCAAGTTCACCTTGTTTCCCACATGAATTGCTTTGTTCCAGTTCTGAGCACCTCGAGATTCTTTCCACGTTATTTCATGGGCTCACCCTGGTGAACTTCTCTATGTGTCACCATCTATGTCCATCTCTGCAACATCACCCTGTGACTCAGACAATACAAGATTTCTGTGGTTACCCCCCATGATGCGTCCACCGAGTTCCCTGATCATTAGGTCAACCTGGTTATGCTTTGTTATATTTCCACTATAGAGACCTTTGCAATGCATACACCAAACTTGTGCCTTTTACATCCCTTAGAGAACCCAATTAATGACTCACCAATCTCAACTGATGTGGTATCGAAAACCTTGCTCGGCATGGTCTTGTACCGACTCATCATGACTCGCTCTTCAACTAAGTAGCTCGCCCTTTAGTTATTCAAGTATCTCACGTGAAGTACCTTGGTCCTTGACCCCATAGATCTATGCCAACTCGCCAAGTTATTGGTGAGCTCAAATCCATTTAGACCCTTCAAAGGATATTTTTCCCTGAATTTGACTTCCTCGGGCCTTTTCTGAAACTAGAATATCATGGAAGCATAATAAGACCTCTTAATTTGATTTATAAATTTTGATCACTTTTTTACCGTGTTGATTGATAGTGGGCCGGCTGAGGCAAATTTTCTCACTCTGATAAAACCACGAGTCTTCAAAACCCAAAAAGAAAAGAATAGTCCAAGGTGATCCTGAAACCTCTTGGAACACCATAAATGCTCCCAAAGCTCGAAATTTACCTGAAATTATCCAGAATTCTCTATGAAGGACTCTTCCGGTCCTAGGGTGCAATTCACCCTCATCCATTTTTTCCCAAGGGGGCAAAAATGGATATTATTTTTGGTGACCTCTCAGGGATGTTTGCATGCTAAGGACTAGTCTTGTAGCCTTAAGCAATCCATTGGGAAAATGAGTCCTAGAACCTCTAAAACTAATCAGAACAAAACCAAAAAAATGAGGAAATAAAAACAAAAAAGGAAATACATAAAACAACAAATAAAGTGCAAATAAATTAGAGGAAAAAACCTACATAAACTGTATAGGGGTGGAAAATTTTCAAAAACAACCTTTGAGATGTATCCCATTCACATAAATGGGTAGTTCTCTATTGAGCCTGGATAGGGGAAACAAATTTGCCACCTTACAACTTGTAATAATATATGGTTCTCTCCAGAGAGCATCAAACTTTGCGCTAGTCCTATAGCCTTAAGCAATCCATTGGGAAAATGAGTCCTAGAACCTCTAAAACTAATCAGAACAACACCAAAAAAATGAGGAAATAAAAACAGAAAAGGAAATACATAAAACAACAAATAAAGTGCAAAGAAATTAGAGGAAAAAACCTACATAAACTGTTTAGGAGTGGAAAATTTTCAAAAACAACCTTTGAGATGTATCCCATTCACATAAATGGGTAGTTCTCTATTGAGCCTGAATAGGGGAAACAAATTTGCCACCTTACAACTTGTAATAATATATGGTTCTCTCCAGAGAGCGTCAAACTTTGCACTAGTCCTGTAGCCTTAAGCAATCCATTGGGAAAATGAGTCCTAGAACCTCTAAAACTAATCAGAACAACATCAAAAAAATGAGTAAATAAAAACAGAAAAGGAAATACATAAAACAACAAATAAAGTGCAAAGAAATTAGAGGAAAAAACCTACATAAACTGTATAGGGGTGGAAAATTTTCAAAAACAACCTTTGAGATGTATCCCATTCACATAAATGGGTAGTTCTCTATTGAGCCTAGATAGGGGAAACAAATTTGCCACCTTAAACCTTGTAATAATATATGGTTCTCTCCAGAGAGCGTCAAACTTTGCGCTAGTCCTATAGCCTTAAGAAATCCATTGGGAAAATGAGTCCTAGAACCTCTAAAACTAATCAGAACAACACCAAAAAAATGAGGAAATAAAAACAGAAAAGGAAATACATAAAACAACAAATAAAGTGCAAAGAAATTAGAGGAAAAAACCTACATAAACTGTATAGGGGTGGAAAATTTTCAAAAACAACCTTTGAGATGTATCCCATTCACATAAATGGGCAGTTCTCTATTGAGCCTGGATAGGGGAAACAAATTTGCCACCTTACAACTTGTAATAATATATGGTTCTCTCCAGAGAGCGTCAAACTTTGCGTGCATGCCAGGTTTTGCTTTGTCAGCATCCCATTTGAGAACTAAAACTCCCTCTTGAAAATTTCTGTTAGATGCCTTCCTGTCAAAATATTTCTTAACCTAAGCCTAATATTACTCCAAAGTCTTCATTTGACTTGTTCCTCCCTTCTTCTAACTCCATGAGCTCATCAAACCTAACTATCATAGGATCACTCTCCATAACCTCAAGCTGATGTGCTAACTCCAAATAAGGTAATTCCAAGGATAGTAGAAGTTTTGCTTCTCTTTCATATACCAGCATGAAAGGAGAATTTATGATGTCCCTTTTAGGTGTGATCTGATCTTCCCATAAAGCAATTTTAAGATGTGTGTGCCAAGTCCTCCTGTTGATTTCCATTATGTGTTTGATAATCCGTATGAGATTCTTATTGTTAGAATCAACCAATACATCTCTGTATGGATAGTAATTAGATGAAGTTTTGAGATAAACCTCATTCTTAAGAGTTCATTCACTCAACTTCAAATTAAGAAAATATATTGTGTTATCTAAAATAATTGTAAATGGAATACCAAACTTCATCATCATGCTTTCTAAAAAAAAAAAAAAAAACCTTTTCATTACCCTCCTTCAATGTCATAGCCTCTTTCCATCGAGTAAAATAATCCATTGCAGTAAGTACCCACTTATGTCTGTCACTGGATAGAGGATTAATCATCCCAATTAATTTCAACCCCCATTGAACAAAGGGTTGATCAACTTGAATCAGTTGAAGGGGAAGGATTGATAACTTCTATTTCCTAATGAAAAAGGCACATTCCTTGCACTTATTTACCCATATATGGGTTTACTTGAATAAATCTAGCCAATAGTAGCCAACCCTCATGATTTTTGTAGAATTTTTTCATGCAGAGTAATTCCCTCCTGATAGACCATTGTGAAACTCTTCCAATATCTTATTCACCTTCAACAACCCTATACATCGAAGGAGAACACCATTTAAATCCCCTTGAAAGAGAACATTATCTACTAAAACATAAGGAATAGATTGAAGATGAAATTTCTATCTTTGGGTCCTATCCATGCCAACAGGATATGTCCCTGAGAGAAGGAAGGCCTCCATCTTTAATAACCAATCAACCTGATCATCTCATATATCATTATTCAGAAGCATCATGTCTTCTTCACTTTTTTATTCCAAATCTGTAGTAAGCTATTGACACAAACCTTTACCTTTGACTAGCTTGGTAACCTTGATGTGCACATCATACTCCATCACCTTGGTAATCCATCCAGCATGTTTCTCATTCATATCTTTATTCAAAAAAAAATTCTTAATGTCTAGATGAGACACCATCAAATGAATTCTATTATTGGACAACGTGTGCCTGGACTTCTTCAAATCTCAAATGATAACAAAAAAATTATTTTCAAGAAATGAATATTTGAGCTCATAGTCTTTTAGAGATTGTCTGAAGTAAGCAATTGGTTGTTCCATCAGATCATCATTTTGTGAAGTGAGGATCAAATAAATACTTTCTTGACCTATAAAAGAATAAATAATATAATCCTTATCAAAACTTGGATTCACCAATGTAGGAGCTTGAGAGATACATGTCTTAATAGCTTCAAAACTCTCCTTTCCTTCCATCGTCCATGAAAAAGGAAATTTTTTCTTCAACATGGTTGTTAACGATGTAGCCAAAGCTGCAAACTAAGGGATGAATATCTGCGCAAAATTTATTGCTCCCAAAAAAATTTGAAGACCCTTCTCATGAATTAGAAGGGATAAGGACAAAATTGAACGAATCCTAGTTGGATCAATGGAAATCCCTTCTGTTGAAACAACATGCCTCAAAAAAATTCCCTCGTACACAACAAAAATACAATTCTTAGGATTCAATGAAACAAAAAATTACCTACACCTCCTGAAAACCTTCCTTAGATGTGAAATGTGATCCTCCGCATGCTTAGAGTACATAGTTATATCATCAAGATATACCAAGATAATGTCATTGATCAACCCCTTAAATTTCATGTCCATAGCTTGTTGGCAAGTACCTCTAGCATTAGATAATCCAAATGGAATTTTGTTATAGGTGTATGTACCCCACTTGGTAGTAAAAGTTTTTTTGAACTGATCAAAATCCTTAACCAAAATTTGGTTATAACCCAAATATCGATTAAGCAAATAAAACCTCTAAGATCCTGCCACCATTTGAAGAATTTGTTCCAAAGACGAAAGGGGATAATGGTCCTTTAATGAAGCCCACTTTAAATCCTTGAATTCCACACATAACCAGATCTATCCATTTTTCTTCCTCACGGGAACTAGATTAGTACCCAAGAGGAATGTTTGATTGGAAAATAAATGCTAGCCTCAATAAGCTTGGTCAGCTCCTTCCTCGTCAGTGGCTCAATTTTTGGATTAACTGGCCTCTATTTTTTATGGAATGGCTTAGCATTAGGATCAAGTTCAATGGTATACTATGATAAACATGGATCGAAGCCACATAGATCTTTATAACTCCATGTAAAAACATCATTATAATATTGAAAAAGTTTGACAAAATCCTATTTCTCCTCTAGGGTACACACTTTTCCAATCTTTAGAAACTTTTCATTTGTTACCTCAACTTCTTAAAAATCATCCTCTTTGACTACCATGTTAGCACTCTGTCTTCTAACCTGATCGTTTGAATTGAAGATCGACTCGAGAGTAACCAAATCTTTTAGAAACTAGTTTCTTTTCAATTGTATAATCTGATCGATATATACTTCCTGTAACTTAGCCTGATTATTCACAAGAAAATTCCAATTCTTCTTGTAGGAAAAGAATGATTTTTTATCACTATTGATAACTTTCCAACTACCCGCATTATCAGGAACTCCAGGTCAAACAACCATTTTAACAGGTTGATGCTCATCCTTCATGATAGCAACAGGCATGTCATATTTTGAGCCAACCATGGCAAGCCTGTCAGTATCTTGATTTTAATTTCTAGGAACCACGTGGATCCCAAAAGCCTCAAAATATTCAATCAAATTCTAAACTTGGTTCATATAAGATCTTATAAAATCATTTTTTGATACACTACGAGCTCTTACTTGATGTATAACCAATTCACTATCACCAAAAATAGTGAAGGCCTTAATACCTTTCTTTTGAGCCAACTGAATTCCTTGCACAAGAGCTTCGTATTCAGAGACATTGTTGGTGTAGCTAAATTGCAATCGAAAATATGAGAAATACTTATCTTCTTCTGGAGTAATTAACATGACAACAGCACCTATTCCATTTTTACTCCTTGAGCAATCAAAAAATTGTTACGAAAGTCCTCCCAATTTATTTTAGGGTTTTAACAAGTTGTCTTTTCTAAAAGAAGCAAACCAACTTCTTCTTCCACCAATGCATCAACATAAGGATCAAAATTATGTTCTATAATTACTTCATTCAACAAAGTATTAGGTACATCTATCACAAGAGTAGTTGATTAATGATCGGTAACCTCTTCTTATTGATCACAAACAATATAGTTTCCATTTATGGGACTAGAAGTATAAGGCTCTGCATGGTTATAAAAAATTAGATCTTCCCTTATAGTTACTTTAGTTCCATACTGAGTCTTGAGAATCATATCTAACCAATCAGCGGATAGATAACCACCCATTTTGGCAGTGAAGTCTCGTGATAAGAATATGGTGAAAAGAAGGGGAAGATCAATAACTAATATGGATAATAAGTTGAAGTCCTTTAATGATTCCAATGGTCTGAAATGTTGTGCCATCCAACTGAATAACTCCTTTGGATATAGGTGTATATTGGATTCCTAGCATGTCTACAATTTGCTTGGGCATGACTGAATTGTTGGCACCAAAGTCGATTATACTATTATGTACCAAATGCTCATGAATAACCAGAGAAATATAGAATGGTGGAGGTTTATTATTCTTAGGAGAAACTCTTCCTTTTGGTTGACACAAACTTGTAGCATTTTATGATCCACAATGTGTTGCTTTGCTAGATGCACCAAAACATTTTAGGGATTCCTACAACAAATTCCTCTAAGAGGGAATTGAAATTTATTCCCACATAGTAACATTCAAGTTGGTCCTTTTCATTTGTTCAATAATGTTGAAAGGGATACCACCTACCTTTCCAATGTTCTTCTATATGCTAGGATCCTCTTTTCGAAAGTTCTTGTTGGGTACTGTGATGCCTGAAGAACTTTCTTTCCTTATGGCTTGACTATCCTGTGTTTCTAGAAACTTCTTTCCTGCATCTTTATCAACCACCACTTGTAGTCGAGGCCGAGAAGTGGATGCTTGATCAGCTTTAGAAGGTTGAGTTTCTATCACCCTATTTGTAAAATGAGTATTTTCCAAAACTAGAAAAGATTTTGTATTCAATCCACAAAAATATTCCACTTTCCAATTTAGCGAAGTGGTTTCTTCATGAAAATATAGTTGATCTATTACTTCTTGCGTAGATGAATTCTCCATTAGCTCTAGTAGAGTAGATATACTTTAAACCATAAGGGCCTAGCTAAGAAATCTATTGGGACAAAGATTTTGATTGTGGGGTTGGGAACAAGGATATCACCATTCATAGTCTTGGGATAAGTTATTTTGAATGGGTACAAGAGCTCTAGAAAAAACTGGTAGTGAGGGGATTTCTAATGTTTAGAGGATTAACATTGGAAACTTGGATTTGTGACTGGTTATTTCCTGGAAAGGGTGGGTGGTTAGACTAATATTGTTGATGTTGGGATTGGTAAGGACATGTATAGTGGGATTGTTTCCTCTTAAGAGCTAGTAGTTCATTCCCAAAGGTTTGAAGTAGAGAATTATCTTCAAATAGATAATTTGAAAGAGTGAGTGTGGACTGATTTGGTTTCTTAGAGGATACTGGAAGAGGATCAATGGGAGGTTGGTTATTTGGGAGCTCTAGATACAATAACATTGGTGGTCTTGGAGCTATCTTTCTATCCTAAATCAAATAATTCTCCGCTCTTATAGCAATGAATTAAGCATAGAGCAATGTAGTTCCTCCCATAGACTGGTCATAACTGCTACATCACTACTTAAAGCTCTTAAATAGTACAAGAATGCATTATTAGGAGAAATCTCTATAAGTGCCTAAATCCTATTCCAATTCTTCTAGAATCAGAAGTTGAAATCACTCATGTACTCTTAAGGAGCTCTCTTTATAGTAGTGAGTTATTCCATGAGGGATAGGTGATCACTATTGTCTTCGAATTTTTTATAGATATTTTCCCCCAATTCATCCCAAGTTATTATAGTACCATCGTCTAGCCCATGAAACCATTGGATTTCCTTTCCCTTAAAGGAAGTAGCGAGAATCCTTAGTATAACCTTGTCTTATGTGATATTATGAACTACATAAATGTTGGCTACATCCAGAATATGTTTTATAGGATTAATATGGGTATCCTCCGTATAGAAAGGTAAAATTTTGAGTGTGAAAACATATATAGGATCATGTTGAAATAATTGAAGAGGAATTCTTGCATTGAAAGGAGGGAAAACTTGGTTCCTTACAGGGGTTTTCATATCAATGACGGTTTGTTTATCCCTAGGTGGAGGAAAACTTCCATAAGGGGGGTCGAATGACCTCTATAGGGAGATACTGTAATAGGTGATGTTGAAACACCTCTTCTCCTTCTTATTGTAGGGGACAAGGATAACTCAATATGATGATAATTTCCTCACCTTGAAGAAGCTCTCATATGAATTCTTTGCATAATTCAACACACTAAGACTCAAAGTCTAGAGATATGGAGTCGTCGGGTACTTTTAGTTTGTGAAAGTATGAAGAGAAGTACCAACTCATCCCATTGGGCATACCCAAAACTATTCTCACTAAATCACCACACCCCCCAAATGGTCAAGTTGTGAATGGGAAATTTTGTGTGATTAGGTAACATGGGATCACCTCTCAAACTATGGTAGTTGTAGGCTTGAGGTGAACCTCCATAGAAGGTCATCTTCCTCTTCCTAAACTAAGCACTATAATACTCCTAATGAAAGAAAAATAGCTAACTAGACCTATACTAACATTTCAAGGGTATTAGGGAGAGTTATTTGTAAGAAATAAAACCTACACTAGGAATGATGATGCACTAAAAAAGGGTTAGACATTTTTTTCCAAGTTTTCCTTCTTTTCACAAGTTTATCTATTGTGAATTTAGAGGCTTTCAAGCCTTTCTTCCAAATATTGTAATGGAAACCCTTTCCTCTACCTTTTGCAATGATGCATTGTGTATGTGATTAAAGTAATAGAAATTATGTTTTGTGGCTAATTATCTTTCCTTTCATCATTTTTGCTACTTCTTTTTTCCTCTCTTATGTTTGCAAGTATACTATGCAATCTCAAGTTTCCATTATAGGTTTTGGGAGTTATTGTTCTTACCTGGGAGTGAAGTTTTTTATATAGTTGGGTTTGTGATACATGTCCATCCTTCCCATTTTCATCCTCCTTCATTGGAAGAAAGAAAACTTGTCTAGAAAAACACTTCCCTAATGCATCACCATTCCTAGTGCAAGTTTAATTTCTTGCAAATATTTCTCCCTAATCCCATGGAAATGTTAGTATAGGTATAGTTAGCTTTTTTTCTTGCATTAGGATTAGTGTAGTGCTTAGTTTAGGAAGAGGAAGCCAGCCTTCTCTGGAGGTTCACCTTAATCCCGTAAGTCCCACAAATTGAGAGGTGATCCCATGTTACCTAATCACACTAATTGTCCCAATCACAACTTTGCCATTTAGGGGGTGTGTTGATTTGGTGATAAAATGAACCATATTTATAACCAACTTGTCAATATTTCAAAATATGCAAATTAACCAAATATTAATCATCCACACCTTGTTGATAATCAACCCTTATTTACCAACCGATCCAATTGAGCCACACATTCATCTGTGATCGAGCCGTGCAGAGTCCACACAACACAACTCGGAGGGTGAGCCGAGCCCATAAGGGCTTTAAACAAAATGTGGTGGCGTGACTAAAGTCACACCACCTCCACCTATTTCCAATACTTTTAAATCCTTTCTCTAACCCATGTCATCCCCATGTGGGACTAAAATTTGCAAAGGAATAGGCATGGGGACCCATGCAGTAAGGTGGTCAGTGATGTGGGGGACCACACAGTAACATGACATTTGGTGGTTGATCTGTAAAATTTTACTTTGGAACTCTACAAATCACATAAATTTACTATTCTAATTTCAACTTTGGAAAATGACAGTTTGCTTGAATAATTAGAGCTTCGTGAGTGATTATCTAGTGCTATAGAAAGGAAATTGCAGAGTAGAAAAGAATTCAAAACTTCAACGCCAACAATTTTATCCTAGAAACCTCCAAGGAGGAAAACCAGTCAAGAAGGGAAAATGCTCTTTCTTCCCACTTTTATTGGTCTAATATAAACAAATTACATATTACAATAAGTATGAAAAGAATCAACAATGTCCACCTTCTCTCCAATTACTTGATTGCTCTGTTTCTACAACTTTCTCCTACAATTTCATTCCAGCACTGAAGATCTTGCTCACTGCTCCATTAAACTTTGAATCTTGATCTCTCTTGATCTCTTAATGATATTATATTGCTCCTTTCATGCATTTATAGGCCTTCTCATGTCCTCCCACGCATTGTAGGATGTGAAGGGGCAGGGAAGGGAAGAGACGCAAATGGGCGCTTCAAAAACGCGTCCTTCTGCATTCAATTATGTTTTCTTTCCTAAAGCTACAGGACCGCCGCTCTACGTAGACCGGTGGTCCTAGGACCACCACCCTGGCTGGGCGGTGGTTTCAGGACCGCTGCCCTACAGGGCGGCAGTTTTAGATACCGCCACTCTGTATAGAGCAGAAGTTCTGTCCAGAACCTTTATTTACCTCATTTTTCCACTTTTTCTTCTTTCGTCTTCCTCGTGCTGATGTAACTGATGAATTGGTGTTTTTTTTTTTGATCCCTATGGATCATACCTCCCATACTTAAGAGGATTTTGGTCCCAAAAAATCTTATTAGTGGAGTGGTAGAGGAATCAACTCCCTCTCGTGCTCCTTTCGAGTACCACTGAGTCTGCCTTGGTGTCTTCTCTTTTCCAACCTGCCAAGGTTCCACTAGATCTCTGCCTTGTTGCTCCAGTGCTACATACTCCTCTGAGTTTCCTCGAGTACAATACTCTTTGGAGGTAACTTATATATCTTTCCTTCTTCCTCATGCACAAATGGCGTTAGTGGATGCAAGCTCTTGCAACCTGATATCGCGTGGTTCTATATGAAGTATGGCCTGAAGGTTTCTTCTCCAACCTACTCAAGTATGGCGATGGTCCCATACTTGAGTGGTTTGGTCCTTTCCTATCTTTGTTTCTAGAGGTGGATTGGCCGAATCCTCTCCGAGTGTGCTATAGTCAACACCGTTCCTTGTATCCCCTCTTCTTCTTGTTATCCCATGGTCATGTCCAGTGAATCTATAGGTAGATACGGTGACTGCATAATGGAAGTTTGTTTTTCTCCTTGAATGAGTAGTTCCTGTGGTGGCTTCTTCTACAAAAAATGACAAGTGATATCCAAGATATTCGTGCTCTCTAGTCCATTTTGCTTTTCTTCTAATGAAAGTAAACAAACTATTTATTTTTCTGAATAAGTCTTTGTGCTTGGTTGGAACTTACCATAGCCTTCTGTGACATGCTCTGGTGTGCTCGGATGTTGAAACTGACCCCATCCTTGAATCATCTGAATTGGTTCTCCCTTATTGTGAATACAACATCCCTGATATAAAAGTAAGGACTTCTGACTACAACGTCAAATGCATCAAGTGGAATAATATCAGCCTCTAATACATCTATGTATTGGGTATTTATCCCAAATTGAAACTTACACATCATTGTAACTTGTATTTCTACACCCTTCTTCACTTATCCCACTGGGTATGGATGTGGATGTGCATAAGTCTCTAAACCAAGATGTTCTACAACCACATCAGAAATCAAATTTGACTAAGAACCAGAATCTACTAAATCATTTATCTTAGTGTTCTTGATTTGGATTTTGATTTGAAATAGCTTACTCATCTCTTCTTCTTCTTCTGCCATGTATATGTTACTGGCCATGCATCCTAGCCTCTTGTCTACATCCGAATCATTCTCAATCTCCACCTCCCTTTCTGTCTTCATAGTGGCCATTGATTTCTTGGAATCCTTGGTTCGGTGCCTTGGGTGTGATTCCGGATGCAACTTCCAACATGTGGTGTTAGTATGTCCATTTACATCACAATTCTTACAGAAGTTCTTAGGATCTCTAAAATTATGCAAAGTGGTAGTGGCTTGTTTACCTTTTCATTTACCTTTGCTACTTGTCTTCCATTATTCTTTGTCATGTTGTTTTGTTGACTGGTCTCCCTTTGACTCTATTTCTCCTTGCTTCTTCTTGTCATCAATGTAGTATGCTTGTATACAAGATTTATTGAGGTCCTTGGGTTTCGTGGAGATTACCTTCCTCTGAAGGTGAGTGTGAAGTCCTCCCAAATACTTGGTCAGAATGTCCTAATCCTCCAAGTCCATATTAACCAACATTGTTTGTCTCCAAAATTCTACAATGTAGTCTTGCACGCTTTGACCGCTGCCCTGTCTAAAGTACTTCCACTTAATCATCATGTCAGTATTATGGCCAATATGATAGAAATTAGCTCTAATCAATTCTTTAAAACCCTTCCAAGTACTGACAATAGGACATTTATTCTTCTCACAAGTGGCTAGATGGGTTTCCCACCAAACCAGAGCATGACCTTCTATTTTGAGACGTGAAAAGGTGATCCTTTGTGCCTCAGTGACATTATGCACACTACAATAGACTTCCAATTGTTTTAGCCATTTATCCAATAATTCTGCATCTACTTGTCCTTCAAAATTCTTAATTTCCACTTTCGTTTCAACTTTAAAAGGTGTATGTGTAGATTTTACCTTCTCGCTTACAATTGGTGTCTCTTCATGCTCTTCCCACTTTTCCTCTTCGTGGCTCTCTCCGATACCAATTTTTTTGGCCGGTGCTCAAACCAATGAGTCCATGGAATCTTGCTTAACTGAAGCCATCTTTTGCAGATCTAAAAGCTCTTCTTGTTTCCTATGCAATATATCCATCATGGTCTCTAACATCTTAACTCTATGGACCAAGTTCTCTTCCTCCATTTGAGCTCAAATTCACGGGTTCCACTTCTTTGTAGAAATTTTTGGCTCACAAGTTAAAGATTCTTCACCTTTGGACCTTGTCACTATCATACAAAACCAAAAAAATATTCAAATACCATAGTTCTGGATATTTAATCAGCTCTGATACCAAAATGATCCGTAAACGTCTACTTTGGAACTCTACGAATCACATAAATTTACTGTTCTACTTTCAAATTTGGAAAATGACAGTTTTCTTGAATAATTAGAGCTTTGTGAGTGATTATCTAGTGCTATAGAAAGGAAATTGCAGAGTAGGAAAGAATTCAAAACTTCAACGCCAACAATTTTATCCTGGAAACCTCTAAGGAGGAAAACTAGTTAGGAAGGGAAAATGCTTTTTCTTCCCACTTTTATTGGTCTAATATAGACAAATTACATATTACAATAAGTATGAAAAGAAGCAAAAATGTCCACCTTCTCTCCAATTACTTGATTGCTCTATTTCTACACCTTGCTCCTACAATTCCAATCCAACACTGAAGGTCTTGCTCACTGCTCCCATTAAACTCTGACTCTTGATCTCTCTCAATCTCTCAATGATATTCTCTTGCTCCTTTCATGCATTTATAGGCCTTCCCATGTCCTCTCATGCACTGTAGGATGTGAAGGGGTAGGGAAGGGAAGAGACGTGGATGGGCTCTTCAAAAACGCATCCTTCTGCATTCAATTTTGTTTTCTGTCTGAAAGTTACAGGACCGCCACCCTGCACAGACCGAAGGTCCTAGGACCACCTCCCTGGCTAGGTAGTGGTTTCAGAACCGTCGACCTGTAGGGTGGTGGTTCTAAAACCGTCGCTCTGCACAGAGCGGTGGTTCTGTCCAGAACCTCCATTTACCTCATTTTTCCACTTTTTCTTCTTTCTTCTTCCTTGTGCTGATGTAACTGATGAAGTGGTGTGTTTTTCTAGATCCCTATGGATCAGTGATAGGGTGGTTGAATGACTATGTAGTGCATTCCAAGTGGTGCTAAGGTAGATGAGGGGTTGGATAGGGCCGCCCCATCCCCCATATAATTTTAAGATGACCTTTTAATTTATATAACAGGCTGCATAGTCTTTGGTTTATTAAGATATTTTTCTTAGATATATAAACTATAGAATATAGTTTATATAAATTTGGTTTATATATAGAATATATATATAATTTTTATAAAACATAATTTATAACAACA
This sequence comes from Taxus chinensis, assembly GCA_019776745.2. Classification (NCBI taxonomy): domain Eukaryota; kingdom Viridiplantae; phylum Streptophyta; class Pinopsida; order Cupressales; family Taxaceae; genus Taxus; species Taxus chinensis. The sequence continues at coordinate 719,281,467 of CM034148.1, forward strand.
GAGGTTTCTACACTATAGTATATATAAAAATATAGTTTATATTAACTATAAACTATAGGTGCAATTTTTAGAGGGGGTTCATAAAGGACATTAGATAAGCTTTGAAATTCAAAGTGAAAGTAACTATTTTACATTACCAAGGGACAAGATGATTTATCTGACCAATAAGAAAAATTGAAACCACTATTTTCTGGATTTTTGTCTTCTCTGTGAACTTGGTTTCGCTTGAATTTTTACTCTCTTTTTTAATATCTCCAATTAACTTGCACAATTTTATAAACTATAGAAAAATATTTTATAAAACTTATTCAAACCTACCTTTATTTTCATGCCTTGGTAATTCTCAGGTTCCAATTTTTCATGCGTGGGTTGAAATCTCTAATTAAGTTTACACCTGTGCACACCACATTCATTCCATACATATGGAGAGGGAAGGGGGGGTTTAAATAGGATAATAACCACCTAACTTCCCAATCATTGCAACATTAGGATTAAATTAAATTATTTAATCTCACTCTTGTACCATGTTTGGACAATGGGATAAAAATATTTATCAACATTAATTACTAAATACAAACATAAATGTGCACTAAGTAATAAATAAATAAATATACATAACACATAACATGATATTTAACATGGAAAACCTCAATGGGGTGAAAAAACCACATAAATAATTATTTACACTATATGTAAAACTTTTACATCCAGTCCACTAAAAACTCCCTCCTCACTTCTAGTCCATATATTTTCCAGAATCACTTGATTAATCCTGAATATGACCTATGGTCATATTTAAATAAACTGATGGGTTATGACCTTCTTAAGTGATGGGGTACACCTCCCCGATTAATGTTAGTTAATTAAATAACTAACCACCTAATATATAGTTTATATTTAAATAATAAGCATATAAGTTATTCTATATTATTTAACTATAAACTAAATATTATGATTCACTTAATATTATAGTTCTAACAAAAATGGCTTTGTAAACATGTCTACAAATTTATCTTCAGTCAAGGAGTATTGGAGATCTATATCACCGCAGAGAACCTTTTGTCAGATAAAGTGCATATGTGTCTTGATATGCTTTTTCCTTTGATGTTGAACTAGATTTTTAGTTAGAGGAATACAACTCTAGCTATCACAGAGAAGAGGAGTACGTCCTTTAGCTTCCATGTGCATCTCTTCCAACATCCACTTCAGTCACATGGGTTTTTTCGCTGCTTCCATTGCACTTCTATATTCATCCTCAGTAGAAGAAATGGAGACTGTTGGTTACTTTTTACTGCTCCAAGGAATGACACCTGCACCAAACTTGAATACATATCCAGTTGTAGACTTGTCATCTATCACATTATTGGCATGGTTAGAATCAAAATATCCATATAAATATGCATTTTTAGAATAAGTATAATGTAAGCCAAAATTAACTGTGCCCTTAATATGATGAATTTTTTTTTTGGCTAACTTCCAATGATCCTAAAAATGTTCCTACATAAACCTTAAAGCAATCCCTACTGTATAAGCAATGTCAGGTCTAGTAATAGTTAGATAAATCAAACCACCTACAAGTTGCTTGAAAAAAGTAGGATTAGCTTTTTCACATGTAGGTTTAGGATCAAGTTTACATCCAACATATTTAGGAATAACAACATGTTTATAATCAATCATATTAAACCTTTTAAGTAAATTAGTTACATATTGTGATTGAGATACTATAATAGAATTTTTATCCTGAAATATAGCCATTCCTAAAAAAATGACGCAATAATCTTAAGTCATTCATCTCAAAATATTGCATTAATTTTCACAATTAAACTATTAGAATTACTAGTGATAAGTAAATCATCAACATACAATATAATGAGAATGGTAACATTTTCTTCAATTTTAAAAAATAAATCGTTATCAGATGAAGAATTAGAAAAACCAACTTCATTAAAAAATTGTTAATCTTTGCATGCAAAGCTCTAGGAGCTTGTTTTAAACCATATAAAGATTTTTCCAAGTTACAAACATACATTTATTTACTTGGTTCTTCAAAGACTTTAGGTTGAGTCATGTAGATTTATTATTTTAAATCACCATTCAGAAAGGCATTTTTGACATCCATCTGATGGATTTCCTAACCATATTGATTAGCTAAACCAATCAAGATCCTTATTGTGCTCATTTTTGCAACTGCTGCAAATTTTTCAACGTATTTAATACCAGGATTTTTAGTAAACCCTCGAGCTACTAATATGTCTTTGAATTTATCTATACTGCCATCTCTTTATATGTAATCTTATATAACCATCTAGATATAACTATAGTTCATTTTTCAAGAGGAGGGGCTAACTCCCAAGTTTTATTTTTAATCAAGGAAGAATATTTGGCTTTCATTGCATCTATCTATATTTCGTTAGAAGAATCTTCTTCAAAATATTGGGGTTTAGGTTCATACAATATATGATGAATTCTAGTCATTTTCTAAAGGTTTACAGGATTAGAGCATTGGATAATGGAATCAAACCATCTAGGTCTTTTAGTTATAGAGGAAACATGTACTATCTCTTTTTCAACTATAGGTTCATTACTAGTTTCTTCATCACATACATCATTTTAACAATTTTCAATTTTAACTTCATTTTCATTAGAATCATCATGAATAATAGAAACAAAAGATGGAGAAGAAGAAGAAGAAAGGTTTTTGTAGAATTTTAACATTCATGTTTTTTATAACTTGTCTTTTTGATGTATCAAAGATCCTAATACCTTTATTTTTGACACTATATCCTACGAAGATACAAGGAAAATAGGTTTGATCAAGCTTCTTCCATTTTGATTTTGAAATGAAGAGGGAAGTTTGGTTACCAAATATTATCATATGAGACACACTTGGTGTTTGATTTGACCACTTTTCTAGAGGAGTGAAATGTACTAAGGCTTTAGTGAGAACTTTGTTCAAGATATGAGCAATAATGTTCATAGCTTCAGCTCAAAGGAATTTAGGAACCTAAACTGAATGCATCTGCATCATGATTCTATCCATTTCTAGAATGGTGTGGTTTTTCCTTTCTGTAATCCCATTTTGTTGAGAGGAATATGAAATAGTCAGTTTTCATTGAATTCTACATTTGACACAAAATGAGTCAAATGTCTTACTGACGTATTCTCCCCCATTATCAATCCTAAGCCTCTTAATTTTATAATTAGAATATTTTTCAACTAATGCTTTAAATTCCTTAAATTTTGAAAAGACATCATATTTCTTTTTAATAAAATAAGACCAAATCATAGGAGAGAAATCATTAATGAACGTAACAACATACATATAACCATTAAGGGATGGAACTTCTAGAGGTCCTCGGACATCACTATGGACAAGTTTCAAAGGTTCAGAATAATTACCATCATGATGAATATGGAAAGGATTAGCAAATTTCTTACCACGTATGCATCCTTCACATGTTTAATGATTTTGGGAAATAGGTGGCAGACCAGTCACTAGGTTTAGTCACGACATGTCATACATGCTCCTAAAGTTGACATGACCTAGTCTCTCATGCCACAATTTCATGTCACTTCTTTGAGATGTTAAACAAGAAGTAGAAGAAAATCCATTAAACACATAAAAAACCATCTCTTTGAATTCCTTCAACTATAGTAACATTTTGTTCATTGCTAATAAACCATTTATATTTTGATAGTGTTACACTATAGTTATTTTGAGTCAACTGAGAACAAGATAAAAAATTCATTTTAAATTTAGGAACTAACAAAATATTGTTAATAAAACCATTTAAAACATTTGATTTACCTTTTTCAAGAATGGAATGATCACTCAAGTAGATCCGATCATTACATTCTCTTATTTCAGATAGGATATCAAATCTAAAGGTCATGTGCCTAGAGGCACCATTGTCCAATATCCACTCATTTTCTTCTATAGTGAAAAAGGCAGCATACAAAGTAATTACATTTTATTTTTTACTATTTTTATGATTCTTGTTTTGGTTTTGGTTTTGATTTTGGTCAATTTTTTTACCCATTTGATTTTTGAAATTTGACTTATTATTTTTAAATTTGTAATCATATTTCTTATGGAAAAATTTACCACAGTAATGAAATTTACCATCAAATCTAACTCTTATATTTCATGGTTTATTATCTTTGCCAGGATGTTTAACGATTGATTTTTGGTTTTTGTTGAATCTAGAGGTTTACCTTTTGATATTTGAGTAAGAAGTGCCTGAGTGGAATTCTCCCTAGAGTCAAAAATTTTCATTACTTTCTCTTCCTGAATGAGGAGTGCACTAAGGGTTTACAAATATGGAATGCCTTTTTTTGTTTGATATTTTGAATTCAAAATTGAAATAAAATTTCTAAATTTCTCATTAATATTCAAAAGAATAATGAAATAAAGCAATGTATCCTGAATTAAGTTACAACTACATCCATCTAACTGAGAATTAATATTTTTTTATTTTTTCTGAATAATTTATCATTTTTTCATCTCCCTTCATGGGAGTTATCATAAGCTCTAAAATCAATTTAATGATTTTTGATAAACACATACCTTCATGCATAGATTCCAATTGAGTCCAAGCCTTGCTCATAATTTATTCTCGATATGAAGTAGAAAATAATCCTATACGCTTTGCAAAATGATGGACATCACTTTTTGTATTTTTTGTTGATATGCAGTGACATTATCCACAATTTTTTCTCTTCCTGTCGGATATTTTTCAGTTCCATTCACAAATGCCCATAATTTGCGAGCCATGAATTTTGCCTTTAATCAAATCTTCCATATGTTGTAATTATTCCCATTCAATATATGAGATTTATCAATTGAAAACTGATTAGACCCCGTTTTTGTGTAAATAAAATTAAATAATTAATGAGGATTAAAAGAGTTTAATAGAAATCCCCATGTCATCGTTTAATCTTTGCAATTGAAAAAATGACCAGTTTACGCCAAAAAATGAGTCTTGTCAATTGGATAGTCTATACACGGATGTATTAGTATGATATTACAAATAAATTGAAATGTGAGTGATTTTTTTTAGTTTTCTATCTAAATGACGATGACAGTCCAGTCATCGTGACGTAAATAATATTATTTCAAAAGAATGGATTACATTATTTACCTATTTTTCAAAAAAAGATATAACTTTAAGATTAATTTTTGAAAAAATAAACAAAACAATACTAGTATATATTAAAAAAAATGGAGCTCTTGCTCCTATATTGTTTGAAATTTCTATCAACTCGGCTGAGTTGGTCTAACCAACTCAACGAGTTTATCATCGAGCCAATTTAATCAATGTCAATGCTTTTATGTTATTCACATTTCTATTTTGTAATTTATTCATTTCAACCACTTTTTTATTATTCACCGGGCCATATAATCCTACCAATTTATAACCATCAATGATATATATTATGCCATCAAACTAATGTAACATATATTATATCACATTTTAACTTGTAATTAAATTGAATCATATTAAATAACCGAGCCACATATATATACCAAAAAAATCACCTTAACCCAGCACACCACCACTTAACTCACACATCCTTCCCCTTAACTCAGTCGAGCACACATAACACGGCGAGGCCTTATATAGGCGGGAAGAAAAACTAATAGATATGTGTACTTAGCCACATTTACCATGGCCAAAGAAAAGATTATATGTCCTTCATTCTTCCTACGTTGTCCCCATGTGGGACTAATCTGTCCCAAGGAAAATATATGGGGTGCGAGCCATAAATAGGCCCATGACGTAGGTGGTATGCGGTCGGTTAAGGGGGGGGCCACCAGGGACACATGGTGCCAAAGAATATGTTTTAATTTTATATAATTTATTAAAAAAATGGGGCCGCCCCTTATAAAGAATTGGTAATTAGATGCATGTTATGATTAGGTTATAGTTTATAAAACTATAGTTTTTTTTGTGTTTTTATAAAACATAAAAGATTACTATAGTTTTTAGACTATAGTATGAACATGAAATTTATTAAAGAAATAGAAAGGACCCTATTAAAGGGAGCCCAACAACTATAGATGAACCCTTAATTAAAATAGGTAAAATTAAAAAAAAAATCAAACCAGGACATTAAAACAACTATATTATTTATCCCCATTCCATGGGTCTTTAATCGAGCCAATAGGAAAAATTAAATTCCTATTCTCGAGGAAGATTTTCTCCCTATGGGAGACCTCGTGACTTCAATTTTACATGTTTACCGGGTAAGTGTTGCAAGTTGGTGGACAAATAAGGGGTCATCGGTGGACGTCATATTGTAAAACATAGCAAAATCACAACTTGTAGGGATTATTAGTAATACGCGCACTCAAAGTTAGAAAAAAATATATAAATATGAATTGTAGCATCCGGAATCTAGTTTCTAAAATGGATTTTTTTTAAAACAGACAATTTTAGCTATATTAAACACTTAAAATTATATGACTTGGTTTTTTTTTTTTAAAAACCTATAAGATTGTAGTCCGTTTGCCCGCGATTTGTGATGACCAGATCTTGTTATTTTTTTTTTCCTTTAGTGAAACGTTAGACATAATTGTCTATCTTGGGAAGGATTTTATTTTGTATTTTTTTGAGAAATATTTTTTTTAAATGATTTTTTCCATGAAAGTGGTATGAAAATATTTTAGAAAACGAAGCGCTTTCCGTTTGCCCTCCATAACTATATCAAAAAATATCAAAATCAAATATATATATATTTTAACGTGTATAGAATTTGTCCACGCTTGGGATGGTATAAGTTTTATCACATTTTGATAAACGAAACAAAAGTTATAGTCTTAAACGTTAGACATGAACATTCACGGGAAAAAATGTCTTAAAGACCTATTGTTAGTAAAAAATTATAAAATGATATTTATCTTATTCTATTCACTTTAAAATCAATATTTATACGAAGCTAACAGTCTCCCCTACGTGATGGACACCATTTTAGTGAAATGTTTTCAGTTTTTTAGTATGGTTCAAGTCTTTGGAAGAGTAGATTTGAGGTTTTTTGACCTTTTACACTTCATAATGACCTTCCATAGCTTTGGTTGGGGAAAAACAAAGATTTTTCGAGGCTTAGGATTTGGCAGATAGATCCGTGATAGTGGTTTATAAAGCACGATCGCGGTTTTTTAACACAAACCACAAGCGTGCTTTATAAACCATGATCACGGTTTATAAAGCATGCTCGCGGTTCATAAATCATATTTACACACATCCCAATGTCTCAAATTACCATGTGATTTTTACTCTTTGACCTTACCGTACGAATTACCATGAATATTCTGTCTTTTTCTGCACATTTTTCTTATCACCGGAAGCAAAACATCATGGGAGACAAGAAACAAAGTCAAAAAAGGAAGTCATTAAGTAAAAAACATACCAAACGAATTAGAGGCCAACAAAATTTCAAAATGCTGAGTTAATGCGGAATATTCATGAATCAAGAAGAGGTTCATCTTCAACCCCTACTATTGTAAGCAATGAGGAACCAAGTAATGTTTCTAATGTTAATGTTGAAGTTGAATTAAATACTTGTGATGAAGATGTTTTTACTGTCAATGTTGAAGAATAATTAAATACTCATGATGTAGAAAATGTTGAAATTGAAGGAGACGATGAAAATGTGAATAAGGGAATTCAGGTTGAAACTGTAGACAAGTAAAATTTGAGAAAAACACCTCCTAGGATTTTACGTAAGAAACCTAATTTTTTATTGAAATTGATGAAAAAAAATTGAAACCAATGTCTAACGAACTTTCTGAACAGAAAATTAGAAGAAAATCCACTGAAATTTGGGATAATCATTTTGAAATTTTAAATGATTCCCAAAGATGTTAGTTATTTGTTAGTTTGATGAAATTGATTAAAATGAGACCTACATTAAACATCTTAGGATTGACAACATCTAATATACATGGTCAAACTTATACAATTGTTGAAAACTTTCATGATACATATCACACTGTTGGTGTCAAGAGATGCACTAGGGATAGTAATATTGTGTGTCATGTACTTGCTACTAGTGTTGTAAGTGAATCAATAAAAAAACAACGTTTGATTACACAAATAAGTTAAATGTTGTAAGTTACTTGAAAAAATCTAATGAAAGCAATTAAAAGGCATAATATCCTTCAATCACTCAATAACACCAATTTTTGGGAATTTTCTGCCAGAGCACTAGATAAGAATAAACATAAGTATGGTGCTATAAGAGAAGTTTTTATTCAATTTTGCCATGATAACACTAGAGTTTCACCTAATACAAGAGATGTTATAAAACAGAGAGTTGGTTCTACTAATCGCGAACCACATCCAAAGCATTTCTTAGATATGACTCAAACTCAATTTTTTCGTAAGTTTGAACAAGAGCATTTAGAAATTAAAATTAGTCAACATTTTTTTGAAATGTTGAAACCATTCTATGTGAAAATCAACCACGCTCGCACCACTTGTTGTAGGCAAAATTTTGAATTTGTGATGCATTATGCTAAATTTTTACGTATTCGTTCTAGTTTTCATTCTGAAACTATGTTATCGGAATATGGTGTTCAAGTTCCACCAATATCTTCCAGGGATTTCATTCCTATGATATTGTGAAAAAGAAGTTGGATAATTTTTTTATAGTCAGGATTGTTTAGATGGAAGTTGTGGTACATGCGGCGGATTACCTAAATTAGAAATTTACATCCATGAGAAAATTGAAGGTGCAATAATACATAACTTAGTTGATTTTGATAAATATAAATCAGTTGCATACCAGTTGAAAGATGGAAAAGAGTCTAAACGATGTGAGCTAGTTACAAAACATATGCCTGTTTTTCAATTTATGAGAAAATTTAAGGATGAAATTATCTATGAGTATGATAGGCATACACATAGAGCTTGATGGTTGGATGAACAAAAAAGATATGCAAGGACACATTTCCTATTAGTACTATTGTTTCAATGGTTGATTTTGTAGAGAATTACACATCGCAACCATAAATGGAGGTTCAATGGCAATATTACAACTCAGTACAAGTTACCATTTTTTTGCATATAGCATTTATACATTCTCCTGACCGTACAAAGAATGATTGAATTTTTTTAAGAGAGTACCACTTTTATATCAATGATGATCATACTCATTCTACTTAATTTGTGCAAGGGTGTTTCCAGTTATTTTATGGAAACTTGTCTTATAGGAATTCCACTTCAAACAACATTATAAATGGTCAGATAATTACACATCTCAGTTTAAGAATGCACGAATATTTTATTGGATGAGCAGGATGCACCTCAAGCTGGGTGTGCAACATATTTAGAGTTTCACTAAGGTTGGACATGGAAAAGGAGAGCATGACGGTGCAAGGGCATGTGTAAAAAATATCTCTTACAAGAGAAGAGTTGAAGTTCAAACTTGGTGCTACATTGAGAGATGCAACCAGTACAGTGAAATGGTCTCCCTTTCGTCAACATGGCCCGAAGTTCTCAATAACATTCCATAGTTCACTAGGTATTTTTGATTCCTAGAGGAACAACAAATTCCCAACTATGATTATTGTATGACACTCACTGGGTCCAGTGAATACTTAACTCATTTTGTAGCACATTACTCTACTTCGTGGGCTGTATGGAAAGTCCCTTTGTCATGTTGATTTAAATGTTTTGGTTAAGGGAAATGGGGAAACCCAATGAACCCATTTGGAGATGCAAATGAGTTACTTTTAAACCCTACCCTGTCATGCCATGTAGACCATGATGGTAAAATTCCAGAAGATGAAGATATAAAAATGAGGAAAGATGAAGATGAAGTAAAGGTAAAGGAAGTTAACTATGTTTTAATGTGAATAAGCAGGTGAGTCCAATGAAGAAGAATACCAACTTAGTCCTAAATATGATTAAGAAATTTAAGGAGAGAGTTAATATTTGATTGTATGAGGAAATTCAATTGCTTGAGGAGATATTTATGCTAGTGCTAGGCTCAAATAAATCAAGGGAGTATACCCTAAATTGTAAGGAAATCACATTTTTGCTCATATCTCCTTCAGATTTTGCTCCACTTGAACCACTACAATATCAAAGCCCATAAATTCTACTCATGACAGGTCCTTGAAAATGATCTAAGATGGAATATGTGAGGAATTGGTGCCCTAAATGAGTTATGAAGGACAAAAAAATGAAGATAATTAAGAAGGTTTGGAGAAAAGTGAAGGTAAAGACTTACAATTTTTAGCATCAAGAGACAATTCAAGAGAAAGATCGAGTGAACACTTGCAGAATTTGAAGCAGGAAATCAGACATCTTGAAAATACAAGCTAATCTAATGAAAGAGAGGATGGTCATCTCAGATCCAAGATACAAAGAATGAACATGATTAGAGAGAAGTTTATTTATTAAATTGGCGATAATGAGCCTTGACTAAAAATAATAAGTTGATTGGCATAGCACTAAAGAATAAAGAGATTTGAAACCTCTGTGTACATCTATTGATCAATGGGATAAGCTAGATAATAATGGGAAAATCTGTAAAACAATGTAAATGCTTCCCTTAAATTCTTAACAGTTGTACCATGAAATGTTGCACCATAAGTAACGTTAAATATTCATATATAGTTCAAGATGAACTCTACCTTGCTTATTTCTATCAATGTTCGCATTAGTTGATATGAAACAGATTGAGTGTTAGCTTTTAAAAGAAAAAGTAATTAGTTACGTATTGCCCTTTTGTAGTTCACGCTCATGGTTATCATAGGTTTTGCTTAATGGAATAGGTTTGCTTAACAATTGTACCATGTAGTGGTCCGGGGGTCACATGGTTTTTTAATTTTAAATCAAACATACATATCTAGAACCTAATTTAAATGGTTATGAAAACATACATATAAGGATATCATACATGCAATGAAATCAAATCAAACATATAGTTCAGTAATATCGTTATGAAAACCAACACACATGGATATATAATGAATCAAACAAAGTGTGCTGGAGGCACGCCTCTGAAAAGATAAGTTCATAACATGTGTACATCTCGAACAAAGTGTGTTGGATGCATGTCTCTGAAAATACAAGTTCATAAAATGTGTACATCTCGAACTAAGTGTGTCATAATGTATATAGGACCACATGCGGTTGCAAAAGGCTATATATATAATGGACTATATGAAGAAACATGTTCACTAGGACTAGATGGCCCATATATGTGTGTGTGTGTGTGTGTGTGTGTGTCTGTGTGTGTACATCTGGATGGTTAGGTATGAATCTACTCACGAAACATCTTCCCTCTATTCGCCCTACTAGAAGTAGCATGTCCACGACCTGGGGATGTAGCGGAGGGAGATGCCACTACGGATTTCATCCATGTGGTCCTAGGCGTCTCTAAGCATGCTTACAACCTAACCTACACATTCATAAACAACAAGTTTTTAACACCCAAAATTTTAAAATACATTCAAAATTTAGAAACTTACAATTTAGTTTTAAAATGCATGTGAAATCTTACCGCAATGTCATGATCCCTATCAATTTGTCCGTTGACGCGTCGTAGGGACAACAGTAGACTCACGAGGGGTAAGCTACATACAAATAATTAAATTTCAAATTAAATATTTCACATGTACAAAATTTGATATTGTAGATTTAAGTAATAAGAAATAATGAACCTCCAAAATTTAACAAATTTGAAAAATTGTACCTCAGTTAGTGGATCTGCAGATGCTATGGCAATATCTACAGTAGCCTCCACAGTCTGCATATATGGAGGAGTCTCTCTAGCAGTCATAAGCTATACAAAAAATATGTACAAATCAATATTAATCTACATGATTGTGCACCACATAACAGAGGTCCAAAGCATGTAATCCATGTGAACTTCCACAATTAGAAACAAAGTGTAAAGAGAAACTAACCTATGTAAAAGTCATGTGAGGCATGCTCAGTAGCCTCAGTTCCCTAGAGCAGATGATGACCCGCCAGGCTCCTACATGTATAAAAGACAAACATATTAATATGTACAACATACACGTGAAACATTATAATAATAAAAGTGCAATCAAATGAAATTAAAAATGTAAGTTTGTACAACTTGAAACTTACGTTTGTAACACGCCCAGCTGCAGTAGCTAGCATGTCGACACCGTATGTTTCCTTCACTAGCTCTTGCTATTTAAAATAAAATAAAAAATTAGTTTTTACATGTATGTACATGACGTACAATCAAATACATATATATTAAAATCTCATTTACATGTGAATTAAACTATTGTATATATATATTATTTATATTTATTTGACATTTACCTGTGAAAGACCAAGATCAGCTGCACCAGTTCCAAAAACATTCTTCCATCATCTCATCTAGAGAAAATAAATCATGTGAACCAACAAATGATGTCTCACCTGCAGTGCATACGGCACCACATGATCCACAGTGGTGTGGTGTGCTAGAATTGGCACCTCCACCAACATCACCAGATGTAATCTGGTCACTATGATGGGTCAGAGTGTCAGTGAGCTCCCTCAATGCATGTAGTGTGTCAATCTCCACAACCTCCTTCACTGTAGGAGGGATAACTGAAGGCAGTGGGGGTTTTGGGGCATGGGGATCCTTGGTTGACCTATGTGTGCACCAGGTCTACTCTGTGCAGAGCCACCTCCTCTCCCATAAAACTCAGAAAATTCAAAATAATTTGGGACCTCATTAAGCACGAACTCGCAATATAATTTATTCAAAAAATAGAGAGGAACCTCATTGTTGTTGCATGGTGGATAATAGAAAACCATCCACCATCGGTCCCAAAAATTGTTCTTGATTCGGTCATCGTGGCACCAATGGATTGGGAACCGTTTTCAAGTAGACTGCGAGAGGGGGCATTGGTTCTAGGTCGGTAAATAATGCACAAATGCAAGGTCTTTTCCAAATTTTTTGTCTTTTACAGCCGCATGGGATAATTTTATCTACATACCACCACCTACAATCACCTCTAAAGGTATTCCATCTATGTATTTGGTTGGTTGCGGAGTCGACTTCATCTAATCAATGTTTGCAATGTGTTGGTTAAAGTCATGCGGGATGGATTTGTGGCATGATTTTGTCTTATAGTCTGAATAAGGTTCTCAATGACAATTTTATTTTTTCGGATTCTTCCAATGATATTAGCTTGTGTTCCTACTGGTTTCAGTGGGGACAGAAGGAGCCACAGGAGGTGGATCTATGTTTTAGAGGAGGGTTTTTGAGCAATGTTCAGAGGGTTTTGAGGAATATTTTGGAGGGTTTTTGAGGAATGCTTCGAATGGTTTATAGGATTATGAGCTTGCCGAGCAACAGACAAAACAAAAAAATTGTATACATAAACAAAAAATTGAAAAACCCATGAAAATCACAAAAATATAACCTAAAATGCAAAAATATTGATCAAAATCGAGGGCTTACCTCTTTGTCTTAGTGGCATGGTTGAAACTATCACGATCCAGAAGTCTGACGAGAACATTTTTTTAGGGGCTATTCAAAGCTGCGAGTGCCAAATTTCTAGGAGAAATCATGGTTTGAAATGAAAAATGGGGAAGAATGAGGATTTGCAGAGTCTATTTTTTTTGTCTCAGAGGACTACGATCATGGTTTTAGGTTCACGAAATCACCAAACCTATAAAAAATGAATTCCACAAGCACTGTACCATGATCATGGTTTTAGGTTCAGTTATGTCCAAACCTAATAAAAATTTTCCACCAATCATTGTTTAACACTTGTCCATCGTTGTATGGCAGATCATGAAGATCGCGGTGTCTAAGAGTAAGTCAGGTTTTGTATGTTCACTTACCATTGTCCAACAATGTGTTGGGGTCTTTCTACTTCATCCTTCCATTGTCGAATTTCTACTTCTTCTTGCATCATACATTGCAAACTTTACAAATTCTTATTTGAATATCTTCTTAAACATTTTAACCGGGAACTCAATGCTCATAAGGTGGTTGAAAAACAGGTGAGATATTCGGATCCCCTTTCACCTAATCACACATGAGTTTGGATAGGATTGCTAGGTGAAATGCATCTGAAGAGCCAGATGGAGAGGAGGCTTGAGAGTTAGAAGTATGGATCTATTTCTAATTTGTTCTTGTTAATTTTGCAAAGCCTCAAAATTGGAATCAACCAACACCTTATCATGCTCTGGTACCATGTCAGGACCTATTGTATCTAAACTTATAGCCAACTTATTGGATAAATCCTTCAGTGGGAACATGAAATGAAATAAGTGGAATATGAAAGGTCACATGCAGGAATTTGATCAGTGTACACTTTCAACACAATAGATTTAACATGGAAAACCTTTATGGGGTTTTTTACCACGGAAGAATATTTTCCATTAATTAAAAAAATTTTGGGACCTTGCGGTCATATTTTGGTGTAGACTCCCTACTCAAATCTACCCCATGGTGGGTAACCGAGAATGTTTTTGAATAATCCAAATTTGACCTATGGCGATATTGGAATAAGCTAAAGGGTTATGGACCTTCTTAAGTGACGGGGCACATGTTCTGACTTAACTGGTGTAGCTGTCATAAATAACTGACATGCACTAAGTATAAGGTGGATATTAAATCTTGGTGAATAACTTATGGTCTATAGGATCCAACTATAGGGCACCCCCCTAAACCTTGCGGAAAATCTATAATATTCTCTTGCTAGGGACATATTTTATCTGTCAGAGTGGGACTAGGAAGTGAGTTTTAGAGGTTTTCGGAGAAAGTAATGTTGTAGGTAGAAAATGCAAGGATTCCTATCACGACACTAGATTACTGCCAATTTCATCAACATATTACTAAAATTAGGTTTAAGAAGGTTCAAATATTGACAAACAACTTTAAGCTACCAATTATAATTCATATGAACACATTTAGTGGGTATGGGCTAGATTAAACCCATTTATGTCAAAAAAGGATCGAAACTCCTTATTACTTGTATTGATGCTCTAAGCAGAAATTATACAATAAGGGTCAATGAGAATCCTCAATCAACATTGAGAATAGGGAAAAAGTGGCTAGCTCTTTTCACTCACAAGTGAGAACAAAATATTTCATACCAAGTTGAACATACTACTCAATTGGAATGAATAAATACCCTAGATTGAAATTTCATAATTAGAACCTCTTGGAATGAGTTTGAGCTCATTACAATTTACCTAGTGCTTTGAGAATGTCTCTTCACCTACCTAGTCCAGTTGACCCTTCACTATGGTCATGGATACTTGGAGAATATGAACTTAGGATTAACCTTATATTATCCCCTTTTATAACTTAAGGGTGACTC
The DNA here is from genome assembly GCA_019776745.2 of Taxus chinensis. NCBI lineage: Eukaryota > Viridiplantae > Streptophyta > Pinopsida > Cupressales > Taxaceae > Taxus > Taxus chinensis. Next base: position 719,296,783 of record CM034148.1, read on the forward strand.
AATTGGACCCATTGAAAAAGTGTAACCCCCCAACATCAAATTAGAACATATGACTTGATTAGAGGAATTTGGGGGATGAGAGGGGAGAGAGAGTTGACCCCCAGATGAGATTAGAGAGAGAGAGAGGATGATGGTCTGTTTGATGATGGATTTTCTTAGCCCCTGATATTAAGCCCGCCGATCCTAGTCTATTGGATGAATCATGGTGTGAAATTGGCTCCAATGTGATGAGCTCTGAATCTCTGAACTCTTGTGCACGTTGCATATTTGGTTCCTTTGGAATCGATGTGTGAACACCATGTTTAATATACATTGCTCGCATGACTCAGTTTAGTGGCTAGGTGGGCATCACTCATGGAGATCCACTCTAAACAAAATGACTGTACCTTGACTCCCTTCAATGTTGTCACACTGGGTCAAAGTTGGGATTTGGACATGATCCGATGAAGCATCTCGCACATGAATGATCCAACAAGAGGTTTCGATTACAAGATTCCACCTCCCGCGTAGCCAACCAAAGCATGACATGAGTGTCATTAAAGACATATTGGTTGACATCCATATCAGCATTTCAGTTCTACTGAGCTACATTAAGTATGATGTCATAGGAGATTTTACACTTCCTCACAAGAATTACCTATTACATCTTACTCGGAAGTGAAAGGTATAGTACTTGAAGTTCTACCCTGTTCCATTTATGCTTCATGATAAATTCTGTAAAAAAAACAACTTAGCTATTTTTAGTAAGTAGGGATCAAAATCATCTGCAACTTAAACCATCCACTGGAATGTTGCAACGTGGGTGGATTTGAAGCTAGTGACTATTTATGCAAATTCCTCTGGGAACTTCTAGATCAATTTTCTATTTTTGAGCAGGTGCTCGTAATTACCAGCTAAAACATCAAGGAAAATTTTCCCAGTAAGCTCTGTCAATTTTGGACCAAGAATGATCCATGTTAGTCGAGACAGAATCATCTCCTTGCAATACATCTTCAAAAAAGTGGTAGAAGATAGCCTCTTTTGCAAGTTTCTTTAATTGATGACTTTCCTAAAATGCCAGTCCTAACATAAGTAGGCAAGAGGGGGATTATTTTTGGAAAGATTGTAGATGCTTCGATGATCAAATAGACTAGGGAGAATATAGTCTTTTGATATGGGTTTTTTTCCTAATAATCACCCCTCTGAGAGAATCATTGAACCTGCAGATGCTAAAATGAGGGCGGTGGTGATAGGATTTTACAAGTTTTAGAAACCGAGGGAACCTAGGTTGTAACTTCTGTGACACAACAACCATTAATGGACCTCAGAGAGGGGAAATTACATGATTTTGGTTTTCTCCTCTATTTGAAATAGTTTTTTATAGGGTTTTGAGAATGTATTTTTTATTCATTATGTAAATAGAAGATGATAGTATACTCATTTCGATCCAACAACTAGGCCATGCACCTTTACTTGGAAGATCAACTTTTTTCTTCGTTGTGAATTGATTTATGGCATTGAGAGGAAGTGTATGACCAGTATATTTCATGACAGAAGTTTTGGATATAAGGAATAAGTAAATCCATGAATTACTTTTTTTCGGACATTCATAGTAAATCCGTTTGTAATATTTCTCAACACAGTTACCTTGATTTCACAAGTATGGATTCATAGCTACTGTTCTCAAAGTCAAATTGATACAGTTGGATTTGTTTCAGGATTCTTACATAGAGGTAGCAATTTGATCCACAAACATCATTTTGAGACTAAGTAGTATCCACCATTGGGAAAGATGGTGTCATCAGCAATGCCTTAGTCGTCAATATGGAGAAGACTAAATACCCCAGTCTAACTTTGCCCCCATCCATGGCGGAGAGAATACAGGTAGGAAGTCATGTAGAGAGTTACCACACAGTGTGACTCCATGATACCTGAGACCCCACTTGTGACAAGGATATCCGGGATTTCGTTATCCTCCTTGAAGTTAGAGGTGGGAAACAGGTTCAATGTATTTAATGTTTTTGGCCAAAATTAAATATGAGCCATAGAGAGGATGGATGCATTTTGATAAAAGGCTTCAATGTCCCTAATCTAATGTGAGGGATGTGAGGGGACATCAAATTCTCACACGTTTCTAGAAATGGTAGGGGAGATATGAAGTGGTAGAGGGATCAACCCCGACATTTGTAGACATTAGATGAGTTAAAGGCTCAAAATAAATTAGCTTTAAAGCACTGAGGGGCTGCAAGCGTGGTCATATGGGTGACTAGAAGTCTCCCTTAGGGGTGTATGTGGCACATGATTATTAAGGTAGATGATGTCCTCTGACATATGAGGGACATTAGGGAAATCAGATTCCATAGATGCATCCTAGAGTTGACAACGTGGTGAAGATCCGACGACAGGGATATTTTTAAAGCTCCCACAAGCATCCCAGAAGGCTGTATACTCAACAATGCCATAGGAGGTTATCATGAGGATCGAGATGGTGCATCATTTTGGGGGTAATAGTGGCACATATATTCTTTAAGGTAATCAAACCAAGAAGTGTGGCTAGAGAAATCAATAATGTTTTTAGCTAGGGCATCAGTAAGAGAATTACCTTCTTGATAAACATGTTGAAAGGAGACTTCAGTGAAATATTTTTTAATGGATTTGAAATCCTGAATAATGTTGTAAATAGTCCAAGAGAGGGGGATAATATATTTCATAATTTTGATGAGATTTAGGGAATCACTCTCAATAATGATATTGGCAGATCTAACATTTATATCCCCTTCCATACCTTTAAGGATGGTTAAAGATTCTTCTCCATGTATGTTTCTAAAATCCAAAGTTATAGCAAAATACACTGTAATATTTCCTTTATAATATCTCAAGGCACCACCACAGCCTGAGGGGACAAGATTCCCTCTTGAAGCACCATCTATATTTAATTTACACCACCCAATAGGTAGATTTTTCCAGTGTGTAGAAGCTCTTGTGGCATAATACTGGCATGGAGAAGGTTTTGAGGATATATCTTTTTGCCAATTTACACTGACAAGGAGATCTATTTGGAGCTTCCTTTTCTGCTTTGAGAAGAGGTGAGTTCTTCTTGAAGTGAACTGATAATTGAGCTAGCACCTATTTTAAATTAGGTAGTAGAGGAAGAATCTAAACCATCTGATTCCTTATTTGATTTTGGAAGTTCCTTCCATAAACCCTAGATATTTGCAGTTTTTTATCTATTTAGACATTATTGAAGGGTTATTTTACTTCATTGGTTGTTTAATAAATCGATTCTCTTTTCGAGAATCCAGAGACGTAGCCTTTGGGTGAAATGTTAACAATATTTTTGTGTGGATTTTATTTCAATTTGTGAAGCTTTTGATCAGATAAAAAAATATTTAATTGGATTAACTAATTGATTTGGTGAAGAAAACACTTAACTGGTAATTGGATTTTAGGAACATTTCAGTATCCATAACCCACAACAGAATCTGAATACACTTATCAAATTTGGTTTTAAGAATTCAGTTTAAGTGTATGATTTGAATTCAACTTGTGAATTTTAAAACGGATTTCTACTAAGATTCAGTTTATTCACTTAAGTTGAAAATAAAGGATAATTGGTTTATTTGGAAGAGTTTAAGGATTCATGATACAAGAGCTCCCAAAATTGGTTTAATACTCTTAATCAGTTGTCAAGTTTTAAATCTAAAATTTTTCTAAGTACTTTTGAAAAATTTAAGTACCATTTTTGGATCAAGATTGGTATCAAAGCAGTTAGATTGTTGGATTAGCTTCTAATTGTGTTTGAAAATTTGGCTTCAGTTTTAGTATTGGTTTCAGTTTTTAGTTGTCCAAACATTTTGGGCTTGTTAATCTTCTTTTGCAGTGTGCAGTTTTGGAGTTACGGGTTGTTTGCAGGAAATAGGGAATCATGGGCAAGTCATCCAAACAAGAGCAACTAGATGAGCTTGAAGCCATAAACCATCAACTCCAGGAAGAAAATTCTTTCTTGAGATCCAATTTCTATTCCTTAAAAGAGGAAATAGTATGGTTAAAATCTGAACCACAATCCTCTACAACCAAGAAAGAGGAGTATGTCAATGAGATGCTTTACACAGAGAAAGAATTTGATGGGTTTTGTCAAAGAGTTGTAAGAAGAAATATGGACCAAGGATGCCCTCTTGGAAAATTTATAACAAGGTGAACAAAAGAAGGAAATGCCTTCCAAAACAGATGCATGTACTATGACAAAAACATGCACTATAAGTTGTTCACATATTAAATCTTCCTCTAATTTAGTTTCAGAAATTTCTTTGGGTGAATTTGAAAAACACACTAAGGGAATTGGGTCTAAGCTAATGGTTAAGATGGGATTTAACAAAAGAGGCCTTGGTAAAAATGGACAAGGTGATGCTAACCCCATATAGGTAGAGGATCAACCTTGGTTTTCAAGTTTGGGTTATTCTAGTGGGAAAATGGAAATTGGAGAAAGTTCCAAAGCATCTAAAGGAAGACAAGCTTCCAACAACCAAGGATCTACGCCTCTAGAATTGTAGGATTCTGCCATCAAGAGGAACAATTGAAAGGTGTAAGAAAATAGGTAAACGAGGTAATGAAATTCCACCTCCTCCCACTTACACTAAAAATAACACTAAGGGGAAATTGTATCCTAAAAATTCTAAAACACTCTTTCAGTTTGAACAATATAACTTTGGTAGAGAGAAATATGCTGTTTCCTTGCACATTTTGTGAAGGTACTAATCATTTTGCAGCATATTGTTGGAAGAGGAAAACTATATTAAAGAAGTTCAACACCTTTTTTCAATTATAAGGCAAATGCTAAAGACCAATCTCACTATGAAGAGGCGAGAAAAGGACAAAAAGGTTACCTCTCCTAAACAAAGGACAATTTTGGGTAAGTTTCCTAAAAACAAGGACATATAATTTTGTACCCATTGTAATAAGAAAGGACATGATGTTGTACAATGTTGGAAAATGCATCAAGTGCAACAATGGAAATTTGTTAGAAAACCAACAAAATTAAATTCAACTCATGCAGCTCTAAAAATTTGTACTAAGGAAGTAAAACCACCTGAATAGGAAAATGTTGTTAAAAGGGTTGGTAAAATGTTCCTTAGTTTTATGTTTGCATAACATTGATTGTTGATATAATGCTGAATTTTCAAAGCTGTAGGGATTCTTTATGTTTGTTGAAAGGATTTTTTCCTATGTATATATTCATAGCTTTGAAATTTTTATGGAAGTCACCTGTAGAGAAATTGAGTGACAGGTTTCAAATACTCAATTTATTTTCTCATGGTCAAGGTAGAAAAATTCCATTTCTGACAGCAGTATGCAGAGATATGGGCATCATCAAAATGTCTAATTTTAAAACTTGCAATTTTATAATGTTGTCATTTGTGCAAATATATGGATATGCTTATAAGACCCATTTGCGCATATGTTTGATATTGTAATAAATAGACAAACTTGTTTGTATCCACATGTGTTATTTGCACTAATTTTTAAGACCCTCATTTTTGGGAAAATTTTATTTTTGTAACTATCAGATGTGGTTGCAATTAGGGTGTAAATTTATTACACTAACAAACTGGTTTGCAAAGTTGCACCAGGTGATCATTTTACAGATTATGGCAGTTCACCAATTTGGTTAAGCATACATTTCAGTTTGTTATCTATCCTTTTACTATAGTTCAGTGTATGGATAGAATTGGCAACATTCACGTTGAACACTAGCTTCCATTATAGATGGGTGTTTTTTACTATAGATGGAGATATTCTTGGGATTCAGTTGTTGACTATAGCTAGTCTAATTTATTCTATTCTGATAGTGAATATTTGCATGTTGTTACAGTTTCAGATGGACAGTGGGCACTAGCCTAATTGTGGGCAGTTTAGATGTCTGGTATACTGATCTATGTTATGGAATTGTAATTTTTCGTAATCAGCCATATCACAAAGTGACAGTTGAACACTAGCTTTCCATAATAGAATGGGTGTTATTATCTGGTCAGTTATTTGTGATGGCATTACAGTGGGGTATGACAGTTCATAGTTGTGTGCAGAGTTGACAGGGTTGTAGCATGTTTCAGTTGAACACTAGCTTAATTAGGTGTTATTATCTGATCGGTTATGTAATTAGCTAATAAACTATTTACATTTATATTAACCTATAATTCTATTTAGGGTTCTTGTATGTGTTTTTGCAATGCAGGAAGAGATAGCATGTTTTGTGGGTTGATACACAACTTTTTGTGGACAAAAAGCCTTCTCAGTAGGAAGGAGTGATCAGGGGATCAATTTAGTTTCAAATGTTCCCTAAATTTCCCTAAACCATTAAAATTTAGTATATCCTTTAGAGATCTTTCTGACGACTATAAGAACGTGAAAACATGGACACTCTGAGCTCCAGATACGTATGGTCAAAGTTGGTCAAAGTTTGGTCAACATGTGGTCAAAGTTGGTCAAACTAGAAAATTAATTATCTTAGAATCTCAAAAAATCACTTCTATTGTGTATATATTGTCATGATCTTTCTGATGCATTTTGAATGGATCAAATCCGAGTCCGTATGCGAAAGATATGGTCAGTCAAAGTTTGGGTCAAACTTGCGAGAAAAAGTGACGTGGCAAAAGGTGAACCAATCACATGTCTGACACGTGGCACCGCTCCATTTGAGTCACGTGGACCTCCAATTTTGGTATAAAAATGCTATGCGTAGCTATTCCACATAAAAATAGGACGGTTTAGCCTTATTAAAAGGTTTGGATAAAATTATCTCTGGTGGACTATGGGATTGATTCCCATATAAGGATAAAAGATTTCCATTTGCTATTTATAGTGGATAATACAATCAAATGGATTCGAACCCTTGACCTGTGCCAAGAAGAATAAGCAGATACTTACCAACCCGCCACCTTTAGAGAAGTAATATAAAAGGAGCTCGCAGGGTTTTGTAGAAGAGAAGTGATAGGTCTGCGAGAGGGAAAAATAGACCTACTTGCAGAAAACCTTGATTTTTTAGGCACTTCCGCTCAAAACTAGATCTTGAGTTATATGTATGAAAGTTATTCATAATTCCGAGGGATTTCCATAAATATAACTTTTGTTACACTGAAGTTACTATATATTTTCCTCTGTATGTGATTTTCCATCGCATAGTTTCACAGAACAGGCACGAGGAGCAGACATGGAGATCTGATTTTTCCAAGTACTTCTAGTCTGAACCAGGGCATTGAGTAAAAAGGGAAGTTTGTTCATATTTTTATAATATTTCTCAGGTCTATAATTTTTTTTTCATGTAGTGTTTATAAATCTCTATTTGTAGGCATGTTTTTCATTCGCATTTGCAAGGGGATCACACTAGTGGAAGCACTATATGAGCCATGGATCATTTTGGGAACAACTATCTGGTAAATTATAGAGTTTCCAATATATTTGATCAAATCATTTATGGGTTTTGATATGTTTATACATTATTTAAGGGTTTTTGTACTTCATTGTTCTTTTAATAGATTGATTCTCTTTTCGAGAATCTGGAGATGTAGCCTTCGGGTGAACTCTATTAACAATCTTGTTGTGTGGATTTTATTTCAATTTGTGAAACTTTTTATCAGATAAAAAAAATAGTTAATTGGATTAACTAATTGATTTTATGAAGAAAACACTTGACTGGTAATTAGATTTTAGGAACATTTTAGTATCTATAACCCACAACAGAATCTGAATACACTTATCAAATTATGGTTTCATGAATTTAGTTTGAGTGTATGATTTGAATTCAGACTTGTGAATTTTAAAATAGACATTTACTAATATTCAATTTATTCACTTAAATATGAAAATAAAGGATAATTGGTTTATTTTGAAAGAGTTTAAGGATTCGGGATATAAGAGCTTCCAAAATTGGCTTAATACTCTTAATCAGTTGTCAAGTTTTCTAATCTGAAAATTTTCTAAGTACTTTTGAAAATTTTAAATACCATTTTCAGCTCAATAGTTGATTTCTCTTGCTAGAGTGTTGGATTCTTTGCTTTAAAAATTGCTAAAAATAGGAATCATTTTCTTTATGGTGAGACCTAAATCCATATTTTTGTTTTCAGTATAGCATTATTCGTTTGATTGTCTTCATCGAAAACAACATTTCGATTTGGGTTTTAAAATAGACCATTCATTATTTTTGTTTCACATAGTTTTAATTAGGGATGGTAATTTATTGCATTCACTTTTCTTTCCCCCACACACAATCAAACCACTCAAACATCAAAATGCATTTAAACAATTCCTACCCAGGCAGATACCTACTTGGAATTGATCACTAAGAGGAGAAGTCAACTCAGTGTTCTGGACAAGTATAATAACATGTTTGTCGGTATATATTGGTTAAGAACCTGATACCCTTATCATTGCAGGACCATGAAATGAGCAGGTAGGACCCAATACCACACACATATCGGTAGCAGTATAGAGTTGGGAATCGCATACCTTCAGGTATATAGAGGACTTCGTCCTTAAACACACCTGAAACCAGCCCTAGATAGACATTTCCTAGGACCTTTGTTAACCATTTTACACATTTCACTTTTTGTAATCAGGAAAACCTAAAAAAATCCATTTTGTTTTCTTTTTGCAATATATCCACTTAGTTAATTTTCATTTTTAGGTAATTTTTGTGTGTTTGTTCACTATGGTTCAAACAAGATAACAAGCCCACAATCAAGCCTCTGAAAACATGTCTCAACCACTATCTACACCCTTTCAGCAACAAATCACACTATTTACTCCATTGTCTACATAGTTATCTACACCTTTATCCACTACTATATCTACACCATTATTTACCACGTCATTACAAAAACAAAACCCATTCCATCAACCAATTACATCTACTCCTTTAACTGATGCTCAACGATATTAGAATGAAATAGAGAAATAATATAATCAATAAATGAGACAACGTCACTTAGATTCTATGCGTCAGTTTCATAGTAAAGTTTTCAATACATCTGAACAAGAAGAAACATAATAACCATATTCCCCCAGTTCGTAATCCGAATCTTCTGAACACGCTTTCTTTGAAAGAGGAGACCCTGTTTTCGAAGAAATGCTAGAATCAAACCCCATTTTCTCAATGCATATCTAACAGCTAGGGTGTCCAACTTCATCCGTTCACACCCAAACCATCCTCAAACATTTTGGATCCTTTATCTAGCTCTTCACAACAATTTTAACCTGAACCGCACTCAAACATTATTGATCCCTTATCTAGTTCTTTGCAATAATTTGAGCCCGATCAATTTTCAAGTATTCCTAATTCTTCACATCCAATCGATTTAAACCAATAATATATACCTAAACCACCAATTTATGTCCCTGATCCTTCATCTGGGGTTTCACATCTTATTTATCCAAACTACCAACCTGTCATTCAACAAATACATCCATATCCACCTTTAAGTCAACCTGAAATGCTAAAATTTGTCTTCTATTCCTATTCTCATTCTTCATATGGGTTCCTCTCAAGACACAACCGCCCAACAACATACATCCTCACCTGAGTCGTCTATTGGTTCAACACCTCCACAAAACAATACTAGTGCTTCATTATCTACTCCTTCAGCATCCTCGGTTACCCAAGCACCTCGAATAAGTTATGTTGTTACTTCTACTATTGTATCTCAAATAGTTAGCAGTATTGAAAATATCACTATTACCATTCTGTCATCCATCTCCTTGATCAATACTAGTGTTATCACTTACCCTATTTCACAATACATACCACAACCATCACAACCATTAATTTCTATACCACAATCTACTCCTCTGCAAAATATTCCATAACAAGCACCATCCTTTGTTTCCTCTACTATAGCTTTTCAATAACCACCTTCTTATTCACAATCATTACTATTATATCTATCTTGCATCCTTACCAATGTATACAGCCTTCACAGACTTTAGCATCTCAATAGTATATTCCACAACACAATATCCCACAAAAAAATATTTGACTTAATCATAACATTCCTCAGCCAAATATCCCACAACAGACTATCCCTTCACAATGAAACATTCCTTCACAACAAAACATCCCACAACAAAATATTCCACTTACTTATAACATCCCACAATAGACTATCCTTTCCCAACAGAGCATTCATTCTCAATAATGTATTCCTTAGCAAAAAAATTCACTTCAACAAAACATTCCACTCACTTAAAATATCCCATAGCAGAATCTACCACAACAAAATGTCCCTTATCAACAAAATGTTCCTCAACAGCACATTCCTTACCAACATAACAACCCTCAACAATACCAGATGTACTCATAACCTAGCTAGTTTCCATTTCAACATGGATCATCCTTGTAGTAACCAACACAAAATAACCCCCTTCAAGCTCTCATGAATCATATATCCAGTCTAGAAGCTACCTCATCTACACCTAAAAATGTCTTCTCCTACGATAATATATACAATGATCCTATTCATCCCTCAGTCCCATACAAAGCATAAGCACATCATTGGGAACTTCTAAAATTTATTAAATTCTATAGAAAGGAAGATGCTCAAAAACACATTCATGTTTTTTTCCACACCAGTTATCTAATAGCCCATGATCAAGACCTCATGTTGAGGACTTTTCCCATGTCCCTCATTGGTACCGCCTTGGACTGGTGCAATAACATTTCGTAATATTCTCTTTTCTCCTTCGTACAACTTGCACAATTGTTCTTAGAACAATTTTCTATAAACATAGCCCACAAAGTCATTATCAATGACCTTTATGCTATTAATCAGTTTGAGGATGAATCCATTACTAATTTTGTTTCCCATTGGAGGGGTAAAATCAATCAATTACCTTTTTCATTGCCAAAAGCCAAGTTGATTGAATTTTTATGTCGATCATGCACCAAACATATTTCATCAACATTACAAATTCAATCATTCAAGGCCTTTGAAAAATATTTTACCATGGCCCGTAAACTAGAAATGTGAGCTCTAGAAGAGAGTGACATTAAACTTTGTCCTGAGAAACCACAAACTGAGTTTCCATCTAAGTCATCCTCTAGTCTTGAAAAATCCAAATCAGCTGCTAACGCTATAGTAGTTAAATTATCTCCCAAGGAAAATCCCACTACCAAACATTCTCATCCACTACGTAATTACACACCAATAGGAAAGACTTATAGTGGGGTATTTGATTAGTTACTCACTATAAATATGACAATTCTCCCACCTATTCAACCTATTGACACATATGTATCTAATCTCTCTTGGTATCAAGATAATGACTATTGTAAATACCATAGGGTCAAAGGACATGACATTGAAAGGTGTCGTATGTTCCGCAATGTTCTTCAAGACTTGATTGACAAGGGCGAACTTCACTTGGAGAATCCAAATACACCCCCAAATAAAAACCTTGACATTTAAACAACCCTTTCCAATCATCCCTCATCCACTGATACACCAAAAACAAATGTTGTTCATGCTCATCACACCATTACTAAAACATTACCCATTCCTGAATCAACATCCACACTTACTGAAGAAACATCCACACTTACTGAACCAATAACCACACCTACTAAACCAACATCCACACCTACTGAACCAACACCCACACCAATAACCACATCCATAGAACCAACAACAATATCCACTAAATCTAAATATGTATCTACCAAGTCCCCATCTTCTATCAATATTACTGAAACTATCCTTCCATCCTCATCACAGGTTATTAATGAATCTATCTCCCCACCAATCATATCCTCTAGTATAGTTACACCCACAACTACACCTTCATTTGAAAATATATCTATGATACCTCTTAAAAAAATTATGACACAAACACCTCCACCTAAGGAAATTACAAGCCACATTCGTCCTCCACCTATAAAATCAATTATTTCTACATCAACTAATCCCAAAACTATAAAATCCAAAAATCATTTAGATATTATCAATTGCATCATTCAAACCCCCCTTACTTCATCAACATTTACCTCTACATCCATATATATCTCATCCTAAACCATGAAAGGACCTCACAAACAAGGTATTGTCCAATTTTTCAAAATTCCTTTTTATACCTTCCCTGAATTGTACTGATTCTGCGGCCCTCGACCTCTTCCTCCACCTCTTGCTAGAAGGGTCTTATCAAATCCTAACAATCATCCCATCATTCCATGTCCAATACTTGTTTATCAATCTTCCCCACTAGATTTGCGTCCCCCATTTACTATACTATGTAGGACTCATCAAAAACAAACAACTCAACGACCTGTAATTAATGTCTTATTTCCATTAGAATATAAGATACCTAAAATTTCATCCCCATCAACATCAACACCTAAGGTGTGTTACTCAACCATTCTAGATAACCTCCTCCAAAATTCATTCATAACATTACCACCGCCAAAACTATCGGATCCGCAAGGACACAAACCCGTTTGGTATGACTTCAAGGTCTCATGTGATTATCATAGAACACGAGGTCATTCCATAGATAATTATAAGGCCTTCCACCTGATTTCATAGAAGCTAGTAGAACTGGATTCCCTTCCTTCTGAATCACATTCAAATTTAACATCATCATCTTCATCTAAATCTAAGGAACTCAAGTCTAAAACTCCTTCTCACTAGGTCGATGTCGTACGTATCACACCTCATTCACATAATTATGACATAGACCCATCTTAACCTAAAAAAGGTAAAACTTTCATAGTTATACCTCCACCTCCAAAAACAACCCCTCCATCAGATAAACCCAAAATATCTATGCCCGTAGCTCATGAAATATCTGGTCAAATAATGTTTCCATCCTCACTGCACCACCTTCACCATCCACCGCAATACAAAAGGTTATCATTAAACAATTACATCATGATCCCATTAAAATTTCAGTATACGAACTTATACAAACAGTACCTTCAGATGATCCTTCATCCTTTACAAACTTTGTAGGATCCCTCAAAACATATGTCGCCATATCATTTGAACCATCAAAAATACCTTCTCTTAAACTAGAAGATCATGACTTACCACTTTTCATCACTACTCAAATTAATGAAATCTGTATCAAAAGGGTCATGATTGATAGTGGTGCCACTATTAAAATTATTTCCTCCCTCTCTTTTGATGAACTTAAACTACCCAACACTATTATTGCTCAAACTTTGGTCTTACTACAATCCTTCAAGGACACTATTGCACCCACATTAGATGTCATCATTCCACCACTCAAAGTCGGTGTTAAAACCTTACTAGAACTCTTATACATCATAAAAGGAGACTTTCAATATAATATGTTATTATGACATCCTTGGATGTGCACCATGCATTTCATTCCATCAACTCTATATCGTTGCCTTAAATATGAACATGAAGGTCAGACATTCACTGTTCCTGCATATCCAAATCCTTTTGTTGATTGCTACATGATGTATCATCTGAATGAAGTACTTGTTCCCAAGTCCACAACTGAGTCATCTAACAAAGCATCTACTAACATGTCCATACATTCCTCTAAACTATCAGATGATTCATCCCTTAGTGATGTCATACAATTCCTCACATTACGGGAATATTATATTTTCATGCTTAATCACATTCCTTCACCTAATACTTATGGCTAACATGACAAACAACTCACATATGACCCTAATGTAGGAGATATCATCTCTTGCGGTCCCTCTTATCTCAAAAAAAATATTTTCTATGGGGGACTCAACTATCCTTCATCTCATACTATTGATCAACACCATGTCATACCTTTTACATCAAATTTCAAATCTTTAGATAATCCAAATTTTGCTCATGTGTATCTTCACCATTGTGCGTGGAGAGGTTTTTTCCTTGGCCATTATGAATAGGGAATACATGATTTGGTTATCCAACATTCCCTTAAAACTTATGAAAAATATGGTTTAGGTTATAAGAAACCCTACTCCAAAACATTTGAGGCCACTACATCCAAACCTCCTACATCCATGCTCATTATTGAATTAGAACCATCGACACCCACAATCCTTGAATATCCTATGGATGTAAATGATGTTGTACCCATTCTGCCTAAAAAAAATTAGTCAATGCCATATCCTTAGGATTTCTTACTTATCAATCCAACCACATCATTAAAAAACTTCCTCTTATTTGTCTAGAAATGGTTAAATAAGATTCACTTGTTATAGATATCCTTCAATGTCATGATGACTAGTACATCCTTTCTCATGTGGGAGATGAGGATTACCTTTTCCAAAAATCCCTACAATATGATACACCAAATCTCCTTAACGAATCCACCATAGACGTAAACTTAGGAACCCCTCAGTATCCTCGCTTAGTTTAGGTAGGTCAATCATTAAATCCACAATAATTGGATGACTTTACTACGTTCTTATCAAAATATTATCAATCCTTCACCTGGTCATATAGTGATATGCCTAAAATTGACCCTATTATTGTTTTACACAATATTTTCACATTTGCAAAAACTAAGCCAATTAAACAAAAAATCTGTAAGATGCATCCACGCATAGCTCTTATGGTTAAAGAAGAGTTACAATGCCTTTTATCTAATAAGTTTATCGTACCCATTGATTACCCATAATGGATCTCCAAAATTGTTCCCATAACCAAATGGTTAGGCAAGTTATGTATCTTAACAGACTTCAGGGATGTCATTCTTGTTTTCCCTAAGGATGATTTCCCTCTTCCGAAAATAGATCAACTCATTGACCTAACAGACAGCCATGAAATGATATCCCTCATGGATGGTTTTTTTAGTTATAATCAAATTCTTATCTTCACTGACGATCAACATAAAAACTCTTTCATTACACCTTAGGGAACCTTCTGCTACCTTGTCATGCCATTTGACCTTTAAAATGTAGGAGCTACTTATCAATGTGCCATGACTTACATTTTTCATGACCTCATTCATAAAACAGTTAAATATTATATTGAAAACCTTTATGAAAGTCCAAACAATGCAAAGATCATCTTATCATACTCGAATCAATCTCTACTCATCTCATTCAATATTGTCTTCGTCTTAATCCTGCAAAAAAAAAAAATTGGTGTCCTCACTGGAAAACTTTTAGGATTAATCATATCTATCTGAGGTATATAAGTTAACCCAGAACAGGTCAAGGTCATCATTGAAATGCCTCCTCCCTCTAATCTTACACAATTGTGTAGTCTTCAGGGTAAGTTGTGGTCCATCCAATGTTTTATATAAAAACTTTCTAACTGTTGTCAACCATTTCATCATCTTCTTCGTAAAGACATATAATTTCACTGGGATTCTGATTGTCAGAAAGCCTTTGATGAGATTAAACAATATCTTCTATCACCACCTCTACTTACACCACCTCGTGAAGGGAAGTAATTTTGTTCATATATCTGCCTCAGAACATGCCCTTGGAGCCATGCTCACTCACTAAGATAATCAGGGTCATGAATAGGTTGTGTATTATATCAGCCACACACTCCATGAATGTGAAACTCGTTATACTAAAGTTGAAAAGCTATGTTGTTCCTTATACTTCACCAATTCCAAGTTGTATCATTATCTTCTTAATCACAAAACATATGTTGTTACTAGCTTCAATCCACTCAAACACATGCACTCTAAACCATATCATAGTGGTCGTATCACTTGATGGATTATGCTTATGATTAAATTTTAGTTCATATAAAAAAATCTATTAAGCGATAGGCCATTATAGACCAGCTTGTTGATGCTCCCTCGCCTAAAAATAAACTTCCTCATGAATACTTTCTAAATGAATCCATCAGTAATTTTGATGAATATGAATTCATCCCTATCAAGATTACTCTCTTCTTTGATGGTTCTAAATTCCAAGAAGGGGGGAGCTGGTGTCATTATCATACCTCCTTAGGGCATTCTTATTTCATTATCATTCAAATTTAACTTTGAATGTACTAATAATATGACAGAATATGAAGCTTTAATCATGGGCCTTACGACTATTATTCTCTTAGGCGTTCATATCTTAGACATCTATGGATATTCACAGCTTGTTATGAGTCAATTCAAAGGAGAATATCAATGTAAAAATGAAATTTTACAAAAATACAAAGCTAAGTTAACTTTCTCCTTGATGCTTTTGATCACTACACTATCCAAACCATCCCACAATCCTCTAATAAGTTTATAGATACAATGGCCTCTTTAGGATCCCTCATCCCATTAGAAATAGAAGAGTCAAAAAATAACACTAAAGTATTCATCGTCATTCAACAATTGGATAACCCTTCACATCAAAATGAACTTCCTCCCATCAATATCATTGACGATAACCCAACTAATTTGTGGTATACTTATACATATGATTATCTTTCCGAATCAAAAATTCTGACTGACTTATCACGTAACGCTAAAAGATAATTGATTCAACGTGTGACTCACTTTGTTATCATAGGAGATATCCATTACAAATGTAGTTTTGATGGTATCCTATCAAGGTGCCTTAAATCACATGAGTCAACTAAAGCAATTGAAGAATTGCATGATGGAGTTTGTGGAGGACATTTTAGTGGAAATTCCATCACCAAACGTGTCATATGGGTAGGGTATTACTAGCCTACTATCACCAAGGATTGTTGTGAATATTTCATGAAATGTGTTAAATTTCAACTTCATTGAGATCTCATCCATGTCCCCAGTTAGGCATTACAACCTGCTTAGGAGCTATGGCCTTTCTCTCAATGGGGGTTAGACCTCATTAGTGTTATTAATCCTAAATAATCTCAACAACATTACTATATCATCACATCTACTGAATACTTTACTAAATGGGTTGAAGTTATCCCTTTAGCATCCACACAAATTAGGATCTATTATCAATTTCATATATTGATACATTATATGGCTTTTCAGTATCCCATATAAACTCATCACAGATAATGGAAAGTATTTTAAAAATAAAGAAATTAAAAAGCTCTGTGATACCTTTAACATCAAACTTAGCTTTTCATCACCATATTATCCCCAAGAAAATAGATAGGATGAGGCCTCAAACAAAACACTTAATAAAATCCTCATGAAAATGGTAAATGATACAGGAAAGAATTGGCATCTATAAATCCCATTTTCTCTCTAGGATTATCAAACTAGCATATGTACTCCTACGGGAGCTAGGCCCTATTCACTTCTATGGCTCTGAGGTCGTCTTACCTCTTGAATTTCAAATTCTTCCACTTCATGTATCACTTAAGGACTTCATCCTCGACAAAAAATATCGACAAGACCATCTAGCACAACTTGAACTGTTAGATGAAAAACATCTAATGGTCGTTGAGCACTATTAATTTTATGAAGAACACATTAAACAAGCATATAACAAACATATCAGAGAACATGACTTTAAAATTGGTTGTCTTTTGCTTAAAGAAAATCAAATTTTCACTTAATTAGAATGGAGTAAATGTGGAATGTTTTCCCCTAATTGGATTGGGTCCATACGTCATCACTCACAAGTATGGGTTGAGAGCATATCATCTCCTCTTCCCTCAATGGTGAACCTTAAAAAGGAATCTCTGAATGCCTTGCACTTTTAGCCACTTTACTGTTAAATGATTGATAATCAAGATATTAGTTACATTTAAAATCTTTTACACTCTATCATATCATCCATATTATCATAGTAATGATTTAAAAACATGTGGTTATCCATCATTACCTTATATATACCATAAAGATGAATACCACAGCTCTTTTCATTGCATCTTTCACTTTATACAAGTTCCTCTTTTGCTGGGAACATATTTAATCAATACACTCACCTACCATGAAAAAATCCATGACATGGGGCATGCATGTGTAGATCATGTATATCTTCTCCCCTCCTTGAAATGGTCTATTAGGGATTTTCCCTTGGCTAAAAAATATATGTATTGAAATCATTTGGATGCATTTCTTAAAAGTCAAAATAAATGGTAGACTGATACCTTGATGGATAGCTATCCATCAAAATCACAGACTGGTCCCTTGAAGGATGACTATCTATAAAAATCAAAAGTAAAAATTAGATTGATCCCTCGAAGGACAGCTACCACTCAAAAATCTCGACCATACCATCAAAGGATGGATACCCATAAAAAAAGGCTTCCCGCATTGATCAATTTTCTTTAAAATAAAAAATATAAAGTTGGGGAATTTTTCTATGATCCCATGGAAAAGGAGAACCTTATTCTTATCTCGACTTACACATGTTCAAAACCCCCTTAAAAAGGAGCATTCGTTTAATCCCACATTTTATAAAGATTCGTTAACTATCCATTGATAATCTCATTTAACTTTCATCAAGGTTGTTAGTGCAAGTGTGTTCAAAATTTCAAAACCCATCACGTATGTATCAAATCCATCATGAGGGGGGGCAATCATTCATTTTACTTAGTTATATTACAGTTCATTTCTAATCACATTTTAAAGACATTTGATTAACTGAATAGTTTAACATTATATAAAACATATTCCTAAACCATAATATCACAACTAATGTATCTATCAAAATCCATCTAACACTAATACATTCAAATTAAAATCATACATGTATTAACACATATAAGTCAAAAAAAAAATAAGTCATAAAACCTCATCATCATCATCATCATATAAATCAAGTCCATATACATCATGATCATCATCACATCAATGTCATACAAAAAAGGGATTCTAAGAGTCATACATCAAAATATATATCATATCAATGACATACAAAAATGGGCTTCTATGAGCCGTATTTCAAATAAAAAGTATCATCAACTAGTAAATTGAAAACCTCTAAGGGACTGGGCTAGGAGGGGATATATTGCCCTCTCCTCCCTGAACGTCTCTACCTCCAACTACTCCCACACAACCACAACACCAGCATCTCCTCCATCTCCTCTCTCGCTATCATTTACTCGCTCTGGTCTCCGAGGTGGGTGACCCACACTCGTTGCACTACTACTAGGGCATACCACCTTAATGTCCAAGTGATCAGAATATAAAGTGGCATTAGGATAATCATGTGTAATCATATCAGCATAATAATCACACTCTTCTTGTAGTGCTTTGTAATGAGCCCTGGAAACCATCCCTAGTACTATAGGTGCTCTCTTGGATCCACTAGGGTCTGGCCTCTACCCACTAGCCTATTTGTTAGCCTCTACTCTCTATCTACTAGCTTGTGCCATCTCCACCAACTCCACACCATAAATAGAAGGCCCAGTAATCCCCAAGGCCTTCCTCAACCCATATCTTTGTCCCTTATATGGATATATAGCTATAATGGCCTGAGCTAGCTATACTCTAAGTCCATCTCGCTTGGTAATCAAACTTCCTCACTTAGTAATCAAGGTATCTCGAACTCCTAAAAGGTCATCCCTCTCTCTCCTAACTGCATCTCTCTCCCCCTCCACTATAACCTTCTTGGTTGGCACTACTTCAATAGCTAGATGTGAATCATCATCACCCTCCTCCTCACTGTCATCCTCAGTACCATTCACTACATCTGCTAATGATCCTCTCTGCACCTAAGCACGTACTCATCTGACTCTCTATACTACTCTTTGTACAACCTGAGTCCTGTCAAAACCACTCAATGCTCGGGTCCACCATGTTGTGTACTCAGGAGTCACCCCAGCATCATATATAGGAACAATCTCACCATCATCATTGGAACCCATAGCCCCCTAATGATTTATGATAATCTCAAGCTCTGTCACCACTGCCATCAAAGTCTCTGTATCTTCATCCTCTCACCTATACTTTATAGGCTCCTCGAGAACTCCCTGTACCAATCCAAATTATCTCCTAACATGGTCAAAATGGAGTAACTCATGTTCACCCAATCAGCGAGTCTGCAGCCACCTAGCCTATTGTGAACATGTCAACTCATGTGAGAACTCAGGCTAGATAGTGAAATCTAGATACGACCTCCAAATCACATCCCCCACCTGGAATCTCTCCATCATCATTGGGACCCATAGCCCCCTGCTAATTTATGATAATATCAGGCTTTGTCACCACTTCCCTCAAAGTCTCTGTATCTTTGTCCTCTCGCCTGTACTGTACATGCTCCTCAGGAACTCTGTGTACCAATCCAAACTATCTCCTGACATGGTCAAAATGGAGCAACTCATTCTCACCCAGTCGATGAGCCTAAAAAAACCTAGCCTATTGTGAACCTGTCAACTGATGTGAGTACTCAAGACATATAGGGAAATCTAGATACATCCTCTCAATCACATATCCCTCTACACTATGGCCTTCTCAGTTGTCATTACTATAATAGGTGCAGCCAAATCATCATCACCCTCCTCCTCACTGTCATCCTCAGCACCCTCAACTACCTCTTGTGTTCTTTCTCCTCTCTCTTCCTCAGTATGTACTCATCTAACTCTATATACTTCTCTTTGTATAATATGAGTCATGTCAAAACCGCTCAATTCTTGGGTCCACCATGTTGTGTACTCAAAATTCACCCCGACATCATCAAGAGGCACTATCTCTCCATCATCATTGGGACCCATAGCCCCTACTGATTTATGATAATCTCAGGATCTGTCACCACTACCCTTGGAGTCTTTGTATCTTTGTCCTCTTACTTTTACTGTACAGGATCCTTAGGAACTCCATGTACAAATCCAAATTATCTCCTAACACAATCAAAACAAAGTAAATCATGCACGACCAGTCAGTGATCCCGAAGCAACCTATCCTACTGTGAGCCTGTCAAGCCGAATAGGGAAATCTAGATCAGGCCTCCAAATCATGTCCCCCACTTGGATTCCAAATTATAGCTCTTGATAATATCATTTCCTCCTCCTCTTCAACCCATGAACTACATCCTCCCTCTATCTCACAAATCTAGGATTCCCATAACTAATAACCCATGGCAATGTGCTTGAAGGCCCAATCCTGTAATAAGAACCCAATATCAATACCATACCACTTTTGGACCTTATAATCCCATAACTCTCTAAATGTTTGATTAAGTAGGGTCAGATCTTACTCGAAAACTATGCGGTGCTCCATCATTTAATACATCACATCTGTCATCATGCATGGGAAATGGCCACCTCTGGAATCTAAAAAAGTATAAAAAATGATGGCCATCATCATCACGGTCATCTAAGTATGACCCTCTATCTCAGTTGGATATAGTTTTCCATAAGCAAAGGCCCCTGACTCATATCTAATATCCTCTACATCCTCTCCATACAACCTAGTCATCACATCAGCCCTCTCCACCTCAATAATAATGTATACACCCTCTCTCCATATAGGAAGTCTCAGGATGCGATGTACATCCTCTAAAGTTATCATAATCTCTCTAATAAGAAACCAAAAAGTATAGGTGGAAGGATTCCACCACTCTAACAAATCAAACATCAAACTCTGAAATCTATGTAATGGTCGATAATGTCTCATAGCACCAAAACAAACATCCTTAACATGCTCCCAATCGGCATCTATCGTTTCATCTCTCACCTCATCCAAGATCAGTGGTACAGAATCACAGATAGTCAATTGAGTATCTACTTGCAAACACAAAACATATAAACAAATATTAATATCGTCCCAAAATATTAAAAATATCATCCACAACATATTAAAACTTATTTACATCAACATCAACATCATCACCTAAAAATACCAACAACATCTAAAACATCAGAAAGTTGTAATGGAACATTGTTGTCCAAACTCAGAATTCTCCATTCATGAATAAAATTGACTAGACATAATCACTTAGACATCAACATTATATAATCAATATCAACGTAAACTACAATAAATTAAATCAATGGAACCTAGTCCTTGAAACATTAAATCAAACAAATGAAATCAACAATGGGATTCATCATATGTCTATGGGACATGTGCCCTTTGGCCCCCATAACTTGACTTTCCTCATCTATTTATCCTACATTCGTGAATCATATGTCTATAGGTGTCAAACCCCTTGGTTCCCTTGTCATTTGATTCCTCTATAACATATCTTGTTTCGGTACCCCTAGAATGGGGAAACACTTATGAAACACATCATATACAATCATTGGCATTCCATGTATTGTGTTGTAGTTGGATCACCCATATAAATCAATTATTTATTGTTTTTGTCTAACATTTTGTCATTAAAACCGCTAAAACAAAGGGGGCAAATATATAAACCGAAAATCTAGACTCCCTCATTTTTATCCAAATCATTAATTAAACACATGATACCCCATAAGAAACATCATTTATCCCTATTTAATTAATCAATTAATTTGATTAATTAAATACATACCTTAGACCACATAATACGCCTATACTTTTTAATAATTCATATCCACATATAAAAAATCATTATTTTTAATAATAATACCTAACCTAATCATTTTTCTAAATCCCCCTAAATCTATTTATTCCCCAAAATCCATTTTATCTATCTCTAACACGACACATCTATCATAACCACCTATACACATATTAAAATTATTTTCACACTCGTCAAAATCATCTACATATTTATCCCAAATCATACCTAAATTATTATGATCTAACCTATCCTATCACCTTCTGAAACAAAAAAAAACACGTCTCTAAACAGTCCAACAAACTCATCCCTTGAAAATACAGAAAAATATCTTAAATTAGCAAATTGTTCCAATAATTTGCTAAGTAAACCACAAGCAGGCCGAAATCACCGACGATTTGGTAAATCACAAGTGATTACTTAAGCCCATTTTGCAGTCTCTTTTTGGGATCATCCACTGACATTTTATAAATAGAACTTTTATTTTTTATATTGTTGTGCATCAAGATGTACATTTTATCATCTAGTAACGTCCTTGAATTCATCAACCACCTCCAAGTATTTCCTAAGCTCGTGCAGATTATAATTCCACTCCAATTGCAAAATTCTTTAGCTTCCTAGAGCACCATTCATCAAGCTCAGATGCCTATCTTCATTTCTTTCTTATGATCTAGGTATTCTTATTTGTTTACCACTATTATATCAACATTTTTGAATATTTTGAACATCTGAAACATTTTTTGGTCAGTCAAAAACGTAATTTTCTTAGTCTATTAATATCTAGCCTAATCGGCAGTCATTACTAGAATCACTTTTGATTCTTGTATAATTTGTTTTCCTGTAGTTATATCAAATTATATCTAATAATCTAAATCCAATTATATTATATCTCTTTTGATGATAACATTTTATCAAGAATGGCTTCTATTAGATGGAAATAAGTGGCCCGAGTCATGAAATAACGAGCATCAAATCTCTAGCTATTATCTGTCACCCATTGCATTGGGAGAAATACGACATTTTACATGAACTCAACCTATGTTTCATTAATTCTGCCCCTTTGTATAGTTTACAAAACATTTTTGAATCTACTCATCGAATCTGTAAAGCTACAGATGAATTTTGGGAAGCCTACTTTCAGGTTTCTATATATCTTTGTTGATTTGGATTGGTTTGAATATCAATATGAAGCTGAATTATAAGAACTGAGCTCTGAGACTGAATCTAAAGATGAAACTAACTCTCAACACTCAGATTCTGATTTTGAATATCATAACGAAATGGAAGAAGAAGAACCGAAATACATTTCAGACTTCTTTGAGGAAGAGTATACTGAAGACAAGAATTCATATTCTTCTGAAGTAGAATATCTGGAGTCCACTGGAGAAGATAGTTCTCCTTCCTCTGAGAATTCAGATACTGATTTTTATTTTTATTTCAAATAATAGTTCTTATCTATCATCGTTTATAATTTATCTACTTTATATTTGTAATAACAAAACATTTGTTAAAACGGTTTATTATTACCATTTATCATGTGTCATTTACCCACTTGATTGTAAAAGTGGATTGACACCCTTGTCAGGAATTCCTTTGATTTCCAGGGACTAGCCTTTTCCAGGTAATCCACCTAATATTTTATTAATCCTATTTTTTTTAGTGTATGTGATCTGCAAGTGTTCTCGCATGAAAGGAACTTACATCTTTGCATATACAAAGTGTAACCATCAAGTATAATTCATCCACGTCCACGGGTATCTCTAAACCTCACCATAATGAGGTTAGGTAAGTTTTATTCTCTTTCTTATTAGGTTAAGTTGAAGAGGTAATATTTATTCATAACAAGTGAACTCATGAAAAACTAGATTCCAAACAAGTTTTTCTACTCCTTCGTTATAAACATTTAGGATAGTCATATATTTCTATGGTATTTCCAACCCTTCAAGTATACATGGGAACCATATCAATTCACAGACAGATCCACCTATTTCTTGATATTTTGATTCTATGGATGACATTAAAACACAAGTATTCTTCTAACTCCCTCATAATATGGGTCCAGATCCTAAAGAGAATACATATCCTGAAGTGGATTTTTTTTCATTTGTGTTCTTTGGATGATATGAATCTAAATACCCTGTCAAGAAAAAGTTATCATTATTCTTGTATTCATGACCATATTTCATAGTTACTTTGATGTACCTCAGTATCTTCTTTTATTCTTTCCAGTGATAAATCTTGGTTTCTTGTATGAAATGAGAAAGATTATTGACTGCATAGTTGATATCTTGGCTAGTGTAAGTCAAGTAGATGAGACTATTGATCAATTGCCAATAGAGAGTTACATTTACTTACGGTGATGGATATGTATGATAAAACTAAAGTTTTGTCTCCATATGTGTGGAATTTGGTTTAGAATCCATCATATTAAACTTCTCGAGAATTTTATTGGTGTATTTCAACTGTGATACAAAGATATGATTTTCTCTTTTCCAAACTTCAAGTCCAAGACAATAATGTTGAAGCCCAAGATCAATCTTGTTAGATATTTCTTTGTTCCTCTATTAATAACTATAACATTGACATATCCTAAAATGATCCCTTTCTCGCCCTTATAGGCACAAAATCACGCACTTTGGGTATTTATTTAGTCCTGATTACATACTATTATTCATGTGATTCTTAAGTAAAACAAGTATTAATGAACCCATGTCTTTGGCCACCTTTAGTTTCTTTCGGTTGCTACTTTTAATCTTACACCCTTGCTTAGTCTAACCTTTATACTCTTTGTAATTTTCCATACTGAACACTAACGCCTAGCCAGGATTACCAGCATCAGGTGCCCTCTTCCCCTCTAGGTGCCCCTATCCTCTTTGTACTTTACTCACACTTTTTGGGTCCTTTCTATCCATGTGAGCATCTTACCTTTTAGGTAGTCGACCTTTTGGGGATTAATTATGAAATTCAAACAAAGTAATCGTATAAATATAAAGTTATGTGATCATAATCAAGGACCAAGAACTAAGCACTATCTATCACCACCAAAGGTTCCATCTATCTAGCTCCATCAAAAGGGACAAAAGGGATAGTTTTCTGCATCACACTTCATAGGAGGGAAGTTCATTCTATTCCAAGCACAGATTTATTACATTATACAGCTAGATACTTACTCACTATCTAAGTGTGACTAGAACAAGATAAACCTA
Source organism: Taxus chinensis (assembly GCA_019776745.2). Taxonomy (NCBI): domain Eukaryota; kingdom Viridiplantae; phylum Streptophyta; class Pinopsida; order Cupressales; family Taxaceae; genus Taxus; species Taxus chinensis. The sequence goes on from CM034148.1 coordinate 719,322,307, forward strand.
GGGATAAATTCCACACATGCACATAAAAAACTACATTGGTTATGAGATTTATTGCAACACTCAGTCATAATTTCACAATTGTGACCACCGAGGATAGTCTAACCCCTCATTTTGCACCTTTATTTTTAGGATTTGATGTCTATTTGAGGGTTTTGCAAGTTCATTCTTTATTACAGGTTTACAGTGACCTCGAAGTGATAAAATGTGACTAAAGGTGAACACCTTTGTAACATCTTAGAGGATGGTTTTCTGAGAATTTTTGTATACCCAGGCACCTAGAAATAGGTCTAGGGTGCCCCTGTCCCTCTTTGGGTGCCCCAGTCTAGCCTATGTCCCCAGATATACATGTTTTTGTGCTTCAGTACAACGGTATGTGCTTCGCATTATCCATATTTTGAACTATATGCATTCTCTGGAACTCTGTGAACCAACTAAGGATATATACCCTCTCTTTACAATTAGGGTTTCATTATTTATTGCTCAATTTCTTGGGTATTTGTTTATGTACTTAATTTTTATTCATTTATTGTTGCTATAGCATTCAAATTAGGGTCGTATAATTATATTTTTAGCTTACTAATTTTGGTAAAAACCATGTGATCTACATGCTATTAGGATATTTATCATCATGAGTATCTCAATTAATGACTTCTTGCTCACAAATATTGAATTAAGACAAAGAATACAAAATATTCTTGCTACTACTCGCATTTTTGGTTGATATGCATCCAGACTCCATATATCAATTTTTTTCAATGCATTTTCCCAACATATTTCTTTCACATCTAATCCTCATTTTGATCTTTCTATTTTTGACAATGATCCACTCATTCATATGATGATTAACATTTACAATATGGATCTGAGCTCAATCTTTATCCAATGTCATTCCTTGAAAAGATTGGTCTTTCAGTTGCTAATGTTAGTTCATCATATCTTTCTCTTCGTGCTTATGATGGCTATGTTTGTCCATGTTTAGGTCACATTACTTTTCCTATCACCCTTGGGACAAAAAATCTTAACACTATCTTATTTTTCATCCAATTCCATATTTCATACAACTGTTTACTTGGTAGGCCATGGCTTCAAGCCATGCAAGCAGTTCCCTCTACTATACATCACTATGTTAATTACTTACATGAAGGTATCGAGTATATTGTTTTTTGCAATTTTCATCCATATAAATATTTTGACCATGATCAAAATACTAAACTTCCTATACCAAGAACTGATACTATTATTGAACCATAACCTATAGATGAGCTACCACATTTAGCACCCCTTGAAGGTGAAAATTGCATGTTAGATACCAATCTAATTACATCTACACATCCCCTATTGCTACTACTTCTTAATTCTTTATCATGTTCATGTCCCTACATGGACATCATACCACCTTCATTACCTTATCATGAACAATAGATATCTACACCACCTCTCTTCACATGTATAGTTTTCATTAATGATTTTTATTAGGAGCACATTCCATTTGATCCTACGTGTGACTTCACTATATGTTCCCATGATGGTTTGAATCAGCTAGGATTTTCTTTCAAGGATCTTTATCCTCCAACTCATGATCCTCATCTCTATTATGGATTCATCACTATCACTGCTACTTAGGGTATACATGATTTTTGTCTCACTGTCTACCTTGTGCAAGGCCCCTCGCTCTTCTCCACTAACATTAGGAAAATCTTGTCTTGCTTACATCAAGGGGAACGTTAAACCCTGACCATACTGATATATCATTTCCCATGCCATTTTATCTCATTTTCATTTGTAATGATTCATTTCTTGGTTATTCAAATAATATGACTCAGTGGTATGTAAATAGGTTTCCATTACCTCCTTTTACTAATGAGGAATACACTATGGGCATGTATGGTTTATGCTTCAATGGCTCTTTACTTGACCAACCCGGCACTATCTCTTATCAGGTCTAAGATGCCTCACCATACGATTTTGACCTTGAAAATGATGATATTTTAGATGAATTTACTTGATCACCTTCAATATTCCACGCATTGGAGGCATCACGTTATTCCCTCCCTCTCCACTTTAACATCACTACGAGTATTATATTCTCATCACCTTACATTTTATCTCTCTCCTTCAACACACATAACCTACATACATTAGTATCGTCACTCACTAATGACACACTCGTGTTCTTCCAGTTCTTACATGACTATTGAGAGATCTCTTACAATAAGAACCCCATTTTTCATCAACGTATTACATACATACATGCATTTATCAACATATATAGTTGTTCACACATACAACACAATCTTTCATCACTTATCACAAAATACATGCATCATCTAACACACTCATCACCACACACTTGTGGGGCCATCATACTAACCCCCTGTCTTATAGTACCATCAGATATCTTCCATATTAAACACATTGCATCTCATCTTTTGAATTAATCATATACATCCCCCATACATTTTCATCATCATTACCCTATGATGCACTCTTATGCTATTGTTCACACTTGACTGTTGATGGCATACTATACACATGAACCTCACACATGCACACTAGACACTACACATTACTCATATTCATCCATCATGCACTTTTATACATATACATTATCCTCATCTTTCATCGAATATGCATCATCCTCACCTTGTGCTTTATACACCCATACATTGCACACATTCTACACACTACATTATTATACATTTTTACGATATACACATCTTACATTGCACCATTGCACATTCTCTATCACACATTACAGGATTTACATGTCACATACTTACGATATCTTCTCATGAACACATCTAATGCACATATTCCACATTTTACTCATTTTATTTTGTGCACTACACTCACTACCCGATGACATACTCTATTTCAATGGTTCATACTCGATTGTTGAGGGTCCAAATCAAAAGTGAACCTCACCTCATCACACCTACATCATTGTACACTTTAATCTTCACAATCAATCAATCAACCTTATTTATCACACTATGTGACATTTTTAGCATTCACCTCTTCACACATATCGTGATATACACTCTTAGGATAAATCATCACCCCTTTCTAGCATCGTATCCATACATCTTGTGATATACGCTTTGTGCTACATCGTCACATTTTCTACCAGCATCATGTTCATCTATTTCATGATATACGCCTTGTGTTACATCATCACGCATGTTACCATATTACTCACCCATCTAGTGATATGTGCTTTAGGATAAATCATCACACATTCAAACTCCATCATCCTTATGTCACATAAAATATCATCAACACATTACTATTCTATAATCATCACTTAATTCATCAACCCTTTCTATATACAACACATCACTCAAACCATTTCCCAATTATGCACTCTCGTTCAAGGTTAATTCTTGATTGTGAGGGGGCATAAAAAATGAACATCACTGCATACATACACATCCACTGGGGTGGCATGTTACCCCTATCATTCACATTGCATTCCATTCTACCTCATCCAAAACATAATGCATATCTTGGTTGCATTTATTGTTACTTGCATTTACATTTACATGCACATATTATTACACATGCTAGCTAGATATCTTGTATGTCATTATATTTCCATACACATGTGCATTCACTTTCTTTCTAGTTTTGATCACAGATTATAAAGATCTATTACACAGTACCTAGTACCTAGTACTGGATGTTTGGCACAGTACCTAGTACCAATCCCACAAAGGCTGCTAGGGACATCCACATTCATACACTACAGGTGTTATTCTTTCATTTTGTTTCATAGAACATTACTTTATCAGATTATGCATTCTTTGACATATCTTTTATCTTTATAACATACTAATGGGTGCTTCATGTGCAACATGATTATTTATTTCCATGGTTGTCTACTACAGTTTTTGTTTGTGCTTGTCATTGTTTGCGGGATTTTCCATATGTCTTACTTGTTCTCTGATTTCTTGCAACTACTATGGTCTTTAGTGTCTTGTGACATTATGAGTGATGTCCCATGTTTGCAACCCTTTTTTTGTGGTTTACATTGTCTTTTACTTGTATCTTATCTTATACATTGTCTACATACCTTACATTTCATCTTTTACATGAGTGTTTTTCTTTTATTGTACTAACACTTATTTTCTTAGCCACTTGTTTGCATGTGCTTTGGTTTCTACCATGCACATTCCCTTCCCCTTGCAGGGAATAATTTAAGCAAAACGATTAGTCATCCTTTTAGCCACATACTCCTTCAGGGATGTCGCATGCACCCCAAACAAAGGGGGCATAATTTTGGTGAATTAGTCACCCCATACATCGTTATACACAACACGGTAAAGGTACAACACAGTATTCAATTTTTGATAGGGCTTAGAATCAGACTTGGGTCCTTAGCACAACGACCTTTCTTGGATGCCTGAAACCAGGGGGCAATACAACAGCCTTTCTTAGATACCTGAAACTAGGGGTAATTACACAATGATTGGTATTTTAGCACAGTCTACACAAATTCATACACAATAGCTTTTATAAGGTAGATATTCCTTAGCACATGCGTTTATACACACCATCTGCAGTGGTGTTCTACATAGCCAGAAATAGTTAAAGGTTAGAGGATAACATCGGACTATTCTCCATACACCTCTTCCATTTCATTGGCGTGAGATCACCTGAAAAACTCACCCATCGACATCATCTACATGATCCTTTCTACTCCCATTTTCTCATCATGCATCACATGCACATGTTCCTTTTTCACACTTTCAACATTTTTACATACTTATTTACATAATTTCCTTACACACTTTTTTTTACATATTTTGTATGGGAAGCGGTAGTCAACATCAAAAATAAAAAACATCACACACATCGACATAAATAATAGGTACATCATGAAATCTACACATGCGTTTCCAACCTAGATTCATTTTCATCATCACTCTTTGCACTTTCTCCTCCTTAGCATCCACACTTCACATTTTTATCATTTCATGCTTTGTCTATTCCATCGACATGCCTTTTGTCATCAATCTATATGGTTATCATACGTGCATATCTATCTACTTTATGTTACTAAGCTTGCCACTCACCAACATAAAGTGAGGAAAAATGTAGACACAAAATCACACACTTTAGGTAATTATTTAGTCCTGATTACATATTACTATTCATGTGATTCCTAAGTAAGAAAATTATTAATTAACCAATGTATTTTTCCACCTTTATTTTCTTTTTTTTTCTACTTTCAGTCCTGCACCCTTATTTAATCAGTCTACCTTTCTACTTTTTAGAATTTGTCATCCTAGACACCAGTGTCCATCCAGGATGCCAGCACCAAGAACCCTTATCCCCTCTGGATGCCCCTAACCTCTTTGTACTTTACTCACACTTTTTTGGTCCTTTCTATCCATTTGTGTATCTTATCTTTTTGGTAGTCAACATTTTTGGGGTTAGTTATGAAATTCAAGAAAAGGAATCATATAAATATAAAGTTATGTGATCATAATAAATGACCAAGCACTAAGCAATTTCTATCACCACCTAAGGTTGCATCCATCAAGGCATATAAGAGCTCCATTTCATCCATATATCTCTATCAAAAAGGATGTTTTTTTTTGCATCACACTTCATAGGAGGGAAGTTCATTCTATTCCATGAACACATTTATTAAATTTTACATCTAGCTACTTGCTCGATATCCAAGTGCAACTGGCACAAGAGTAACCTAGGGCACAATTATGCACACACACACACACACACACACACACACACACACACACACACACACACACACACACACACACACACACACACACACACACACACACAAAATAACATTGGGTATTTGATGTAATGCAATGCTCAGTCATAAGTTCACTATTGTGACAAATGAGGACAGTCTAAAACTTCATTTTTTATCTTTCTTTTTCAAGATTTGATGTCTATTTGAGGGTTTTGGAGGTTCATTCTTTATTATAGATTTACAGCTACCTTGACGATCTTAGTACGATCTCATAGCAATCAAAGGCGATTAAAGGTGAGCACCTTGTGAAACCTCAGATGAGGTTTTTTGAGCATTTCCATAGACCCATGTGCCCAGAAATAGGTCTAAGGCACCCACGAGTGCCCATGTCCCTCTCCGGGTGACCCACTTCAACCTATCTCCTCGAATATACATTTTTTGTGCTCTTATGCAATGGTCTGTGCTTGACATTTTCAAGTTTTCCAACTCTGTGCATTCTCTATAACTCTGTGAACCAGTTAAGGATTTCGACACTCTCTTTGTAATTAGGGCTTCATTATTTATTGCTTAATATCTTGGATATTCATTGTTGTACTTAATTGTTATTTATTTACTACTGAGCTATAGCATACATATTAGGCTCATATAATTACATTTTAGCTTAATCACCCCCTTGATTTTTGAGATAGAGATTAGGATTGTATGGACTCCTATTGAATCCATGATGAATGAGATGCTCGTCAATTTTGATGTACACTACCATAGGAAATTGTTTTAGACCATATAATGATTTTATAAGTTTACATACCTTTTCCTTTTTACCTAGTATGATAAAACCTTCTATTTTAGTCATGTAAACTTCTCCTTGTAAGTCATCATTAAAAAATTCACTTTTAACATCCATTTGGTGGATTTTCTAGCCAAAATGTGTAGCTAGAGTAAACATTAACCTAAAAAAAATTCTTATATGTCGGAGAAAAAGTCTTCTCACAGTCAATGTCCTCTTTTTGAGTATATCCCTTAGCAACTAGTCTAGCCTTGTGTTTGTCAATTTTTCTGTCTTCTTTGTACTTCATTTTGAAGATCTATTTGCATCCAATTATCTTTATATTAGTGGAAGATATATGAGCTACCATGTATTATTCTTCATGAGTGACTTATATTATGCATTCATAACATATTTCAAAGGTTTTGACTGTAGGAATTCTGAAACTGTGGACAGTTCAGTAGATTAAAAAAATTTACTCATGAAGGAAAAATTGACCTCCTTCCAATCCATACTACGAGTCCTCATTCCAATGCTATATTTTTTGGGGACACTATCCAATTTTGCATCTCGAATCATACTTTAATATTACTTAAGAATATGTTTACTAGTTCATGTGGGTGGTTGATTTTCACCATTTTCAGCATCATCACTATCGTTATCAAGGTGATCACCAATCCCTTTTTTCACTATAAGATTGACTTTTTCATAATATAAGTGTATGGGAGGAGCATATTCTTATTTCTTCTCAAATAAATCAACATCCTGACTAATATAAACCTTTTTACTTTTTAGATCCATAAAACACTTATTTCACTAAATCAAGACTTATTCCATTCCGAGCAACAAAAACATATTGCCAATATTGGAATCCAAAACTACTTGTTTTGGATTCCAAAATGTTAAATATTGGAATTATCTGGACTCCAAAATCACACATCTTAGATTCCAATATCGCATATATTAGAATCCACAATCACATATATTGGAATCCTAAATAAGATATATTAGAATCCAAAGTCCCATATATTGGAATTTACTACACTCCAAAGTCCCATATATTGGAATCCAAAAATTCAAATATTGAAATCCATTATATGGGCTAGCATCTGCTAGGAATTTTCTATGCTTTGGACTAAATAGAACATGTATATGTTTTATACGAGCTAGCAGTCGCTAGGCATTATTTATGATTTGTTATGTACAGAACATGTTTTTTTTATAAGGACTAGCGGCCACCAATCATTATTTATGCTATATTATATAAAGAAAAAATTTATGTTTTAAACAAGCTAGCGGCCGCTTCGCATTATTTATGCTTTTTTATATACATAACATGTTTATGTTTTATACGGTCTAACGGGCGCTAGGAATTATTTATGATATGTTATGTACAGAACATTTTTTTTGTTTTATACGGGATAGCGAACATCTTCTCTTGTCCTTCAATGGTTGCAACAAAGGCCACAACGTGGTGTTTGATGCCCATTTAGATGTTTTTTATTGTTTTTATCCTTAAAATAGTTGTAAATCTTTGAAATAACTGTCACATATGACTGTAATTTTTTCTAGATATTTATTTATATATTAATCATACTAAAAAAATTAAAAATAATAAATTATAATTTAATATTTATTTTATGAACAGTGTAAAAAAATACTATTTTACAATTTTTCAAGGGAAAGTTTTTCTGATAATTCACCACAGAAGTTATTCAATCATATACCAGTGAAAATATAAATCCTCAACTTATATTTTGACAATCTCATCATAATATAATAGAGTTACGCAGTACTTTCATAATAACATATGTATGTATATATTATTGAAAATGTTAAGCGGTACCATCATAACAACATTATGAAAAGATAAATAGTTATTTAGCATTTTCTTTCTCCAATTATTTGATGCCCTCTACCACATTCAATCCCTGAGACACTATTTGTGATTTTTTTTTGGTACAAATTGGCCATCAACCATTTATCTTTTGCACAATCTTTGCGTATTCTTTTCATCCCCACCATAAAATTTTCAGGAGGGTTTCCCCTTTGCACCTAATATAATACACAAATTTTGTTCAGAACTATATGAAAAAATGTTTCTACTTTAAACCTTTTCTAAGTCTCTTATTGTTATTCCCTTAACTATATTGCAATATTCTTTTCCCCAAGTGAGTCTTGGATTCAATATAGTCAATATTTTTTATTGAAGCCCATTGATATATTTTTAACATCAGCAAAAATGATATTTTTGGACCAAAATCCTAGTTCACAGTATGGTGATAATAATTTTATAAATTCTGATAGGCCACCTTGTAGGCTGACATATTTCATACCGAACCTAAATGAGATCTTCCTATTGTATGTTTTATTTGTCCCATAAAGTAGGTCCTCCATATCCAAAATAAGTAAATAACTCTTATCACTACTTGTAGGGAAGTAAACAATTTTTATTTTCTTCGTTCGCATATCAATTACAACCAATTGAAATAAACAACATTTTAGCTTACAGCTAATAGTTACCGATTGATATTACAGCTTGGATTACACTGCCTTTACACATTGTTGGATCCATTGATGCAAGATCTATTTCAAATAAAAAATCATAAATTCACAATATATTTTTTTCTATTGAAAATGTGAGCATAATGCATTTGAAATAAACATTAATCAATTCATAATATATTTCATGTTGTGGCAAATGAAAGCTTAAATAGATAAACATGGTGTTTATGTTTTGATATGGTAAGTACAATATCAATTGTTCTTTGTCTTATAATTCAAATTTAGTAGCTGCTAGGCTATGCTTATATTCGTCAACCACCCTTTGGTAGAAAACAATCCTCAGCTATTGATGAGTATTTTTGACTGCTAGGCTATGCCATCATTAGTTGAACTACACGTAGTTGGACAACCTTTAATGAGGCTAGCCAAGTGATGCTTTACATATGTACAATATAGATCAAGCCATATGTAGTTCTATTTATGATGATGTTGAAGATAAAACAACGTTAATTCAATGTAAGTAATCAGTATGCAGTAGTGAATCAGTGAAACATTGTAGACAGTATGCAGTTGTAAATCAGCGAGATATTGATGAATGTAAGGTTTTTTAGTCAAACCATTATTGTATTGAACATGGATGCATAAAGTCCACTAATCTCTATATACTTCATTTTAAATTGTTTTCATAGCTTACAAATGGATTTCCTTAAAAAAATTCGTCAACCCTATGCCAAGTATATAAAATAATGTCTATTAGTTATTGTTTCCTATTAAATTTGTGGTCCTTATAAATAATTTTGTTGTAAAATACACATGGATATTATACCAAGTTGTGAGTGTTTATTCATGTTGGATACCTCCCATGCCCTCCACAATTACGTTTTCCAGTTGTTGGTTGTCTACATAATCATTTATTGTCTTATAAATTTATGGGGCTTATTAGCGGTTTTGTTTGTAAATTCACACGATTAACATACCTGGATCTAATGGCGTATTTATGGCTGATGTTCCCACATCCTCCACATATGTCATCTGAACTGTAAAAAACATTATTTTGTTAAAAAAAATTGAAAACCATGGCAATTGAAGATATAGAGCTCATTAAACATATTTATAAAATGATTGAAAGTAAATCACCATGTTGAACTGGTTGTGTAGTGTCACTGTGAAACGGTTTTACATTAGTTTTTATAGCTTTGTGGTTGTCTGCATAAACAATAATTGTATAAGTAGTATATTTATGTTAAAATCCATTAAACAAAATCACTTGTTGAAGTTGTTTTTGAACCTTTCTTCATATGGAATAGTAATGTTTCAAAAACATTGCTTGACTATGTGTCTCAACAATAAAAACAGCATATAGTTTGGAATCCACCAATGCACAGAGTGCGACACACCATCGTTGTAAAGCACTAGTACTAGATAATTTTTGAAATAACATCGAGTGAACATCTCAGCCTAGAACTCATACAATATTTTGCAAATAAAAGGATGGATGTTTCCTTGTAGGCCAATTTCACTTGCAATTACCATTTTTTGTGGTAGTTTCTCCATCCAATCCATAGTGACCTCTTCTCTATAATCATCGTTATTTTTGTGGTTGTGCACACAAGATATTGTGTACATAAGACACAAACTTTTGAATATCCCATTGTTATCGTAGAGTCTGTAGCATCCATCTAGAATTGATACTCCAATGTCTTTAACCTTTTCCATGTATCTTTGTATTGTGTCTCTTAACATTTTTGAATAACCAATTGGTATTAGAAAAATAATAATGCAATCCATCACATTGGTTCTGATAACTGTTAGAAGCTCCATTATGACATCAGAAGAAATATCGTTGGCCAAATTGTAAAAATCAGCAATCACACATTCAACATTGAAAGGATTAGTCGAAGGAATAGATGATAAAGTTGATGGAAGTAGGAATGGATATGCACATTTACAAGAAAATTTATCTGTGACTTCCATCCTTGCTAGTATATTTCCTTCCAGTGACATCACATAGTTGTCTAATATTGTCTGAGCCACGACGGGAAGAACTTCTTCCACCTCATGATATTTTTTCCGTTTTTTTCATTTTTTCCCCTATATGGGAATCAAATTTTATTTTTCCATTTCTCTCTTCACCCAACAGTACAGACAACTGGTGGTAGTGTGATTCATGCAATTTAATTTTTTTGATTACATTGTATTCACTACAGGATGTCAATACAATATTATCTCGATGCTTATTTCTCAAATAATGTAGAACTTTTTCTCTCATTTTGTTGTCTCCTTTTATTCTCCGGCAGTAAGAATCAAATGTCTCTGCTATTACACTAGCCTCAAAAGACCCAGTTGATTTAGTATTCCTTTTCAACCCATGCAATTTTGATTTATATGGGTCTATCTCCAATTTAGTCAAATATGTTCGCCTCAGCATAGTAAATAACTTGGCATGTTTTGGAGGTGCAAACCTTTTCTAAAGAAATTACAAACAAAATATGTTTTCTTGTTTCTATACAATTTTCTAAAATATTGTAAATATACCATTTTGAATGTCTTCTCCATTTGAACAACTAGTTTTTTCATAATCTATTAGAATCCCCAAATTCCAACCATATTTTGAACAGGAATATGGTCCACTATTTATGGAGGCATGCATTTCCCATTTCCTAAACAAAGAAACATCCAACTCCATATCCATAATAAGACACTTATTGTTTTCAAATTCAAAGTGTTCCACCTGGACACGCAATGTCCCCAAATCAATAACTTCTGATGATAGAACAATACAAACTTCCTCGTGATTGTCATCTATAACAAAAACCACATGTCAACATGGTAGTTTTTAGGGGAATTAATTTCCACAAACCATTCCTCGTCTCTTTTCTTCCAACAAATACCTCCTGCAATGAATGGAATTGTTCTGAATGGAGGGAAAACAATGGAAGACATTTTACCTATATTTAGAGTAAAATACATTAATAATTAGGTCATTTCTGAACTTTAAAGTGTTTTTCTCACATTTTCTGTCAAGGAATTTAAATACTACCCTAGTGGACACCAACCTCTAGAGTTCTTTACTATGTATCATAATAGAGTAATTAACTTAATGGTTAGTGACCGCTAGGCTTCGATAGGACATCTTATGTATCATTCAACTAGTTACATAATTCATATTTTGTGGATTAAATCAATAATAACAGAATTTTTCTAAAAGTCTGAAATAAAATTATGATGCATTGAAAGATATAAAACCATTTTCAACTTTTGAAAGTATTACATATGAGCCAGACAAGCTATAACATTATATAGATGGCATGATAGGAATGTTAAAAAATACACACTTTAGTGGCAGATAGACTTCTAGTCAACATATAAAATAACAACCTAAAACATTTTTTAAGCCATTTACACCTATTGAATGATAAACCGTAGAGGAAATTAAAATGTAATATTTGGTATTTTGAAGAGAGTTTGCGGTAGCTTGGGATTTTTTGTTTTAGAAGACGATGTGATTTATGTGTATATCGGTCATACTGTAGTAGTGAGGATTAAATGCCTGTAACAAGACTAATGAATATGTTTAAAGGATAGCGGTCAAAAGATCTAATGTTTGGTATTTTGAGAGAGTATTTGAGCAACAAATCACATTAACAAAGTTATTGATAGCTCATCATTTTTTGTTATATAAGACAATGTGAAATATATGTATATTGGACATACTTTATTCATTATGTTTAAATGTCTATAACTACTCTAAGTACGATATTTTAAGCATAGCACTTGGTGGGAAATTCCACAAAAAGCTATCAAAAACAAATGGGAAGGATTACACTTTTCCTAAACGTAAGTTATGGCCCTCTTCACAATAGTCAGTTTTCATGGAAACAGTGCTCTCTATAAGGTCATGGTGGGTTATACCTATTTGAGAAAATATTTGATTATTAACAATGTTTTTTTAGTACCACTAAAACAAGGGTCTATTCTCTCTTACTCTGAATATAAGTTAGATTTACAATACTAATTGAAGAAATTTATTCCAAATTGTTTGAAATTATGTTAACTTATTTATAGTCCCAGTCTTCTTAGGCTACAAACATTTACTTTCTAATATGTTATATCCATTGAGGGTAAAAAGCACTAAGAATTTAAAAATAGCGATAAAATAAAAAATCACGACCTAGCTTAGCAGAAGCTAGGGTCCTACCATTTCATCTTTCATTGTAATCATTGTATGTACACTTTTGGCTCACTAGTGATTTTCATTGATTATAATTCTATCATATTTGATAGACTATCCATGGTAGAAACAAGTGATACACTACAAATCCTTGATAGGGATCAAGCCATATGTATTGTCCATAAAATATATTGTTTGTAACATATAATTCACAATGTTTCATATCAGAAAAATTGTTTACCTAACACTTAGTTTCATTACTTATCGAAAGTAACAGCACAGTGGATGCTAGTTTCAATAGTTTCTTTTATTGAAAATTATGATAAAATAATAAATCGTGACCTAGCTGAGTGACCGCGAGGCTCCTACCATTACGGTCATTGTAAACACTATATGTACAACTTTGGATCGCTAGTGTTTTTCATTGATTATAATTATATCATGTTGGATGGAATGTACCTAGTGGAGATAATAGCTACACTACATACCATATAGAGGGATCAAGCCTTACGTAGTTCCCATAAGGTATATTGTTTGAAACACATAATTCACATTGGATCTTATGGGAGAAAATTATTAGCGAACGCTAAGAATTTTTTCCTTATCGAAAGTAATGGCATAGTGGACACTAGGATCAACATTTTCATAATTTGAAAATAACGATAAAATAAAATATCATGCTCTAGTTTAGTGGTTGCTAGGCTCCCACCATTACTACCAGTCATTATAAATACCATATGTATATAGCTTTGGGTCGCTACTATGTTTTCATGGATTATGTAGTACTCACAAGACGTATTGTTTGTAACATATAATTCACATTTGTTCGTATGAGAGAAAATTCTTAGAGACCACTAAGCTTTTGTACATATTGAATGGAATGCCATAACGACCGCTAGGATCAACTATTTTTTATTTCAACACTATGTGCACAGCTTTGAATGATAATTTTATCCATTTATTTTAATTGTACCTAGGCTATGTGTGGTGGAGAGAAAGTTTTGCATTACATACCCTCTAAATGGATCGAGACGTATTATGTGTTTCCCATAGACTCAAAAGTTTCTTATTTTTGAAAATAGCCATAAAATAGCAACCCATGGTATAGCTTAGCAGCCGCTAGGCTCCTACCTTTACCTCTTATCATTATAAACACTATCTTTACAATTTTGGATCTCTAACCTTAATATGTAGTTCCCATAAGATACATGGTTTTCAACTCATATTTTACATCATTTACTATCAAATAAAATTCTTAGTGACTACTAAGCTCCTTTACTTATTGACAGAAATGACATATCAGACCCTAGTCTCAAAAGTTTCTTATTTTGAAAATAGCCATAAAATAACAAATCATGGTATAGCTTAGTGGACGCTAGGCTCGTACCTTTACCTCTTCTCATTATAAACTCTATCTTTACAGTTTTGGATCCCTAGCCTTGGTATGTAGTTCCAATGAGATACATGGTTTTCAACTCATACTTCACATCATTTCCTATCAAATAAAATGCTTAGCACCCACTAAGCTCCTTTACTTATTGACAGAAATGACATATCAGACCCTAGGCTCAAAAGTTTCTTATTTTGAAAGTAGCCATAAAATAATAAATCATGGTTTAGCTTAGCGGCCGCTAGGCTCCTACCTTTACCTCTTCTCATTTTAAACACTATCTGTAAAGTTGTGGATTGCTAGGCTTAGTATGTAGTTGTCATAAGATACATGGTTTTAAGACATATTTCACATCGTTTCTTAACAAATAAAATGCTTAGCACCCACTATGCTCCTTAACTTATTGAAAGAAATGACATATCAGAGCCTAGGCTCAAACATTTCTTATTTTGAAAATAGCCATACAGTAACACTATCTTGTACAGTCTTGGATCGCTAGCCTTATTATGTATCCCAAATAGCTTGTTCGAACTTGCCATGTGGCACATTTTAATTGGATAATTAATTTAAATTAGGGCACACTATATCTAACATTGTAGAAATTGATTTTGATAAAGAATGGAATGTAAATGTTTGTATATTATTCTAATAAACTTCAAAACTATGTTTAGGATTTATTTCTTTTGTTTTCTTATAATATATTTTTTTGCTATGCTTGTTTTAATATATGTTGTATAATATATTTGTTATTATGTTTATATTATTATAGGCTATAGACAATGAAAAATTGCATTGTTTTTAATTCATGTTTAGTTTTTAATTTTTAAACCATGGAAAAATAAAAATAGGGAAATTTGAATTCCCCCGCATTTTTGGATATTTGAAATTTCAATAGCCACCCTTTTGCTTTTAGAGGGGGAAAGTGAAAATTTCAAATTTTTGTATTTTCTCTTTTTCTATTTTTGAAATTTCTTTCATGGAATGTGCTAAACAAATTATTAAATACCTCAGAGAAATATTGAGTAGGGTTTCTGATTTTTTTGGTCAATCAGAAAAGCATGTCTTCAAAATAAAAAAAAAATACACATAGGTCGTAGATTGCAGGGCTGAGTGTTTGAATCATGGTTTTTTTTCATGTGATTATAATCTTGTTTGCAGAGAAGGCACACAAAATAGGATGCACACAAAGGATGCACATGAAGGAGGATAACAATAGAGGTTGTGAAAAGAATCACACAGATTGTTTGATTGAGGTAGCAAATGGAGGTTTCACAGACAACATAAAGCATGAAATAATCCCAAATATTACTAAACCAAGTATTTATAGTAAAGGTGTACCTTTTTTATTGTGGGATCTATTAGTTTCTCTGTAGTTGACTGGTTCCTATGTTTTGCATGGTATTCCAATCGTGATCCGCACAAGCCCTGCTTTTCCTATTTGAATCGTGCTCCACAGTCAAGCCTTTCTTTCTAGTTGCTTTTGATCTCTGTGCCAAACTGCCTTGTTCTTCATGAAAAATCACTTTTTTGTGCATTAATGAAATAAATTTTAATCACTTTTCTGCTCTAGTATTTATCTTTGTTTAACACTTTCCCATTTCCACCATTCTATGTCTCTCTTTGGCTATTTTCATTTTGAATTTTTTGTTCTCATTCCTGCGATTGTTTTTTAAGGATAATGATAGCTTTTGGCACAATCACCTTTTTTAATTTTATTTTGGTTGGGAGAACCAAAAATAGTTTAATGTTGTTCATTAAGATGATGCAAAGAAACGTCGCTAATTAATGCATATTACATTTTTTACATGGTTGTCACTTAGATATTTTAGGAAAATATATGAGGTTAAAAAATTAATTCAAAACTATAAAATATATTAAGAATTCAATTGTATGATAATTATTTCCAATTATATATGTGTTTCCATGTAGAATTAACCAAATGTAATGTCTTCATCAATTTTATGTTATGTACATTGGAAGTTAAACACATTATATATGCAATAATATTATTAAATCTAATTTTAATCACTATGCATTTTATAATTAATATATTCTTCCTTTTGAGCCCGCTAATCTATGCCAAAAATTAACATAGCTTTGAGGCTTCCATGATATAATTCTTTGTTTCGACAACCTATTTACGAAACCCCAATTCTATTTCGAATTACATACAAGATTCTACACGTATATTTATATATCCATTATATAAATTCTAGATTTATTTGTTATCATTTGTATCTTTTCAATATGATTTATTTTCTATGAATAAACTCTACCATAGGAAAAAGTTGTCTACCCTAGCGTCCACTAGGCTATAATTCTAATTTGGAAAAAGCATTCATTTTCCTTGGCCCCTCGCAGATCAGTTGTTTTTATATAGGCAACACAATGTTTTTTGGTCCTAGTGATCACTTTTGTTCTTTGTCTACTGTTATATTCGCAAAGATTAACAATTTAGATTTATAAAACAACTTCATTATGAACATGATATATTTACCTTTAAGAATAGATTAGTGGCCACTAGGATGCAACGAGTAGATGGCATCGTATGTAAAAACTTGTTTTATAGATTCTCAGTCGCAATTCCGAGTTTCTATATTTTTCATAAATGTAAAATAATTCTGCCAAAATCTTGTAAGAAGTAGATAAAACTATACGTATACCTGTATAACATATTAAATATATGATTTTACATGTATATTTATGTATCCATTATATAAACACCATATTTATTTGTTATCTTTTATAGCTTTTCAATATGATGTATGAATACACTCTACATGAAAAAATTTACGTGCAGTAGCACCTGCTAGGCTATAATTCTTATTTAGAGAAACCATTTATTTGGTGTTAGCAATCACTTTTGTTGTTTGTCTCCTGTTATCTATGCAAAGATTAAGAATTTAGATTTATAACATAGCTTCATTATGAACATGATATATTTACCTTTAGGAATAGCTTAGCGGCCACTAGGGTGCAATGAGTAGATCATGTTGTATTTAAAAACTTGTAGTATAACTTCTAGGTTGCTAGTCCAAGTTTATTTCTTGTCCTAAATGTAAAAATATTCTGCCAAAATCTCATAAGAAATATAGAATTCTAGACGTATAGCTGTGTAACACATGAAAAACATGATTCTAAATGTACACAGCTTCATTATGAACATGATATATTTTCCTTTAAGAATAGCTTAGCATCACTAGGGTACAACGAGTCCAAGTCTATACGTATACTATTATATAAATTCCAGATTTATTTTTTACCATTTATATAAACTCCTTTTTTAATACAATCTACATGAAAAATGTTTCCTACTCTAGCAACCGCTAGGCTATAATTCTTATTTGGATGCAGTCTTTGTTTACCTTTGCAGACTCAAGGATAAGTGGATTTTGTTATAGGAAACACACTTTTTTGGGTCAAGTGATCACTTTGTTATTTGTTCTCGTGTTAAATACATGCAAAGACTAACAATTAAATTCATAACACAACTACATTATAAAAATAATATATTTACTTTTAAGAATAGCTTAGTGGCCGCTATAATATATCGAGTTACCCAATGTATATTTTGTAAAGCTTAGCGTCCACTAGCTTATGACACAACATAATATTTGGATCTTAGAAGTCTCTTGTTTCAGTAAAAGAAAGTAAGATATTATAAGCTTAAGGCCATAGGACCAAAACATAATAATACGATCTTAGTGAATACTAGTATTAAGAGCTTAGCATCCACTAGGCTTATTCCACAACATAATATGATTTTAAGATTTAAATTAAGCAAGCAGCACCCGCTAGGTTATGCTACCACATAATCGTTTAGCGGTGGTTAGGATTTAATAAACTAAATTAAGGTATTAAGATTAGTGGCCGCTAGGTTATGCAACAACATATTATTTGGGTATTCAATTCACTAGGTTGGATATCACAAACATGATATGTATCACAAAGAAGATGCAAACAAGATGTGTTTAAATTAGTTGAATTTATTGTATGATTTTAAGATTTTAAATTAAGATATTTTGAGCTTAGCACCCGCTAGGTTATGCTACCACATAATCGTTGGAACCTAGCAGTGGTTAGGATTTAATAAACTAAATTAAGGTATTAAGAGCTTAGCGGCCGCTAGGTTATGCCACAACATATTATTTGGGTATTCAATTCACTAGGTTATGTATCGCAAACATGATATGTATCGCAAAGAAGATGCAAACAAGATGTGTTTAAATTAGTTGAATTTATCGTATGATTTTAAGATTTTAAATTAAGATATTTTGAGCTTAGCACCCGCTAGGTTATGCTACCACATAATCATTGGAACCTAGTGGTGGTTAGGATTTAATAAACTAAATTAAGGTATTAAGAGCTTAGCGGCCGCTAGGTTATGCAACAACATATTATTTGGGTATTCAATTCGCTTGGTTATGTATCACAAACATGATATGTATCACAAAGAAGATGCAAACAAGATGTGTTTAAATTAGTTGAATTTATTGTATGATTTTAAGATTTTAAATTAAGATATTTCGAGCTTAGCACCCGCTAGGTTATGCTACCACATAATCATTGGAACCTAGTGGTGGTTAGGATTTAATAAACTAAATTAAGGTATTAAGAGCTTAGCGGCTGCTAGGTTATGCAACAACATATTATTTGGGTATTCAATTCACTTGGTTATGTATGTATCACAAAGAAGATGCAAACAAGATGTGTTTAAATTAGTTGAATTTATCGTATGATTTTAAGATTTTAAATTAAGATATTTCAAGCTTAGCACCCGCTAGGTTATGCTACCACATAATCGTTGGAACCTAGCGGTGGTTAGGATTTAATAAACTAAATTAAGGTATTAAGAGCTTAGCGGCCACTAGGTTATGCCACAACATATTATTTGGGTATTCAATTCACTAGGTTATGTATCGCAAACATGATATGTATCGCAAAGAAGATAACAATATGTGTATAAATTAGTTGAATTTATCGTATGATTTTAAGATTTTAAATTAAGATATTTTGCTTAGCCAACTATATGCTACCACATAATCATTGGAACCTTTTAATAAACTAAATTAAGGTATTAAGAGCTTCGCTAGGTTATGCCACAACATATTATTTGGGTATTCAATTCACTAGGTTATGTATCACAAACATGATATGTATCACAAAGAAGATATATATAAATTAGTTGAATTCATTCTATGATTTTAAGATTTTAAACTAGGATATTTTGATGATAAGTCTTCAAAAAATAGTACATGAGGAACCAGTCCATGATAAGTCTTCCAACAGTGGACTCCCATGATGATTACAAGAAAACTTTATCATACTAAATATATGCCAAAATATGGGGAAGAGTTGTAATCAGCTTCACTTCACCCACAAATACTTCCTATATCTATACACTTTGCTATACAGATACCATTCTGGCCCTTAATAAAAAAACTAAAGACAAATGCATCCTAGGAAAGATTAGGCTATTTGGCCTCTTGGCTCCACCTCATCGATGATCTCGACATCCATGCTTCCCCTTTACTCTGATCAGAGGAGGAGGATGAATCAACACAACATTCTAGACATTTTCACTTTAGCACCAGCAGGGAGTTCTATACCCTGATTTTCCACAACTACCTCCAGACCATGCACAATCACCTACATCCCCCACGTCAAGGCATGGACATGATACTGAAGGCTGACTAGATGCTCTTCCAACTTCTCATTCTCCTTATGCAAGATAAACTACCCCGAAGAGTTGGACAATATGTTTTCCGCACTCAACCCTTGTGCCATGTCAAAAAATGTTCCTCCACCCTTTGGACTGGTTTGGGTCAAGCATTAGCTTGTGCATGCTCTCACAAATATCACCATCATCTTCTTCTTTGAATCACTCCATGACAACCAGACCTTCTCGAGCCAATTCCACATAGTTGCATTTCCAAATTTTCCCATCCATCCAAGAAGTAAATGATTCCCCAACATCCTTTCCTATCATAGCTCTCTCCTCTTCCTTCTAGGACCACACTCCATGCTACCCAAGAAACCACCAACACCCCTATCACCATCGCAGAGAGACAGGAAGCACAATGACCAAAAATGAAAAGAGGAAAGGGGTAGTGAAATGTCAGCCGGCCCAGAGATATAAAGCCACCAGTGCACAACACATGAAAGGAGGTAAGTGTGATGGTACCGAAGATCATCGATTAGATATCCTAATCATAAATATCATGCTTCCCATTAAAAATCTTAAATTCCCAATGCCATCTTACATCTCACATGTGTATAACCCTTAATCGATTTCATCTATCACATGAATGCAATCTATCGATGTCATAAATGACCATTAAAGTTGCACATGCCATATCCTCTTGTCACCACCAAAAAAGGTTACCCCTTAGAATAATCTAACATTTTTTATTAAAATCTTATAAGTCACTACGTTTTGACAAATTAAAGTAAGTTGTTTTGAGCTTATCGACCTCTAAGTTAATCAACCACGTTAACTTTGGAGAAATGTATAGCAATCAAGATCTGTATAAATTAGTCAACTTTATTGTATGATTTTAAGATTTCAAATTAAGATATTTCGAGCATAAGCACCCACTAGTTTATGCCACCACACAATCTTTGTAGCCTATCGGTGGTTAGGATTTAATAAATTAAATTAAGATATTTTCAACTTAGCGGCCACTAGGTTATGCCACAACATAATATTTGGATCTTAGCAGTCTCTAGGTTTCAACAAAAGAAAGTAAGAACTTAAGAATATAATATTTTGAGCTAAAAATTCAATAGTATTTAACAAACAAAAGAAAGACATTTTGAGTCCAATTCCTCTAGGTTATGCTTAAACATAACCTAAAAATTTATATTGTAAACTTAGAAGTCGCTAGGTTTCAACAAATTAAATTACGTTGTTTTGAGCTTAAACCTCTAAGATTATCAATGACATTGACTTTGGAGATCTTTATAGCAATCAAGACCAGTATAAATTAGTTGAATTTTTTGTATGAATTTAAGATTTGGAATTAAGATATTTCAAGCTTAGTGCCCGCTAGGTTATGCCACCACATAATATTTGGAGACTACCGGTGGTTTCAGATACTTTGAGCTTAGCAGTGGTAGCTTATGCCACAACATATTATTTGGAGATTGAATTTGCTAGGGTTCAATAATTCATAGTTATGATATTTTACAATAGTTAACAAATTACAGGAAGATATTTTGAACTTAGCTGATGCTAGTTTAAACAAATGACATAATATATGGAGGTTATGGTCGATAGGATTAAACAAATTAAATTAACATATTTTGAACTAAGTGGAGACTAGGTACTTCCATAATATATTATTTCAAGCATAGTGGTTGCTATCATTTAACATGTTACTGAATGATATTTTGAGCTTAGCATCACTAGATTATGACACAACATAATATTTGGTGCTTAGCGCTCACTAGGTTTAAACAAAAGAAATAAGATATTATTAGCTTGGTTTCCGGTGGGTTACGCCAAAACATAATATTTGGATCTTAATGGTGACTGGGATTTAGAAAATTTGAATCAACATAGTTTGAGCTTAGCGGTCTGCTAGGTACTTAAACAATATATTATTTTGAGCTCAAAAGACAATAGCAGTTAACAAACAAGGGAAAGATATTTTGATCTTCGTGGCCGCTAGGTTTTGCCACAACATGTTATTTGGTGATTTCATCACTAGGGTTTAATAATTCATAATTAAGATATTTTACAACATCTAACAAATTAGAGGCAGATATTTATAAATTTTTCTGGTGCTAAACCCACAATATAATATTTGAGCTTAGTTTTTGCTAGCACCTAACTAGTAAGAGAATTATATTTTGATATTAGACAATGGTACGTTATGCCACACCATAAATTTTTGGAGCTTGGTGGTCACCATAGGTTTTATCAAAATAAAGTAGGATATTGTGATCTGAGAAGCCACTAGGTTATACCAAGACATAAAATTTGGAGCATAATGATCTTAAGGATGTAAGAAAACTCATTAAGATATTAGGAGCTTAGCCACGACTACGATATGCCAAAACATAAAACTATTTGGAATTAGAGTAAAAGTGGGTTTTCCCAAATGACCCGCATACTTGCACAAAAAATCCCTCACGGACTAGATATTACAGTGAAACAAGAAGAGAACAATCTCGTATGCAGCAAAAAACAAAAAACCAAAAAGTCCCAAACTGGACAAAGCCAAATTACATTTTATGGATATTCATGAGAGTAGTTGCTTCATCCTTAGCATCAGCAGTAGGGATTCCTTCAACCAACACATCCACTAACTTAATGTGTTCTAGGAAGTCTTCGTTGATTTTCATCCAGGTCATGTCCATGTGTGACTTTTCCATTCCTTGATAGCAGATACTGAGTGTAACATAATCTTCAATGGCCTCGTGTGGATCAGGAGAGATCTTCTCTAAATGCTCCTTGTGTTCCAAAAGCTACAGTGGGGGAGCCCATTTTCTCTGATAGAGGAGAATCAGGGTAAACCAAGGAGAGATCCCAACACATCTGGAATTTCTGAGTCCATGCTAACTTCCATGCAAAAAGGAGGGAGGGAAGCCACACATGCTTCCGTGATCAGGTGAGTTGAGTCAGTTTTAGCCATTACAATGTCTGTGGAGATGAGAGGAGAAGCCAGAGAAGTGTCAGCAAGAGGTGGAGAGGAAGTAGATGTCAGGTCTAAAAGTGGTTCAGAGACCTTAGGAGAGTGCTCTGAGGGGTCCAAAGGGTTAAGAGCCACCAGAGAAGATGAGGGAGACCCAAGAGTGAAAGAATGGGGGGAGACCACCAGACCACTCTGGCTAATGATCATGATGTCTGAATCAGAGTTCGGAAGGGAGATGAAGGTGGTGGTGATGGATGATGGAAAGAGGGAGCTGGTTGTGGAAGAGGAGGGGGGACATGACGCTACTTTCCTAGCTTAGAGGGGAAGTGTGAGATTTATTTTTGGGAAGCTTCCATTTTAAAGAGAAAATACAAAAGGCCTTGGTGTAGGAAAGGACCTTCATCTTCTCTAGCCAGTTTAAGGGACCTCTCAAGTGATTGAAATAGAAAATCCACAAATTTTACCTTCCGATCATGTCGAAGATGCACAAGAAGAAAAATTGAGGTCCATAGATCACTTTGTAGCATCGCTCCAGCATGAAGTACCTCCTCAATTTCTCAGCAACCCTATCCCAAGGTTGTGGAAGCAAGTCTCGTTCATAGCCTGAGTGATACATTGTCATATTTTCACCAGGATACAGGAACTCATCCATCTCCTCCTGAAGTGAGCATTTAAAATAAATGTCTCCCTCCGTGGGGAGCCCATCACAGCCGCAATGGACTCTGTCAAAATAAAAAAATTTGTCTTTCCCACTTTGACTCTTCCTTTCTTCCAGGTTTCAGCACACTGTTGGTCACTCGGATAGAGTGACCAGACAGTCTTTCCATAAATGACATAACACCACCATCATGAAAAATATTCCATACTACTAGGTCAGCCTTGACCTCTTCACAGGAAGAAGGCTCAATGTGTTTGATGGTGCCACCCATAGTGAACAGGGCTATTGTGACAGTGATTTCCAAAGGCCGATATAGATGATGCTTAAATAGAGATGTCAAGCACCTTCATTCCAATCTTCAACACATGTCTCCAAGATTTCTAATTGAAATTTGTCATAATTAGTAATAGTCATTAATTGGTCCCGTCCATCACACGAATGCAATCTATGAATGCCATAAATTCCCAAAAAACCCACAAATGTTGTATCCTCTTGCCACCGCCAAAAGAGGTTATGCCTCAACATAACCTAACAAATTTTTATTGTAATCTTAGTTAATGTTCATCCAACTGCAACATTAATTAGTTAATGTTCTTGCAATTACTGCATTTAGTGGAGGTTGAAGGTTTGAATGTTAGCGATATTAGATGTATTTAGTTAATATATATTATAAAGGAAGAATCTGCAAACAAAATGAAGCAAGGTGAAATAACTAACATTGCTAGACATGATTTCATATTGTATAGATTATCAGACAACAAATCATAAAGCAATATCTTATTAGAATTTCTTTATTGACACATCTATTTGTTACATTTAGGTTCTCCAAGGTTGTTCATTCTACACATGGAAATGAAGTGGGTAAGCACAAAGATGTTACAGGGAGCACAAACAACACTTGTGATGGGAATTTTTTTGTGAGATTTGGTGAGGTGATTTCACAAAACACTGTTTGACTGGAATGAGATGGGGACAATGTTGTCTCAAAAAAAATGCATCCCCATGAGTCCTCTCCATCCCGGGGTCTGATTTTTTCAATGAGAGAGTAGTGTGTTTAGTTCAGACCAAGATAAATTTAAATGTAGATACAATTACATGTACGTGGAAAGAATAATATGCTTATTGGGTTTGTGTTCTCTTACAGGTACAATTACATTCACAATTACAGGTACAATTACAGGTACATGACAAGAATAATATGCTTTTTCATCTTTTAACTAGCCTCGTGGATGTTAAAATTTCTTCTTATATTGAACCCTTACGTGACTTCAGACTGGTGTGGGTATATATATTAACTTGAATCAAGATTGTTTTGTTGCAGGTACAGTCGGCAGTTGGTTGTTTATATTACTTCGAGTGTAGTGGTCACTTTCATTTAACAAGTTACTGAATGATATTTTGAACTTAGCATCTGCTAGCTTATGACACAACATAATATTTGGATCTTCGTGGTCTCAAGGTTTTGAAAAAAGAAAGTGAGATATTATTTTGATTTTAGTGGTCACTGGGATTTAACAAATTAAATCAACCTAGTTTGAGCTTAGCGGCCGAATGTATTTGAAGAATATAATATTTCGAGCTAAAGAGTCACTATCATTTAACAAGCTAAAGAAAGACATATTGAGTTTAGTTTCCACTAGTATCTCCAGTGTTAATCTCGTAATGAACTTCCACCTGGTTGGAGGATTGAATTGATATAACAAAAAAAGGTATAGTAGTTTGGGATTGAAGTGAAATTTGTAACCTGTTTTTTAAATTTGTTACTACTCGAACAGAAGTGTGACTAGCATCATGGATGTTAAAAGTTCTTCTTATTGGAAGGATTGAAAGATTTGTTAATTACTACAAAATTCCTTTTATGTTGTACTTATAATATGTTGTTGTTTGAATGAAAAAATATTGAACATGTTTCTAAAATAGTTTGATGTCTTTTAAATGTCCTAGATCAATTGTTTTCACAAAAACACTTTTCTTACATGCATTGATGGAGATCAATGACTACAATGCTTAAGTATAACACCTGACATATCAGTTATTGGACCAAACATATTCATTGTCAAAACATATGTTGTCTTGCAAAGGATTTCTGGAGGAAAAATTGGACTAAGGATTTACTCCCCAAGGTCAACAAGATGAAGTCTTCCTGCCTTAACTGGAATTGAATTGTAAAGATTGGAGGATGAAAATTGTATTTATTTGAAATATTTGTTACTTACTACAAAATACCTTTTATGTTGTACTTATAATATGTTGTTGTTTGAATGAAAAATATTGAACATGTTTCTAAAATAATTTGATGTCTTTTAAACATCCTAGATCAATTGTTTTCACAAAAATCTTTTCCTACATATGTTTATGGAGATCAATGACTATAATGCTTAAGTATAACACCTGACATATCAGTTCTTGGACCAAACATATTCATTGTCTGAACATATGTTGTCTTGCAAAGGATTTGTAGAGGAAAATTTTGATTAAGGATTTACTCACCAATGTCAACATGTTTTTTTGGTTAGCTGTTCAAAACAAGATTTTAACCCTTGACAATGTGAGAAAGGATACAATTAATAATTGGACCATAAGAAATATCCTTAAAGATACTAAAGAAAATTTTGAAAGAGTTTGATAAATGTAATTATTCATACCCCTAGAAAGGGTAATAAATGTGTGGATTATCTTGCCAAATTGGGGGCTAAAGGTAGTAATTTTAAAGTGTGTGAGAGGGGAGATGATATCACCAATGTTATTAATCTCATTAAGAACATTAAGTACTGATGTGTCGGTGGCTCTTTTCCCTCATTGGGATGTCATCCTTGTACTTATGGTTAGCAGGACCCTTCGCACGTGCAGGATATATGGTGGGATTTGTATTAATTTTTCTCTTACGATTCATTTTGGCCATTGTTTCTTCCATTTTCAATCTCAGTCGACTAAAACCATGGGAGGTGGTCATTTGAGAACTGAGCCCATGAGCTATGGTGCCCTGAAGGACAACCCCTCCTTGTGGCGCATTCTGAAAATTGGGGGGTTTAGGAATTTCATCTCAAAAATCATGGGGTCTGATCCTTATCTTGTGTTGGAGTTTGGTCGGGCATGGAACAATGGCAACATGGTGATCTGTGGCATGGAAATTTAGGTTTCAGAGGATTCGATAGTGTAGGTGACTGGAATGGAGATGGAGGGCTTAAAGATATTCAAAGATGCACCAGACGCAAGCACGAAATTGAGACTTTCTTCTGTGGTAAAGAAATGGTTTACCTACTGGTAGACAGTATAGCTAGATTTTACATCCCTGATATTTGGAATATGGTCTACCTCCACCTTATGAGGTACATTACTCTTGAAGTGAATTATAGAAAGATATTTACTCACCATCTTACTATGCTTAATATGTTTAGGCATAAGATTTCTATGAGCCTTCCCTTTTTCTTGTTTATGTCACTCTCTACGTCGGTGAATGATTTTCAACAGGGAAATATTGATACCCTGATACACCATGGACTAATTATTTTTCTTTTTAAGAATGGTAAACCGGTGGTGGAAAAGGAATTAGAGCCTGAATCTGGGGATTCAGATGAAAATTGTACTCTTGTGGACCATATGAACAAACTGAGGAGAAAGAAGAGTAAGGCACCTCAGGGGAAGGGAAATCTTGGTACTGGGGCTGCAGGTTCTCTGATTGATATGAAAGGGGAGTCATCTAAAGGGAAAGAGAGAGAGGAGCTGGGTTGGAATGTGGATTTTGATAAAATTTCTCTCAGGGTGAGTCAGGTGGAAATGGATATGGAGGCCTTAGGTGAAGTTGGAACAGGATATGGGAAACAATGTCATGCATTGCATCGATGCCTCTAAGAAAATTTGCATCACCCAAAACTCTATCAGGGCCGATATGGTAGAGATCAAAAGTTTGGTTTTGGAGTTGCAGGGGCATGTGGTCAAGCTGGAGCAGGGACACAAAGTTCACAGGTATAATCTCCACCTCAGTAGTTCTGATGAGGAAGAGAAGGTTGAAGATGACATCCCTATCATGAGCGAGCAGGATGATCATATGAAAGGGACAGGAAGAGCATCAACCGGAGGAGTACAAATGTTTGAAGACTAACTAGTTTGTTGGCTCTTGGAGATTTTGTTTGACTGTTTGTGGACTGTATCATTTGGGATGTTTTCCCCTCCATGTTTTGTGATTTTTCCTTGTATTGATTTGTTGGACTATAGTTTGGGATAAGTTGTTTTAGCCCTTTTTGTCCTGTTTCTTTTTTGTTCACTCTTGGTGATGCTCACGATGCATTCTATTGTAAGGTTTCTGGGTGCCTTAATCCCTGTATAAAGTATCCAATCATTATGTTCATGTATATTTAATAAACCTTGTTAATAGTAATTTTTTAAGACATTTTAAATTAAACAAGACAGAGCAGCAAGTTCATGCCTCATGGTTGGGAGATGTGCTAGTTGTTGATTGTTTTAAAAGTTTTCTATAATTTTTTGCATTATGTGCTTTATATTGCTAAGAATAACCACTTTCAAATTTTGATAGAAAGTACAATGTACCAATACTTAATGTATAAATTATGCACATACGGTATGTGACATCCACATAATGCTAAAAAATAGAATGCCCCTATGTAATGATTTTGAATGCATAAAATATGTATATACTGTAAGTACCCAATTTAAATGTTGCACATATTGTAAATACCCATGTTAAAATTCAGGTAGAAAACAAAACAAAAAATAAAATTATGCATCAAATATATAATTCTTTGGAAAAACATAGAGCGACCTAGAATCATATTATGCTTGAAAATAATGCAACAATATAAGTGGCATTTTGAAATACATAATATGCTAGATTTTTCAGGTGCAATAAAAAAACCACCATGATTTTACAAGTTGAACATGCCTACCTAAAGATAAAAGTTTTGTTATTAAATGGAATAGCCAAAATAAATCAGTTAAAAGATTTATCACAATAGCAGTAACTAATAATAGTATTATTTTTCTTGTCTTTAACACAATATAATCCATATAAAAAAATTATGGTTAAAAAATTTAATACAAACATAGAAAAAATTGTATTTTATAAAATTTAACTTACAAATCTAATTTTTATTGCAAACAGGGATAAAGCAAAGATTAAACTTTTTGACTAGAAAAAACAAAATAGTAAAAAATATATAAGGAGTGGGATGGGATTTAATTTAGAACTGTTTATAATGTGATTTGTTAAATAAAGTTTATTAATTTTTATGAATATTGTACTATTCTGGATGTGCCACTTGTCCAAGCATGCAAATACATCTTCCTTTTTGGATAAACATTAAATGCAGTGAATATTCTATTAACATTTTTTTTTCTAAATCTTGTATCTTATTTAAAGATTGGACAAATGTCTTTCTTAGAATTATGATTTTTATTAAATAGAATAAATCAATGTTGCAACAAGGCCTCATATTTGTCAAATCAATACTAACTAGAAAATAAAGAAAAATATAAATAAGTTTTGTAGATTAAAAAATTATTTAAATAAAATATAAACATTAGAAAGTTGAAAAGTTATAGAATTTTTTTATTTTGATTGGTGGATTGAGGAGAAATTTTAAGTAAGATGTTTTGAGCTTAGCGCCCGCTAAGGTAACCTAATACTTCCACAATATAATATTTTGAGCTTATGGATCGCTAGCATTTAACAAGTCAAAGAATATTATTTTTAGCTTAGCATCCGCTAGCTTATGCGACACCATAGTAATTGGATATTATCGATCGATAGGATTTAACAAAATAAAGTAAGATATTGTCATCATAGAGTCTGCTAGGTTATGCCACAACAACATATTTCGATGTACAAAAACTATGTCCATTTTTTTGTATAAGGGTGAATATGGGGGTTTTGAAAGGACCCACATCCTTTTACAAAAAGGTCCTTAAGGCAGAATATGACATTGAAGCATAGAAGAGAGAAATCCCGTAGGCAACAAAAGACAAAAAGCCACATAGCCACGACCCAAACAGAGAAAATTTACATTTTGTGAAATTTTTTTTGAGGATAGTTGTTGCTTCCATAGTAGCAACATCTTAGAGTTTCCTTGTTCCTCGAATTCTCCTTTCACAAATTTGTATTCGTTCTTTTGTTCTCCAAAATCTGTTTGGTTCTCCTACTCTTGCATTACCATATTTTTTCACAAATAGGTCACTGTAATCCAACACCAACACATTGAATGGAAACTCATTCTTAACATGAATATCTTCTAAAATATTGTCATTGACAATGTCAATGATGTCGTAGCCATTGAATTTTGCTGAGTATGTGCAGCGGAGGACTATTTGCGGACAACAATAAGGCCAACAAAATAATATCAATTTTATAAAATACATCTCTCTTCTATTCCTGTGCACCACCATGACCATAAATTGATTCCGATATTCACTTTTTTATTGTGCAAATTGAGCCACCATCCATACCACCAGGCTTCTTTTTCAAGACACAACAAAACAAGTTCTTGGCAGGTGTTATGGGTTTTTAAAAATTCTACAAATCTTCCTCTCATGTTATTACGTATTAATCTGTCATTTCTCTGTCAAGATGTGCTCCATTCCATCCTCTTTCACTGCTCTAACAAATGTTTACTATATTACGAAATTATTTATTTGATAAACAAAACTACCTTCTACAAAATATTGAATAACAAACTTGCTTCCGTTTAATTATCTACAAAATCCCTACATGGATATAAGCCCTAATAGCTATGGAAAATTTTACATGGATATAAGCCCTAATCAGCTATGGAAAATTTTACATTAACAAAATTTTGTAATTTTGGAGGGACTGAAGGTGAGAATGCATACCAATTTTTGGCATGGAGAGGAAATCAAAACATTTCCAGAAATCGAGCACAAAATTTTTGATGCTTGCCCTGGTGAGATTTTTCTATTGATGAATAAGCTTACGCATTGACGAAGAGAATAGAAAGGAAAATGTTAAAAATATAAACTCAAAACTGTCTACTTATAGTGATATGTAACTGACAAATCCAACCACCAATTTCATTGGCATGTGAATTTAAGAGGGCACGCGTATGATTTTACATTGCTTTACATTAAATGGCTAATTAATGGCTGACAACATTTACATGCTCCAAAAGGAGCACATATTTTGAATGGCGCATGTACTTTTAAATGGTGAATTTTACATAGCTCATTTTAATGGCTAATTAATGTTGAGGCAAATGCAACATTAATTAGCATTTTGCCTTACAAAATGGTTATCATTAATACTGCATTTGGTATTGTAAAGAATTAATGTAAGAATTTAATATTATAATTTTTGTACTGTAAATAAAATCCCTTATATAATTCGGGTAAAATAAAGCCCTTATTTCTTGTGCTTGCACTTTGACGTGTGACTCTTGACACTCGTTTAGATGTTTTTGTTGATTGTAGCGTAAAATACTTACAAAAATTTGTAATAAATGTCACATGTGAATTGCATATTTAATATTTAACCATCAATTATTAATATAGATTTATATATAAATATAAAAATTATAAAAATTTACATCAATATATATTAAAAATAATGAAATTTATACAGAATAATTGGTATAAATAAACATTGTTTTGTATTTTTGAAGGGCAGTGTTGAAAAATTACCGTTACCCAAAAATTGTTTGACAGGTGAGTTATCGCACTTAGCTGTGTGAATCAAGACTCACACTTAGCTGTGTGAATCAAGACTCACACTTAGAAGTGTGAGTCGAGACTGACACTTAGAAGTGTGAGTTGATACTCACACTTAGAAGTGTGAGTTGCACTTAGAAGTGTCGAGAGTCGAGAGATGTGTGACTCGAGGCTCACACTTAGATGTGTGACCAATCACACTTGTAAGTGCGATCACTCGCACTTATACACTACTTACAAAATTTATAAATGACAATTCCATATTTTTTTAACTATGCTTAATATATATGAATAATTTTTTTATATAAATGTATATAAATATTGATGGTCACCTTTTAAACATGTGAGTCACATGTGTCAGTTCTATAAAATATTTGAAAGTATGTTACGTCTAAAATCATGAAAAACGTCTAAACAACCGTCAAATTTAACACCATTCAAGGATGTTCAGGGAAGGATTTTCAACGTCAATGTTTATTGATTTGAATAAGGTATGCATGAATAGTCATATATGTATGATGATATTAAGATTGATATGTGGCATAAATGACAACAATCACTTACGCACTATCTTGAAGTTAGCGGCCACTTGGCTTATGTAAGTTAGCGGCCACTTGGCTTATGTAAGTTTGCAACCACTTGGGTTATGTAAGTTAGCAACCGCTTGGCTTATGTAAGTTAGCAACCACTTGGGTTATGTAAGATAGCAAACTGCTAGGCTTATGTAAGTGGGCGACCATCAGGCTTATGTGGGGGAATCAAATAATAACAAAATACAAATCCTAAAATAGTGAAACTGAAATCCAAAAATCAGGATTTAGTAATTGGATTCTAATAGTGGAAAAAGTGGAATCCAATAATAGCGTTATTGGAATCCAGTAATAGTGAAATTGGAGTCCAATAATAGGGAAATTGGAATCCAATAATAGCGAAATTGGAATCCAATAATAGAGAAATTGGAACTCGAATAAGTCCAATAATGACAATATTGGAATCCAATATTGCTACTAATGGAATCCAATAATAGTAATAATGGAATCCAGTATAGCCAAAAATGGAATCCAATATATGCAAAAATGGAGATGGATTTCTTCCAATACTTGTAATCTGGAATATGTCCAGATTTAGTGTTAAAAGTTTCAAAATATTGTTCTAACAAGTTTGTGGACACCATGGCTTCTTTAGAGTCTCTCATTCCTTTTTCAACTAAATAATCAACTTATAATTCCAAACTATTTGTTTTCATCCATAGACTGGATCAACCATCTCACAAAAACAAACTCCCCTCCATCAATGTCATTGAAAACAATCCAACGGACCTTTGGTACACATAGATATTTGAATATCTCTCGAAATCTAAAATTCCTCTTGATCTATCTAGAAATGATAAACAGTCTTTCCTCCAATGTGCTACCCACTATGTTATAGTATGCAGTATCCTTTATAAACATTTATTTGATGGTCTCTTACTAATATGTATTAAATCCCATGATTCCACTAAGGTTATCCAAGAATTCCACGATGGTATAAGTGGTAGACATTTTAATGGAAACATTGTCTCTAAGTGTGTCCTCTAGCTCAGTTATTATTGGCCTACTATCAACCAATATTGTTGTACATATGTTAAGAAATGTGTTAAATGTTAACAACATTCAAACCTCACTCATATTCCAAGTCAAGCCTTATAACCTACACAATACCTATGGCATTTCTCACAATGGGGGTTAGACCCCATTAGCACAATTAATCCCCATTCATCACAATAGTATCATTCTATAATCACAGTCGTTGAATAATTCACTATATGGGTTTAATCTATTCCATTGACCTCTACTAAAGCAAAAAAAATTGGTGATTTCATTTATTAGTACATCATATGTCTTTTTGGTATCCCTCACAAACTTGTCATGGAAAATGGAAAATCCTTCAAAAAAAGGATGTTAAGAAACTTTGTGACACTTTTAACATTAAACTAAAATTTTCATCACCATATTGTCCTCAATAAAATGGAAAACCTTAAGCCTCTAATAAAATACTTAACAAAATCCTCATGAAAACCATTGACAAAGTAGGCAGGAATTGGAATCTCCAAGTCATGTTTACTCTTTGGGCATCGAACTAGCATTTGTACTCCTACAAGTGTTATGCCCTTCTCTCTAGTCTATAGAT
Organism: Taxus chinensis; assembly: GCA_019776745.2. Taxonomy (NCBI): domain Eukaryota; kingdom Viridiplantae; phylum Streptophyta; class Pinopsida; order Cupressales; family Taxaceae; genus Taxus; species Taxus chinensis. Next base: position 719,356,007 of record CM034148.1, read on the forward strand.
CTGAGGTGGTTCTATCCCTTGAAGTTCAAATCCCATCACTCCACATATCCCTTAGAGACTTCATCCCTGATGAAGGCTATTAACAAGACCGCCTAACACAGTTATAATTATTCGATGAAAAACACTTAACATCTCTCGAACACCATCATGTCTATCAAGCATGAATATAAAAAACTTGTAAAATAATGTGAATTTAATATAGGTGATCTCATTAGCAACGAAAATAAAAAATGTCACTACTTTGGAAAGGAATAAACATGGAAAGTTTTCCCCTAACTGGATTATTCCATACGTTATCACTCACAAGTATGGGTTGGGAGCGTATCGTCTAGCCTCCCTTTATGGCACACCTAAAAAGTACCTAAGAATGCCTTGCACTTGCATCCTTTCTATTGTCAATATCTTTACCTTCATGATAATAGACACATCAAGGATCTTCATCATTAAACCAACTACCTTGACATTTTAATGATTTGAAAGTATGTGGTTTTCCGTCACTATCCTTACAAACATTAAATATGAACACCACGGGTCTATTCCTCACATATTTCACTTGTACAAGTTCCTCTTTAATAGGAACATTACATTCATTACGTTCATCTACCTCATTTATCCACCAAAAGATGTTATGGGGTACACATGTGTAGTGTATGTTCACATTTTCTCTCCTCTCCTTGAAATGGTCTATTAGGGTTTTTCTCTCAACTCAATAAAAAAATGCAAAAAAAAAATCTATGGATGAATCTTATCAAAAATAAATATATTGATCCATTGAAGGACAACTTAAAAATCATATTATCAAGAAATAAAAATAGAATGATCCCTGGAAGGACATCTACCTATCAAAATCATAGACTCGTCCTTAGAAGGATGGCTATCTATAAAAAACAAAGTCAAGATAAGTAGACCACTCCCTCGAAGGATGGATACCCATGTAAAAATGCTTCCCACATCGATTACCCTTCAAAATTCAAAATATCAAAACCATCATAGGAAATCTTCCCACAACGATCATCTTTCCCGTCAAGGAAAAAATATCGCATCGATCAGTTTGTGTCAAAAGTATATATAACTAGAGTATCTTTCTGTGAAACCATTAAAAGGAGAAACTTTTTTCCAACACAACCTACACATGTTAACCCTTCTCATGTCCTAGGAAGGTACACTTTTCGCTTCATATTTATATCTGATATCTTATGCATGGCTACCCATTGTCGATTGGGTATTAACATTTGTTGTAAAGGCCATAAGTGAAATTTTCTTCACCATATTTTATTTCCATCATGTATGTATCAAATCTAGCGAAAAGAAATCATTCTATATTTCATATCTATCTAAGAGTTAGAAAACATTTTGATACATTAAGATCCTATTATATTCATAATATTCCTAAAATATCAACAACATCACTTAATGAATATTTAACAATACATTCACATAATATCAACAATAAGTCAAAAAACATATAACCATAACAAAATCACATCATAATCAACACAAATCATGAGTCAAAACACATCACCATCATGTGTGTGTGTGTGATTTGAAGTCCCACAAGCTTATTATATCAAAATATATACATCAAAATCAAGGCTTCATAAATGAGTCATATACATATCAAAATACAATATGTCTATCCAGTAATCTGGACACCCGTAAATAACCCGCTACCATGAAAAATGTACCCACCATGCTCTATATGCCATAGTCACGCCAACATCATTAATAGGCACCCTATCACCATGGTCATCAAATCCCATCACTCCCTCCTCCTTGGGCATGATATAATGATGCCTCACCACTGCCTTGGGAGTATCCAAATTCACCTCATCTCATCTATACAAAACTGGAGCATCTAACACATCCTATATCAAACTGATATGTCACCTAGCGTGACTAAATATAAAGCTCTCCCACTCTCCTCCTCTCCACTCCTAAACCAAGAACTCCTGATGAGTAGATTTTTGTGTCATCTCATATCCCGCTCATACTAGAAAACCAACGTAGGGCCTCCATAGTACATCACCTACCTATAACCCTGTAATGAGCTGTCATAAATACTCCTCATTCCATACTCCTCCATACTAACCTACATCTACACTCCATCATACAAAACTAGGCCTATCTAAAACCATATCAAAGCCTCCCCATGGTAAGCCATGATGACGAACCACAATAATATGTTCGAAGGCCCAAAACTATAATAAAAATCCAACACTAAGCCTAAATCTCCTCTGAATCCTCTAGTCCTGCATTTCCCTGTAAGTCTATGTAAGTAACAGAGGGACCTATGCAAATATTTTCTTGTACTCCAACATCTCTTCCACAACACAAATCATCATCCAGGAAAATTGACCACCACCTGAGTCAGATAAAGAAAAACATTAAATCTCCATCATCATCATAGTCATACATGCATGACCCTACCTATCTGCCTCATACAAATACTGATAATAAAATCCACTCGCAGTAAACCCTAAATCATCTACATCATCCCCATATAAACTCCCCATACACTCCTCCCTCTCAGTCTCATTTATACAGTACATGTCCTGTCATTATACAGGAAATATGGTGATCATGTGAATGTCCTCTAGGGTGATAGCAATCTCACCCATAGGTAGCCATAAAGTGCAAGTGGTCAGATCCCACCTCTCTATCAAATCCAGAAATAATACCTAATACCTATGGATACATCTATAGTGACACATCTCCACAAAACCCACCTCCTCCAAATGTGCCCAATCATCATCAAACATATCCTCCCTCACATCCTCTAAAATCATTGTAATTTGATCTTTAATAGTCATTGTATCCTTCACCTACATCCACAAAACACAAACACATCAATTAGAAAAAAAAGTATCCATCCAAAATTTATATATTTTCAATCAAAAAAATCCATCGCCAATGATTTATCCCAAATCGCTAGCGATCCATCCAATCATCAGTGATCCTAATGATTTCAAAAAACATACCTTATACACATTTTTTAGACAAAAAATTAGCAAAAACACACAAAACAATGAAAATATGATACATACCTCCACCTGGGTGGGTCTCCTCTGTCGTTTGGATGGTCCTGTCACTATCATTTGTCAATTATCACACTCCAAAACACGTAATTAATCCTCTCTAATCTCACAAACTCGTCAATCACAAATGAAAAATTTGTTAAGAAAATCATAAATTTATAGCCCCCAAATTTTCTATGCAGGAATCGTCGGTGATTCTTGTAATCACCGATGATTTACCCTAGCTGTCAGTGATCCACACTGAATCACTAGCAATCCGTCATTTTCTATCACAAAAAATTATTTTTCAAAAAAATACAATTGTTTTCAAACACATTATTACATCCTTCAATAATGTCCCTCATTTTGAGGACCCCAAAATTGTTCATCCTTCATAGGAAGCATTTTTACGACATTGATAATCCATAGGTATATAGGTCATGAACCCCTTGTTTCCCCTATCACTTGGCTCTGCAATATTTCGGCTATCCCTATGAATCATACATCTATAGGGAATGGACCCTTTGGTCCCCCTATCACTTGATTCTATAGTGATATCCATCTTGTTTTGATACCTCGTCTTGGGGCAACTTCAAAAGAAACATACACATGTCGAATCTATATAATTAAATCAAATAAAATCAAACAGTTGATTCTTGCAATACATCAATCACCCCAATTTTGATGGGGGTCACCCATCCAACAAAAAAAAAACTTTATCTCACATTTTTTTGTCCAACAGTTCAATTATCGTGAACTACTCAAAAAAAGGGGGAAATATAGACATCGATTTTCATCAACCCATCTACTTCATATTAGACATACATTATTTAATATAAAACCTATATAAAAACCATTATACTAAGTCAACCTTCCCCAAAATCCCTAAAAACAATTTTACACTCTCATAAAATTATTATCTACACATCCTAAATCACCTAACCACTTTAAATCTACCTCAACCATTTTAAAATCACTTAAACCTATTTTATCTTGATATCTTAACCTCCACAACTTGTCCATAACCTCCCCCCAACCATTTCCCCTCTTTTTTTACCCTAAAATCCTTTTTTATAAGTGGTTTTAACCACTTCTCAAATTTTTTCCCCGAAAAACCCAAATCGTCGGTGATCCTAACGGATCGCTAGCAATCATAAATAGGAGTTTTTGCTCCTTTCTTAGGGATCTTCATAAACCTTTTTCTCATGCTTACACTTTTTTTCAACCTCTAGAGAATCTAATCCATTTCCATAAATCATAAAGGTTCTACATCAAGTCCAAGTTATCCTAAACGAATCATTTTTATAGGTTTTTCATTGATCATCTCCCACAAAATCCAACGACCGTTCTATGACTTCCATCTGCTCTATTGGACGTTTATAAACATCTCTTAATGTTTTTCTCTCAATTAATGGTATTTTTTAATCTCATTACGTTATTTCACCTTGTCTAAACATTGAAAATTATCAAGAATCGTCATTTTTCAACCTTAGTTCTCATTTTATTAAAATTGTCAATTTTTACAGTAATCGTCGATGATTATCTGAATCTCTAGCAATTCACCCTAAATCGCCAGTGATCCCTATCAATTCACATTTATTTTTCAATCCATCAATTTTATCTCAAATTTTATCAATATTTTTTCTTTAACTTGTTCTTCATAAGCATGGCCTCACTTTAGATCATAGTTCCTAGCCATTCTCATTCAATTACAAGTATCTACGACCTTATTATAATTCAACATCCCTTTTCTAGGAACAATACAACATCCTTCACAAGTTAACATTGTGTGCAATATAATTTTCCACTGACGAATAATAAATCAAAGATCAATTTGAATTCCTCCACGAGATCAAGCAAGAGACCAAAGACTTTTGGTATGACTACTTCGAGTCTATTCTAATTGCATCTACCCTTTCCTAGACCACCTTCAAAGTTACACAGGACATGCCCTTCAACCTTGAGTTCTACAGCTTCTTATCTATTATCCATATATCATTTTATATTACATATCTTTATCATTATCTTTGTCAATTTACTTAATTATTATAAAGCGAGCTAACATCCTCCAAGGAAGCCCCTTTGGATTCCTGGAATCAACATTTATCGAGAAGATCATTTACCCATCCATCTAATCTTTTTTTAAGTGTCTTTTATCTGCAAGTTTCTTCATTGGCGAAAGAAGGATATTTTATCCATCATCATCAACATTCATCATCGTGGGTATCGGTAAACCCTATCGTCTTCTGAGGTTAGTTTTTTTTGTTATTTCATTTTATTAAGTTAAAATTGGAAAGAAAAAATTCTCTGGTACATCAAGACTTCATTTGCATGTGTTTATTAGATATTAACCTGATTTCACCCTACATACTTTGTTTTTGTAGCTCTGATAAGGGAAAAATCAAAATCTTCACGATGGATAAGACTTACCACTACTAACCTTAAGTTATTGCACTTAGAGAAACTTCGTGAGAAAACCCTTGGTATAGAAAAATTTCTACATTGATTCAAAATCACAGACATGGAGCAAACTTTCCATGAGTAAAGGCATATTTTGGACTATGTTCACAGTATCTTGACACATCATACGGTAGTCTCCATTTAATGAACTTTAATAAATGAAGCTTCACAAAAAGATGACGAAACACTATCATTACCACTTCAAATGAAAAACTTGAACCTTCTCCATTTTCTTGAGAGCAAACATTATGAAGTGAACTCCCACATTCACAACAGTTTCAGTCTTCTTGACAAGGATTGATCAAGGAAGCTTAAGAGTAAGGCATATTATGACTATTTTTATTTTAACCCAATAATAAGAAGCTCCAACAGGTCATAATGGAACTATATGAGGTGTTCATATTCTCTTCTTAGCTCAATTCTCAAGAAAAGGTACAAAGATAATCTTCAAGAACCTTTCAAGCCTTCATAACCAAATAAGATTTTCCTTTAGTGGTGGGTGAAGAATATGACTAAATTCATACCAAATGATAAAAGGATAGAGCTTGATTTTTTTGATAGCATGAAGTAGACATCAAATGAATTCTTTCACACTTGATGGTTTACTTTGGATCCTTTCAACTAGACTAAATATGTAAGACTTTCCACAATAGAGCATTTCTGTACAACACACTCATGCTTGAATAGCACACATACCACCATCTTGACCTGGATAGATTTTTTTACACTTCTGACCTGTAGAACACCTATGTCAAGCTTACCAACCATCTACATACCTCTTGTGGTCTCCTACCTTACTGTTCAAGCTTGCAACACCTTGAATTCATCCTGAAACCTGATAAGGAACTATCAACTAAGCCTCACTTCACCAATCACACATTTCCCATCAATGCCACTTGACATAAATGACAACACCAATGCACCAGGGTTAAACATGGAATATAATTGGTTGTGTCATGAGTATGTACATCACATATTTTACAAAATTTAGAAACGTTCTTCTACATAGCGCGTTGTAAAATTAAACAGTTACATACATCATGATTCTTACAAAAAATTTCACAAGTTTTTAGTAGTGCACATATCTTCATGTCTGGATAACTATCCTTGGAATGTCCTTCTACCTCAAAAACTAGTACACCAGAGTCTACAATGCATTTCATGAGTTGAATTGGCAGATAATTTATCCAACTGAGAGGTCATTGTTGCAATCTAGACCTCAAGAAATGGACTTACCCCAGTATCTACACTTCTAACCACTTCTACGTGTGGTATTACTTCTAAGGCCTCGTACAGATCAGTAAATGTCTTATGTGATAGTGCCCTTTGGAAAGGTTTCAACAATCCTCCTACAAACCACTATGCACGCTGACTCTGATGAATGTCATAAGAAAGCTTAGACAGTAAGGTCTTGAATAATGCATCATATTCCCTAACACTCTCAAAAAACCTCTGTTCAATATCCTTCAGCATGCTAATGCTCTACTACTCAAATTCAAGTATGTGGAAATTTTCCAAGAAGGCAACACACAACGCATCATAATCTATAGTTGTCTAATGTGGATCATACTTCTTGTACCAACTACATGTACGGTCTTGAAGCATTGTTCCAAATTGACTAGCATTTCAGTTTGGATTTTATATTCCCTTATCCCTCCATAAAATTTCATACTTGTGTACATGCTTGATTACATATTCCACACCCCAATACTATGGTAATTAAAGGGACATATAAAATAAGATCTAAGGGGTTTATTGTTGTGGTTGTTGATGTTGTTTTGTTGGTTGTTGTGATACTTCTCCTAGAGTGGGGTGAGATGTTGAACCTAATCCTCCAATAGGATTTCCTCCATGTGGTCAAGGTATTGAACCTCCCAAGACTCGTGTCATAACCTAGGGACTTGTAGAAGTACTACCATGCATCCTCATAGTGGTGATTAACTACACACCAATTATTTGTCATACTAATCCAACTATAGGATTACTTCCAATGAGTAGCACACCACTACATTGTCCTGACGTCGTGCCTACCAAATTGCTTCCAAACAAGTTCTATCCAAAATGGGAGCCTATTGTGCTTCCATATGCGCTTATTTTATTTACTACACCTCCTGTGATAATACCAAAATGTGTCTAATTATATCTCCATCCCAACATGATGATCTTTTATTTTCTTCTTGCTCACCGTCACTATGATGATTTATTTATAACAACTTATAAATTCAAAACACCATGTGTAAGGGCTACGGGTATAGGTTGGGTCAAATGTGTGCCAACGGTTCTCATTCTTTCCTCAGACTCGCTCTCATCAGATGTTAAAGGGGTTCTTATACTATACTTTCCCAATACTAGGAGGACATTATCCTGTAGTCCCTCACCTTCTGCAGGGTTATTATCACTTCTACATGCCATCATTCCTCTCAATCTCAATGCATCCTCAACTTCCATATCTTGTGCATCGTTACACCAATGTATTCTTTTCTTCTATCACTTTCTTTCTTCCACTTGGACCAATTACATCCTTCCCAAACATGTTTCCTTCCCCTTCACATGGTGGATTTTTATCCTACCATCGGTAAGTTTTCAATACCCATTTTTATCAACAAGATCTTTATAGCTAAAGGTAGCACACATAAGTATGATGCTCTGTGCTTGTGTAGAAACTAAAAATTTTCGTCTTCTGGGAAAGAGTATGAAAATTTAAAAATAGCATATTCCAAGGTATAATTGCATAACATACCTTCTCATCAGTAATCTACAATTATTTTCCATGGTGCATCAAAATTAAAGAATGTTTGGTACCTATCATGGCTCCACAATTGCTTCTTTCCTAACTGGACACCCATGTTGTGTGTGTAAGATAATAACCACTCATACAATTATACAAGGAAGAAATTGAAGAATGTCTCATACAAATAATCATATAATCTCTCTCCCACCCACTTGCATATATTAAAATCTTATCCAGTGTTGTATCTCTAAGTAAATTCATATTGGTTGTCATCCACCCAACGTTGAATATTCTCCAATAATAGCCAAAACACAATACGTATGTGTTATGAAATAAGGGATAAAATATATGGAACAATCCCACACATAATCACAATAGTAGAAACTAATGTGCAAAAAGATATTACAGATCGGAAATAAAAGTGCAGAAAGTAAAAGAACAAAACACAGAGACAAGAGTTAACATGGTTCACCTAATTTGGGCTACGTCCACCAAGAATCACTTGCTCATATTTTATTACAATCCACCTCTTTCTCTTAATACAATACCCATATTTGCTTGGATCTATGCTCTACAAACTCTCTTGAATTCACACTCAAACTCACATGCATCTACAATGATATATCTCCCCTATCAAAATACCGAAACCACATCAATAGGCAACTGCTTAAGAATTTTTACAATACCAAAATTGTGGGCCAAAACCACCCCATAAACCTATGGGTCAAAAATCCCACCCATATGAGAATAGCACATTTCCTGAGATATTGGGCAGATTTTTCGAGGCCAAAAAACTGTAGAGAGTGTACAGTATTTTTAGTGTATAGTCTTCAACACTTCCACACATGAAAACATGCTCCACAACATAAACGTATGCCACATCCTGATGAGCACGATGAAAAGAGGTCCTGGTAATGGAATAAAAATGTTAGAATCTAGTAGCCAACACTTCAAAAGGCTATGCATGCTAGCACATCAACTAGAAATATGCCTAGGAACTCACCTGAAGCATGTGCAACCACCGAGTACCTACTTTGTTTTACTTATCAACATGTGGTTAGCATATATAGTCATCACAACATGAATGAAGATGACAACACATACAATAAGGATTTTATGCAAAATAAATGTAATTAACAATACTTCATATTTGTAATCCATAACATCCACACACAATAGTTACCATAAACATAATTCATTACATAATCATATTGATTACATCCATGTGATGTTTACATCCATGCATGCATACATAAGGAATCACCATACGGTAACATGCTTACATTCATAGCAATCTCTCTATTTACGTAGTTACATAACTCATTCACTTTCATCACAACACCCTTACAATGAAACACAATGCCTATTTATACATGGCAGGGTCTTTCCATTCACCGTTTACATGTGTTATTCTTAAAAATATATATCCTAATTATAGGTTGTATACTTTTTTCAACTTTGTTTTTAACTCCATGTCAAGCTATAAATAGCTCTGCCTCATCCATGCTTTAATCATATAAATATACACCTTCTTTTTACATGTAAGTTACCTTTAGAATTGATGTTTTTCCTATTTCTATATCTTTCTTTCATGATACGCCATCTGTTTTTTTCCTATTTTCAGCCTTAGCTCATAAATAAATTAAGTCATGAAACATTTATGTATGGGCAAACCCCTTTGCATGATGAATTCCTCTTTTGTGTCATGTGCAAATTCGTACATTGACATATGTTTCCATTTCATATTTCTTACTTGCATGCATACTTACGTGTGACCCTAATATTTCACATCTCTCAATGTCACTTGTGCACATCATCCTATGCATGGTATCTAATACCTATGCATGGTTAATACTCATCCATATTTGTTGCCCAACATTACCCCACACTAGGAGTATTGTCCTTCCTCGACAATAACATGAACCAAAGAATATCTCCTCCCAGCATTAACTGAAATAATGAATGAATCCTTGAATAATAAAGAACATAGGGGAAATTACCCTCATGAATCAAAGATTAAAGAACTTGTTATCTGTGTGTGCTCAAAATTTAAGTCTTCGGTGGTGGGAGGATTTCTATAAATTCACATGCATATTTAATACTTATCCATTTCTACTACCCAACAGTTAACAACAATCCATGAATGTAAATAATTTCTTGTAAATTCAAACCAATATTTCTCAGCTTGTTAATCGACCTCAAATAGTTTCTTGGGAGAAAATCAAGGCATGCTCCCTCCCCTACTAGTTAGAAATGGATCACTCGTCTCCGAACCTCCTATCCATAACAAATTCCCTCAAGTCAATTAAAGAGATACTCTCACTCCCTACATCACTTATATGGACATAAGAGGAATTACTTCTTACATCACTTATGGTGGTTCTACAGACCCTACCCTCCATATTATGGCTTTATGTAATATCTACAATGATTGGATCAAAACCAATTCTTACCCTACCACAAAACTCTTAGCTAATTCACTTACAATAGATGCCTTGGATTGGTACCATGCTCTTCAAACCAACTCTATTTTCATGCTTGGAATCTTGGTGATTGTCTTAGTTATAAATTTTAGTATCATTATCTTATTAAAAGCAACGTCAATGGTTTAATTAATTGTAATAAAACGGAAAATGAATCTTTCCAAGATTTCATTAAGTATTGAAAGACCTTATCCATTAAGGCCAAACATAGCATGCCTAATGGGAGTTTGTTTTGGTTATTCCTTAGGGAACTCGAATTTCTTTAGAAGAATCATTCAAGAAATTCACACCCCAATATTATATCATAAAGGAATTCAAAAATATTTCTCCAAAGTAGTAACCACCCAAGAACATTTACTCTTCCAAAAAGAACTTATTCTAAAAGGAACATTTACCGAAATAATATCACTAATAATGGAGTCACAAATAATCTCCCAAAAGGAACTTATTCTAATAGGACTATCCATAGCATCGATCAATCTACCTATAAATCACAAGATAAATTTTTTTTCCTATGGTAATTTTTACAAACCTCTATCCAAGGAAAATTTGAGATGGCATCTACCTAGACCATTCACCATGGTTGTATAACCTTATCGACCTATTTCTCAGTGGTATGATGAGAGTAAATTTGTCTAGCATCATGTTAATTAGGGCCATTCTTCTAATAAATTCCATGCCCTTTGATATTTTTCCTATGCTTTCCTCTCTGGAAATAACTTTGATCATGAGGACATCACTTGAGAAAGGCATGATGAATCCATCAAAGCACACCATAAATCCCAACAATGTGATCGACATGAAGTGGTCCATCAAGCTAATGAACATATTAATATATAGAGCAATCCACTTCTGTATCACTCCAATTTTGAACAACCTAATCTTGGTCTTGTTCCAACTAACAATACAAGTACCATTTTTTTGGACGCCTCATATCCCTCTACTAGTACATCCAGGGAGAGTGTAGTTCATATGGATGGGTAATAAATGTATTATCACTTGTATTTAACCCTCCTATCCTTTCTATATTCAGGATAAATACTACAAATTCATCTATAAATTCTCTTCACACGAAAAATATCACAAAAAACTTCCATTCTTAATCCCACAATTTAGATAAGCAGTATAGGCCCCTATTCAGAAACTTTTATATGGAAAATCCTATTCATTGCATCATCACACCTACCAAACACCATTGACCATTTTCAACCTACATGGATGATACCATAAATTTCCATCTCTGACACTTATTACAACATTAACACCTATGAAGATATATCTACCATGGTTGATCCCATTGACATGCCAAAAAATCAAAATTTAGAAATTTATACTAGTTCTCCCTCATTAGAACCTATTTAAATTGACCCCCCCAGTTTCATATTGTTCCACAATCTAGTCCTAAAGACCGGGACCCTCTTTTAGAAACCTCTGACCTTCCAATTCAAATTTCATTTGTGGAACCCATTCATACCTCATCCAAACATAGTGAGCATCTTATGTCATCATTCTTTGTTATGAACATCCCTATTCCACCTACTTTGGGGAATGACCCTTACCTACATGGTTTAAAATAGATCATTATCCATCAATGAGAAGATTTATCCATTTCTATCGATCATTCCTCATGCATTATTTTTTCCTCTTGATTCTATCATCCTTGACAATATTCTCTTTCATGCAAAATACCCTCCCCTCTTTATCTTAAATTAGATTGTCCACACTATGATCAAAATAACCCTTATAGACTAAGGTTATGACACATTTTTATTCGATCTGAAAACCAAATTTAACTAGCAATTGTGCACACACACTTTTCTTGCTTTGTATTGATTTTCGATTTAAATTTGTGCATTATTTCTTTTTGTATTTTTAATAAAAGAATAAAAACTGCAAGTACTGTGCAAATACAGAAATAAATGAAGAGAATTCACCAGCAACGTGACACGAGAATTGATAACGGAGTTCGGCGCTTGAGGCCTACGTCTCCGGGTCCGGTTGAATGGGACCGATCTATTAAAATCTTGAAAATAATCCTTTACAAAGAATTCTACAAAATTTAGACCTTCTCACAGTCTTCCTCTGTCGAAAATAACAGGGGTTGCCTTTTACATCTCCTTCAAATTCCACCGTTAGCTCAAGATATGAGCAATACAATATTTCTTACACAGTCCGAACGCCATTACAAATAAAATATTACCCTTTTTATACTGTTTGTGCACCTCCTGGTCTGATGGCTGGGCGCATATCCTTTTACCACCTCCACCCGAGTTCCATTCCCCTTGGCTGATCCTTTTGGGAATAAAATCCCACATTGGGCGCTTGGGAGTATATCTCATGGTTTAAAAATAGGTGGAGGGGCGCATTTAAAGTGGCAAGTAAGCCACCTAAGCCTATATACTAGGCGCTTTGACCATGGGGCGCATTGGGTGGCGCATAGCATTCATTTTAGGTGCCTAAATCCCTAAAAAGGTGGACAGTACCATATATGGCTTGGACAGTTTGAATAATGCGTGGAAAATTTCATATATGCTTGGAAATGATAAAATATAGGCGTGGGAAAGCAAGGAAGTTTAAAAGGGCGTGGATAATTTAAATCAAGTATGCCCAATATCCCACATGCATGGCGTAATAGAAAATATAGAGGTTTATATACACAGTTGGTTGAATGATTAAATGAGAAGGAGGCCAAGGCACCCCTCCTAAATCGAGTGTGTCGAACCTGGCTGAGGGCCCCCAGCCAGAAAATAGCGGGGTCCATTTGTCCGAGATCGAGTGTCCAAGACCGGCGTTCCAAAACCCATTTTTTTAATACGTCACACAATTTGTCCACGTGTCGCAATACGATCGCAACACTTGGCGAGCGTGCACACGTCCAACCTGCACAAAAACCCCAAAATTTGCCAGTTGCCCAAAAATTTCAGCGGGCTATAACTTTTGCAAACGAGCTCCGTTTCCTGCAAACAAGCTGTCGTTGGAGTCGTATAATTTTTCCCCACGTTTTAAAAATGACTGCAACAATTTCTGAGAAGATCTTAGATCGGTGTTTCTCTGTGAGGATTCTCTGGATCATTCCTCCCCACTGAGAAACTTTTGGACCCCAAAAGTCAACCTAATTGGTGAATAGGTGAGGGTATTTCTCCCTCACCTTTCCGGTTTCCATCCATTTTGCCTTGTTCGGATGCATGCCTTTGAACCCAACACGAAGATACTCAATATCACCTCTTCGCGAAGTTCTTTCTTTCCTGTCCAAAATGATGTCTTCCTGCAACTCATCAAGATACTCAGGAGCAAAATCATCAATGGAAGGCATTATGTTAGAATCATCATGATCAATAATCATAGGCGGTTCATACAATCTTAAATTCTCAACATTCACAACTGAGTAGATTTGCATATATGGAGGTAAATCTAACCGGAAAGCGTTGTTACCAATTTTTTCCAATATTTGGAACGGACCATACCGTATAGGTTTCAATTTTTTACCTTCACCTGTCAGTCTTTCTTTGCTGATGTGAAGCCAAACTGAATCACCAACTTTGAACTTGTGATCAGTTCTATGTTTATCATGCCTAGCTTTGTACTTAGCCTGGCTTTTCTCCAATTGTTCATGGACATACTGATGAACCTGTTGTATTCTCTGCACAAATCTTTTAGCCTTGTCAGAATCACTTGCACCATTAACAACAGTTTCATGTCCATAATATATATCTAATGGAGAATTAGGCAGATAACCATAACAAGTCTCAAATGGAGACTTCGAAGTAGAAGAATGTAAGGCACGATTATAAGCATGTTGCACATAATAAAGATGTTCATCCCACAATTTAGGATGTTTGTTACTATAGCCCCTAAGTAATTGTACCACTGTGCGGTTTACAACCTCTGTTTGACCATCAGTCTGTGGATGAAAAGCAGTGCTTTTTTTCAGTTTTGTGTCCATAAGCCCCCACAATGCTGACCAAAATTCCCCAAGAAATCTAGAATCCCGATCAGATATGATTGAAGTAGGTAAACCAAAATGAACCCAAACAAACTGAAAGAATAAATGTGCAGTTCCCTCACCAGTTATTTGTTTAGTACATGGAACCAACACACACATTTTGCTAAATCTGTCCACTACCACATATAAGTAATCATGTTTTCTCCGTGTCATGGGCAAGCCTCCTACAAAGTCCATGGAAACACTTTCCCAAGGCCGTGTTGGAACAGGAAGAGGAGTGTAAAGTCCTAATTTCCTGTTACTTGGCTTACTTGTGGCACAAAGTACACACCCCTTAATATAGCGGTTTACCTGTTCATGCATTCTAGGCCAATAGCAATATTTTTGTAAATGTGCAACTGTTTTACTTACACCAAAATGCCCTGAAATAAGAGAAGTATGTGCTTCCCTAATCATATGCACACGCTCATTTTCTGGAATACAAAGTTTTCCAGAATGATATAACAATCCTGCATGCAAATGATAATCTTTTTCTCCTACTTGTTTACCACTTACTAAATCCTCATACACTTCTCTAAAATCAACATCATTTGCATATTGTTCCTTGTAACTAATATGAGCCAAAGAACTATGCTGTAAAAGGATAGATGCTACTACCACTGGTGGTCTGGACAACATGTCGGCAACCTTGTTTTGAATACCTTTTTTATACCTGATTACAAGATGAAATTGTTGCAAAAATCCCATCCACCTGAAATGTCTAGACTGCTGCAATTTGGTTTGTGTTTGTAAATATTGAAGCGGTTGATGGTCAGTATGGATTATTGTTTCTTTTCCCATTAAATAATGCTTCCATTTTTTAACACTTTGAACCAAAGCATACAACTCTTTATCATAAGTTGGATAGTTTCTTACCGCACTTGTAAAGGTTTCTGAATGGTAACACACTGGTCGTTTGTTCTGCATCAAAACTGCCCCCATTGCGTAGTCACTAGCATCCGTCTCAATCTCAAATGAATGTTGTAAATCCGGAAGTGCCAAGATCGGAGCGGTACTTATCTTCTCTTTCAGTGTGTCAAATGCTTTTTGTTGTTTTCCTCCCCACTGAAAGACCTGTTTAATACTTGTCAAAGCATGCAACGGAGATGCAATATATGAGAAGTTAGCAATAAATTTCCTCCAGTATTGAACTGCACCTAGAAAACTTCTAACTTCCGTCACATTTGTGGGTCTAGGCCATTTCACAATAACCTCTATTTTTGCAGGATCAATTTTCAATTCTCCATTTCCTACAATATACCCCAAGTAAATTAAAGATGTTTTTCCAAATTCACATTTTGACATCTTCAAATACAATTTCTCTCTCCTTAGTGCATCTAAGACTTTCTGGATGTGTTTAATATGTTCATCCCATGATTTACTGAAAATAAGAATATCATCTAAGTAGATAATAACGAAATTATCAATGAATGGTCTAAAAATTTCATTCATAACTCTCATGAATGTTGCCGGTGCATTGCACAAACCAAAAGGCATCACTAACCATTCAAACAATCCCTGTTTCGTTTTAAAAGCAGTTTTCCAAACATCACCTTCTGCAATTCTTACTTGGTGATAACCACTTCTTAAGTCTAACTTAGTGAAATAAATTGCATTTCTTAATTGATCCAGTAAATCATCTATTCTAGGAAGAGGGTAACGATTCTTTATAGTAATCTTGTTTAAAGCACGGAAATCAACACACATTCGCCAAGTGCCATCCTTCTTGGGAACCAATATAATTGGTGAACCACATGGGGATGTACTTGGACGAATTATACCTTGAGCCAAAAGTTCCATTACCTGTCTCTTGATTTCCTCGTTCTCTACTACTGACAACCTGTACATTCCGATATTGGGAAGAGGTGCATCCTGAAGCAACTGTATCTCATGTTGAACCCCTCTTTTGGGAGGTAGACCCTGTGGATCCTGAAAAACATCATCAAATTGAGAAACAATTTTTACCAATTCATCCTTATGTTTTAGATCGCAAGTCTCAAAAGCCATTTCATTTTCTTTTTCCTTGGCTTTGACCACCATGAGCACAAAACTTTTGCTTGAATTTACAAGCCTTTTCATTTGACCTGCAGTCACCAAGGATAGATTATTCTTTTCACGGTGAGCTCTAATAATAAACTCAATTCCATCCTTGACAAGCAAATATTTATTTTCTTCCCTATAGAAGATTGCTTTACGATCATACAAATAAGGACTTCCCAAAACCACCCCACAAATATCCAAAGGAACTACATCCAATTCAACCTCATCAATAAACTTGTCTGTAATGGCAAATCTGAAAGTACAAGTTTTAGTTACCTGCAGCTTTGCATCATCACAAACCCAGCCCAAAGGATAAGGCTTAGGATGTGGTGTAGTTTTGAGTCCTAGTTTTTTAACAACCTCCTCTGAAATCAAATTAGCTTGAGATCCACTATCAAAAAGAGTATCAATTTTTGTATGCTTTGAAATTACTCTAATGTGGAAAAGCTCATTTCTTTTCTTATCGTCCGGTGTACTTTGTTTACTAGAAGAAGATGCAACATCTGAAACGCTATTGTTGGAAATTGAAAGAGTGGACTTACCTTGTAAACCCATAGCTGTGATTTTGGTTTCATCACCTGAATCAGAACCAAGATCATGCACTATAGCGTTTGTTTTCTTTTCCTTTCTTTTCTTAACCATCCATTTGGGCTTCTTTTCAGGATGTAATTTCCAACATTTAGACTCATCATGGTTTTTTTTACAATGATTGCAAAATGGTTTTTCATCTTCTTTCTTAACAGTAGAGTTTGTTTTATGCTTACCCTTTCCTTTTCCTTGTTCTTTCGAACCTTTTCCTTCAGATTGCTTGTTCTTCTGATTAAAAGAAGAGAAAGAGGACTCCTTTGTCATTTTCCCTCGTGCTTCCAGATGGGTTGCTTGAACACATACTGCATCAAGATTAGTAGTACCTAAAACAAGTATCATATGCCTTAGATAACTATGCAATCCACCAATATATTTGAGCAGTGTTTCTTCTGTGTTCAGGGAAATTCCCAGAGTTAGAGCCCTTTTCCTAAATTCTTGTGTGTATTCTTGAACACTTTGTCCCTTAGTTTGTCTTAATGTTTGCCAATCCATCATAGCTTGTTGCTTATAACCAAGAGGATAAAATTGTTGCCTAAGATTTGAAACAAATTCAGACCAAGAAGTGATTTCTTTACCTTTGTTTTCTTCCACTTCCTGAAGCTTACTCTCCCACCAAATGAGTGCGGTTCCACCCATCCGAAGAGTTGCCAGATGAATCTTTGCTTCATCATCAACAATTTTCTGAACCCTGCAATATACTTCTATTTGCTTGACCCAGTTATCCAATTTCTCTGCATTTAGCTCTCCAGTATACATAGGCAATTCAAACTTGATATCTAACTTTAATGAAAGAAAATCAGATTTTAAGGAGTCTCTTTTTGGAATGTCAGAACTAGAGCTTTCTTCTTTCTTACCTTCTCTAGTCCCCTTTTCCCTTTTCCTTTCTTGGTACATTTCTTCCACCATTTCCTTCATCTGTTGGAAGGATTGACGAAAATTTTGTTCCACTTCCTCTCGATCCTCCATTGTCGGACTTCGAGATCGTCTGGTACCAATTTTGGGATCTCCTTCAACTAATTCTCCTTCACCCTTCTTAGATCGAGACCTTGTTATCATCCAAAACACACAACTTGCAATCCAAAACACGTTAGACTGAACCAAAAATCAGTCAAAACCAGCTCTGATACCAATGATCTGAAAACCAAATTTAACTAGCAATTGTGCACACACACTTTTCTTGCTTTGTATTGATTTTCGATTTAAATTTGTGCATTATTTCTTTTTGTATTTTTAATAAAAGAATAAAAACTGCAAGTACTGTGCAAATACAGAAATAAATGAAGAGAATTCACCAGCAACGTGACACGAGAATTGATAACGGAGTTCGGCGCTTGAGGCCTACGTCTCCGGGTCCGGTTGAATGGGACCGATCTATTAAAATCTTGAAAATAATCCTTTACAAAGAATTCTACAAAATTTAGACCTTCTCACAGTCTTCCTCTGTCGAAAATAACAGGGGTTGCCTTTTACATCTCCTTCAAATTCCACCGTTAGCTCAAGATATGAGCAATACAATATTTCTTACACAGTCCGAATGCCATTACAAATAAAATATTACCCTTTTTATACTGTTTGTGCACCTCCTGGTCTGATGGCTGGGCGCATATCCTTTTACCACCTCCACCCGAGTTCCATTCCCCTTGGCTGATCCTTTTGGGAATAAAATCCCACATTGGGCGCTTGGGAGTATATCTCATGGTTTAAAAATAGGTGGAGGGGCGCATTTAAAGTGGCAAGTAAGCCACCTAAGCCTATATACTAGGCGCTTTGACCATGGGGCGCATTGGGTGGCGCATAGCATTCATTTTAGGTGCCTAAATCCCTAAAAAGGTGGACAGTACCATATATGGCTTGGACAGTTTGAATAATGCGTGGAAAATTTCATATATGCTTGGAAATGATAAAATATAGGCGTGGGAAAGCAAGGAAGTTTAAAAGGGCGTGGATAATTTAAATCAAGTATGCCCAATATCCCACATGCATGGCGTAATAGAAAATATAGAGGTTTATATACACAGTTGGTTGAATGATTAAATGAGAAGGAGGCCAAGGCACCCCTCCTAAATCGAGTGTGTCGAACCTGGCTGAGGGCCCCCAGCCAGAAAATAGCGGGGTCCATTTGTCCGAGATCGAGTGTCCAAGACCGGCGTTCCAAAACCCATTTTTTTAATACGTCACACAATTTGTCCACGTGTCGCAATACGATCGCAACACTTGGCGAGCGTGCACACGTCCAACCTGCACAAAAACCCCAAAATTTGCCAGTTGCCCAAAAATTTCAGCGGGCTATAACTTTTGCAAACGAGCTCCGTTTCCTGCAAACAAGCTGTCGTTGGAGTCGTATAATTTTTCCCCACGTTTTAAAAATGACTGCAACAATTTCTGAGAAGATCTTAGATCGGTGTTTCTCTGTGAGGATTCTCTGGATCAATGGTTATTCCTTAGATGATCCCTTACTAGTAGGCTATGCCCATGCCAAGAATTTGTAAAGAATTTTCTATCAAGAATCACTATGCTCTACTTTTATTCATAGCATCAACACTATCACTTTCTCCCCACAAGACACACATATTGCCTTTGATCCTGAGGCGGATGACCTCATGGATGATGATGATGCCTACTCTAAATTTGAATCTAAGGAATATGTCATGGACTATACTCCCTTAATTGGTGATTTTTGATCCATAGCCTCATCCCTTAGATAACCACTTTACAACATCTATTGTGATATCTCTCACTCCTTCCCCTTATACTTCTCCACATGTTGTTATAACTCTACCTTGTATGAAATCACCACCATCTCTTTTTTCAATATGGAACCTAGCCCACTTATGGATGAACTATACTACACATGGCATGAGGCTCCTCAGCATGATTTTTAATATTATATATCCTACTGATGACATATGAATAAACTCGAGGAATAATTCAGACGAGACCAACAAAATAATTCTACATAACCCTCTTTCATTGTACCACACTTTTATTCTCATCATTATTTTTTCTCACGTACAGATGATAATTATTGAGTTATCTCCCACAAGCTCTAAATTTGGTAACCTTCTTCTCATGCTCCTAATTTTAAATCTTAATTCCCTCCATCACATCCTTCTATTCCATCAACTATTTCTCTCCAGACTCATTATTTCCCCCATCCCTCCATTTATGATATCAATTATGATATCCTCACAATGTCCTCACATGGATCTATTATTAGATTGATGATTCTCTCTTTTCCACATGAACATAATTATATGGTATTAACATCATCCAAGAGAACTAATAGGACCTCATAATTCATACTTCGCCATAAAATCTTACATGATGTTGCTGACATCATCAATGATGCATGTCAATCATTCACATGTCATCATCAAGACATTTAATTCTAATTGGTATATCGCTATTTACCTCTCTCTTGGGTTTATCTCTCCCACATGGGTTTCTATATCAATGTCTTCCTATCTTAGATACTTTGGTAAGTCTATATTATCTCTCATTTGGGTTTCTACGACCATTACTTCCAATCTTGGATACTTTGGTAATTCTATATTATCTCCTTCTTATGTTCATCTATCCTATTTGGGTTTTTATGGCCATGGATTCTTGCTTTGGATACTTTAGTCATAATTTTCCTATCATATCCCATTGGGGTTTAATTCTCATTGATTTTATTGTTCCTCTAATTAGTCCCCATCCCATTCAATTTTACACACTTTCCCTATTTCATCAATTTTAAACCTTGTATCATTTCCTTTCTCTTCGTCATGAATGTTTCTACATTTGTGAATACATAATAAAATGGAATCATAAAATTAAACACACATCACACGTCAACTTAAAATGTCTCTAAACAATACTATCTCATATATATATATATATATATATATATATATATATATATATATATCATATACAACATATCTCTCACATACAATAGTCATCCCTTAAGCACCCCCTCTCTTAGACAAAGGTCATAAAATTCCTTGATCTAATGGTTCCTGACTAGTATCACACAAGGATCGTGTTAGTGAATGTGGCTCTAAAATGAGACCCTTAAACCTATCCCTCTACTTTAGAAACCTAAATATCCAACTCTAAAATATAGGTTCCATCAATCACTTAGCATGCATCTACTGCATATGCATCTAACAATATAGTTTTTTCTCTCATGTCAATGTCTCATATGCCTAGAGAAGAACCTACATCAAGGACTTCATATCTCCCACTCTCAACTCCACCTAAAAATCTCTATACCTTTAAATTTCACAAGCTTCCTCTCCCACAAGTCTAAACACACTAACTGAGTATTTAACTGTCACTGATATTGGATCCTCCATCACAGACATATTTCTTAGGTCTAAGATGTCATCAAAATTTTTGTAGTGTACTACCTCAATCATTTAGTGCCACTCACCTATGGTACAATCTTTAAAACACACATAAATCACATACCTCATTATCAATCTATTCAACATCACAATCTAAACTATTATAATAACTAATTTTTAGGAAATTTGGATGTTCCACTACAACGGATCTATATGCTTAGCCTCCCAAAACTTCCCCCACATCATCATGTCTTAATCAACATGACCTATCAAATGTTCCCACATATCTCAAGGCACTAATATCATATACAATATCTTTGAATCCTCCTCTCTCTTCCATGGCCACACTATCATATAAGTCACTATTTGGGCACCTATATATGATAAATAACCTATTTTATTCCTCCATAATCACCATTTGTAGTGTCATCTTTAGGTTCTCTCCACTCTCTCCTCCTCTCCAACATCTAATCTCTTGGGGATATCCCCCACCTCTACCATGTGAGGTCCCTCTACACCTTATCCCCTTTTTCATGAAATGGTAGTAGGAGGTCTACACAATAATCTACAACTTTATTAATTATTATGGATGAATACATAACACATATATAAGATTATAAATCATATTTTTAAGATCCTAAAAACTCTCCACAAACTCCTATATACGTGAGTTATTAAAATAACTCACTAATTTACATTTAGAGTTTACCCATACCAACAATACTAACTATGTAAATGTATTATAGTCTTTGAATCGCTAAATAATATTCCTAACATTCCCCCCTAGTGTGAACATGGGGAAAAATCCTGACACTCATTTGTAGTATGATCACCCCTGTGAAACATGTCCTACAATATGACTCGTGATCTTGATGAAAAGAAAGGCTCTCTCCTTCCATGGTTTTAAACAGGATTACCACAAACCTTGACATGAACAATCCCCATCAATTATCCACCTGATGTGGTTTTCTAGATCCTCCCATAAACCCTTTCAAGATCCATGAGCTAACTTACTTTGGTGCTTTTGTTTGACTATGCTTATACATCGGGGAAGTATATAGGATTAATCGCTCACTTATTTAAAAAAATTAACAATATAACACATACTGGAAATATTTCACATTACATCCTATAAGCATCACAACGTCCTTAATTTTAGCCATTGTATTCGATCGATGCCACTCGATCTCAAACAACATAGGAAACTACCACTACCAATTGAAGATTCCTTTGACTTTATTCATTTTAGGTGCAGAATGGAAATGGAACATTGGTCTCATGTTCTCCCCCATAATGTGAAATTTCCACACATAAACATTGGGAAGAAAACTATATCGAAGACATACAACTGATTGTATCTTGCTAGTTATATCATGTTGCACATGGTCACCTTTACAAGCAAATATATTCACAAGTGGACCATCTTCCAATGAAGTATGGAAGTCAAAGGATCACGTCAGTCAGAGGATCAATGATAGTCATTTGTGCTCCAACAAAACTCTTTTTCTAGCATCCAAAACCACACAAAATGACTGAAAAAACTGAAATGAAGCACAACTGAAAAACCAAAACTCACAACACAAAAATTCCACCATAACTTATATGTGGCCCCGACATCGGCGACTGACGAATTAACCTCTAGCCTCCTGTGCCTCCATCCTCCAATATCACATTGTTCACTCAGCAAATTGGATCTTGAAGAACATATGTTATTGCATTGTGTTTATTTTCTCCCTCGTAATGTGAAACATTATTTTATTGGACGTCAGGTTACACCAAAAATGCATCCAACAATTATTATTATTTTCCTAACTTTTTATAATATTTTGAATCTTTTGACACTCTGAATAGACAAGGATGAAAAATTCCTAAAAATCACCTATTTTACTTTGACTTTTTTTCAAACTAACCAAACTACTCCTAATTAGAATATGCTAAACTACACAATTTGCATTAACCTTAACACCAAGTTTGTTGGGGTGTTAATGGCAAGTGGAATATATACCACTATTGTATACCCCATATTATTTTAAGGTTTGTTCATCAAACTTTATTATGATGGTCTTCCATATTTAAGAGTGAAGCAGCTTGACCGATTCACCCACCCTATATTGATCAGGGTGATCCCCCTCAGGATTGTCTATAAGCAACGTCTACATTAGTACTAGATTGATATCTAATTGGTAAGATCATTGATGATCATTGTATTGCATCGTATTATATTGAATGATTGAGAAAGAGCTATGCAATCATTCTGTGAGATCAATAAGTGAAGTGGAAGTGTTGGGTAAAAATTGTATCAGAAATTCTTAATAACAAACAGTGCTTTATTTAGTGGGTTTTTTTACCTTCAGGTTTTCCCCACTTAAATTTGGTGCTACCTTCTCTTTACTTGACTGTTATTTTCTTTCTATTCATGTTATTACATTATGTAATTTACATGTTATAATCTATAATCTTTGGCATTTATTTTGTATATTTATAATCAGTTGATTATGCATTCCTTCTAAATCCTAACACGGTATCAAAGATTATAATTATGCATGTGCAGATCGATCTGGAATATTTTAATTATCTAGAGCGAAGAAGATTGAAGTCTATTTTAGAATCTGTGAAGCCCTAGTTTTTCTACAGTCATCTTCAAGCTAACCACGTTTAAATTTCCAATTCTCACCTTTATGTTGGTAAAATATTGGCTAAATGGTTGTCTAGATCTTGTGTGAGAAATAATTTGATGAGATATTTGTTTCTGCATCTAGTTACAGTCATTTTCAATTTAAATATGGTGTCTATGAGCTTGTTTTAATTTTTCATGCCGCTTATAGCCGTTATAGCTGTTTCTGTTTCTGGATCTGAAAGAGTTTCCTTAGTTCTAGTTAGTCTGTGTGGTTAAATCTACCCAAACTTTATAAATCTTTATTTTTCACTAGATCTAATTTTATGAATCCCAATCCAATTTTTTTACACCATATGGCTTCACTTTGTCATTTTGTAATTAGATCATATTGATTTTGCAAAACTTGGACCAATAAAATTACTCCAAATAGATTCGTTGTCCTTTTTTTCATGTTTGTGAAGCCAAATCAACTCATATAGTGCCAAGTGGCTTCACTTTGTCATTCTTTTATTGAATTTTTCAAAGTTATGCTACTGCAAAGCTTGATCTAATCATTTTGTGCCATCTATCTTTGCATTTGTCATCTTTTTTAATCTCTATGTCATTTGCAAAGTGTGAACCAATAAGGTCGCTCCACGCACTTCACAAATTCATTTTATTGTCAGTTGTGAAACGTGATCCAATAAAGGCTTTAAGTGTGTCTTCACGTTGCCAGAATTGGATTTTCTTTCCTCTGTCATTTTCAAAATCCGATCCAATCAGGAAGCTCTAAGTAGATCTATATTTCGCAGTTTCAATATTTTGATAGCTTGCCTCTGACATATGTGAATTTTGAGCCAATAGATTCACTCCAGTTGTCTTTGCATTTTTTATTTTTCAGTCTTCTTTTTTTTGCAGTGGCTATCCAATAAGAATTAGCCACCTTTTCACATTTGTTAGTTTTGCAAAAAGTGAGCTATTTAAAAGGCTCCATGTGTATTCAAGTATTCTTTAGTATTTTGGTAGCATTGCAAAATGCAAAGCAATTATATTTAGACACGTATATTAATTTTCTATCGTGTCAGTCTTTGCAAGTGTTAGACTCTGTCTTTCGGTGTGTCATTCTTTGCTTTGACTTAGCCACTAAGATTGTGATACATGTCTTTTATTTTTTAGACTCGAACTTCATTTTTAAGTTTAGTGTATTTCGGGGACTTTAAGTACGCCCAAGGCAATCTAGTTAAATTTTTGTAGAAAGTCGCCATGTGTATATTGTCAGTAGATAGATCTTTGACAAGTGGATTAATTTGACTAAGACTTTGCTTTAATTGTGTCAGATTGTGAAAAAAACAAACCAATTAATTAAGGACATGTGTATATGGTTCTGCTGTTTTTTCTAATTAATAGTCTTCTATCTTATTAGCTGCACTGCAAAGTGCGAGCTAATAGCAAATCTCCACGTGTATTTATCTTTTTGCGGAGTCAGAGTTTATAACTTTTTCCACATATTTTGGTTGAATTTTCAACCCTTTTGCGCACCTAATGATCTATTCATTTTGATCAAATTACAGGGACTTCACGTCTGCCCGGGGGATTTGTATTAGAATTTTCTAGAAAGACGATGTGTGCTCTCTTGTGTTACTTTGATTTGTGACATGTGTCATATCCTGCTTCAACTGCGGATTCAAAAATTTCTTTGTAGAATGGATTTTTCACTTCTTCATACTATGGCTTTCAATTTTCCTTTGTACCACAGGTTTTCAAAGTCTATGTTCTGTGGGTTTTATAAATTTCTTTGTTAACCTTAGATCTTTTCTCTGCAGCCTTACATGGCTTGTATGTTTCTTTTTTATCTAACTACGCGTGAGCTTACATCTATTTAGAAGATCTATAGCTTGTTTTTTTGTTTGTTTTTTGTCTCTCTTGATTTGTTTTAAGTTGTATTCCTTTTTCTTTACTATCCAAGCATTAAAAATGGCTAGTTCTGCTAGTTTTTCATTAGATAAGTCTCATCTATTGAATGGAATGAACTATAGCATTTGGAGAGTTCGATTAAAAGTCTTTTTATGGCTAGGAAGCTATGGGATCTTGTAACTAGTGTAGAAAAATGACCCACTAGTAGACAAACAACTCTTGAAAACCTTAGCTCCTTCTCTCAAAGATATCAGGAAGCTCTTTCCATCCTTTTGCAAAGTATAAAAGATGATTTTTTTATGCATATAGGTCATATGGACTCACTTGCTCATGCATGGAAACAATTAGAAACCACGCATGAAGGTAGACATCTGCAAAAATAATTAAGCTTATTATGGAATTTTTTACAACACCTATGAAAGGGGATGAGAAAATAGTTAATTATCTAGCTAAAATTAAGAATATTAAATCTCAATTAGATGGATGTAACTATGAATTGTTTCAAGATAAGCTCTTGTATTTTATAATTTAGATAAATATCCATGAAAATTTCAGAAATTATATATCTAATCTTAATTCTAAGTATCAGAAGGAGAATGATCTATCTGATTTGGATACTTTGTCTTCTCTGTTAATTCAAGAAGAGTGAGTAATCAAGAATTTTAATTCAAAAAAGACTTCTTCTCAAGCTTTTTTCTCTCAAAATCACAAGCCTACTCATAGTAGGAATAACAATAATCCTAAACAAAACTCTAATATCGTATCTAAATTTAAATCCAATCCCAAATTCAATTCTGCTAAGAAAAAAACAGAATTTTAAAGTCAAATTTAATGGCACTTGTAACAAGTGTGGAATTTTTGGGCATAAAGAGTCTAATTGTAGAGTAAAAACTTATAAATCATTTAAGAATGCTAATAATAGAAAGCCTAAAATTCAAAAGGAAAATTAGAAGCAAAATCATGCAAAAATTGTCGAGCAATCTATTGCCTTGTATACTGCCCTCTCAGCTTCAAATGACAATGAATGGATTCTGGATAGTGGTGCCTCTAAGAACATGACCTGCACTCTTGGTATCCTCTCAGATATAGTTAAATATTAGAGCATATATCTAGGAGATAATTCCATTATTAAATTTGAAGGTTGTGGTAATGTTAGATTTGTAAATGGTGTAATTATGAATGTATTGTATTTTCCTCAACTGAAAAATAATCTTCTCTCTTATTCTCAACTAACTAAAGAAAATTGTAAAGTGGTTTTTATGCAAGATAAGTGGTATTCAAAAGATAATTTCAGTAATTTTATTGCTTTTGGTATTCATAAAAAATGGATTGTATATCTTTGATGGTTTTGTGTCTAAATTTTGCTTTTCTTCCTTCTCTAGGAATGATATTCAGCTTTGGCATGAAATATTAGGTCGTGTAAATTTCATAATATTGTATGAAATGTCTAGTCTTAATATTTTTTTTGTCCTCCCTAAGATGAAATATGATCATGAAACATGTGAAAGTTACTTGCATGGTAAGCAACATGTTGAAACATTTCACAAACATAATGATTCCAATTCTTCTCATTTATTAGAACTGATTCACAGTGATGTAAGAGGGGCACTTGAAGTTTCTTCTATCAGTGGTGTTTTGTATGTTGTTTTCTTTATTGATGACTTCTCTAGAATGAATTGGTCTTACTTCATTAAGAAAAATTCTGATGTCATGTCCGAGTCTCAAGAATTCAAAGCTCTAGTTGAGAATGTTTATAATCTAAAAATTAAAATAATTAGGACTAATAATGGAGGAGAATATGTCAGCATAAACTTTGATGATTTCCTTATTTCATGTGGGATTCAGAGAGAGTTGACTACTCCCTATTCCGCACAGTAAAATGACATTACAAAAAGAATGAATAGGACTGTCTTAGAAATGGATAGGACTATAATGCATGCTTCTAATGTGCCAAAGTTTCTATGGTCTGAAGCTATGAATATTGTTGTCTATATTCCTAATAGAGTTTCTACTATTTCTCTTCATCAAGCTATTGCTTATGAAGTATGGACAAAGAAAAAACCATATGTCTCTCACTTACGAATATTTGGTAGGCATACTTCTATCTTCATTCCAAAAGAAAAAAGGAAGAAGCTCGATTTTAACCTTTTTTCTTGTATTTTTGTTGGCTATGGTTGTAAAACTAAAGTACTGAGAGTTTATGATCCTTTCAAGCATGACATTGTTGAAAACAAAAACGTTCAATTCTTAGGAAAGACATTTTGTGATACTTATCATAAACCCTCCTCTACTACTCCTGAGATAGAGCCTGATAATATTTCTCCTAACCTTATGGAAATAGAAGTTCAAGAGGTTGATTATCCTAATCTAGATATGATGGATATTGAGGGGGATTCATCTCAAACTGTATTACATCCCAATATTTTTAAATTTTCCTCAAAATCTAGTTAATGAGTATAATCATGTTAATCTTAGAAAGTTAACTCGTAGTCAATGCTCTTATCATGCCTTTATGAGAATATATGAGGTAGAACCATAATCTTTTGAAGAATTCTTTCAAGATGATAAATGGATTCAGGCTATGAAATATTAATACAATGCTTTGATTAAAAATAATACTTGGGAACTTGTCCCTCCTCTTTATAAGTGAAGAATTGAAGGATCTAAGTGGTTGTATAAATTCAAGTATAACTATGTTGGATAAATTGAAAAAATTAAGGCAAGGTTGGTATCTCGTGGTTTCAATCAGAAACCTAGTCTTGACTATGTTGAGAATTTTGATCCTGTAGCTAAGATGAGCATTGTTAGAATTATTCTTGTATTGTCTCCCCAATATGGCTAGGAAATTCACCAGATGGATGTCAAAAAAAAATTTCTTAATGGTGACTTTAAAGAATAAATATACATGAGACAACCTAAAGGTTTTGAAGAACCTAGAAAGGAACTTTATGTCTGTAAGTTGAAAATTATTTATATGGTCTTAAGAAAGCCCCTAGAGCCTGGTATGCTAAAATTAACAATTTATTTCAAGATATTGGTTTCACTAACTATTTTTATAATAATTATTTGTTTATTAAGTATGAACATAATCATATTATCATTATTGTTTTGTATGTAGATTATCTTTTGATTACCAACAGTGATAAAAATTTAATTGTTAAGATCAAAGAAAATTTAAAGCAGTGTTTTGAAATGACTGATTTAGGTTTATTAAATGACTTTCTTGACATGGTTATATTTCAATATCACAAGTATACTGTTGCATCTCAATCTTAGTATGCAGTGAATTTTCTTAGAAGATTTAACATGATTGACTGTAAGTCTATTGCCATTCCTATTGAAGTTGGTGTTAAATTATATCCTAAACCAACTTGTGCTAAATTTGATCCTACTTTGTATAGGCAGCTAGTTGGTAGTCTAATTTATTTGACTATCATTAGACCTGATATTTCTTATGCAGTAGGATTAGTTTCAATATTTATGCAAGAACCTTATGAGTATCATTGGAAAATGGCTAAAAGAATTTTGAAATTTATTACAGGAACACTTAATTACGGTCTATTTTATTCATCTTCTAATGATGCACATTTATTTGGTTATTGTGATTCTTATTATGTTGGTGATGCTACAGATAGAAAGTATACGCCCATATATGTTTTCAAGTTGGGTGCAGGTATCAACACTTGGAGTAGCAAGAAATAACCAACAGTGTTTATCTCTTCTACTGAAGAAGGGTATAGAAGTGTTATGGAAGCTGCAAAGGAAGCTATGTGGATGAAAAGACTGTTGGATGAACTGCATATGGGTGTCAAAGAAAGCACTACTCTTCTATGTGATAACCAGAGTTGCATTTATTTTGCAAAGAATCCATTTCAGCATCGAAGGACCAAGCATATTGAAGTTCATATGCACTTTATTTGAGAGAAATTCCTTGATCTTAAGTTCTATTCAACTGAATATCAAGTTGTAGATATCTTCACAAATCCACTATGTTCTGTAAAGTTATGCAAATTTCATGCCTTTTTGGGCCTATCAAAGTTTCCCTTGAGGGGGAGTGTGCATGACAATGCCACCTCTTAACAACATGTTGAAAACTTCCAATACATCCTCCATTTTGTAATAAGTAAATGTGTTAGATTATGTGAAGTTACTTATAAATCCCAGCAAAGCATTAGTTATGGGAATGCCTTATTTTATAAAAGGCCCCATAATCTAATATAATTCTTCATATGTAAAGCATTTGTCCTTAGAATTTCTTTCATATCGCAACTTTTATAGGATCCTTAGAACACTTTTTCGAACCACGAAAAAACATGTGTCTTATGAATTTGATAAAATTCCCAATACATTTTAGTTATTTGCGGCTTACACAATTCCGTAGGAAACTACGGTATTGTACCACGGAATTGAAAAAACCTGCGAGACTCCACTTTAGTACACCACAGAAAAGAAAACCAGCAGAACAATTGTGCACGGCTTGTATTAGTCTACAGGACACTATAGTAGTATATTGCGGAGTTGAAACACTCGTAAAACTCTACTTTAGTGTATCGTGAAACTACAAACCCACCAATAGTGTACCGCAAAGATAAAAAACCCACAAAACACATTTGTTTTTGGATGCTAACCATCTTGGTATACGGAACATATGTCAACATGTTTTTTACATCTTCTTCCCCACTTAACATTAAGGGGGAGTGTTGGGGTGTTAATGTCAAGTGGGATATATAACACTACTTTACACCCCATATTATTTTAAAGTTTTTTCATCAAACTTTATTATGACGGTCTTTTGCATTTAAGAGTGAAGTGACTTGACTGATTAACCCACCCTAGATTGATTAGGGTGATCCCCCTCAGGATTTTATATGAGCAATGTCTACATTAGCACCAAATTGATATCCAATTGGTAAGATCATTGATGATCATTGCATTACATAGTATTATATTGAATGATTGAGAAAGAGATCTGAAATCGTTCTGTGAGATCAAGGAGTGAAGTGGAAGTGTTGGGTAAAAGTTTTATCAGAAATTCTTAATAATATACAATTTTTTATTTAGCGAGGTTTTTTTACCTTCGGGTTTTCGCCACTTAATCTGGTGTTACCGTCTCTTTACTTGATTGTTATTTTCTTTCAATTTATGTTATTACATTTTGTAATTTCCATGTTATAATCTATAATCCTTGGCATTTATTTTATGGATTTATAATTAGTTGATTATGCATTCCTTCTAAATCCTAAAAAAAATTGTGGAGACCAAACATTAAGTCAAACAATTATTTAAAGCCTCAATTCTAATAGGTTTAAGCATTTATATCGAATACCTATATGGACATGCAAAGTGATAATGAATCAACATGGAAGGAAGAATTAGATATACAATAGGAGGAACATGTGGAAGATAGAAAAGTGAGTCAATCAGGCACATGAAGATGATGCATGCATGGAGATACACAACAGATCTAAATTCAGAATAATGTGTGGAGATGAATAGAACTTTAAGGATTTTATTGTGTTTCCTAGTACAGTGAAGATGACCAATATCAATAATGTTGTTATTCATTGGAATACGATGATAAAAATGTTGATGACATGTAGATCCTATTAAATATTACTCATTCGAACTCTTTATAGGGCGTTGGCTTAGTATATTGATTTTGACTCTTCAAATATATTTAAGGAAACGTTATGCATAATTTTGGAAATACACGTACCATGGGCTGAGAATAATGAATCTTCACATGCATCAATAT
This sequence comes from Taxus chinensis, assembly GCA_019776745.2. Taxonomy (NCBI): domain Eukaryota; kingdom Viridiplantae; phylum Streptophyta; class Pinopsida; order Cupressales; family Taxaceae; genus Taxus; species Taxus chinensis. The sequence goes on from CM034148.1 coordinate 719,387,901, forward strand.
ACTGATGGAATTTCACCCACAACATCAAAGGAGGTAGATATGATAATGCCTTGTATTTCCTTTTGTTTAGTGGAGACTAGTGCTCTTCCTCTTAATTCTCCTTCCTTGTAGAAGTATGAAATGTAAGAGAAGTAATACAATTTTTCACACCACTGGTGATTACGATGGACTAAATATGCATCCAAGATAGAAAATCATAGAATCGTGGACCAAGGAAAAGTTAGGTTTGAACAATGCAATCCATGTTCCAAGCAATGCAACCTAAACTATATGGAGATGTCTTTTAAATGCAATTGCTACTTCTGAGCTCCACAAAGCAAAAAGAAAAAAATCTAAATTCTAGACCTGTTATTAATATAAACTCATTCTGGAAAACTCGGTCTCTCATCCACATGGGCAATTGAAAGAAAGAAATGTCTTTGCCCCTCACTTGTTTTCACAAGCCTATACTCGCTCTGATACCAAATAAAATGGTAGCAGGAGCTTTACACAATAATCAAAAACTTTATTAATTATTACAAATGAATACATAACACATATATAGAATTAGAAATCCTATTTTTAAGATCCTAAAAACTCTCCACAAACTTGTATACACGTGAGTTTTTAAAACAACTCACAACAACTCACTAACATTACATTTAGAGTTTACTCATACCAACAATACTAACTATGTAAACTTATTATAATACATAAAGCATTAATTAATATTCCAAAAATTTCATTTTCATTTAACATTGGGTTGTGAGCATGCCTAAATCAATAAGGTCATAATGGTGGCACTAATACCATTGGTCCCTCTCTCTCTCTAGCATGTCATGATCGATACTTTAAAAGAGGTAGGGGTACTAAATGATTTGGATGCCCAAATTGTAATAGAAATTTATCTACTAGGTGTGTCCCCACCCATTACACATAATACCCTATAATCCATAAGGTCCCACCAGTAGCCATTATAGTTGGCCAATCGAGCCATTGGTCCACCATCCCACTATAGATCCCCCTTAGTACCTTCTCTTATCTCACCTATACCAATCACCAATATCCAAATTATGCCCTGACTACTAGGCTTATTTCCCATTATATAATCATTAGAGAATACATTTCTACCTATATTGGTGTCCCTATTGTTTTATACATCGAGAAACACTCATAGATCTAGGCTTCTAAAAGTTTTAAGGTCCTCATTACCATCTCTTTCCTCACACAAATCTTGTATAAGTTATGCACCAATTATACCCATGTGGTTGTCCCCCAATTTAACTGTGTTTCAACCTCTATTTCCCCTTTGCATAATACCAATACAAATAAAGGTATTATTTCATCTACCTTATGACACAAAATCCATGCCATAACTATACCAACAATCCCCTTTTGGATGTCTGAAATCTGCACAAAAAATACAACACTCAATAAGACCATCAGTGAGCCCAAATTATAATCCATGTACTACATGTGTCTCATCATGTTAAATCCCTCCTCTCTATAGTGCTTGATGAAAAAACACAAAACATTTAAACACCCTAAATAAGAAACCCCATAATTGTATGCACATCCTACAATGTCACTTTAGCCTCTATAATTTGTTCACCTAGCCCTCAACCTAAAAGTGTTGGACCTAAAATCCAAGTGGCTGAAAAACATCTAGATCCAATACGATCCATATTATCTTCGTAATGCCTCTAAAATTGAGGCCATACAGTTGTGTAATATCGTGTGCAAATAACCCACGTAATAATACGGGTAACCACAATATATAAATTGATCTCCATAGTCTAATCCTTTGTAGCACCTATAAAATTTTAACCAACAAGTACCCATCATATCTCATAATCATCAAAAATTCATTTCAAATTATCTAAAACTCAAACACATAAACTTCTCAAACTATAATGGCCCTGTTGGCTTAACACCAATAGCCACCCTAGCAAAATATCATCAGTCATCCTAGCAATCTTCCCAAGTATAAATTTCATCAACCATGTTGTGATCAGTAATCTAGCATGGGAAATATTTTTTATATCAGGGGTCCATGACCAATATTGAATTCAAAAACTTAACCTAATGATTTCCAAAATCAAAATGCTCCCAACCCCCTATACTTCAGCCTCATCTACATTTTAACTATCCTTGGGGGAAATTTTGCTAGCTAAAGTTTCCTCAGCATACCTTTTTCCCTTTTTATCCTAGCTACCCATTCCCAATTTTAAAACAATACCTACCATGGGATTCACAACATCGCGTGCCCCGTCTTGGCCACCTAATTAATCTCCTCATACTCTTGCCATCATCACTAAATTTTCTCAATGTGTGTAATCTCATAGCTCATAATATCTTAATCTCAATTAGAAAAGTGAAAAATGGATTCCTCCCTTTACTACTTGTAACAATTATTATAATTGGTTTTAATCCACTTTCCTTCAATATTTAAACCTTTATATCATTCAAATGATAAACCCTAAAAAAATTCATAAGTTGAGCCACACTCATAGTAGTGAGTTGTTCATTTTGGAGTACTTCACATACCTCTACCAACTTCTACCACAAACCCCAAATTTTTGTCATTTCGATGTTAATCTACATCTATCATATAACCTCCTAGCTAGGTGATTTATGACTTATTTTATTAATTTTCTTCTAGTGTTACTTTTAAGTCTTTCTTATTCAAGGTTCCAATAAATTATCACACATGTTATACGTAAGACAAGCAACATTGGTAGGTAAGTATGAGGTACGTAAATTTCATTTGGTGAAGTTCATTTATTTCTTTATAGCACCTTCATTATTGCTTTACTTTTTAACACTTACTTTTGATTTTACGTGTTACATAAACTTTTTTAAGACCAATAGTGTTTCACTATTTTGATATGCATTAATCTTCAATTTTGGCATAAGTATACACCTAATTTTTTATGCATGTTAATTGTTTCTTTTATGCAGAGGTTGTTGAGGCATTTTCCTCCTGAGTGGGTGTCATAAGGGGCCTATTAGGATTGGGTTGTGATCAGACTTGGTCATGTGGGCTAGACCACAACATTTGAGAGATATCACTATTATATCATAGTTACCCTATTACCCCCATCCCTTTTTTCACACATTACACCCATTATGTCCATTTATCTCATTATGTCTACTGGTTTATGCTTATTACATGATATTATACCTATTTTCAGTCATTGTGGACCTTTGTCACTTACCTATATTTACTTACCATTCTCCATGTCACATGTTTTTTTCCTTTTGACTTTAGGATTCCCCCCGAGGATGATGTCATCACCCATGGGTGATGGTGTCATTTTTGGTTTTTCCATGTGGCATCAGTTATATATACCCCACCACCTTTTTTTAAACCACCACCAAACGATGATTTTGATCATACACAAAGGCACTTATAGCTTGTATATTTTCACACTATTTCACACTTACTTTTTATACTTGGATTCTTGGAGATTGCCTCTTTTTCATTTGGATCACCATAGTGAGTTAGGAATGGATAAACTTTTGTTGAGATTCCCCCTTCTCCACCCATAGCAATTCTCTCTCAGTGATGTAGTCTTTGGGGAGGATTATGAATCAACAGTTACACACACGCTACATGTAAGTATTTTTAACCCTTCTTAGTCTTTTATCTTGTACATGTATGTTGTTTATTTTTCATTCATTGTTATAGACTAGAGTAGATGTATGTTTTCTTTAATCTATTACATTTTCTTATTATATTACGCCCATTTCCTTTATCCATCCCTTGTTTACACGTTTTTTGAATCCTATTAGGAGTCTTATCTTTATATTAGGTATAAGTATTAGAAATTTATATCTATCTAATGGTTAGGGAGATATCTAATAGAATTATGAACTAACGCTCCTTGATCACCTTTGTATCCACATCATGTGTTCAGAATTAGATTAGATCCCTTATTTTGAGAACTCAGTTGGGAACCTATTTGTTTCTCGTCATACAATTCCAGTTTTGTACTTGAAATATTTAGTTTTTGAATTCTATGTTGTATGGTTTTGAATCTCCATGTTTTGATCCTTGTTTACCCATGATTCATGTGCTTCAATGTTTTGGACTTTATTTTCAATGGTTTTCCGCTTTGTGTGCTAGTTTACACATAACTAGGGTCTTAATTTACTATTGGAACCAACTTTATATTAAACTATAGACAAAATAATACAATGTGTTACATAGTAAGGGGGTGGTTGGCAGTGTTCACAGCCTCAAAAAAATAATGAAAACCCTGTGGGTAGACAAAAGAAAAACCAAGAGGGAAAACAAAAGCAAGCCAAAAAGGGCTACAAAAAATGGCCAACAAGAAAAGAGAGAACCCCCAAAAACTACATCAAGAGAAAACAAGATTAGGCACAAGAAGCCGCAACACCCGGAGGAGGAGGTGGATCATCCTGCGGTAGAATAAATTCAAGGGAGCGCAGCTCATCTGAAGGTAGATTGAGAAACCAGCCATCTTAGTCGGGGCATCTCAACGTTTAGCAGAACCATAATTCCCCACCCGGGGGGTGGCGAGCCACCAAACTAGGAATCCCCACCAGGCAGAGAGCCCCAATTGGAAGAGCTAGTCATCACCTTACCACACACTTGCGGGCTCTAGCTAGGTCCAGAGGAAGAGGGTCATGGGCGAGCTAGTGATGGAGATGGCCGGGTGCTTCTGGAGTGACTGTGGGATTGACCATGGCATCTATGAGGTGGTTGGGGTGGCGGGGGCCACCAATCATCATCATCCAGAGGAACCCGAATCATAGTCTAGGGTGCACTCCTCCAATGATCAAGAAACTGTTGGAGATGAGCAACCTCCAGATACCACCTTCTACGCTTGTGCTTGAATCTGTATGTGCACAAAAGACAAGATAGCCACCTTTTCATTAATGGTTAGTTCAGCAAAAAGCGTACAATGTTATAATAAGACAATATTCCTAGCTTTCTAAATCTGAAACAAAATAACATAATGAAATAAATTCCAAAGGGAAGCAATGTAGGAAGTCCAAGTAGCATGGTCACCAACAAAGTAACTTTCCAATTAAAAACTCATGGTGAAATGGATACAAAAGGGATTGAATCCAATGTCAAGCATGTTACAGACAAGGGAAAAACCAAAATACATGTTTGAAGGAATCCAATAGGCCACAAACAACTACATAATGGATTAAGAATGCCAATATGACTTAATCCTTCCCCTAAAGGGAAGCCCTGGTAGATCAAACACCAAAGAATTAAATTGAGATTCGGATCAAATAGGGGGTTCCAGGCCCTAATGGAGATGCTTTAACCAAGTGACATGAGAAGAATTTAATGACCATCTGGTGTTCAGCTTATCTAAAGCTAGTGACATAGGAAATAACAAGGAGTAGATAACTCTTGAATTGTATTGTAACAGAGGAATGTCCACGTTCCAACGCCAGTCCTTCAACCAAGACTTGAGCGGCTAAAGACCCATCTTGTGTAGCATAACATCGGGAAGAAAATAATGAATATCCAAAATTGAAGCCAAATTAGAATTAGCCAAGTTGTACTTCTATTTTAGTGCAGTCTAAGGAAGCCAATCCCGGAAGGAAACAAGGTCCCCAAATGGTAGAGATTCCTTTATGAGATAACCAAATTGCTTTGATGTTGGGTTGTTTAGTAAGCAGGAGATCGTTAGGAGAGAAAATAGGCAACCACCATAGATTGTTCTCATTGAAAGAGAGACCTTTTCGGAATCCATCACCAACCCACTGAATGAAGGGTTTGACCATCTCAAATGCTTTCTAGATTTTTTTTACCACAAAGTTGCCAGGTATTTTAACTGGAACTTTAGTAATTAGTAGAGTATTAAATCTAATGTTTTTCCAACATTTTTTACCATATGGTGCTCCTGAAGAGATATAATGTCGTAACAAAACCTACCAAGCTTGGTTTCCCTAGATACAACAAATAAACCACTTAGTGTATAGAGAGATACTCATTCCTATAGACATCAACAACACCCATGCCACCCTAATCCCTAGGAAGAGTGCAAACCTCCCAGGCAACACGATGAAAACCAACCTGTTTAGAGCTAAACCAGAGAAAATCCCACAAGAGCTTAGCCAAATTTTCAAAGGAGGCACGAGAGTGACACCGTCAAGATGCATACTAGACCTAAGTGGCAACAATAATTTAAGTGAAAACCTAGAACTTCCCAGCCAAAGATAACATACGAGAGATCCATTTCTACACTTTTTGCTTAACCCCGATCAACCACAAATTGTCACAAGGTGGAGGACTTGTTTTCGAAGGCAAAGGGAATTCTCTGAAAGTGGAATTGTTCTCCTCATTGAATCCAGTGCCAAGGATAGGCCGCCAACCATTTGGGCATAGGCCAGGGAATTTTTTTAAAAACCCAATGATTTGGAAAATTGAACTTTAGAGTTTGGATGCTTTACAAAAAATATCCAAGAAAGAAAGAGCCTCCAGCACATTTTGTTTCGATTCAGCTAGAGTGAGAAAAGAGTCATCCACAAAGTGAGTATTGATGAGTTGAGATTGATGATCATGTAGATAAATTCCTCTTAATCTCCCTTGAGAACCTCCATTGAAAAGGAGGTAACTGAAAGCATCCACTGTCAGGAACAAAAAGAGCTGGAGCCAAAGGGAAACCTTTCCTTATCGATCAAAATAACCCAACAACAAAAGACTGGTAACCATTGATGGTGAGACAGGATGAGGCATCAGTGAAGAGATTGCTAACGGCATTGAGGAAGAAGTCTCTAAACCCCAAATCTTTAAGCATGGCAAGAACTAAAGGCCATTCTATACGGGTCATAAGCTTTTTCAAAATCAATTTCGAGAAAAACTATCTTCTTAAGAGAAGTATGAGCCCATTCTAGCCCTTCCCAAATGGCAATAAAGATTATCCAGAATGAAACTTCCTTTGACACAAAACCAGATTGTTTAGGTCAAGCAATTTTGGGTAGAAAAGAATCCACCCAAAGAGCAAGAGCCTTCGCCAAAATCTTATAAGAAACATTAAGAAGTGTTATGGTCCGCCAGTTGGTAATGAGCTTTGAATTTACCAACCTTGGGGATGAATTTGATATTACCTTTATTAATATAGATCCCAAGGGATCATGATTGTAGGGCTTCCTAATAAACCTATAAGAGATCGGGCCTAATAATGTGCCATGTTGCCTTGTAAAATTCACAAGGAAACCCATCCAAACCTGGAGATTTTTCATCCACAAGACAAAGAAGGGCATTACGAAGCTCCTTCATAGAAAGAGAAGCATCATAATTCTTTCGATCCTATGGGATAATCTTACATGGAACCACTTCGATACATTGAGGCAGAGTGGTAGTGTTTTCAACTGAAGGCTCCTGCGCTTGAAAGAAAAGAGTATAATGGTCAACAAAGAAAGAAGAAATTTCTGGCAGGGTAGTGATGCAAGCATGGGCAAGCATGGGCAAGCTAGACAACTTTGATTTGCTCCTTGACATTCCGAGCTCTAAGAATTTTTGAAGAACCCTTTTGAGGACCTATCACCAGTATTTAACCACTATAAGCGATCCCAGATCTGGGCTCCTTTAGCTCTATGATGTTCAATACCCTTGAGCTGATGTCAAATGTTAGCAGCTCGAACTTGAACAATGGTGTCAAACGGTTAGAGCTTGAGAAATCAAGTTATGCACTGGAAGTCCTATTGGAGAGCCTTGTCAAACATACTTATGGAACCGTGCTACTTGTTTTGAAAATTGGTGAAGAAAATTGGCATTATGTTTAATAGCATCATTCCACTAGGAAATCTAGCTGGTAGCATAAGGAGGACATGGCGCCATATTCCAGACTTGGGTAATGTACGCCAAAACCCCTAGATGACGCAACAAGGTTACATTCATATAAAAATTGTGTGCTAGGATTTTTAATAGATGCCCCCATCCCAAGTAATCATGAAAGATATCAGACTGTGATCTAACAGAAGAATATCAGGCCACATGGTGATAGGATATTGATTGTTGGACACTAGCACAAAACCTAGTGTTTCACCTGATTCTTAGACGTTTCTAGGAAATTTGACAAAACAAATAAGTGTAATGGGCCAGGAGGAATACCTGTTGGAGATGGTTGAAGGTTGTTGCGTGCGTGTTGACTCCTCGATCCACAGCTGACCGTGAGAGCTTCCTTTTGGTAGGGAGGAACTACCTGAAATATGAAAACAAGACCACCAGAAATAATTTAAATAGTATATGTAGTGGACTGCCTAACATATGCTAGAACCGAGAAGTGTGGTACTTCCCTAGAAGGTTGTCAATCCATTGTTTTAAACAATTTTAATGCGAGAAATAAAGTCGGTGTTGTCTTATTGTAATCAATATGATTTAGGCATCTCATGTAAAAGCACAATAAGAAATATCTAATCTAACATGCTAAATTAAAATAAGATCCAGGAGTCAAGGAAATGGTTCTAGGTTTCTGCAGGTCTGACAGAGGTCTGAGGAAGGTCACAGGAAATTATGGGTAGTTCAGGAACATGTAGGTAGGTTGTTGTTCTGGGCTGTATGGCAGATATAGAGACTGATGTCCGTCTAGGGGTAACCTGTGTCAGTTACAAGTGACCGAGGCCGGTCACTAACAATGATAGAGGGTCAAGAACAGAGGTCTGAAGGATGCTTTTCAAGTTGATAGGGAGCTGAGTGAGGTATTTATGAGTTCTAGGTGGGATATCAGGCCATTGAGTAGATCTAATAGGATTTAGGTGGAGCCAGGATGAGATTATAGGTTGAGTTGGAAAATGGGGGTATGAGGCCAATATACTACAGGCTAAACCGGTGCCGATTAGGGAAAACCGATGTCGATTAGTGTGGGATTCTAGGAATATCACAGAATGAGTTTTTGGGTCCGCTTTGTGGTTACACAAAGGGCTTGGTTGGTCAGAATAGAGGAACTAGGTTGTTTAAATGGGGTTTTGTGAGGCTTTGACAGGGGTATGGAGGGAATGCTACCAAAGGAGATAGGTAAGTGGTTGTGGGAGAAAATAACAATAGAGAAGGATGAAAATACTGGAACTAATGAAGTGAATGAGATGAGTAGAGGTTCTAATTACTTGGAATCTGGGCCTGGATGCTTGTGAATGAAGAATGGAGATGATGATGAGTGGTTGAATGCTATGGAGGAATCACCAAAAATTGGGGAGCTCTTGCATGGGCTTACTATGCTCTCCTTCTTGCTGGATTGGATCAGATCTATGCAGGAATGAGTGTTAGATGGTTGTTGGATGATTGTTGGACTTATGTGTGAGAGTAGATGTTTTCTTTCATCGCATGCATGTGTGTTGTGTTCTCTCTCTCTCCCTCCCTCCCTCCCAATCTACCAACCTCAAGAATAAGGTTGAAAAAGGGGATTAAGGGTAACTGACAGAGGTTATGGGCATCGGTTATGGTGGGATTCCCTAGGTTAAATAAAAATAGGAGATCATGGCATTGATTTTGGCCAGATCTCACTATTCATCCAAGAAGGATCGGGAGTTACCATTTCTTCTGCAGGAATGGGGTTTTGGCATTGATTTCTAGGGTTTAGTTAGGTTTGGATTAGTTATAGCAACATACTAATAATAGATTTAGGGTGAGGTGGCTAGGTTAGGTGGCCAGGTGAGGTGGAAGGGTGGGAATTAGTGTAATTAGAGTAATTAAATAATAGATATGGTGAGAATTATGGATTAATTTAACTAAATTAATTAAATTAATATCAGTGTGGGGTGAGAGGGGCCATGGTTAGATAAATGTGTCAAGGTTGGTTATTGTGCGAGGGGTCAAACGGAATGTGACCTAATTTTGGTGTCTACATTTTTCCCCTTTTTTTTTCGTTACTTGTATTGGTAAGCGATGATGACAAAAATAAGATGTGGTTGCCCCATGTGTGGATGAAGGTGATCCCCCTCAAACCAGGAATTGATGAGGTGCCAAATCGAATCAGTGAGGGGTTTGATAAAATTGAATGTGAGGAATATGGGTGAATAATGAGATAACGGGGTAAATGTCAAATTGGGCAAACGGGGTAAATGTAGTGGCAATTAAACACATGCACACATATAAACTACGGCACGATACCAGGTTAAAGAGCTTGCAAACTCTACATAATCTAAGGTCAATAGTGATTTCCAAACAAGGTTGAAATGAGTCTGGTATCCAAGGTATAGGATATGGTCAGGAAACACAACGTGTGTCAGGTGTAAGAATGTTTAGGTATGTTCTGAGACACCAAGGTGGGGTAAGGATATACATCACGGTAATATACAAGGTAAGGTTATTAGGTTAAATAACACGGATAACAGCGTCACAAGGTATAGCGAGCACAAAGGTTCAGTAGTCACAAACAATGGTCCAGGTTAAGGTAGATAGGTCATGGTATGAGAATGGCCAAAGCATGGCTAAAATAATGAGGCCCCAAATGATGATGAGGTGAGGTGGTAAAGGTTGAGGATAGGAGGAGAAAGTAAAGTGGTCAAGTTAGGTGTGGATGAGGTAGAAAAGGAGTTAAGCAAGCAAATTAGGAGTAAAGGTTGGTAAGAAGACTATGCAAGGTAACTGACATCAGTCGGGATTAACCGAGGTTGGTCTAGAAGAACTGACGGTGGTCTGCTAGGGCACATGACCATCATCGGTCAAGGGGAAACCGTCACCAGTCAAGTCGAGAGGATTATAAAAATAAAAAAGTCTACATTTTTTAAAGTCATTTGTGACGTGCAAAAGAGTAGAAAATGACAAGAGAGAGAAAGGGAGGAAGAAAAGAAACTGAGTACCTCATAGAGTTGAGTTTTCTAGCCATGTAGGTGGTGAGTGTGGATTGATTGGTGGGGTCATGAGAGCGGGGCATTGGATTTGATTGGTTGGAGATTCAAAGAGCATTCGATGATGTCGAAGGTAGGAGAGGGATCAGGTGGACCAATGTAGTAGCCTGAGGTGCCACCACATCAACGGCAGCAGGATGAGGTAAGATCTAAATCGTATTGTTGTTTGTTTAGTTAAATTGGGAAGAATTTGGGTATGTGAGAAATGGGGTTTTTTGGGGGGGAATTTTAAATTTGAATGTGTGAGGAAAATTGAGGAAATGGGAAGGGGGAAGGGTAGGAGATAGGTAAAGGAGGGGTGGGAAGTGATTGAGGGGTTTGTGGGAGAAATGGGTGAGTAGGACGAGAAGTGTGGAGAGAAAGAGGGTTTAGGATCGCAGTGGTCGCTGTGGTCGCCGCGATAGTGACCGACGTCGGTCCTCTATGGCCAGCGTCAGTGGGTGCAGACCGAATCAGTCACAAGGGAGGTGACCGATGTTGGTTGAGGTTAGTCTAGGGTCGGTCAATGATGACTGGTACCGGTCCACACATGGATAAACACAGGCAAAAAAAAAGGTAAATGAAGTGGGTATGAAGAGATAGGCAAAGGGTATAGGTAGAGAGGAAAGGGTATGGATTGATAGGTAAGCTGCATTGTCAAAGGTATGGGTGTGGGTAAGTAGGTTAGGTCAGAATGTGGGGTCAAAAGGGGAAGGTAAAAAGGTGAGGGTTTGTGGCATGGGTAGATAGGTTTGGTGGAATGTGTGGTCAATGGTAAAGGTAAATGTTGTAGATATGGGTAAGTTTTTAATAATGTGATCATTTTGTCGGATGTAGGTGAGGGGTCAGTTATGCATGAGGGACAGGGTGCCACCACTACTGGTGGAGGTATGACGAGCACGACATATGAGGAGTGGCGTCATGTGGCGGAGGTGGGTCTAATTGGAGTTAGACGCTACCGGCATTGTTAGTCTGGAAGGCAAGCTTGATGGTTTCCCTCGTCAATAGATGGGACTCAGAAAATAATACATTTCATTTACTGATGGGTGAGCTCACGATCACCCTAGAGGATGTGTACAAGATCATGCGGTTACCGATAGTGGGGGATGTAGGTATATTCAAATCTCTTCAGAGGCATCTGAGGAGTTATTGGCACCAGTGTATGGCGAGGTTGTGACAGATTTATGGATCCATATCGTGAGTATGAGCTATGGAGAAATGTATAGGGCCCACCCAAAGGAGATGAGGTTGGGGGTATTGTTGATGGAGGCAATGTGTTGTTTTGCAGTACCAGATGTAGAGGGTGGATGGTTCCCCACGATCACTGATGGGGGTGTTGCACGACATGGCGATAGACAAGACCTGGTTTGCAAGGGTACCTACATATTTAGTTTAGTTATAAAGGGAGCTATGGGTGTACGGGTGGCTACGGTGATTTAGCCTATGCTACACATTTCTACTTCACTTGCTGGGCATATGAGCACATTGTATGTGTGTGACTAGTTAGTATGCCCCGAACATATGCATTTGAGGGGAGGGTTACTGCAGGTAGGGTACAGGCGGTGGGTACTAGCGATGGGAGAGAGCACCGAAGCATGAGGGCTACACATGATGTAGCATACTACAGGTGGTTAACTGGAGGGATTTTTTGGAGTGTACAATCATTTAGAGACCATATGTGGGGCTTCCCCTCATACAGACGAATGGCAAAGGAGTTGGATGGGATACATATTTACAGGTGGATAGAGGGGTGTCAGGGTGGGGGCGAACATGAGATGATACCCATAGTCCATGTCAAACGATAGTTCAGGCTACGATAGGATATACCCCCCAACCTTTTCCACAGTATAGGTGGGTGATGATTGTGGAGAGGCCGATGTCTCCACCATGACCTACAATGCCAATCGGGAAGAGGAGGAGTAGCCGATCGATGTGCAAATCGATGATGACAGGGTAGCATATGGTTCATAGGTAGTGGTGGGTAGCACAGATGAGAGCAATACCACCAAGGCCATGGCAGACAAATTTAGCCACGATCACCATGTAGAGAGATGCCCTACAGGGGCAAGTGGCTGCCTTAGTGACCCAGTTGGGGATCATGCAGGGGCATCTGATAGGTAGACAGAGGCACAAGTTGTTACATTATAAACACATGTGACCACACTACAAGGCTTAGGGAGCACAGGGACAAGGACCTGCTTAGGGTGGAGATGGAGAGGAGGGAGATGGGGAGGGGGAAGATGGAGAGTAGGTATAGGTAGCCGCCCTTTAAGGCATAGGTGACAGGGTTATAGGCCCAGTTGGCCAAAGCGTAGGGATGGGTGACAGGGTTGACAGGGGTAGATAGTCACAGTACAGACACAGATAGTGGCTCCTTCAGACCTGGATATAGGCACAGTCTCCGGAGGCCGGTGGCACCACCACAGGTTCATGGATAGGGTCCCATTATGTGGGCAAGGGTGGGACACAAGGTCAGAGGCTGATGGCCACTACCTCGGACAGTACCAGAAGGCCTACTAAGAGATTCCCTATGCGAGGCGAGATATTATCATGATCACCTGCTAGAGGCCGGGATTTACATTCAGTCATATGTCGAATACAGAGCTCAGCAAGACTCGAATGAGAGGAGGAAACACCCACACTCATAGTGAGGAGAGCACAGGGGGTCGGTGAGCCCATGGACAGGGTCGTGGTGAGGCGACCAGCGCACAGAGGCCATCTCCGGATGTAGGGCCTTAAGAGGCTAGGACATAGCCATTTTTGTTAGTGGGACACTGCACAGGGGCCAAGGAGGAGACAGGTGAGACAGAGACGATGGATACTCAGCATGGAGATGTCTGATAGCTCTGTGCTCCTTTTTGTAGATGTTTGTATTGTGGATATATACTGGCCTGCATGCCAAAGATAGTGAGGATGTACATGAGAGTTTTTGAGCTTTTGATGATGATACCTGGCCTGCGTGCTTAAGAGATTTTGTATTATTTTATTGTATATGATATCGGCCTACGTGTCGACGATATTTTACATTGGGTATCGGCCTGTGTGCCGATGATTCAGGAGATATGCACATTATTTTGATATCAGTGTATACTGTATGGATACACACCTATTTGTATATGATGAGATGGATGAGATTCTTATGACTTATTGGTGTGTATGAGAACTTTGATTTTGTTGTGATATGGATGGAAACTAGATGTGTTGTGCATGATGGAGTTAGGTCATAGGCATGGATCGAGTCAGGTTATAGGCATGGATCGAGTCAGGTCATAGGTATGGGTCGAGTCAGGTCATAGGCATGGATCAAGTTAGGTCATAGGCATGGTTATAATTTCAATGTTTTGGTAATAAATGTTGATATAAATACATATGATGTCCAAATATGGTTATGTATGAAAATGTGAAATAATTTAACTAGTAAAGGTTATGTGAATGTGGGGTAAGTATATATAGTTTAATTGATGTGAACATGGTTTTTATTTCCATTTTTTGATATAAACGGGAAATCTTGGTAAAATGGGGAAAGTTGGGGAGGGTAAAGAGTGGGAAATTGGGTAGGGTGAGAAGGTGGCCGAGCTAACCTTCAAGGGCCCCATGCCCTCGAACCGCTACCTACATAGTCCCAGTGAAAAGATACCTCAGGCCAATGTAGTTCTCCCATGAGCTAGGGAAGAATATGAGGAGGTAGAAGAATGTGTCGATAGGTTATAGGTATGTTTGATGCTAGGTTTTAGGCGTGATGGAGTAAAGGTCATTTAGGTTTGGGTGCATTATAGGTGAAATAAGGAATTCCCAAGAGATGAGTGTCGAGGGTCTAGTCATGTATAGGATAATCAATAAGTAATGAAGGAGTTGAAAATATAAGAGGAGGTAAGAGAGCCACCTAATTGGTAAGGATCATAACAAGTTGACAATACCATAGATATACCGGGGAACGTAAGACCCTAAAGACATTGCATGAGTGATTATTCTAAAGGTGAAGGAACCCACATGATCACGAAATGTCACATCTTTAGCAAGTCCCTTGAGGCGGTATGAAATGGAAGTGATAAAGGGGTGAAGAGGTGAAAAATGGTTAGGTTATATGGTATAAGGTAGCATGCCTTGTGGCAAGAGATCCAATATAACGATAGGTGAGTCCATGATGAAAAAGTTTTCTTTTTCTATTGACTTTTATTTTAGATAAATTGTTCGATGCTAGAAGTCTATATGGGATGAGTAAAATTATCTCCTTGAGGTCTTCACGAAGCTGATCAATGTGGGAAGCTTCGTATTCTGGGTTTTTTTTTGAAAGGGTTGTACATAGCTGTCCTTCAAGGGAGTAGTCTATTTATAGCGGTGAATGGATAAAGGAAGATGTCCTTTTGAGGGATTCATCTTTGTTTTGGAATTTTGACTCAAGGAGTTGGATCCCATTTGGTAATTATTTTTGGGCTTTTAAGTCATGGACAAGACTATAGTGAAGAACTGGATTCTTGTGCAGAGGGAAAAGGTGAACGACCATGGGATCTCATCTTAAAGAAGACAAAAAGTATCCATGAGAATCATGCTATGTGCATATCCGTGGTACACATATTTAAAATAAAGTAAAAGGTAATGGATAAACACATGATTCTTGTTTAGTCATTGGGGATAGGATCATGAAATGAAGGAAATGAATGACACTCAAGGGACGAGCATAAAATAGGAAAAAGGTGATGTAGGACTTTAATTCAATAGTAGAACGATCGAAGATGCAAGGCATTGAGGGGCTCAGGCTCGAGCTTACCGTTGAGAGAAGACAAGCGATAAGCACCTAATCCATAGGTGTGAGTCACGATGTATGGTCTAAGCCAATTAGGAGCAAATTTTCCCCGTTTAATTTTTTCTGCTTTGGTTACATGTTGATTTTCCTTCAGGACAAGGTCACCAACTTTGAAGGTTCGTTCATGGACACATTTTTCATAGGCACGTTTGATACATTTTTAGTAAACTTGGAGATGATCGAGAGCATGAAGGTGACGTTCATCTAATAACTCAAGCTACGCTAAATGATCCTGATGAAATTCATCATCGTTAAGCATGTCATGGAGAGAAATACGAAGAGATGGAATCTGGACTTCTAGAGGTAAAACGGCCTTTGTACCGTAGACCAGAGAAAAAGGGGTGGCGGCCGTGGAAGTGCTAATACTAGTGCGGTACGCCTATACGGAAAAAGGAATGTCCGTTTTCTAGTCCTTCCCAATATCATTAGCCACTTTCATGAGAATTTTATTCAAGGTTTTATTGGTAGATTCGGCTTGGCCATTAGTTTATGGGTAATAAGGGGATGAGAAACTGAGCTGAATGTCAAAGGCATCACAAAGTTCCTTTAAGGTTTTGTTTTTGAATTGTTTCCCGTTATCAGTGATGAGGCGATGTGGAAAACCGAAGCGGTAAATAATGTGGTGATTAACAAACTCACATATTTTTTTCGGCTTTTGTTGAAATTATAGGTATGGCTTCGACCCATTTGGTATAGTATTCGGTAGCAGTGATGATCCATTGATGTCTTTGGGAAGAATGAGGATTGATTTCTCTGATGAGATCCAAACCCCATTGAGTTAAGGGCCAAAGGTCACGAGCGACCTGCAAGGCATGACTAGGTGTATGGTGGAGATTAGCATGTTGTTGGCATTTGATACAACACTTAACGTAGTCACAGCAATCAAGGCTAAGGGTTGGCCAGTAATATCCTAGGTGAAGGATACGCTTAGCAACAGCAAGGCCACTGAAGTGACCTCCACATATGCCATCATGAACCTCCTTAATGGTATAGGGAATTTTAGAACTCGTGAGGCATCGTAGGAGGATATTGTCAAATCCACACTTATAGAAGAGGCCACCCAAGATGACATAACAAGAGGCCCTTTTGAGAAAGGTGTGTTGTCCATTATGTGTGAGGTCAGACAGGTGATATAGAAAGAGATAGGTAATTTGCGAGCTACTTATACCAAAGGTCAGATGGGTTGGGTTCAATAGTTCCAACAATGTTAATGTCATGGTGCGAATGGGAAGGTGATTGCAACCTTTTTACCGTGATAAATATTTTAGAGTTAGAGGGTGAAGCAGGTATCTGAGAGGAGAGACAGGCCATGGTATTGGCAAATTTATTGGTGGAACGTGGAATGGCTTGTAGTTCATATCGATCAAAGGAGGTCAAAAGGGTGTCCACATGATGCTTATATTTTTGAAGTTCTTCATTATGGCACTAGTAAATGTCATTGACTTAGTTTACGATCAGTTGAGAGTCGCCGAAAATGTTAATTTATTTGACGTTTAAGGAAAGGGAAATTTGAAGGCCTAATACGAGTGCTTTGTACTCAGCAATGTTATTAGTACAATCAAAATCAATTTTAAATGATAAAGGCATGGGTTCACCCTCAAGAGGAATAAGGATAACACCTACACCACCCCCACGCTGACATTTGGAACCATCAAAGAATAACGTCATCTGGTAAGTATCATCATCCAAAGAGAGAGTAGCAATAGATTCATTGGGGAAATCAAAGTTAGAAGGTTGATCTCTGGAAAGAGGTGCATCAGCGAGCTGGTCAGTAATGGCCTGGCCCTTGATAGATTTTTGATGAATGAATTCGAGGTCTAAATTGGCCAGAAGCATGAGCCAACGTGCAACACGTTGGTTTTGGTAAGGTTTGGCATACATGAAGTGTAAGGGGTCAGTGTTGGTCACGACGTAAGTTTTGTGGTTGAGTAGGTAATGGCGGAGTTTAGTGGCAACAAAAACTAGGGCTAAGCAAAGTTTTTCAGCATGGGTGTATCGAGTCTCATAGTCTAGAAGAGTACGGACTTATGTAATAAACCACCTACTCTCAATGTTGTTCATCACGATGAGCGAGCATGGCCCCTAAGGAATGATCGGTAGCAGAAATGTATGTGTAGAAGGGTTGATTGTCTTTAGGTGGAATGAGTACGGGTGGTTGGAGAAGGTATTTTTTTAGGGCCTCAAAAGCTTTGTGGCAATCATCATCCCATTTGAAGGAGACATCCTTTTTAAGAAGATGATGAAATGGCTGACAATGGTCAGAAAAGTTGTGAGATGAAATTTCGAATAGACTATAATTTACCTTGTAAGACTACGGAGTTGACGAAGGTTGGTGGGTGGAGGCATTTCAAGAATGGCCTTGACTTTAGCAGGGTCAACCTCTATGCCACGTAAGGAAATGATAAACCCTAGGAGTTTTCCTGAGAGAAAAATGAAGACACATTTCTTGGGTTGAAGGTGAAACGCAATATTTAATGAGGCGATCAAAAATGGTTTGTCAAGACAGTGAGGTGATCGGCGCGGCATTTAGATTTGGCGAGAAGATTGTCTACATAATCTTCCAATATATGGTGAATGATGTCATGGAAGATGTAAGTCATAGCCCGTTGATATGTAGCACCCACATTTTTTAAGTCCAAAAGGCATGACTCTATAGTAGAAAGTCCCCCAAGGGGTGATGAATGTGGTTTTGTGTTGATCCTCTGGTGCAAGCAAGATTTGGTTATAACCCGAGAATCCATCCATGAGTGATAGCATCTCATGACCGGCGGTAAGATCCACCAGCTAATCAATGACAAGTAGGGGAAAGTCATCTTTCAAGAAAAGCGAGGTCGAGATCACGGAAATTTGTGCAAATGTGAAGTCCCCCTATCATCTTAGTGATAGGGAAAATGTTAGAAATCCATTGGGGATAATTGATGGGTAAGATGAAGGAAACAGAGAGAAGGAGCTGAAGTTCTTCTTTGACCAGAAGAGCAATGTGAGGGTGCATTTTCCTCAACTTTTGTTTCACGGGTTTGGCATCGGGTATGGTTACGATATTGTGGACCACAATGGTGGGGTCAATACCAAGCATGTCAGCATAAGACCAAGTGAAAGCATGGTTATGATTTTTAAGAAAATAAGTGATGGCTTCCTATTCAGTGGCATCTAAAGATTGGCTGATCTTTAGAATGTGTGGGTCATCCTGAGTGTGGATGTTGACTTCGATAGTCGATTCATTCAACATTGTTTGTGTCTCAAAAGGTAATGACCAGTGAATGTAAGAGTCTTCGGCACCCAAGGTAGGTGAGTATAGACTCATCATCCTAACATTGAATGACGTTGATAGAAGGTGTGTCATCATCAATCATTTCAGGATACAGGAAGGGAAGAGAAGAAGGAGCCTCGCCATCGCGTTGATAAGTTAGAGGTCCCAAGGAAATGATGTTTACGAAAAAAAAAAGTTAGGAGGGATGGATTCTGGGTCCATTGACTCCGTCAGTGAAGGTGGTGAAGAAGGTGAAAGTGGATCAGGTGAAGAAGGTGAAGAAGGGTCAATATCCTCAATGAGGTCAATGCGGGTCTTCTTGGTAGGTGGTTCAGGAAATATGATACCACTGTGGTCAGTTGTGTTTATGGGTACTACATGGAATGAACAGTGTGACGACCTTCCTCGTAAAATCTGAAACCAAAACCTTTCCATGCATAGCGATGCAGGAAGGTGTGGGTGAAGCGATAGTTGGTGAGCGAATGAAGGTCAGCAGAGAAGGGTTGGGTTTGTGATGGTGGTTCAGGTGTATAGGCAGAAGTATCAAGTCCCCCATAGGTGAGATTGGTGTGAAGGTGAGGAGGACCATAAAGAAGACGCTCACAAATGCGGTGATCATAGTGAGGGTGTTGGTTAAGGTTCCCATATTCTTGTGGAGTAAGGAACGTGTTGACATTATATAGGCGATACTCCCCCAGAGTGAGATGTTGAAAAACACCTTCTAATGGATCAGTAGTCGATATGTGGGTAGCTGGAATAGATGAAGTGTTATGGGTTGGACCGGAGGTGGAGCCAGTTGATTGGGAACTGATGGGTCGGACTGTGGAGGTTGCGGCAGTGGTAGGGATGGAAGACTTAGGTATGGTTGAGGTAGCAACAGTCACTAGTGGATGGAGGTGTGGGTGTAGAAGAAGTGGTCGTGGAGGTAGGCACCTTAATGGGTACAAGCACATCATTGGGTCGGTAAAGCATGTTGCAGGTTTTGAAAGGTGATGGGTCAGCTAGAATGGTATAGGTATGTCCTTCATGCTCAAACTTTACACAATGATGCAAAGTGGAAGGAACACAACCCATGACATGAATCCAGGGTCTTCCAAGCAATACGTTATATTGAAACTCCCCCTCCAAGACGTAGAATAACTCTGGAATAGTACGGGGGCCCACGCAAACATGGAGGATGACAATGCCAAGCGTAGAAGTGATAACGTCATTAAATGAATGCAACATGATGGGATGTTTATGCATGCAATTGTCAGGTATGCGCATTTGGTTGAATGCATGGGAGGAGATGATGTTAATGCTAGCACCCCCATCGATCATAATGCGTCGTACACGTATATTATTGATATGGACGGAGATGAAAAGTGCAGGATCAGGGTCATCTGTTTGGTGAGGCGCAATCTCTTCGTCTGAGAAGCTGAGGGTGGCTATTTGGTGAGTAGGTGGAGGTGTGGAAGAAGGTGGAAGTTTGGTGAGAGAAGCGACATGATGAGGTGTAATAATGGAGGTGACAGGTGTAGGGTCATTGGGTAAAACCTCAATAGACTGAAGAACCTCCATGAGAGCCTGGCGATGAGGATTATGAGGTTTGGATGAGGTCATATAGGGACATCTTGAGGGAAGATTGGTGTAGTTGTTTGAGCATCGCGTGGTGTGTAACCCCATTAGAAATAGGATATGTGGGGCCATGGATAGTGACTTTAGGTGTGGGTGCAGATGGTATGTTGGGTATAGGGTTGGTTGGTGGGTCGGTTGCTTTTTCCTTGCCTTTGTCCTTCTGAGCGTGGGTAGCAACAGTGAACCATGTTGATTTGAGGATGAGAGGTAGATGGGGATGGTTTTCATGGAAGGTGTAATGGCAAGAAGGGAAAAAACCAAGAGGTGGGTAAGAGCCTTGTGAAATGAGTTGGAAACACTGGCATTTGGGTGGAGGTTTGGCGAGTTATCTGATACGAACCATGTTGATTTCAAATTTTGGGGTGGATAAAAAGGTTGTGGGAGTGAAGATGGAGGTTGAGGTGTAGGTACTAGCAGAATAGGTGGGGAAACTAGTGAAGGTGGAATAGGTTCTTCATCGAGAAGATCATCGTCATCAAATCTTGTTTCAGGGGACATAATTGGATGAGGGCTACTTTTAATGCCTTACAATTCTCAACATCGTGTCCTGGCACGCGATGGTAAGCAAAAATTTTGGTATCATCAAACCCATGTGGTTTAGGTTTGAGGGGGTCGTAAGGCCTAAGAGGTGGAAGCGTGATAACAGAGGTCTCCAGGAGATTAGCTAAAATGATGGTGTATGATCCTGCCAGGGGATCACAATGTGAGGTAAATGTAGGTTTAGGTGGAAGAACAGGTAATTGCGGTGGGGGATGTGTCATAGTTGTGGGGTCATAAAGAGAAGGAGTTTGAGTGGCAAGTTTTGGGTGTGGTGTTGTCTTGGGTTTGGGTTGCACCTTCTTGGGTAAAGGAATAATAGGGGGAAGTGATAATGGAGGGGGTAACATGTTTGGTAATTTTTAGTGGGGGGTAGTGGGGTTTTTAACTTTGGTTGCACCTTCTTTGAAAGGGAAGAAGAAGTAGTGCATGATGTGGATGGAAATGCGGATGGAGGTAGGGGACGAGTTACCCATGAGGATAACTATGCGGGATAGTAGAGGTAGACAACAGAGGTGTAGGTACAAGGGAGGGGAGTGTGATAGGTAATGATGAAACTATGGAAGGAAGTGGGGGTATAGGAGGTAACGAGGCTACATGTAATAGTGAGGGTTGTGTGGGTTGTTTGGGCACATTAGCGGGTCGTGATGAGGGTGTTGTGGGTTTTGGGTTTACTACTGGCGAGAGGTTGTTTGGCAAGGGTCGAGGGGTGAGGTCCTAGGATGGATGGTAGAGGTGAAGGTGACAAAGGTGTGGTAGGCGAGGTCGGTGTATGCAGCCTAGAAGGTTGGGTTTTCCTTTTAGACTGAGGAATGGGTTCAATGGATGTCCGGGAAGATGTGGCCAAATCTAGTTTAACAGGAGGATGGGTAAGGTTTGATGTCGGTGTGACCCCTAAGGTATTAATGGGAATACATTGGCTAGTGAGAAAAGGATCGGGTACGGATGAAGATGATGAAAAAGAGGATGTTCCAAGAGGTATAGTTATGTGAGGTTTGGGTGGTTGGAACACCTTAGGATAGATGGTAGAAGTTTCTGTGAGTGATAATTACATTTGGGTGGAGGCAGGTAGGAGAAGATGTCCCCAAAGTGAGGCTCTATCAACATAATCTAGGTGGTCAGCTAAGCGTGAGAATGGTACCACTGCAGGTGAGGTTGGTGTGGATCGAATGGTGATTCCCATAAAATGTGTTTGAGAAATAGGGAAATCACTAGCTTCATCCTCTGTAGGTAAGAGAGCCAAAAGTAAGTCAGTAGGATCTTGGGTGGCTGATGGAGAATGGTCACCTAGAGGTAACGACAATTCTACTGGATCTTTGATAGGTGGAGGAGAGGAACAAGTGTCTCCCATGGGTCGGAGAGGTATCGCTGATGACAACTCACTAGGTGGAGAAGCCAAAGGTGAAGTGGTCTCGATGTTAACATAAGGCTCTTTTACGGGTGGGGAAGGAGTGATGAGGGTTCCTCTATGGGTGGAGGAATAGGTGAACTAGGTTCCTATGTGGGTGGAGGACTTCAGGCTAGGATTTCCTCTATGGATGGAATAGGAAGCAATTGAGAAACAACTAGTACGTCACTAAAAATATCATGGACCTCATGCGTGTATTGCTATCATTAGTTGAGGTCTCCCCAGTTTGATCAGAAGAAGGGGCATGATTAGGGAATGGTTTCTTGAAAATGTGTAGATTTTGGTTGGCAGGTGCATTAGGATTATCCAAAACTAGCTCGCCGTTTCCAACATTTCCTGGACAATGTTCTTGAAAGTGATGCAATTTCCATCACTATGACCTTTTACTCGATGATAGTTGCAGAAATCGTTCTCCTTGTACCAGGCAGGTGTGGGGCGAGCAGGATCAAAGCCAGTATGTGGCTTTATTGGTGGAAGGGTGATAGCACCAGTTTTGATGAGATTTTCTAAAACAGAAGAGTAGGGTTCCCCGATTGGAGTGTATTTCCATTGTTCCCGTCTGAATTGAAAAGTATGGACAGGGGAAAGATTAGATGAAGGTTTAGCCTAATTTGATGGATGAGTCGGGCCGGCCTTGAGTACCACCGCGTTGGCGGTTCCCTTGGCTTTGGAATAACTATTTTGTGGTTTTGAAGAAGAAGATGTATCATTTGATTTAAATGTAGCATTCTTGTTTCGGAGTTGGATTTTCTTTTCTTCGATGGCACGGATCTCTAGCTTATGTGCCATGGTGAATGCCTCATCGAAAGTGTGGAATGTCTGCACTTACAGGGTCAGTGAAATATGTCTAGCACAAGCATGCGTAAAGAGCTCAATGAGTTCGGTTTGTGGTAGTTAGAATGTGAGTTGATTGATCAGGCTACGCCAATGAGCAACAAAATCTGCGATAGATTCATCTTCATATTGGCACGTAGAGTAGAGGTCGGTCATGGTAACCTTCTTAATGATGTTAATCGAGAAGTGATCCAAGAAGGCTTGGGCTACCTAATTAAATGAGTAGATAGAGTGTCTAGGTAACCCACTATACCAGTCTAATGCGGGTCCAGTTAGAGACATGGGGAAGGTTCTCAAAAGCAAAGCATCATCGTGAGTGATCAGATAGCACCATGTTTGAAAGACCACAAATGTTGTTGTGGGTCCTCCTTGTTGTTGAAGAGGTTAAATTTAGGCATCTCCCAATGTACAGGATATGGATGAATAGGAATAGATGGGTGGATGGGGCTCATTACAAATTTCATCGTAAGTGAGAGATTACGTGAGCCAGATACTGATGCCTCTAATGTCTGCATCTTTTCCATCATTAGTTTGAGGAGGTCATTGGTAGGTTGTGATGGATGAGTAGATACCTCCTAGAGTGTAAGGGGGTTGGTGTTGAATATAGGTATGGGGTGGCATCCCAGTGTATGGTGATGCCAAATAGGAAGGTTGAGAATGAGGTACCGACATAGGAGGTACATACCCGGAATGAATGATAGATGAAACCAGGGGCTGCTAATAATATGTATAGGTGGGTGAGGTTGGTTGTAGTGACTCTAGTAGCGATGGGAGGTAAGGTCTGTGGAATGGATAGAATGATGTTTTGAAATGGGGTAGGGGTCACCGACACCATGGGTGGTTGTGTTGCTATGGGTATATGTGAGACAACGTGGCATGGATGAGGTTGTGTTGTGGGTGGTGGATGACGGTATAGTGGATACCACAGGTGCAACAGATGTGGTAGATGTGGCGGTCATAACGGGTGAGGGGCCTAGCTATGAAATGACTGGGGGTGAGGTAGGCACAAGTAAGGTAGAAGGAGGAGCTGATGCAGCAGTAGGTACAAGAGTTGGGGGGATAGATACGGGCATGTTGTATATCAACTGACCCGAAGCATCTCGAGTGGATGAGTGGGATAAATAGAACTATAAGGTAGTGGGGTTCTGATCAAGGAGCCATGTGAACTCCTCATCGTCTGGTAGCAATGGTGATAGGTTGGTTAGGATCCATGGGTGAGAGAATGGAAGGTGGCGAAGGACTAGGTGGGAGTGGCTGATGACTAGCATGAAATATGAGGGTGTTGTCTAGCTACGAGTCAGCACCATGTGAAAATGACTGATCTGGTAAGACTGTATTCTATTCAAATGACACAGAACACATCAGAAAGAAGGAAAATAAAAAGTGATAGGTGGATTAGGTCAATATGGATACTAGAAAAGTAGCTTAGGCTAACCGATGTCGGTTAGAGTAAACTGATGTTGGTCAGGGTGACTGATGCTGGTCAGGGGATAACCGATGGTCGGTTACTGTGAAAAAATAAAAGTTTTCAAATGAAACAAAAGACTGATAATGACCAGACAGAACAAACTATAGGATGAATTTATCAGAACAAGAAGATATACAGAATGGTACAGAAACTTAAACAACAAAGAAAATGAATCAGTGTCCTTTTGGGCTAGGTTAACCAAAATAATTGTAAACCGATTCCAGTTGGGTAAAACTGGTGATGGTCAGAGGGTAACTGACGATGGTTACTGGACCGACACTAGTTACTGTGAAATTGAAACAGAGATGAAGAAATGTGGTTGTGAGTTTAAAATCAGATGTGGAATCAAACCCAGAACTCTGAGAATGATGAAAGTGGGGTCCAGGCACACTCAGACGAAGTTGGAATACACCAACTATGATGAGGAGTGTGCAAGGAGAAATAAAAAGATGAAGAACGTGTCCTCTCACCTCAAAACACAAGCCAAGTAGAAACACTAAGAAAAATGTGATCCTAGGAGTGCACTATCTATTATGTTTGTTCAGCTTATGCTATTTAGAGGACTGACACATGAACTTTAGAATATAATTTTTTGGTGAGGAAGGCTTCCTACGAAGAAAGGAGATCTACAAGGAGAGGTTTCAAGAATGTTATGGTGGGGGTGGGCTGTCCTCTGAGATATGACTTGACAGAAGTAATGAGCTGGGGCTATACCCACAATCCTCTAATCAGTGTGATCGTTACAACATTGTTCCAGGAAGGAAATTGTTTAAGAAAGATGTGTTAATTTTTGAATTTGTGAAGTTTGGTAAGACTCAGAGAGAGAGAGAGAGAGAATGTGCTTTCTACGATTCATTTGTCAACCATCAGCTGGGCATGACTTCCAGCATATAGGTTGCCCTCATTTAATGTGCACTAATGCAATAAAGCAGAATGAAATGTGGTTAATTTTAAGCCCAAATCGAAATATGATATTTGATGACACAAAAAATGATGAACAAGAAGAGGGATGATCTTTCACTAGAAATGCAGTAAAAGAAAGAAGAAGATGATTCTTTTTAGTACACCAAAAGAAATATTTCCTTTAGAGCAAATAGAAAGAAGGGAAGATTACCAAGGAAGAAAATTAATGTGTATACTTTTTAGAAGGGAAACAAACACACAACTTTTCCCTAAGAATGAAGAAATGCAAGGAACCCCGAATGGGTCCCACCAGGCGTGCCAAAATGTTTCACCTTAATTCTTAGACGTTTCTAGGAAATTTGACGAAACTGATAAGGGTAAATGGGCGTAGGAGGAATACCTATTTGGAGATGGTTGAAGGTTGTTGCACGCGTGTTGACTCCTCAATCCACAATTGACTATGAGAGCTTCCTTTTGGCTGGGAGGAACTACCTGAAATAGAAAACAAGACCACCAGAAAGAGTTAAACAATATATGCAGTGGACTGCCCAGTGTGTTTCTAGATTCGGGAAGTGTGGTACTTCCTAGAAGTTTGTCAATCCACTGTTTTAACAATTTTAATGCGAGAAATAAAGTCGATGGTGTCCTATTGTAATCAATATGATTTAGGCATCTCATGTAAAAACAAAATAAGAAAGATCTAATCTAACATGCTAAGTTAAAATAAGATCCAAGGGTCAGGGAAATGGTTATGGGTTTCTGCAGGTCTAACAGAGGTCTGAGGAAGGTCACAGGTAATTATGGTAATTCAAGAACAGGTAGGTAGGTTGTTGTTCTGGGATGTATGGCAGATACAGAGATCGATGTTGGTCTAGGGGTAACCTGTGCCGGTTATGGGTGACCGATGCCGGTCACTGACAATGACAAAGGGTCAAGAATAGAGGTCTGGAGGATGCTTTTCAAGTTGATAGGGAGCTGAGTGAGGTATTTATGAGGTCTAGGTGGGATATCAGGCCAGTGGGTAGATCTAATAGGGTTTAGGTGGAGCCAAGATGAGCTTATAGGTTGAGTTGGAAAATGGGGGTATTAGGCCAATATACTGCATACTAACTGGCACCAGTTAGGGCAAACTAATGCCGGTTATTGTGGGATTCTGGGAATATCATAGAACGAGATTTTGGGTCCGCTTTGTGGTTGCACAAAGGGCTTGGTTGGTCGGATTGAGGAACCAGGTTGTTTAGATGGGGTTTTACGAGGCTTTGATAGGGGTATGGAGGGAATACTACCAAAGGAGATAGGTAAGTGTTTGTGGGAGAAAATAACAATAGTGAAGGATGAAAATACTGGAACTAATGAAGTGAATGAGATGAGCAGAGGTTCTACTTACTTGGAATCTGGGCATGGACGCTTGTGAATGAAGAATGGAGATGATGATGAGTGGTTAAATGTTGTGGAGGAATCAACAAATGTTGGGGAGCTCTTGCATGGGCTATTTGTGCTCTCCTTCTTGCTGGATTGGATCACATCTATACGGGAATGAATGTTAGATGGTTTATGGATAATTGTTGGACTTCTATGCGAAAGTAGATGCTTGCTTTTGTCGCATGCATGTGTGATGCTCTCTCTCTCTCGAGAGAGATTGCGCTAGACGAGAGAGCGAGAGAGAGTAGAGAGAGCAGAAGCGAGAGAGAGAGAGAGAGCGAGAGAGAGAGAGAAGATAGAGAGAGAGAGAGAGCGAGAGAGAGCGAGAGAGAGCGGAGCGGAGAGAGAGAGAGGAGAGCGAGAGAGAGAGGGAGAAGAGAGAAAGAGGAAGAGAGAGAGAGGAGAGAGCGAGAGAGGAGAGAGAGAGATAGCGGAGAGAGAGAGAGCGAGTAGCTATGAGAGAGAGCGATAGCGAATATCTAGCGCGCGCGCGCGCGCGCGCGCGCGCGCGCGCGCGCGCGCGCGCGCGCGCGCGCGCGCGCGCGCGCGCGCGCGCGCGCGCGCGCGCGCGCGCGCGCGCGCGCGCGCGCGCGCGCGCGCGCGCGCGCGCGCGCGCGCGCGCGCGCGCGCGCGCGCGCGCGCCGCGCCTCGCGAGCACAAGGGGGCCAAAGGGGACGAGGGTAACCACCCCCCCCCCCCCCCCCAAACCAACAACCCCCACCCCCCACCCACCCCCCCCAAACAACACCACCAACAAACCAAACAAACAAACAAAACAACCCCACCCCAACACCACCCCAAACACCCCCCAACCCCCCACACACCACCAAAGGTTGCCAAAGGGGACTAAGGGTAACCGACGGCAGTTACAGGATGACCGGCGCCGGTTTAGGGGTGACTGGCGTCGGTTTATGGCAGGATTCCCTAGGTTAACTAAAAATAGGAGATCATGGCATTTATTTTGGCCAGATCTCACTATTCATCTGGGTAAGCGCGGGAGTTACCGTTTCTTCTGCAGGAATGGGGTTTTGGCATTGATTTCTAGGGTTTAGTTAGGTTTGGATTAGTTATAGCAACATACTAATAATAGATTTAGGGTGAGGTGGCTAGGTTAGGTGGCTAGGTGAGGTGGAAGGGTGGGAATGAGTGTAATTAGAGTAATTAAATAATAGATATGGTGAGAAGTGTGGATTAATTTAACTAAATTAATTAAATTAATATCAGTGTAGGGTGAGAGGGGCCATGGTTAGATAAATGTGTCAAGGTTGGTTATTGAGCGAGGGGTCAAAGGGAATGTGACCTAATTTTGGTGTCTACTCCTAGGTGCTCAAAAAGCATGACATGATCAATCTGTTTGAGCACACACGCCTAGCCTTCTCGAAAATTGGACCAAGTAAACCAATTTTGAGAAGTAAAGTCTCGTCGCCTTTTAAATATATGGTCTTTAATGCCCCACCTGCTTTTGAAATAGAACCAAGATTCATGCTCTCCAACGCACCATCTCATCGACAGAAGACCCAATTTTTCATTGGGATGTTCCACCATATTAAAGTCACTGCAAAATAGCCAATAATAAAAAGGCAGATTATCCCCTAACCATCGTCATAATGTCATCCTTTCCAGACCATTATTAGAGGCATAAAGATTAACAATACCAAAAGAAAAGCCATTATCATTCAAAAGCACCCAAACTGCCCTATTGTCAGGATCATACCTCGTGGCAGAGATCATGGCAGAAAATCTAGGTTACACAGAAATAGAAACACCACCTTTTCCTTCCAAATGAGAGGAATAAAAATGTAGAAAATTCAAAGCAATACATGATAAGGAAGTATGAAGCAAAAAACTAGCAATCTTAACCTTGTAAACAAACAATATTAATATTACCAATAATGTGACAAGCATGCTTCACAGAATATTTTCAAGAGGATTCTGTGAGACCTCTAACATTCTAGGAGAGACAATTCATGAAAAGATAGACATGGAATGTTCTTCTTCCTGTCCATCCTGTAGCATATCCTCTGAATTTAAAATACCAAAACGATTTGACAGAAAACTAGACTAGTCTGAAGCAAGTGGCTCCATCAGGTTAGGATGGCGCTTAGGCCCATTCGGTCCAATGTTCCCCGTAGAGTCCGAGAGGGGCTCTGGGAGTGACGTTGTGAAGATGACAGAATAGCTGACTTCTCAGCTATTTTTTGAACCGGAGTGATTTCGCTCTGCATGACAGGGGTATCATGAACAGGCTTGGCAGGAACATAAGTGGAAGGTTAAGGAGTTGAGGTTTGCTTAGTGGGAGGCGGAGTAGCTTCTGAGGCGGGATTGCTCGCCACCTTCTTGTTAGCAACATGGGTCCAACCTTCAGCGTTTTTTGCCTGCGAAATAGATGAAGTATGCGCAACGGAGGGTTTGGCATGTTGGGTCAATAGACAATCACGAATACGATGATCATACGCTTAATAGTGAAAGTAGGTGTTAGGAAGGTTGAAATAGACAATCTTCTACGAGATACATGTGGATCTAACTTGTATGTAAATGCGGTCTCGCATATTAGATGTTAAATCAACCTCAACGCAAACCCATTCATGTGGACGAGCATAAAAGAAACGGTCAGGCTCATGATAAATCACACGGCCAACCAGGCGGACAATATCATTCAAAAATGGCCAGAGTTGTAATAGAATACCTAGAAGTTCAACCTAGACCGGAACTTGAAGAGAGACCTAGTTAGCTGGGTTAAAATCAGGGCTCCATCGTGATAAAACAAGTAAAGTGTTTCCAATGTACCAACAAGCGGAATGCTCAAGAAGCAGTTGAACTTGTAAAGGCTCGCGAAAAGTAAAAAAATAAAACCCCTTGGTGAGGTTCTGGACACTAGTAACCTAAATGTTGGCAGACTCCTAGTGGGATTTAATCCAGTTTTGAAGATAAGACTCGGACGGAATACGACCATAGAAATACGCAACTAAACAGTTGTTAAGGTAAAACTGCACAATAGGATCAACAAAAGAAAGCTCAATAGTAACATCCGGGGGGAATCAGAGACATTACCTTGTCGTACACTTTCGAGATGAATTTTCTCATGCGCTTGGAAGCCATCTTCACGACCATGTGCAATTGATGTTGCAACGGAGTGATTAGCGGCCATTTTAAAGGGCTGGCGCCACCTAAAATGGACGGAATAAATTCTCAAAGCGCTATGAAAAATGATAATAATAACATGAAAAAAACTTGAAAAGACCATGACAAAAAGGCTAATACAAGAGTAATCATGCAAGAAACCCTAGCAAAGCCAAATCCTCCTCAACTAAAGTCTTTGAAAGCACCTTAACACATTTATAACATAAAATGGATAAAGATGGACACTTACAAACAAATTCATATCAAAGATATAAGGAAACAATTGATCTATTTTAAAGCATCCATGAAACCCAAGAATAGATTTGTCAATTTACTTTCACATTATAAACATGGGCTATTCTTGACATGTAGTGTTTTAGTTTTTTCATTTCCATAGTTGTACAAATTTGACTCCCCATGACAAATTCTTCATTCACCCGGTAATTTCTAAATTTTATTCATCCTACTATCTAAACTGGTTTTTATTATCTAGAATTGACAAATATCATCAAGTATTATCCTACACATCCTAATTATCTCTCAACACTTCAATTATTTTCTAATTTCAATAAAACTCAAGTGCAAAGTAATGTGGTTAGGGCACAACTTTCCCATCTATAAATGTCCCAAGCAAGTATATACACATGTTTGAGAAGTATTAAAATATACAACCTTATCAAGTAACTATAATTCCACTCTATCCTAGTTTGGCTATTACTATTATTATTATTTAAACGTTACAGGATGCAATTGGGCGATTAAGGGTGTGCTAGTTATTTTACATTATATGGGGGACACCTTACATTTTGTGTAAGAATAAATGGACCGAACCTTAGGACCAGACATAATACTAATTAAATAAATTAAGAAGACTCGTAAAGCTGGCACGTGTCTCCCATGCATGCAGCAACGTGTCCTCTGAGCAAGTTAAAATAAACCAGAGGCCCGGCAGATTTCTGAAATAATGTGTATGTTTCATTGCAGACACAGATATTTAACGAAATAAAGAGCAAGTAAGAATGGGAGAAGGGGGAGAAATCAAAACCAGAGAGGATCCCAAAGTTGAGATTCATGTAAGTCAAGAATTTATGTTCTGTATTTTAAATTACTGTTGGTTTTGGGAATTAATAATTTTGGGCGGGGTGACATAATTGTTCATGTTACTACAATGAGTTTGGAATGTACAGGAAAGGGGGGAGATATTTTTCTTCTACAGGCCAAAGGTGAATCAAGAAGAAGCCCACAGTGTAGATGATGTGCAGAAGATGTACATTGTTCTCAGGCCTGAATCTGGCGAAAGAAAGGTGGAGGAGAAGCAATCATCTGACGCTGGCAAAGAGGGTGTTTTCAAGAAATCTGAATCTGCTGAAAATGCCCAACAAGAATCTCCCGGCAGTGATGAACAGAAGAAGGAAGGAGGGACGGGAAGTGAGGTATGTTGAATTTGCATATTTTCCACAGTGTTTTTCTCTTGCCATTTGATTCTGCAATCTTGAGTTGAAGCTCTCATTTGTTTAAATCCAAACTCCCCAAAAAAACACCCTACCCTGAACCTAAACAAGGAGCCTACCAAAAAGTCCTGACCCTACCCTGAACCTTCCTAATATAAAAGAGTTTAAAGAAATTTCTGTCAACCATACACACATAAAATGTGTATATCACAAATCACAGTCATATGACATAACTTTTAGTTGTGATTATGCTTTCCAAAAGTTTCAAAGACTGGAGAATTGAAGCACATTCAAGTTTTACCCTGAACCTTCCTAATATAAAGGAGTTCAAAGAAATTTCTTGTCAAACATAAACATATATAAAATGTGTATATCACAACTTTTTGTTGTGATTATGCTTCCCAAAAGTTTCTGCGACTGGAGAATTCAAGCACATTCAGGTTTTACGTTTTGGAATTTGTGTTTAAGATGAATTTTTCTAGAATATAATTTTGAAACTGGGTATTTGTTCTGGTTTGTGTGTGAAGAAAGTGAACATTGAAAAGCTGCCATTAATGAGGTTCATAGTGATGGGGCGCAAGAGCCTTCCTGATCCCTCCAAAAGGACTCGCCCTTACTGGGGATTCGTCGAGATCGTCACAACCAAACCTGAAGACATTAAGAAAGCACTTTCTGAAGGTATGCATATGCTAATATACTGAATAGTAGGACTGGCTTGAAGCTAACAGTTGTAATTATATTTAATGTCTGTCTTTAATCATGGTGTCCAGATTGCATTGTAAGTTACACGTTGGAAGGTATAGAGAGTTTTTTTTCTACAAAATTCAAAAAATTTAGTGAGATTTTCTTTGAGCCAAGCAGCTTCATCAATGAACCAATTTTCACAATCAAGAGTGGCATAGTGAAGTGTCCCTTATGGGTTGGTGTCAATTATGAAGGGCCGTTTGAAAACTCTTTTATCTGACTATTTAATTTTTTTAAGAAAAGTCAAGTGAGCCAAGCAACTTCACCAATGAATCAACAACTCTCTTTTTTTTTTCAATCCGTCCTTTGAACTCTATACTAAATGTTTACAAAATCTTAGTGAGATTTTTCTGTGAGTCAAGCAACTTCACCAATGAATCAACAATTTTTTTTTACACTTAAGAGTGGAGTGGCACAATGAAGTGTCCCTTATAGTTTGATGTCCTCTTTTGATCATGAAGAGCTATTTGAAAACGTTAAATATCTGTCCTCAAATTCCATACTAGTTACGAAAATGGTGATTTTATTGAGATATTTGTGTTTTCTTTTTTTTTTAATCCACCATATTAAAACACCTAATTGTGATCTATTTGGTGGAAGTGTTTAGATGTTTTTCTTGGTATTTCTGAATTTATGTTAAATATCTGTTCTCAAAATCCATATTACTTACGAAAATGGTGATTTTATTGTGATATTTATGAGTTTTCTTTTTTTTCCAATCCACCATATTAAAACACCAAATTGTGATCTATTTGGTGGAAGTGTTTAGATGTTTTTCTTGGTAGCTCTGAATTTTTATATTGTGAAGGGACCATTTTTTTCTAAGTTGTAGGTTCATCATAAAAAAAATGCTCCGTACAGAAGTTGTTATTTTATGTCGTAGTTCATACTATTTGCCTCTTATCATTTAAGAGGGGTTCAATGAACAGTGTCCCTATTACCATTAAACCAGAGAATACCTTAACCGTCATATATGTTTGTATGATTGAATGGTTTAATATATGTTCGCAAGATTGAATGATTTATTAGTTGGTTGACCCTCTTACAAACATGTTTAATAATATAAACCACTTACAAACACGTGTAATATAAACC
Source organism: Taxus chinensis (assembly GCA_019776745.2). Lineage (NCBI taxonomy): Eukaryota > Viridiplantae > Streptophyta > Pinopsida > Cupressales > Taxaceae > Taxus > Taxus chinensis. Next base: position 719,421,351 of record CM034148.1, read on the forward strand.
ACTCATGAGTAAACATCTATCTCATGTTGCTTAAGCCTTGCCACATATTGGCCAACAATTACAACCTTGGTCTCCCTTTTACCAATTTTATCCAATCCCATTACACCACAGAGATTTGTAAACACAGGTCTGCAGATACCTCACAATCCTTACACCATAACCTGGACATATTTTTGCTAGAGCTACAGGCTAACTTTTGGGCTATCTTAAACCTTGACCACCCTCTCAAGGGAATCTCCAAATGTTGCAGTTATACCATTAAACAGTCTTAAACCTTGATCACCCTCTCAAGAGAATCTCAAAATGTTGCTATTACACCATTAAAATTCAATGATTTTACTTGAATCTTATGGTTTGATACTATTCTAATTAAATGCAGAGCAATATGAGACAACCACCAGAGGAACCAGAGTGAAACCAGCTGCAAGACCTCTTGCAGAAGGAGTCTACCGTATACTTCGACACTACCCTACTAGCAAGGGAAAGGAAAAAGGAATGCACACTCATTTGGTATACAAGCTGGAGCTCCCTCGCCCCGAAGTAAAACATGAACCACAGGAGTCCTTGAATGTGGAACCAGAAGGTTCCTTCATCATACAAATAAAGAACCCTGAGCAGGCTTCACCTCCAAATGCAGGCCTTCAGAGAAAACGAAAGGCAACCTTTCCTGCACACTTACAAGGCCAGATTGGGTCTCACCGTTTTGTTCCTGTTGATCCTCCTGATTTTCTCAACTACGAAGGCTGCGAGTTCATTCTCATCTCTGCCTCAGATGACATTGATGCAGAGCTTGGATTGGATATCAAAACAGAGGACATGACGGATGAGAATTATAGGTCTTGCTCTGATCTTGTTAGCATGTTTGGAGAAATTTCTTCTGTCAAGCCTCTGATAGAGGGAACTTGGGCTTAGTTTTGTGCCCTGATATATAGGCAGAGAATGATCAGATAGTTCGGAGACTTGAATTTTGGTTTGTGTTGGACATAGGTTGGACTGTAGGTTGATCACTGTCTTGTAAATTTTGGTTTTTATGGACATAACTTGGACAACAGTTTGATCCCTGTTTTGATTTTTTCTTTCAATGTACAACTCCTGCACTTCATTTGCAAGCTGATATACTACACTAGAATGTGTACCTTTTACAATGGGCTTAGTAAGAGCACTATTCTATATACCATTTATCAAAAAATGTTAATGAAATCTCGGAAATGTTTGTTGTGCTCATCTATCATTAAATGGGATGACCCATTTTTTATAAATATTTAAGCCAAACTTGCAGAAAAATGTAGGCTCTTAATGAACTGATTTACTTATCCATGGTGTTCCAAGTTTCGACATGTTCTCTTTGTTCAATTTCAATTTTTGATATGTTTCTTTCGTTTTGTATATGACTTTTGACACTTTCAAATTTATATGGTTTTGACTATTTTATTCATCAATTTTATATACTACTTCAGTGTTTTATCATGTTTATTTTTCTCTCCTCATCATCTCCGAAATATCACTTATTTATTTTAATATTTTGAATATATCACTAATTAATACGTAAAAATTATATAACGAATATCACTTTTTTATCTTGATCCCTTGAAAATATCACTAGTTAATTCAAAATACCTTGAAATTTCCAATAATATTGGAAAATACCTCTTAGAAAGTCCCTCGCAAATATCATTAATTACTTCTAAATACCTAAAAAATTGTAAGACAATTATTTATTTTCCCTTTTAAGAACAAAACTAATATCTAATAATTATTTATTTCTTTTTAATTTTCTTTATAAGAGAATCAATCCTAGAAAGTGCTTGCAAATATTACTAATTAATTCAAAATACCTTTAAAATTATAAAACGATTCTTTACTTTCCCGTCTAAGAACAAAATAATTATTTATTTTTCCTTTTAAGAACAAAACGATTATTTATTTTCCCTTCTAAGAACATAATCCTAGAGACTAAAAAAACATTGTTTTCCACTATTTTGATCATTATGTGAATTGTGAATTTCGTAGAGATGCTTGGTTTTTGGTTTTTTTATTTTGTTTTTTTGAGATTATTATTTTTAATTATATAACTTTGTATGCATTAATTTTATTGCATGTGTATATGTTTGGGTGAGGAGTTTTTCTTTATATACACCCTTGTAGTTATGCATTATTTGGCATTATTGAATTTTTTCGGCTCTTATTCTTGTAACATCTTCTTGATTGGGAATCTTACATTTGAGTGCAATTCTACAAGTATGCATTTAAATTCTTTTGTTCATATCAACATGTTTTGTTGTTTTTTTAAAAGGCTTGAATGTTTTGCAATTGTTGGAACCTTCTTTTGCTAGAAATATTATGATTTTCCAGCAAAATATGTATGTTTGTGTTCCTCACAGGCCCTAATCAAAAGCAAATATTTATTGTTTTTGTATATGTGCTGAATCAAGTTTGCATGCCATCACCGTATATGATGTTTTTGTGTATTAGTTGAACCATGTTTGTATGCCATCACTATGTAATCTATTTTCAGAAAAGTTCCCATTGACATCCGTGTAGATCGCCTTTTCAGTTTGTTTTCTCAGTACAGGGAAATTGAAGAGGGCCCTCTCGGCTTTGATAAAGCAGTCGGGCCGCTCCAGGGGATTTGCTCTTTTTATCTTCAAGACAGATGATGTCATCAGGCGCTCTTTGGATGAGCCCACTAAGATCTTTGACGGCCATTCGTTTTTTTTACAAGTTATACACTTTATTTATAAAAGCATTAATATGTCAATGTCTTTCGAGGAGATTAGACAGTGCCTCTTAATAAAGAATTTGATATTTGTATGAAATTTTGTAAGTTCTAATTAACTATATCTAAGGTTTATCAGGGAACATTGAGTTAAAAAACCCTACAAGTGTTTTATCATGCTCTAAATTTCTGACTGCAACAAGAAATAGGCGGAGGATGTTATTTAAAATACATACCAAATTTTAAGTGGCCTCTACAATTGACAATACAGGTTTTACAAGCAAATTTCCATACACAGGTCCAATATAGGGCATAAAATATCTATTGATTGGCCTGATAAAAATTCTCATAATTTCCACCTTTTTTCTACCCCGATCCATAGATGAGGTCTAAGAAATTTCATATTAAATGGTTAAGGGTGTATGAAGATATCTATACCAGAAAATTCGTGCAACAGAGGACAATAAACATTGTCGAGCAATACAAGAAAGAGTTAAAACTTGATTTAAATTAATGTTTAAAGGTTTGTGGTCAATTTTTATGATGTATTTGAGTGTTTTCAAACTTGAATAGCTCATAGAGATCGTATATACTGAGTGTCCCATATTTTTTCACTCTCCAAACAAGATAAACATGTCATTTCTTAACTTAATATTGTCACACCTTGATTCATCATGAATTGTGATCAAGAGAACCTTAAGATTTGAGTTTGCATAGGTTTAAGCCTTTAAGGACATCCATATGAACCTGAATTATAAATTGAGTGCATGAACACAGTTAGTTGAAGAAAGTATCAGTCAAAGAAATCAGTTTAAGAACCACTAGAACCTGAACCATAGCCATACTGGTACACATTGGATCCTCTGAAGAATACAGAGAATGGTTGTTTTGACACGCTTGAGCAGAAGAAAAATCACTAGCACTCTGTATTAAAAAAAATTATCCTTTTAACCCTACCACTTGTACAATATATATAGTAATATGTAAATAGTAACTAACCTCATACTACCCATTATAGATGTTAGAATGATGTTGATATAAACTATATCCGCAGGGGACTCCACAACCATGAAGAGGAAATTATAAGACAAGGGTTACACTCTCAAGTATATATTTTGATGCAACGCATTCCTACACTTAGTTCAAAGAAAATGCCCCCCATATGATGCTCCAACGTAAGGCCTATGATATTGAGTGTCATCTCTATCTTGAAGTTGTTGATTTGGTATCAACGAGATTCATAGAATTAGGAATTGCAGAACTTCCAGATATCTCTGAACTCCTGATTTCTAAATGCACTTTGTTTGTCCATAACTTGTGAAGTATCTTCTTTGATCTTGATGTTAGCAAAAATATGCCTCTTGATTTTATGTTTTTCACTGTAGTTTGATGCATGTTATTTCGTTCTCTTTCAGCTTCAGCTATTCTAATCTTCATAGAAGATAGATCTCCTCTTAAAGTTTTATAGTCGTCATGAACTGCCTCCCATTCACCTTTAACATTTGTTGTTGACTGAAAACTTCCTTGGGATCCATTTTCTGGAGGTAATAATGCTTTGACACTATTTGGTAAGTCATTCAGCAAGAATCCGCCTATCATGGAAGCTCTTGCTCAAGGAAGAGCATTTGCACAACCACGCACAAAGGTAAAGCAAAGTAAATATAAGAGGAGGAAGATGATGATAAAGAAGGAGATTGAGAGAGAAAGTGAAAAATATTAGGGGAACCTATGTAAAAATATTCTTTCTTACAATCAGACATATATGAAAATATGCATGTTTGTGTTCCTCACATGGTCGAGAATTGTAAAAATAGTCAGTTAAAATCATTGAGCTCTATATTTTACATAGACTATTGGTATTCAATTCTTGTTCCAAATAAGAGATTCTTTCGTAATTTTTTATTTAATAGATGTGTAGCTCTATTAAACATGCAAATTATAAGTGAATCAGAAGCGTAGTTCATACTGCTACAAAATTCATTTAATATTTTGTTAGTTTTGTTTGATGTCTTTCTTTAAAATCCAGGCACCCATCTCGCCAACTATAAAACAGTCCTCTCCTATTTGAACTTTCGTGTTTCGTTTAGGGAGAACAACAACACAAGATCCAGATCAACAAAGTTTGCATGTTTTGGTAAATTTTTTTGGATATAATTTACATGGTTTTTTAACCCTAAATTTTCAAATCCCACCCATCTGAACATCAAATGATATTTTCAATTCTGGGTGAAACGATGTCTGATATTTTCACACGTTGATTATGAGGGGCATAAATGATAAAATTAAAGCTATAAATTATAGCTTTGTTTTAAATTGAATTTTCAGTTGTTTATAATTTTTAAAAATGCTTTACTAGGATATAGGATACTAGATTATGGTCACAAGACATAGCACATTCTCCATATTTTCAAGAGATGCTGACGTGAATTCTCTAGCACACATTGCGATTCGTAAAATGCTCACAAAGAGCATTTTTGAACATGACATAAGCGCACACAAAACATGACACATGCTGCAAAAATTACCACTAGTTATGTGCAGTCATTCGTTTGTATCATTAAATGTTGGCAAAAAAATCTTGAGATGTGTCGTTGAAAGTGAGGCCGATGTACAATATAGCTATACGCTTATTTGAATAACATCCCCATCCTTGGAGCACCACTCATGATATAAAATCTACAAATGTACGGAAGTCTTCATGTATTCATGTTTAGTCCAAATAAAATAGTCTACAAAGCGCTACCACTCATGATATAAGATTTGCAAATGTATATGTACGAATTTGTAACAAATTTGAAATGTAGAAATAGAACTTTAAAATGTAATGCTTTATTTATATTCCTACAGTTACAAAATCAATCACGCCCCTTATCAACATCAACTACAAAAGTAATAACTATCCCTCTAAGTCAAATAAGATATATCGTTCGACGTTCACATTGCATGATGCACATGCGATTGCTAGTTTACTTCTTATAAAGTGCTTGATTTTATTACGCTGAAGGTGTTCCCCCTATGGGAAAGGGTTTTGTAGACATTCACAGGACTATGTCAAATTTGACGACCTAAATGACGGTTTAACTTTTCTTTGCTATTTTTGCAAATTTGTTATTTTTAACAATTTTACTTTTCCAAAACAAACAGATTCAAAGTTTAGATTTCCTTAAATATTGTTTGTGGTTGCTTGGATAGTGGGGTATTAGGGTTTATCATTTAAATTTTTTCTACATTTTTTTGCTATCAGGACGATGGCAGTTATTTGCCTCTAGCAACAGGGTTTATTGGGTAGGAGAAAGCAAGAGAAGTCGTTGGATTGGTGGTGGACATGATTCAACAAAAGAAGATGGTTGGTCGTGACCTTCTTCTTGTCGGTGCTCTTGGTACTAGTAAAATTGCTCTTACGCTTGGCATCTCCCAGGAGCTTGGTAAACCCCATATTGCATCACTGTTGAGATTCAAGGAATTTATGAGAGCTCATGGAGGGGATTTCACAGCGAAGGTATGTAATTTTTATGCTTGTGTATGTAGTTGTTAAGCTTTTGGATTTTGCCGTTGTGATCTTTTATTTTTAACTTCAAGTGAAAATTTGAGTAAGTTCTATTTCAAAACTTTGTTGGGGAGATTCGTGATGTTTGAAAACTCTGTCCAAATCTTCTTCTTTTTTAAGTTGTTCATGTTGTGTACACTTTCCTAAGTTTAGACAATCAAAGTTTTTCAAAAACCTGTTAGATATGTTGTAGATGTTCTTCCAAAGTCTTGTAATGGATGAGGTGAAATCACTTAATAAAAACACCAAAGGTAGACCTAAGAGGTCAAAGGAGGAGATTAAGGGTATGAGTAAAACCAAAGTAGAAGTTGAAGGCTTCCCAAAGGAGTAGTGGAGTGTTGAGTTGCTTTGTCCACAATGCCAGTTGTATGCTATATCTACGATTGGTTTAGGGTTTTTGAATTTGCTATATTTCTGAACTAGGGTTTCAAAATTAGGAGGTATTTACACAGTTAGGGTTTTCAAACTATGAATTTAAGAGTATCTATGAGAACTTACAACTTTCTGAATCAATAAGTTCCATGTGGTTTTCTAGTAATAAAACAGTATGCATGTAAAAAAATTTCTCATTTCTGTTCTCATTGTGGAGATCCACAATGTTCATGAATTTTGCTTCCTCGATTCATCTGTGTGTATTCCACTCGACACTGTAAAAAAGATTTCTATATACAACTTATTTCCCCTATAAGTTATATCATCTGTGAATATAGGTCTATGTGAGATTTATTTGGTTTTAACAAGATGAAAATTTTAGTGAAGCCGAAGAATGCTCTCAAGAGGGCCGAAGGTTAGTGTTGGTGATTATCTTTTTCTTTCTATTTTGATGTTAAATTTATTTGTATAGTTTGGTTTAGATCGGGTTGATAAAAGGGTTCTATTGCATTGGCAAATTATTAACCGCGTCGTTTTAGACTAAAAAGAAGCAACAAAAATGGTGTAGCAAGAGCGAAAAAGGTGTAACATGAGTGATAATTATGTTTATGCAAAAACTTGAGACCTTCGACTTGTATGAAATTTGAATAGTTTTCTTTGTCTGAATTGAAAAGGAAGAAGAACATCTCACCACTTGCAGCGTGTGGTCAACAAGGTAAATGAAATCATTATTAATGGTGCTTTTGAATTCTATGGTTTGCAAAGATTTCTAATCATTTGAAATCCTGGTTTTTTATTTGTAGAAATCCAGGTCCCAAAGAATGTTGATTTACATCCATTTGGAGAAAAAACTTTAATCAAGAGACCTTTAATTGAGGGTATATTAAACTAGCCTTGATGATCTTATCTATTTGTTTTTAATCAATAATAGACTCTCTAACATCATATAATTGGGGTGTTATGTTTTTATTCTTGGGTTTAGGTATAAAGAAAGTCAATAATTATCCTCCTCCAACTCCCAAGGAGAAGGCCAAGTTAGTTACCCCTGTATTGGCCTATACATTTGTCGTGCTAAAGCCCAGTGGGGTTGAACGAGATGTGACCTTGAATGATATAAACAAGAAAATTTTGATGCCTCCCAAAAGACTCATCCAACATCCTATTGGGGATTATGCCAGATCTCCATCTACTGCTTCAACTAGCTCTGGGCTCTCAGGAAAGGCAGTAGTTGCTCTCACCAAAATACACACATAGGGAAAAGGAGCCATTACAATAATGAGGACAAGAGGTTGAGTTGTATATTACATGCATCCATGTATTATATTGTCAACTACAAACGTGTGTGATATTTAGGAACAATATATATTATAAGACCTCCTTTTCTCCAAAGGTACACTTTCTTAAGTTTAGAAATCAAAGTTTTTTGAAAACCTGTTAGATATGTTGTAGGTGTTCTTCCAAAGTCTTGTAATGGATGAGGTGAAATCACTAAATAAAAACACCAAAGGTAGACCTAAGAGGTCAAAGGAGGAGATTAAGGGTATGAGTACAACCAAAGTAGAAGTTACAAGCTTCACAAAGGAGTAGTGGAGTTTAAGGGCATGATAATTTTATGATCAAGAAGATTAATTAGTAGAATGTTTCTTCTTATAATTAGTTTGTATTACATATATGTCTATTAACTGGATTTGAGAGGTGCCGGAGATATGAGAATTGAGGAATAATGTATTGTATTGGGATTTTATGAAGCTCTAATTTATGTCTTGTTGATGAGGCCTAGGGTATACGATCCACATTTGGAACACCTGGATTAGGGGACTAATATAATTAATTCCAAGAAAAATACTCTCTGCCACAATAAATGGAGGAATCCCAATGATCAAAATCAAAAAACTTATATCGTTCGGCGTTCACATTGCATTGTACACATGCGATTGCTAGTTTTAGATGTCAAAATACATTCACATTTAAAATAAGACCATTATAATTGACATTTAATTTTTTTAAAATTATCAAATTAAATTTTACATTACATTATTATAAATATTTTTAAAATTATCAAATTAAATTTTACATTACATATCATAAATTTGTGAGATTTATTCGATGAAGTGGGCAGATTTCTTAGGCTAAGCCACAAAGGGATGAGGAGTATCCATTCTGCCAAATTCACCCGAGGTATGATCCCTACCTCATCCCTTATTACGGTGCATCTCTTGACTCCGCTTGCAACTAGAATTGAACCTTGGTGAGCTCTTTAAGAGTCAAGCATCTTTACCATTGAGTCAATAGTCATTCAATAATACATATAATAATAATAATAGTATTTTGATATATTATTTTTCAAATATAAATATTTCAATAATAAAATGGAAATATTTATTAGATTTAATTTTTAATTAATTTAATTTAAGATTAAACTACAAAATTTTCCTAGGAAAGGTGAAATTTGGGGGTTTGAAAATCAGAAGTTGAAAGTTTGAATTCATTTTTTACATAATTACAACTTGCATTTTAATTGTAATTTGGAATAGTATTTTAACACACAAAATTTGGCAGTGATTTTGGAACTCTCATTTTACTAGTGAAGAATAGTATTTATGAAAAATAAGTTTACCTCTAATAAATTATTAAATTGATTAATGCAACATTCTTTTTATTGATTTTTAATTATATAATAAAGGTCCAAAGATTTATCTAGATTTAAAAAGTTAAGTTTGTTAAAATTATCTAGATTTAATTAATTAGAAATTTTCAAATAGATTTTTAATTATAATGTAATTAGAAAAATATAAAAGATCAATACTTAACAAAATTACTATAAAAATTGATATTAAAGATTTATTTAATAAATGTTTTTATTATTGATAAATAGTTTTTTGAAAGGGACTATACCCTTGTATACAGAAAGGGGCCTAGAAGCCAGAATAGGAGTGAAAAACAATATAAGAAGGATCAAGATCCAGATAATACATAAGAATCCAGTGCATCCAAAGAGCAGTTACCCCAAAACAACTAACCAATTCGAACACTGCAGAAGAGCAGCCAAAAAATAGCAACAAAACAGTAAAAACCATGACAGAAGTCAGCAAGAACATCGTAGATCCACAATTACTTCTTGGCGGCTTTGGCAATTCTGGAATTGATAGTCTGCTAGGAGGTGAACATAGCCAATGTCGTCATGTGAGAAGGGTCAGTAGTGTCCAGCTGTTGAATGTTTGTTTACTTTCTTTTTCCATGCCCCAAAGAGTAGCTGGTATGCCGCTGAGATTAGAGACGCAGCTGACATGCTGCTCAATAAACTCCTCAATTGCACTAAAAATAGCCATATTATGATCATGGCGAGTCTTGGTTTTTCCAAGTCAGTTGTCCAGGGAGTAAAGTTTTTTGTAAATATCCTCAACCTGATTGTTGTCAATATCAGCCTCCTCCTCCTTCATTCTCTTACCTTTTTGCTTAGAAAAGTTTTTTACTTCTTCTTTCAGCAGCAGCATGTCAGTTTCTAAAGCTTCCATATTTATTTAATAATTACCAACATTAATTGCTACTTATAATTTTTATCAATTAGTTACTTATTTTCCATTTTCGTGTTCTTCTTTCTTCAAGGAGAATAGAGTAAGAATAAGGACATGTGCATGAAGATGGGGAACCATAGTTACCTAAGTCTCGGGGATGGGGGATGGGGGATGGGAGATAGGGGTATTGAGGGATGAGGTTTCCGAGACAGAAAAAAGTTTCCCAAATTTTGGTGATGACAGGGGGAAAACTTTTAAAATAATACATAATAATTAGTATTTCAATATTTTAACTTTTTCCAATGTCATTTAGGGATTTAAACTGTATTTTAGGTACTTTCAAGATTTTAGATACATTTTTCATTGTTGTACTTTATAAGAGGGGGAAATTCCAGACATCTTGATTCTTGTGGCAATTTTCATAAGACTGTAATAGTCTGCTTGTATTCATGTCTTTTCACGTCACAATTAGTGAACCATAACCCACTACATGTCTCATGCACCAAATTGGCATAAAGCTTCTCCAATTGATTGACCATAGTTGTTATCTGCGCCTCAAGAAAAGGGCTTACTCCATTGTTTGCACTCCCAATTGCTTCAGTGTGTAAAAATTCTTCCAAAGCCTCACATCGATCAATAAATATTTAATGTGATAAGGCCCTTCGAAACAGAGTCAAAAATCCTCGAACGAACCATTGTGCATGTTGACTCTGATGAATATCATAAGATAACTTGGACAATAGAGTTTTAAACCATGCATCATATTCCCTCACACTTTCAGACAAACCCTGCTTGATATCCTTGAGTGTGCTAATACTCTATTGCTCAAACTCAAGAATGTAGAACTCAGCCAAAAAGGCAATGTGCAATGCATCATAATCCACCGCAGTCTAGTGTGGATCATACTTTTTGTACCGTGTGCGCGCCTTTAAAGTGTGGTGGAAAATTGACTTGCCTTTCTATCAGAAGCTTAGAATTTGTAATTCCCTTAGTGTGGAAAGTGAAGAGACATCTCATTGAGGACATGAGGTGTCTTATGTTTTGGTTGTTGAGGTGGTGTTTGTGATGGTTGATTTGGTGGAGGTTGGGGACCTTGTCCTAGAGTAGAACTAGACCCTAAACCTAAACCTCTGCCAAGATTTCCTCCATGTGGTGGCTGACTTGAACCTCTTAAGCCTCCCACAGTGACATGTGGTCTTGTAGATGAACTTCCTTGTGTCACAGTTGTTGTGTTGAACTGGAGACCCATAGTTTGTACTATAACAACACCAACATGATTACTTCCAATCGTTTGCATGCCAACACTATCTTGATGACGCCCCTATAAAATACCTCCAAAATTACTCCCAAACATTGGCTCCTATTGATCTGCCATATGCACGTCCTTATTCTGAGACACTTCCTTAGCGATAACTAAAATGTGTCTACCTGTGTCTCCTACCCAACGTGGAGATTCTACTTGTTCTTCATCACTATGATGCTCTTCAACAACTACCTCTAAATTTGAAACACCTTGCAAAAGGGGCTAGGATACCAAGTTGGGTTAGATGCACACTTGCGGTTCTCATTCTTTCCTCAAACTTACTATCATTAAAAGATGATGAGGTCTCTCTACTGTGTTTTCCCAATTTCAGGAGGACATGATACTACGGTCCCTCATCTTCCATAGGGCTCTCATCACTTCCACTAGTCATCATTCTTCTTGACCTAAACACCTCATCAACTACCCATTGCCGCACTTCATTATATCTGAGTTGTCTTTCCTCTCTTCGTCTCTCTTTCACTAGGTTCATCAACATCCTTCCCAAACCTATTCTCATCCCTGCATATGATGGGGTTTTATCTCACCATAGGTAATTTCTTCATTCCTAGTTCCACCATCAAGATCGTAATAGCTAAAGGTATTGTGTGTAAATAAGATCCTCTTGGCTCACGCAAAAACCAGAACTCTTCTTCCTTTGGGAAAGAATATGTTAAAATTATGTACTCGAAGGTATAGATGCATAGTACACTTTCCCACCAACGATCCACAACATTAGTCCACGGATCGTAAGAATGAAAGACTGTTTGATAGTCTTCTTGCGTCCAACCTTTCTTTCCTGGGAAAACACCTTTGTTTGCCACGTAAGTTGTCAACCACGAATACAAATCTATTAGGAAGAAGTTGAAAAATGTCTCATTTAGGAAATCATATAGATAATTTTCCACCCACTTTCACTCATTAGAGTTAGGTCTAGTGTTATATCTATGTGTAAAAGCGTCTTGGTTGTCTTCTATCCAACTTTCAATATTTTCCAAAGACAGTCGAAATGCCATCTACATGCAACATCCTAGTAGACAAATCAAAAAGAGGTCCCAACAACAGAACCAAAATGTAATATTTTTATCGTCAACACTAGCTATGCATGTTGGTACCTCATCTAGACAAATCTAGAAGCTCACTCGTAGCACGTGCAACCACCAGGTACCTCATTCGTTATGCCTATCAGGTTGTTAGTATGCTTGTTTACCATATTCATATAGCCAAATAAACCATTCATCAACACATATAATAAGGATATCCTTCATAAATGATAACAAACAAGATCTAAATACACATGTTTCAACCAAGTAATCTTTGCAATCATATTTTGTATCCATTACAATCCATAATTAAATACATAAAAAAGAAGTTGATTACAATATACTCAGTACATCAATGTGTTAAACTATGCATGCTCACATAAAAACTCCAAAACCCAGACTATTGAACCCTAGCTCTGAATAGAACTCACTCTCTATTTGTACGCACTCTGTCACTCTCAAGATGAAGACACATACCAATGTTTATACTCAGTGGGGACTTTCCCTTCACCACCTACATACACCCTTCCTAAAAATAGGCATGCTTAAAATAACTTAACATGATTTCTACTTTGTGCTAATAATAGACTAAGCTAAATATACAACATGCTTTAATCTTATTATTAGACTTCTTCATATGTGTTCTTTTTCCTCTGCTCCGCATGTGCTTTTCCCATTTATAGCCCATGCTTAGAAGTCAATTCCTCTCACTTTTGTCTATTTTCATACCTTGCTTGGATGTTACTCCATCCCTATTTTTCTATTTTTAGCCCTCTTGGAAAATTGGCTTGGCTAAGTCCTCGATCCTCGGTATGCATTTGTGTAGTCTTGCACGTAGACTTGTTGCACTATTGTGTGCACACTTGCGTGCTACTCTACTCTCCTGTGTGCACACCCTTGTGTGTAAGCCTCTGCAATCTGTTGGTAATTAGTCAATTTCCTTGGACCAACACTTTATTTATCTATATTTTAATGAAATGTTTTTGACCCAAAATTAAATTTCTAGTTCAATTTAATTAGTTGTATGTTGGTTGGATTTTATGCCCTAAACCTAAACAAGCCCGTGACTAAAAATGACACACTTGCGACATTTTGTTATATCACCCCCCTTTTTAATTAATTTATCCCATCATATTCCTAAGAGTCTAAAATAATTATTTAAGTGATTAAAATATATGAATAGATATTATCCCCTCACACCTCACCTTCACACCTCATCTAGTTTGCCACAACACCTCACCGAGTCACTTAACAAATTACTAAAATCACACTAAACACCTTCCTAAATTAACTTATTTTCTAACTAATCAAATATACAAAAATCTAACCCCTTCCCAACTCCAAATAAGTTATCTCATGCTTTTTTAACCTCCACCACATCAAACAAACTTGAAACCCATCCTTTGGAATGAAAAATAGAAGGAAATCATTCAGTTTGTAGCTTAACTAAGATTTCACCAAAATCACCGACGATTTACCCGATTGCTGGTGATCTATAAGAGAAAGTTTTCAGACCCCATTTGCATCACGAATCCACAGGTATTTATAGGTACATTCTGCCATTTTCTCAATCCACCAGGCATTCAAGACCTCAACATCAACACACTACAATGTCACGTTGTTTGTAGAACATCAGAATCGTCAAATTGCTCTTTCTCGCCCTTCAATCACTTGTTTCCATCTATCGTTCATACCAAACATCTAACAAGGTAAAATATTTCATTTATTCATTTTAAGCACTATAGTTAAGTATGTTCTTGCTTTATTCAATAATTATTCACATCATTGATACTCTTTTTTTGAAATTAAAAGCTAAATCATTAAATTTTGGACTCTATTTAAAAAATTAATCTAACTTTTACAGTAATCATCTAGTGATTACCCCAATCCCTAGTGATTCCCTTGAATCGCTAGTGATTCCTGCTATTTTTGTTCTTTTACTATTTTTCATTCAATCTGATCAAAATGAATGCATATTTATGGTTATTTACTAATATTTTGTCAAGTTTCATGATCTCAGATGGCATTAGGAGGTCCTAATTTTCCTATAGTTGATTCATTCCCTTCATTTTCCACCATTTCTATTGGGAACAATATGATTTTGATCAATGATTTGGATCTATGTGTTCATTCAGGCTACTCCACTTGATCGTCATCTTGAAGCCATCTTTGCTTCCACACAACGTATCCGTGAAATACTGATGCCTTTTGGAATGCTTATGATGAGACATTGAGGCTACGAGAAGATCTTGACCAATTTGAAAGCCACTACAAAAGTGGTCTTGAGCATTTGGAGGAGGATTATCGTACTACTTCATAATCCAATTCCATCAGTCATATAAGCATCTCCATCTCAGAATCCACCTTTGCACACCAATACGATTCTCTAGGAAGAAGATTCATACTTCTTCACTGAGGATTACATTTCCATCCCTGACTTGACTACTGAAGAAGAGAAGGAAACTACCAACTCAATTGAATCTCATTCCCATGTCTCTAAAAATATTTACACTGATCAAGAATCTGACTTGTGGATTTAATCATTGATTATTCTCAAATCATATATGTATTTAAATAAGTGATAAACATATGTTGTTTGTAATCTTTTATATACACACAACTATATGTGTTAAATAAAGATCACAGTGTTTATCTTGATAATAACATTTTTTAACATAACATTGCAGCTTTGATTACAAGAGTCTTATTCACAAGAAAGACTTTTTTGATTGTTTCTAAACACGGTGCGTAAAAACATAATCAACATATGTAGGTATCCTAGAAAACCCGCCATATTGAGGTTGAGTTTAGTTATTACCTCTTGAAACATCAAGACAACCAAGGTAAAAACCACGTGAGACATTCTGGCATACCTAGTGGGTCTGAGCCCCTTGTAAATTTTTCATTTCATCATCATTTTAACAATATTTCCACTGACTACCAATCACTAGCAATTCTTAATCATCTCCTACGATTCTTCTGAATCACTAGAGATTCTCTTTGTTTAATTTTCTCTAACAAATTTCATCAATTTGTAGTCTTTTTTCCTTCTTTGTTGTTTTTTTAACAAAATCACAGGTTTCTTTATCTCTAGAAGCTTTGCTCCTGTGGATTTGCTAAATAAATGACTTAAAACTATTAAAAAGGAAAACTAAAAATAAATATTGGAGCAATCTCACGGTGAGTTCTGAAACACTTTTCTTTTTCTTTTCCATCTTGCATAATTGAATGTTTGTCCTCATCGAAATCAACATCTCATTTTGGGATTTAAAATGAATTGATACATACTTCTTGATCACATAGTCTAACTAGGAAGGAAAATTTATTGCATTCACTTATTTCTTCCCCTCACACACAACCAAACCACTTTGACATCAAAAACATTTAAAACAACTCCCATCTAGGTGAAACTGATTATGATTTCATCACCCAAAAGGGAAGCTGACTCGGTGTTCTGGCCGAGTATAAACATCTGATTGTTGGTATATTTTGGCTCAACACTTGACTCCCTTATCGCATCAGGACCGTGAAGTGAGGGGGTAGGCCCCAATACCATGCACATACCAGACAACAGTACAGAATTGTGCCTCACATACCTTTGGGTATATTGAGGAATCCATCTCTAAACACACCTGAAACTAGCCTTAGATAACCACTTCTTAGGACCTTGTTGACCATTTTACACATTTCACCTTTCATAATTAAACAAAATAAGAATAAAATAATACTTTTCTTGTCATTGCTTGTTGTTTGATAATTAACACAATTAGTTATTAATCATTTGCTTTTGTTTTGTGTGTGTTTGTTTATTATGGTACTTACTAGACAACAAGCATGTAATCAATCATTTGAAAACATGTCTACCTCAACACCTGCATTTCAACTTCAAGCCCCACTTCACACTACACCACTCCCAGTACCAACAATTTCTTCACCTATGAGGCCAAAAGCGTTGCTTTATCAAACGAACACATCCAATCCTTTTCTGACACATGCAAACATGGAATGAAGTAGGATTTGGTCATAACAATGAAACTGGACAAAAATCCATTTATTCTCCACAACAATACCATGGATGAATTCTTTACACACTGGAATCAGAACATTCATTTTCTCCCATTGCACCCGAACTCCCATTTTATAATGGGGTGATCCTATTTTTGAAGAGATGTTAGATTCAAATCCTATTGCTCTTAATGCATACCTGCAAGTGAGAAATGTTCAAATTCATTCACATGAATCCATTGCACACTCACAACCCTTTACCCACCATTGCACAACTCATTGAGAAAAACCAAGAACATGTTATTCAGCAGTTATTTTTCGATACTTCAGCTCAACCTGAAATGCCGAGCATTAGTCAATCCTAAAATGCTACTAGCTCTACCAATCCATTTGACACATTGGATGAGCAACCTTTTGGAAGTCAACCTGAAACATCTTATGTTTCCTCAGCATATTTCTATGATCTCCATATGATCTCATCACAAAATGTGTCCACCCAACAATTTATGTCTTCATAAAGTCCTTCTATAGGGTCTGCACCTCCCCAAAGTAATACCATTGCCTCCACGATGACTCTTTTGGTCTCCTCATAGGTACCAATGACATCATTAAGTTTCAATTCCTCTTTCTAATTTTGTGTTATCCCAACATAATACCATTCCTAATCAAAATATTACCATGTCTATCCCTTCAACAACACTAATGATTAACACCAGTGCTATTTCTAGTACGCATCCCACCTCACAATACATGCCACAACCTCTCTCAACCTTTGATTTCTATGTCACAATCCATGCCATTAAAAAACATCCCACAAAAAACATTTCAAAACAAAATATTTTGCTAAGCAGCGAACCATCATTTTCCACTTCTTCTACACCATCCCAACACATTCCCACATATTCACATCCTCTTACAAAATATTGACACCATACTAGTACATTCAAACTTCAACAATCTAGTGCTTTGCAAAAAAGGTTCTTTCCCCTAAAAAAACATCTCTCAACAAAATATCTAGTTGCAAAACATCCCAGTACAAAACATTCCATCATAGAACATTCCTTATCAGCAGAACATCCCTCAACAAAACATTCCTCATCAACAGTACACACCTCAACAAAATATTCCACAATACAATGTCACACAACATAACATTTCACAACAAAATAACCCTTATCAACCTAACCTCTCTTATCAGCAAAACATCCCTCAAACAAACATTCCTTACCAACAAAACATTCTACAACAACATCAAGCATACTCACCCCAGTCTTCATATCAACCTAGCCCATCTTCGGGCCAACAGGCTCAAGCAGAGCCTCTCCAAGCTCTCCTAAGCCACATATCTAGTTTAGAAGTTACCTCATCTTCATCCAAAAATACCCTCTCCTAAGAGAAAATTTGCAATGAACCCATTCATCCTTTTGTACCATACAAGCCATATCCCCTGCATTGGGAGCTTCCTAAGTTTATCAAGTTCTACAACAAAGAGGACCCTCAACAACACATTCACACTTTTTCCATGCCTGCTATTTGATATCCCATGACCAAGATTTAATGCTAAGAACGTTCCCTATGTCTCTTGTTGGTCCTGTCTTGGACTGGTACAATAACATTTCACAACATTCTTTATTTTCTTTTGCACAACTGTTCTCAGCTCTTTTTAGATCATTTCTCCATAAACATAGCTCGTAAAATTACCATTAATGATTTGTATGCCATTAGACAATTTGAAGATGAATCCATCACTGATTTCATCACCCATTGGAGGGGTGTAACCAATCAGCTATCCTTCACATTACCAAATACAAAATTTATTGATATTTTTATGTCATGCTTGTGCTAAGCACATTTCATCCACTTTACAAATCCAATCATTCCACACCTTTGATGAAGC
Source organism: Taxus chinensis (assembly GCA_019776745.2). NCBI lineage: Eukaryota > Viridiplantae > Streptophyta > Pinopsida > Cupressales > Taxaceae > Taxus > Taxus chinensis. The sequence goes on from CM034148.1 coordinate 719,439,746, forward strand.
CTTCACCATGGCCCATAAGTTGGAATTTGAGCTCTAGAAGATGGGTGGGTGAAGCTTCACCCCAAGAAACCAAAATTAGAGTTCCCATCTAAATCAACATCCAATCCAGATAAAACTAAAACAACTGCTAATGTTGTTGTGGTCAAATCCTGGCTCCCAAAGAAAATCATGTTACTGAACAAGTTTGTCAACAACGTAATTACACACCCATAACAGAAACTTATGGTGTAGTTTTCAACAAATTACTCACTTCTAATATCATATCATTACCACCCATTCGACCTATTGACATATAGTATCAAAGCCCATTTGGTACCGTGATAATGATTATTACAAATTCCATCGAGTAAATGGTCATGACATAGAAAGATGTCACACTTTTCACAATGTCCTTCAGGATTTGATTGATAAAGGGTGACCTCCATTTAGATAATCCAAATGCACCTCCAAACCAAAACCTTGATATATTCAAACAACCCTTCCTGAATCATCCCTCATCCTCTGAATCACCACAAGCTAATGTTGTCCACACCATTAACACAATAACAAAAATTGAACCCATTTCTCCATCTGCTTTATTGCCTAGTGAAACAAAATCCACAGAATCCCCACCAGAGGCCAATGAACATGTAATCACAACTACAAAACTCTCCCCCACTCCAATCAACATACAAACTACTCCCATATCCTTGTCAGTTGTTGATTCAAACACCTATGAATTGATACCAACATCTGATAAATCCATGGTCATTGAACCACCACTTACCACTAGACTCCTTCCCATACCTTTACCCGACGTTGTTTCAGGGATCCATGCCTATATCAATGAATACTACTACACCTACACCTACTCCTAGATTTGCAAACATAACAATGGTACCATTAGAAACATTTTTAGCTCACTCACCCCCATCTAAATCCACCAAGAATCTCAATCATCAACAACCTACAAAAATCAATAATCCTAAAAATCATGTGGACTATATCAACTGTATTATTCGAACCCCTCTTCCTTCATTAGCATCAACTTCAAAAAATACACTGAAGTTCATCTAAGACTTTGAAGGGACCAAATAAATAGGGTGTTGTCCAAGTCTTTAAAAGTCCTCATTATGATGAAACTTATCATTTCCGTGGTCCTCCACCTTTTTTCCCACCTCTTCATCCAAGGGGCATACCTTCTTTTGAAGAACCCTTTGTTATGCCAAAACCAAGACCCATAGGATCTCTCGAACAAAATGTCATCCAAAACCCTAATCAAGAACCCTTGTATGATCCCTCCTTCCTTATACCCATTAACCACCCCATTATTACAGGGGAAAAACCCTACTCATCATGTTCCTACAGTGAGCCCTTATGCTACATCCACTATCCCACAATGGACAGCTATATCTGACCCTCATCCATTTATCCCCATACAATCCAAGTATCCCTTGCAGCCACCACCTATACAAGACCCCTATCACCCATTCGTTGGACCAAGCTATGAGACCTCCACAACCACCGAGTAAACTTAAGTCACCAAACCCATTTTGCCTATCCCGTCAGAAATCAATCCCCAGTGGCATTCGGCCTGAAAGGGAAGTATGCTACCATTTTAGATAATCTATTACAAGAATCACTAATCACATTACCCCCTCCTAAGCCATCAAATCATCAGGGGTGGAAGCCCACCTGGTATGATTTTAATACTTTTTGTGATTATCATAGAACCCAGGGTCATACCATAGAAGACTGTAAAGCCTTCCATCAGAAGATTAGAAGATTGGCAGTTCTGCTCTTTCTTCCTTCCCATCCAACTCCAGCTTCAACCTCAACACCATCAATCGAGTCTTCTCCTAAAGCATCCAACCATCAAATCAATGTTGTTCACATCACCACACATTCATGAAATTATGACAACAAACCCTCTGAATCCAAACAAGAAAAAGACACTATCACTATATCCCAACCACCAGAATCATCAACGTCATCTGATATACCTCACATCTCAATTTCACTAGCCCCCGAAGATCCTAATCAACCATCATTATCTAAAGATAAATTTTCAATAAAAAACTTCCCCTCTTCCTCTCACCACATTACAAAAATAGCCACTAAACAATTACACCAATCCCCTATCAAAATGTCACTCTATGAACTTCGTTCAGACATCACCACCTTACAAACAAGCCATGATAGAAGAACTTCAATCTATTACTATCTCATCTAATGACTCATCCCCTCTTACAAATTTTGTAGGTGCTCTGAAAGCATCCACTACAATTTCCTTCGAAACATCTGAAATACCCACTCTTAGACCAAAAGACCATGACCTACCACTTTTTATCACTACTCAAGTCAATGATATCTCTATCAAAAGAGTCATGATTGATAGTGGTGCCACTATCAACATTATATCCTCTCTAGATTTTGATCATCTCAGACTACCCAACATGGTTTTTTCTCAAACCCTAGTCCTATTACACTCATTTAATGACACAATCACACCCACACTAGGCACTGTCATCTTACCACTTAAAGTTGGTGTCAAAACCCTACCAAAACTCTTCTACATCATAGAAGGAGAGTTCCAATATAATATGTTATTAGGACGCCCTTGGATACACACCATGTGTTATGTTCCTTTAACTCTCCATCACTTCCTTAAGTACAAACATGAAGGACTAGACTTACACAGGTCCCCGCTGACCCAAATCCATTTGCTAATTGTTATATGATGTATTGTCCAAATGATGTATTAATACCTAAATCCATATCTGAGTCTTCTGATCAAGCATCCACTAGCACATCAGTACCTTCTTCCAAACTACCAGATGATTCCTCTATTATAGAAGCTGTGAAATGTCTCACTCTTGGGGAATATCACCTTCTTATGCTTAACTCTATCCCATCACCAAAAACGTATGGTCACCCTGATAAGAAACCCATGTATAATCCTGATGTGGGAGATGTTATCTCTTATGGGCCAGCATACCTTAAAACAAATCTTGTTTATGGTGGGTTTGATAAACCACCATCCCAATCAACCAAATTACACCATGCAACACCATTCAAATCAAATCTCAAATCCCTTGATAATCCCAAATTTTCCCATATGTACCTCCACCATTGTGCATGGAAAGGCTTTGGCCTTGGGCATTACGAACAAGGAATACATGATCAACCCATCTTACGCACCCTCAATCCATATGAGAAAAATGGCCTAGGTTATAGAAAATTTACCCCTGAAACTTTTGAAGCTCCTTCATCCGAGCAAGAAACCCAGTATCCATTTTCGGATCAGAATCGTCATCACTCAATAAATTTAAGGATTCCACAAATACAAATGACACTGTATCTATCCCACCCAATTTTTTTAGTCAACACTATATCCTTAGGACCACTCACATATCAATCAGGAAACTCTATCAAATCATTACCACTTGTTTCACCAGACATGGTTGAAGAAGATTTACCTACCATAGATATCCTTTAGTGTCAGGATGATCAAGAAATTCTCTCTCACATGGGAGCTGAAGAACACTTTCTTCAAAAATATTTACCACCTGATACATCAAATCTCTTCTAAATGAATCCACTATCAATGTTAACTTGGGAACCTTGCAGGACCCTCACATAGTCAAAGTCGGTCAAAGTCTCAATCCACAAGAATTACATGACTTCACCTCATTTTTAAAAAATATCATCAGGCCTTCACTTGGTCATATGGTGATATGCCTGGAATTGATCCCAACATGGTTGTACATAACATCATCACATATCCCAATGTTAAACCAGTCAAACAAAAATCTCCACAAAATGCACCCTCGTATAGCTCTCCTTGTTAAAGAAGAGTTGCAGCATCTCTTATCTACCAATTTCATCATACCCATTGACTATCCACAATGGGTCTCTAACATTGTCCCAGTAACTAAAGCTTCAGGAAAAATTTGCATCTGCACTGATTTTAGGGATCTCAATCTTGCTTGTCCCAAAGATGACTTCCCTCTTCCAAACATAGATCAACTTGTAGATCTCACAGTAGGCCATGAAATTCTTTCCCTTATGGATGGTTTTTCAGGTTATAACCAAATCATTATTGCACCTGATGATCAACATAAAACATCCTTTATCACCCCTTGGGGAACCTTTTGTTATCATGTCATGCCTTTTGGGCTTAAAAACGTAGGGGAAACATATCAACGTGCTATGACATATATCTTCCATGACCTCATTCACAAAATTGTTGAGGATTACGTCGATGACCTCCTCAGAAAATCTAAATTTCACAAAAATCATCTTGATGTTCTTGAATCAATCTTCACCCATCTCATTCAATTTTGTCTCCACTTGAATCTAGAAAAATGTGTCTTCGGTGTCCTCACCAGAAAACTTTTAGGATTCATCGTATCTCTTCATGGAATTGAATTGATCCCATAAAGGTCAGAGAAATCATCGATATGCCTCCACCTACTAATCTCAAACAACTACATAGCTTGTAAGGAAAGTTACAATCCATATGACGTTTCATATCACATCTCTCTGACCGTTGTCAACCATTCCACCATTTACTCTATAAAGATATAGTATTTCAATGGGATTCTGATTGTCAGAAAGCCTTTGATGAAATCAAACATTATCTATTATCACCACCTGTCCTCACTCCACCTTGTGATGGGGAACCATTTTACCTATATATATCCACTTCAGAGCATGCCCTAGGAGCCATGCTTGCTCACCGTGATAATCAGGGCCATGAATAGGTTGTATACTACATTAGTCACACACTCCATGAATACAAAACACACTACTCTAAAGCTGAAAAGTTGTGTTGTGCATTGTATTTTTCCACCTCCAAACTATGACATTATCTTCTTAATCACAAAACATATGTCATCACCAGTTTTAATCCACTTAAATCCATGCATGCTAAACCTTATCATAATGACCACATAACCTGATGGCTCATGTTAATGAATGAGTTTGAATTAGAAATTATACCACAAAAATATATTAAAGGTCAGGCCATAGCTGATCAACTCACAGAGGCACCACTTTCAGAAAACAAGCTACCTCATGAATGCTTTCTAGATGAATCCATTAACAACATCATTGAATCTGATGATTATGAATCAGATTTCATCCCTGTCAAAATGACCCTCTTCTTTGATGGTGCTAAATGCTCAAGAAGGAGGAGGATCGGTGTTGTTTTCATACCACCCTAGAACATTCCCATCCCATTATCATTCAAACTCAATTTTGAGTGTACTAATAACATGGAAGAATATGAAGCTTTAATCATGGGTTTGCAAACCGCTATTCTCTTAGGTATCCATGTCTTGGAAATCTATGAAGACTCACAACTCATCATCAGTCAAGTTAAAGGAGAGTACCAATGTAAAAATGAAATACTTCAAAAATATAAAGTGTTGTTGATTTTCTCCTTGGCATGTTTGATCATTATACCATCCAATCCATTCCACGGTCCTCTAACAGGTTTGCAGACACTATGGATTCTTTAGGATCTCTTGTCCCTTTCGAAATGGATAAATCAAAGGATAAAACTAAAATGTTCGTAGTCATTCAATGATTAGATCATCCTTCACATCAAAATGAGCTACCTTCCATAAACATTATTGACAAAAACCCATTGGATTTATGGTATACCCAAATATTTGATTATCTTACTGAATCTAAAATCCCACCAAACTTATTGCAAGGCACTAAATGATCCTTCCTTCAATGTGTCACTCACTTTGTGGTCATAGGGGGCATCCTTTACAAATGTAGTTTTGATGGTGTATTACTATGTTGTCTCAAGTCATGTGAATCAACTAACAATCAAAGAAGTCCATGATGGCATTTGTGGAGGTCATTTCAGTGGCAATGCATTGCTAATGTATCATATGGCTAGGTTATTACTGGCCTACTATTACCAAGACTATTGCACATACGTGAAAAAGTGTGTTAAATGTCAACTCCATTTTGATCTCATTCACATCCTGAGTCAAGCATTGCAACCAGCTCAAGACTTATGGCCTTTCTCTCAATGGGGGTTAGACCTCATTGGTGAAATCAATCCAAAATCATCTCAACAACATCATTCAATCATCACTACAACTGAATACTTTACTAAGTGGGTTGAATCAATTCCTTTGACCTCAAAAATTTTGGATCCATCATCAATTTCATATATCAAAACATCATATGTCATTTTGGCATTCCACATAAGCTTATCACAGACAATGGAAAATCCTTTAAAAATAAGGAGGTTAAAAAGCTCTGTGATACTTTCAATATTAAACTAAGCTTCTCATCACCATACTATCCTCAGGAAAATGGACAAGCAGAGGCTTCCAACAAAACACTTAACAAAATCCTCATGAAAATGGTAAATGATGCAGGAAGGAATTGACACATTCAAATCTTGTTCACCCTTTGGGCTTATCAAACTAGTATCCATACACCTACTGGTGCTACACCTTATTCACTTGTCTATGGTTCTGAAGCCATCGTACCCTTAGAAATTCAAATTCCATCACTCCATGTATCTTTAAAGGATTTCATCCTTGATGAAGAATACCGCTAAAATCATCTTGCACAACTAGAATTGTTGGATGAAAAGCACCTAATAGCCCTTGAACATCACCAAGTTTATCAACAATGCATTAGTAGAGCATATAAAAAACATGTCAAAGAACATGAATTCAAAATTGGTGACTTAGTACTTAAGGAAAATCAAAATGTGACTAAATTAGAATGAAGTAAATGTGGGAATTTGCCCCTAATTGGATTGGTCCCTACGTTATTACTCACAAATATGGGTCAGGAGCATATCGTCTCTTCTCTTGATGGGGAACCTGAACAAGAGCCTCTAAATGCTTTGCACTTGTGGCCTTTCTACTGTTAAATGATTGATTATCATGACGACATTTTTGGTCAAACTTTATCATTCCATCATAAACAATAAATGCATATATATATATATATTTTATATATATATATATATCCTCCAGAACCACTACATTTATACATGGGGCATATGAATATGTTCGCTTATACATCTATCCCCTCCTTAATGGATGATTTATTGGGGTCTTTCTCTTAGCTCAAAATAAAGTCAAAAAATACTATGGATGATTCTTATCAAAATAAAAAAATAAATAAATAGACTGATCCACTCGAAGGAAATCTATCTAAATATCATATTGTCAAAAGAAAAGTAGTATTGATCCCTTGAAGGAAAACTACCATTTAAAAATTCATGGACTGATCCCTTGAAGGATGACCATTCAAATAAAAATAAAATGTAGACCATACCCTCGAAGGATGGCTACCCATGAAAAAGGCTTCCTGTTTTGATCAGCCTCTACAAATATATCAAAATATGAGAGCATCCTGGAAAGCTTCCCACATTGATCAACTTTCCCATAAGCAAGATTCCCACATTGATCATTTTGCTTCACAAAATTTTCTTATCATAAAGAGCTAGGGAATTGATTCCCTTTAATTTTTTCAAAAAGGAGAACCCTTTTTTCCCAATAAAAAGCATGTATACATATTGTTCTTTCATCCATTTCATCCAAGTCCACCATAATCAGTATGGAATGTCTATTGATAGTCTCATTTAACATTTTAAATGGCTACAAGTGCAAGCATTATCAAAACCCATTACGAGTATATTATTCAATGGGGCATTTTTCCTTTCCATTTTTACTTTATTTTATTTTATTACATTTGATTCACATTTTTTAACCACATAATCAAAACATAAACATAAACACATTTGAAAAATATTTCATGCAACACATAGGATATCATAAACATAATAACAACTCACTAAGAATCATAGTCATCATCATCATCATATACAAAATCACATAATCATATAATCATCAGCATAATTACCCTCATCATCATATTTGATAAAATGTATAACCATGTCATCCATGTAAAAATCAAGATTCTATCATAGAACTAAAAACACAACACCACACACACACATATATATCAAAGTCCAAATGTCCACATAATCAATATAATGTCATACATAGGAAAAATGGATTCTATGAGCCTATAATCAAATGGTAATCTCCATCAAACTAGGATCGGGAGTTCCTCCCACTATAACACCACCATCTCCTATTGTGCCATCATCCCCTCTCAGTGGTCTCTAAGGAGGGTGCCCCACACTTTCCATATTGTCACTCAACCTAATTGTTACTGCAGTGCCCCTTGGGTGGCTATGTGATCAACATACAATACAACATCGGGGTAGTTCTTGATAATCATGTCTACATAATAGTACCACTCTACCTTCAAAACCTCATAATGAGATACCATGATCATACTAAAAGATCTTGTAGACTTCCCTCTCTGTCTGACCAACGATGATAACTCTGTCCCAAAAATGGAAGGTCGTGTGATACCCAAGGCCTTCCTGAAAGTGTCTCTCTAGCTCTTGTACCAGTCTCTCTCAGAAGAAACTTATACAAGATAGGCCTTAAGCCCATCCCTCTCTACAATCAAGCCATCCCTCTCACCAATGAGAGTATCCCCTACTCCTATCAAGTCATCTCACTCTTTGTGAGTAGGCATCTCTCTTAGCCTCCGCTATGACCTTCTTAGCCATCACAGTAGCAACATATGGAGCAATGGTTACATTACCCTCCACTCTCTCCTCCTCAACCTCAACACCCTCCTTGGATCCTCCCAATGCTTGAGCTTGTACCTGTCTAACTAATCAGGATACCCTCTCCACAACACTCTTCCTCTCAAATCCCCAAAATGAATGAGACCACCAAACAATAAAATTGGGAGTCAACCCCTACATCATCAATATTATGGTCCCCTCGTCATTTAGACCCATCACCCCTAGCTCATCAACAATGGGTACTGGCCAAGTCACAACTACCTATGTGGGGTATCAGTGTCCCCATCATCTCGTCTATATAAAACCAAATCCTCGGGGTATACCCTGAATCAACCCAAATTGTCTCCTCACCCGACTAAAATGTATCAGTCTCATCCTCTCCGATCCCTACGGCCCTACACCCATGTATCTACTATTAAACAATGATATATCCCTTAAAAAACTATAGGCCAATCATGAAACTCAACATAAAGACATAAAATCATGTCCCCCACCTGTAATCCTAAAATCAAATCCTTGTAATAAGTAGGCCCCTTGGCCTTCCTAGCCCGACCTAAACTCTGGCTCTACCTCATGAAACCTTGATGTCTTACCTCAATAACACTAGGAAATCCAAATGGATGAGAAATAACAATATTCTCATGTGCCCAACATTGTAGTAGGAAACCAACATCAATCCCATATGCTTGTGGGTCATCTAAGCCCACAACTCTCTATATGTCTGTGCTAATAAAGTAGGTGCCCACTCAAAAATAGTATGGTGCTCCATCATCTCTGCAACCACTCCAGTCATCATCCATGGGAATCAACCTCCCCCTAAATTTGAAAACACAAAACATGAAATCCCTATCATCATCATGGTCATCTGTGGAAAACCATCTCTACCACTGTCATACAAAGCCCTGATAGTCAAAATCCCCTGATGTGTACCTAACACCCACAACATCACCTCCATATAAACGTTGCATGGTATCAACTCTCTCTGTATCTAAAATGCAATAACTGGCTCTCCCCTCACTGATAAGCCTCGTAATCCAATGAACATCCTCAAGTGTGATGCTCATCTCTCCTATGGGTAGCCAAAATGTGTTGGTGGAAGGATTCCACCTCTCCAACAATGCAAGAATCAAACTACGACATCTATGCACTCTCCTATAATATCTCATCCACCAAACCCCACATAGCCTCTAGATGTGCCCAATCATCATCAGATAGATCCTCTCTCACCTCATCCAACATCAAGGGGATGTGGTCTTGTATGGTCAACTGGGCATCTACCTGCAGAAACAAAAACAAAAAAAACATTAATAAAGATGTAAATAATAATAAAACACACAAAACTATAAATTATTCTCATAAAACATGCAATTCTGACAGGAAAACATGAGAAATATTATTCTAAACATCCAAAAAAGTTAGACACATTTCTCAAAAATCACATTTTTTCAACACCAAAACACAAAACATTGCATTGCAGGTGAATCACTAGTGATTCACCTCAATCACTAGCGATTCCTACAATTTTCCCTAGGGCACCAACATGGACCTTAAATAACTCTAAAAAACCTAAAATCCATAAAATTACAATAAAACTAAACCAAAACACAATTGTATCCTACCTCAGTGAGGACAAGTTTTTGTTTGCGGCTAGACGTGGCCATTTGACACATTTTTTGCTCAAAAAACATGTTTTTCCTTCAGTTTGAAAGGTCTTTGTCGTGTACAATACAAAATAAAAATAAAAAATAAACAAACCATTTGGGGTATTTATACCCCCGATTTTCTTCCCAACCCAATTTCTAGTGATCGTTGTCAATCACCGATGATTACCCTATTTTGGGATTTTTATATATGTGGCCTTCCCTATCCAGCAAAAACAAACCAAAAGACAAAACACGCACAAGTGTGTCATGCCCCTATGAAATGGACCTTAGCCCATGGAAACCTTTAGTCAAAACAACATAAGCAACAACATTGGGATTTTCCATATGTCTATGGGAGATGAGCCCTTTGGCCCCCATCACTTGGCCTTTTCCCCATTTTTCTAGTAAGAATCATACATCTATAGGTGTTGATCCCCTTGGCCACCCTGACACTTGATTCCCCAACATCACGCTTTGCACCCTTTCGATTAGGGAAAGCCTTTCTAAAACACAAACACACTAGTGCTCATTGTATTACATTGCAGTGGATTCACCCATAGCAACAAAATTTTCTTTCATTATTTTTGTCTAGAAATTTTCTTGAAAATTGCCAGATAAAAAGGGGCAAATGTAGACACCAAAAATTTGCACCCCCTAAACCTAAACAATCCTATGACTAAAAATGACACACTTGTGACATTTTATTATATCACCCCCCTTTTAATTAATTTATCCCATCATATTCCTAACAGTCTAAAATAATTATTTAAATGATTAAAATATATGAATGGATATTATCCCCTCACACCTCATCTAGTTCACCACAACACCTCACCGAGTCACTTAACAAATTACTAAAATCACACTAATCACCTTCCTAAATTAACTTATTTTCTAACTAATCAAATATACAAAAATCTAACCCCTTCCCAACTCTAAATAAGTCATCTTGTGATTTTTTAACCTCCACCACATCAAACAAACTTGAAACCCATCCTTTAGAATGAAAAATAGAAGGAAATCATTCTAGTTTTTAGCCTAACTAAGATTTCACCGAAATCGTTGGTGATTTACCCGATCACTGATGATCTATAAGAGAAATTTTTCAGACCCCATTTGCATCACGAATCCATAGGTTTTGTAGGTACATTCTTCCATTTTCTCAATCCACCAGGTATTCAAGTCCTCAACATCAACACACTACAATGTCACATTGTTTATAAAATGTCAGAACTGTTGTCAAATTGCTCATTCTCACCCTTCAATCACTTGTTTTCATCTAGTGGTCATACCAGACATCCAATAAGGTAAAATATTTCATTTTATTCATTCTTAAAGCACTATAACTAGGTACGTTCTTGCTTATGATTCCTTTTTATGTTTCAATCACTTTTTTTGGTGAAATTGAAATCTAGATCATAAATTTTGGACTCTGTTTAAAAAAAATAATCTAACTTTACAGTAATCACTAGTGATTACCTTAATTACGATTCTATTAAATTGCTAGCGATTCCTTGCTATTTTTGTTCTTTTTACTTATTTTTCACTCAATCTAATCAAAATGAATGCAAATATTTCTTGTTATCTACTAATATTTTGTCTAAGTTTCATGATCTCAGATGTCATTAGGAGATTCCTAATTTCCCTATAGTTGATTCTTTTCCTCGCTCTCCATCCCATTCTATTGGGAGTAATATGAATTACTCAATGATTTAGATCTGTGTGCCATCCAAGATTGCCACCCTTGATCATATTGAATCCATCTTTTCCACTACACAACATATCAATGAAAAAATTGATGCCTTTTGGGAGGCTTAGGATGAGACATTGAGACTATGAGAGAGAGCTCGCTCAACTTGAACCCCGCTTCACAACCTGGTCTTGAACATTTGGAGGAGGATTACCGCACTTCTTTCAAATACAATTCCACTCAGTCACATAAGCATTTCTAGCTCCAATTCCACCTTTGCACAACAATATGATTCTCTGGAAGAAGACTCAGACTTCTTCGCTGAGGATTACATCTCCATCCTTGACTCTGATCTGACCGAAGAAGAAGAAGAAACTACTAACTCTGTTGAATCTCATTCCTCTGCCTTTGAAAAATATTTATACTAATCGAGAATATGACTTGTGGATTTAATCATTGATTATTCTCAAATCATATATGTATTTAAATAAGTGATAAGCATATGTTGTTTTGTAATATTTTATATACACACAAATATATGTATTAAATAAAGATCAGAGTGCTTTATCTTGATCAATAACATTTGTTTGTAACATAACATTACAACTTTGATTACAGGAGTATCATTCACAAAATGGACTCATTTTTTTGTTTCTGAATACGGTGTGTAAAAACATAATCAAAAATCCGCACGGGTATCCCAGAAACCCTGTCATATTGAATTCGAGTTTGGTTATTACCACTTGCTTCCAAGACAACCAAGGTAAAAACCGCACAAGACAATGGGGGTATTTATATTTTTGGTGCTTTTAAATGGAAAGCACAAAGGGAAACGAAATTGGGAATAAGAAAGAAGGAGAAAAGGACAAAGGAGGTGAGAAATATACAACACGATAAATACATAGAACTACTAAGATTATCTCAAACATAAACACAATACAAAACCTTCTCTCTCTTGCATGAAGTGTAGAATACAATGATGAATGCAAAACTACAAAGTGCAAAGTCTTTGTAACCCCCATATTATATAAATATGAAACAAAGTCCACATACACCAATATTCAGCACAAAGTTTGATTTATTGGAGCATCAGATGTAGCAAGAGATAAAAATATCATTACATTTAATCATGAACAGAAATATGGAGTTTATAATTATAGATCATTAATACACACAAATGTTGTATTCATAAATTTATTGAATAAAAGGAAAAAAATGTACACAAAGTCACAACAACAATTCTCCAACATCTATAAATAAGAAGAGAGGGCGAGAGAGAGAGAGAATCCCGTTACAATTACATTTCAGCCTTAAATAGGCACATTCTTTTAGAAGTAGTTATTAAACCACTTTTAACCCGACCCAACTCTAACCTTAAGTTGACTCAACTTGGGTTTTATATAATAGGTTATATGATCATAATATTTGATTGATTTGATGAAAAAACTAATTAAATACATTTATACATTTGGATTTCATATCAGTTTTTCTTTTGAGCACTTGAAAGGATGTTACACTATACGCAAGAGCTCATTTGATATATCAAGCTTAATGAATGTCTCTTGTTCAAGATGTGAGCATGAGAACTATTGACAAAAAATTCCACCAATTATGTGGGTCATTGAATACGCCAATGGATGAAGAACATCCTTCTTACCAACGAGTTCAAATCATATTATGTCCATTGAATGAAAGTTAGGAAGAATAAAAACCATTAATATTTGACCATCAACCTAAATAGAATGTGGAAGCTGTTAGGATTGAAATACAATTGAAAACTAAAAGTGGAATTAAAATAGAAATAAAAGAATTATGCAATCACAAGATAAACCCAATATTTAACATGGTTCACCCAATTTGGGCTACATCCACCAGAAACAAGACATCATTCACCTTTATTCATTCCTGAGGAATACAATACAATTCTCTCTTTCTCATATTACAAAGAGTAAATCTATGCACATATATATATATAACTTGTGCACCTTTTTGTAAAAGTTTTCTTCAACCACAAACAACATAAATATCACATGCTTATAAATAAGACATACATAAAAATATAAATAAAAACTCTTGTATATTAATAAGAAAATACTATTTTTATCCATGGCTATGAATTCCTCCCAAGAAATAGGAAAAAGAAAAACAAACTGCCACTTTGACTTGCAATCAGGCTCCACAACTTCAACAATCTCCCACTTAGAGACTGACTGATGTAACCCACTGTTACAGCTCATCCTCAGACTCTTCTCTGACTTGTTTCTCTTCTTTAAGATCAATCTTGAATACCTATCGAAGGTTAAAAACCTTCCAGCTTCTCTTTTTTCACCTCCTTTGTCAACATATCAACATGATTATAAATTTTATGGATCTTCTCCAAATTCAGTTATCCATCCTCCAAAACTGATCTAATAAAGTGATACCTGAGTTGTATATGTTTAGTTCTCGAATGGAATGTTGAGTTAATTGCAAGATGAATTGCACTCCAACTATCACTGAATAATATGTAATCCTCCTACTTCTTTCCCAGCTCTTCCATGAATTACTACATCCATATCATCTCCTTGTTTGCTTTTGTAGCAGCAACACACTTTTCCTCCGTAGTAGACAAGGTAACAATCTTCTATAGTTTATAAATCCAACTAATTGTCGTGCCACCAACAATGAATACATAACCTGTGTTGCTCCTCCTACCATCCAAATCTCCATCCATGTTTACATCAACATATCCATGTAAGGACACATATTCCCCTCCATAGCACAATTGTCTACTACTAGGTCCTCTCAAGTATCTGAGAATCCACTAAACTACATTCCAGTGTTCCTTTCCTGGATTACTCATGTATCTACTGACAACGCCCACTACATGGTAAATGTATAGTCTTGTGCATACCATAACATACATAAAACTTCCAACTGATGAATCATATGGAACTCTGGACATATATTCAATCTCTTCATGTGTTTTAGGACACTATTTCTTACTCAACTTGAAGTGCCCTGCCAATGGTGTACTCATTGGTTTTGCATCCTGCATCCTAAACGTGCCCAACACCTTATTCACATACTCTTCTTGAGACAAAGTCAATATTCTACTTTTTTCATCTCTATTGATTCTCATGCCAATAATTTTGTTTGTTACACCTAAATCCTTCATGGAAAATGTATTGGATTATTATCTCTTTAGCTCATTTATATCCTACATGTTTGACGTCATTCACATACAACAGTAAACATGTCATCCACAATAATGATATCACTCTGATACCAAATTAAAGAGCACATACAGATCATACAAACAATATTCGTTCATATTATCTTGTAATTACAAAGGAGGGCTAATATATAGCCAAGAATTTAGTACAACAACATCATATAAAATAGGAATCCTATTAAGGATCCTATAACAAATATTTAAATATTTACGAGATATTTGTAACAAATCAACCAAACAAATAATATTTTATGATTAATAATGGGAAACACTATTAATCCTAACATATAGGTGTCATTATCTAGTCTCTTAAAATAAACATAGTGATCAAAATGACATCTAGAGTAACCGTGTTCTATAATGAACCTGCCAAATCTCAAATATCATTGTTTTAAAGCTTGTTTAAGGACATATAAGCTCTTCTTCAATTTACACACCAATTTCTCCTTCCCCCTGATTTCATATCATTGTGGCTATTGCATATAGATTTCTTCCTCCAAATCACCATGAAGAAAAGTAGTCTTTACATATAATTGTTCAATATGAAAATATTCCACAGCTACCAAACTTAAAACAGTTCTAATAGAATTCATTTTAACAACAGGAGATAAAATTTCATCAAAGTTTAATATTCCTTTTTTCCTATGCAAATCCCTTCACAAATAGTCTTACCTTGTACCTCTTTTTTCCACCTTCTTCTTCCTTCAATATATAAAGCCACTTGTTCAACAATGCTCTCTTTCCTGTAGACAATTGAACCAAATCCCAATTTTGGTTGTGTTTAAAGGATTCCATCTCCTCATCAATGCCCTGCTCCCAATTTTTTTGTTTCTACTTGCATTATTTCTTCAAAACTTTCTAGTTCTCCACCATCCGTAAATAAACAATAGTAAATTTGATACGAAGATAATCTTGCAGGAGGTCTACTTACCCTAGTAGAACGTCTCACAAGATTTTTTAGAGTTTGAAAATCTTATTGTTCTTACTAATTTTGATCTAGAGAATCAACACCGACTGTACCAGGATTGATGCCAACTTGTTGATTTTCCATCCCTTTGAGCACTTCTCGATATTTTATCTCATCAATTGCTACATACTCATACTTTTCCAGCTTTGTCCTGTAGTTGTTCCCTGTACATAACCCTTTCATTAAAAATAACATACCTACTTGTAATGACTTTCTTCTCATCAAAAATCCACAATCGGAATCCAAAATCATTAGTGTTATACCCAATGAAAGTACATTTCTTTGACTTAGATTCTAGCTTGGTCTTATTCTCTTTATTAATGGGAGCAAAATCTTCACAGCCAAAAACTTTCAAAAAAGGATAGTTACCTTCTTACCGGTCCAAGCCTCCTCTGGCACTTCACCTTCTAAAGCACTTGAAGGTCCTCTATGTATCAAGTAAACAAAAATATCTACAACATCCACCCAAAATTGTAAGGGCAATCCAACATACAATCTCATGTTCCTTGCATGCTTTGTGATAGTCTTGTTCATCCTTTCTAACACACCATTCTGTTGTGGTGTTTTAAGAACTATCTTCACCCTACGGATTCCATTCTATGAAAAATAGTTATTAAATTCATTGTTGTAGTGCTCTCCACCATTATCTAATCTGAGACACTTCAACTTCAAACCTATTTCATTCTCAACTAGAGATTTCCACTTCTTGAAAGTATTAAATACATCATATTTCTTCTTTATACAGTAAACACAAACCTTCCTAGTAGCATCATCAAAAAAGTAATATAATAATGTGAACCACCAAGACAAGATACCTGAGTCGGTCCCCACACATCCATATGAACAAGCTCTAACTTGTGTTCCTTCTTGTTGATCCAACCCCGAGAAATCTCACACACTTTTGTTTCCCATACACACAATGCTCACAAAATTTCATGTCTATGTTTTTCAAATCTGACAACTTTCCCTATGAATGTAAAATTTTCATCCCCTTCTCACTCATATGGTCAAGTATGTGATGTCATAGAGTTGTGTCTATACCTGTAGTAGCTAATATAGAAGAGGGATCAGTACTAACAGTGGATAAATATGAAGTAACTACTTTCTTACCTCTTACAACCACGAGAGCACCCTTGGTAACTTTCCAAGAATCTATTGTAAGTGTAACCATACAACCCTAATCTCCTGATTGCCATGTAGAAATTAGATTCCTCCTCAGGCTAGGAACATGTCTATCATTGTTCAATACCCAAGTGTTATCATTCTACAATTTAACTTAAACATTGGCTTTACCAACAATGTTACATGGTTCATCATCACCAAGATATACATGCCCAAAATTCCCTTGAACATAATCTTAAAAATATTGTATATGAGGAGTTGCATGAAATGAAGCACTAGAATCTAAAACCCAATATTCTAATTTACTATCCAAAGAAAGAATAAAAGCATCTTGTAACACATCGCCTTCTATGTTTTCCTCTTTGTTCCCTTCTTGTTGATCTTTCCCTGATTTTTAAGACCAAAAATATTTCTTTGCATGTCCTTCTTATCCACAATTTCAGCAGACCATCCTACTTCTAGATTTAGATCTGCCCGTATTATACCTTCCATGATGTCCTTGACTCTTTTTTTTTCTTTTTGGCTTCCCCTGTTCTCTATAGTCAAAGCATTACCAAATGACTCGCATGTGTTCTTTTTTCTCATCTCTTCACTAATAATCACACCAATAACATAATCAAACTTTAAAGTGTTTGAACCAGAAACAAAATTAGTGATAGCCATAACCAAATTATTTCAACTTTCAGGAAATGAGCACAAAATCAAAAGATCCCTAATTTCATCATCAAAACTTACTCCTACAAAACTTAATTAACTAGTAACCATGTTGAATTTATTCAAATTATCATTTACTGAATCACCTTCTGACATCTTCATATTAAACAAACATTTTATGAGAAATACCTTGTTGGAGGATGAGGGTTTTTCATACAATTTACCCAATGTTTTCATTAGATCTACCATTCTCTTTTCCTAAGAAATATTGAAAGCTACCTTAGCTGTCAGGCACAGTCGTATCATTCCCAGTGCATTCTGATCAAGAACAACTCATTCTTCATCTTTCATAGCTGACAACTTCATATATTTCTCTTTCAATGGTAGATAAAAATCCTTCTGATATAGGTAGTCCTCCACTTGCATATTACATAACTGAAAGTTCTGGCTGTTAAAATTCTCAACCCTGAACTTGTTATCTTCTACCATTACTCCTGCTCAAACAAGAAACCCTCATGTGAGCTTTTTCTACTAAAAAAATCATGCTCTGATACCAGTTGTTAGGATTTAAATACAGATGAGCAATAAAATAGGAATTAAAACAAAAATAAAATAAGCATGCAATCACATGTTTAACGTATTTTACCAAATTTGGGCTACATCCACCAGAAACAAGTCAACCTTCTCCTTTATTTAGTCCTGAGGAATACAATACAATTCTCTGTTTCTCATATTACAAAGAGTAAATTCATGTACATATATATAACTTGTGAACCTATTTGTAAAATTTTGCTTCAACCATAAGCAACCTAAATATCGCATGTTTATATAAAATTTTGCTTCAACCACAAACAACCTAAATATAAAATGCTTATATAAAAGTTTTCTTGAACCACAAGCAACTTAAATATCACATGCTTATAAATAAGACATGCATAAAAATAAAAATAACAACTCCTGTCTCTTAATAAGATAATACTATTTTTATCCATGACCATGAATTCCTCCCAAGAAATAGGAAAAAGAAAAGAAAACTTCCACTTTAACTTGCAATCAAGCTCCACAACTTCAATAGAAGATTGAACTCTCTTTTCTAAATGAAAGGAGTGTTGTCAAGCTCTAACCCAAGACTTATCATGCTCTATGGTTTCATTATTTGAATTGTTGAATCCATGTCTTTCTCGATCAATCATAACTATATCCAATTGATGAGTGTTGCATTAAACTTATTTGTCCACTTATTATTCACAATGTGTTGAAGAATTAAACTTCATTATATTAGTTGTCTTTTTAATATGAATGACTTTTAGATTTCTAAGCATTGAAATATAATTTTTTATATCAAGGTTGTAAAGCTATATGTTTTCCTCATTCGCATCTGAATCAGCATCACTTGCATCTTTATCATCTTCTTTTCCAATGATTGTAATAATTGGCTTAGACAATATAGCAAACTTTTTTATCTCGTCAAAGAAGTGATGGATTCGATCCTATTCTCCTTGGACCATTTTTCTGAATAGTTCACTTACATCTTGGCCAACTACCATTTTAACCTCTTCTTTCACTGATACTACTATAGGATGGCTTGAGGAAACTCGTTGAGGCTTCCCATTTTTCAATTAAAAATCCAACATTTTCAAAAAGATGAAAAGGTTTCCCATTCTAACATCATTGATCCAAATCATGATCTGCATGTCTTTAATACAACCAAACCTCTAGAGAAGCTTGTTACATAGATGCGCCCAATTTAAATGCAGGTCCTTCAATATATTTTTTAACATTGACTCTCTAAATCCTTTGCGATAATGATATTTCCATATCTTACACATGTTATTTTAAGATTGTTGAAGGGAATTAAATTTTTCAATCCACATACTCAACCTTAATGGTCTTTGAATTCACACGTAGATATAGACATCACTTTTCTTTCACCAAAATATAGGTGGATTTTGATGTCAAGTTCTTCTATAATTAAATTCTAATCTGTAACATTTCCTTTAATTTTGTGTAGAAACCCAGCTTCCCATATACAAAAAATGCCATCTACGGAGAATGACGTAAATATTCTTATCAACTTTATCAAGAATTACCCCTGAAAGATAAGTGAATTGATGATGAATTTACGTACCGGTGTATGAAGCCGGAGATTACCATTCACCATCAATCCACCAACACATTTTGTCAAATAGTTCACACATTCTCTTTGTATCCCTTCATCTCCTTGGACGATCCTCAACCTACTCATTTATATATTTGGTTCCAATTACAGAGTGCCCATGTCGTATTCTTCACTGGAATTTCTCTGCATCCTTGAGACTGTGTTACCAACTATTTAAAACATAAAAATTAATATGATATTTTTAAATATTTGATAAATTTTCCATAAAGATGGCTTAGTTGAAAGAATGTACAAATATCTTAAAGAGATACATTTTAACACCCTTCATGAAACAATGATTCATTTCACAACCTGTATGCTAGCATAAGTAGGTTAATGAACACTATTGAGAAATGATGACCAAATGGACAGTGTCAAGATCATGGCTAGGTCGGTGAGGGAAATAATTAAACATGAGGTTTTTGCATTCATAATTCATTTCTTGGGTGTTGTGGGACATAAATCGAAAAGTTTCAGACAATATATTTTTTTCGATGAAAGCAATTGTCTCTTTCTGAGGACATAGCCTAGATTGGGCAAAGCAAAAACAATGCATAGCTCAGACTCTAGAGTCTCATGGCTTTTCATACTAGTGTCATATTCATTGGGAAACATGCCATGCTCAACAAAATTACATGGGGAATCTCTTTCTTAGCTACATTTATTGAAAACAAACACGAACATGGGGCAAAGGGAATGAAACAAGCCAAAACAAGGAAATTATGTACAAAGGTGAAAGAATATTTACAAAGCAAGGACAAGAATACAAATTTTTTTCACAAACCCAAGAATAAGCTGAGAAATACATACCATCATGGAATAGTTAACTGAAAGTCTAAAAATTTTGAGACTAGAAGTGTTCGGTTGACTATACCAATACTTTGTAACAACTTTTCATAGCTTGAGAAGAAGAATAGAAACCAAATTTCCATTCTTAAACTGATATTGCACTAGGAATTTGTTGAGTTCAGATGATTATTAGGTAAAACCTAGTAGTTAGGTAAGTTTCAATGTCTACTTTTTACCTTAGGTAATTATTAACTACTTAGGTAACTTACATAGTTAATTAATTGTTTAGTTTGTTCTGGAAGAGGGGGAGAATCTTGAGTTTGTGACTGCTGGCCTCAAGGTGGCATCGATCCCTGAACCTTTTGATGAACTAGCCAAAATGGTGGTAAGGTATGTTACCCTTGAAGGAAGATATGTGACTATACCTCAAAAGCATCTGATTTTTCTGTCATTTTCGTAGAAATAACATTATCAGCTTTCCTCACTATTTGATTAACTCTCTAGAGAAATCTATAAGGGAAGTTCAAAGCCACTCTAGGGCTGTCCCTTTGCACCAGGGCCTTATCCTCTTGATTCACCGCCATTTCTCCAGCTGCCCTCCCGTGAATCCTATCCCACCTCCCTCCTCCATACCTCCACCTGCCCACACTGCTCCCACTCCCCCTGCTAAAAAGAAAGAATGAAGATGCTGTCTCCAGCAATAAAATCAAGAGCCTCAAAGCTAAAATCCCTGCTTCCTAATGGGTCCTAAGGAGCCACAAAGACTTGGAACTAGCTGAAAACCTCCTACATATTAGGAAGCCGGTGGAGGAGCCCAAAGAGGAGGAATTGCTAGATAGGGTGGACAGATTAGAAAAAGAGATACAAGAGCTGAAAGGGGCTATAAAAAACATGGAAAGAGCTAAGAGTAAAAGGATCCTTCAAAGTGAGGAGGAAGAGGGGGTTATTGAGGAAGTCTTCAAGAAACTACAGTCCTTAGATGGCAGATTGGGGAATGCTAAAAGCCGAAATGACTGCATATTGTCTGCCCTCAAAAGCATTTATAATTTCATTGAACAACATGTCCACAGTGTTTGCAGTTTAAGTGGGATTAATGAGGACATATGGGGCCCTAAAGAGAAAAGGGACATTGCAATTGCCCAAGAAGATTTGCAAGACTCCTCTCAGGCCACTGTCATTGCCTTCTTCATGTCACTGCAGGCTATCAAGACCAAAATTGACAGAGCCATCAAGTAACGGGCTATTGTGATGTTGTTTTTTGGCTGCGATGTGGCTATCATCGGGCGGTTCTGGAGCTGTTTTTTGGTGGAGCTCTTCATGTTGTTTCTCTTTTGGTTTCTTTCTAATCTTGCCTTCTTTTTTCTGGATCTTTGTACGTTTAGATCCTTTTTTCTCCTATATTGTAATATTTGGCTATTGAGCCTTCCTTGGTTGACTGTTTTTTCCCTTCTCTGGGTTGCTTCTCTCATCTTTACTATCTAGCTTTTGAGCCCTTTTGTATACAGGGTATAGTCCCTTCAAAACTATTTTCCCTTAATAAAAAAAAAACCATATTATTTTTCATATTGTATTTCTGTATGATTTTTGGTTCGTATTTTTGTACCTGTAACAAATTATTGTTTGTATAATTTTTATGCAATATCTATAAATATTGCAACATTTTCATGTTCTATAGCTTGATTGATTTCATCAATATAATATCTACACGTTCTTCCATGTTCCTAACTAACATTTGGTAACAAGACGGGAGAGAAATGTGTAGTGTAGGATAAATTTTAGGAGAGATAGAATGTTTTAGAGAAGCATTCATTGCATTTTGAGAGTCAAAGTTGCATCCTGTAACTTCTTAACCCCATCAATGCATCCCCACACTCATTTACAGCTCTATATGAGATTTTGTAATATTTTGTAAGCTTGATCATAAGTAGTTTGTCATTTTTTTGTGCTTTGGGCAAGGAGTCATCCAGGCACTGCCTCCTGCACTAGGCAACACACTTGTTTCAAGAAAATGAAAAATAAAATACATTTTTTTCCCAAACATGGGTTTATGTACTACATTTGGATGCATTATTGATCTCTTCCAAAGTTAGAAAGATCTCCATTTTTGGAGGTATCTAAGGGACCTACAAAATTTGAAACAGGGTTGTCTAGGCCAAGGAGGTAAGCCAGGACCAAATTACAGGGCAAGATGTGATATAAGCTAGTTGAGCTCAAAAGCAATTTATTGGATGAGGTGAAATCGATTTCAAATCGAGTTGGAGTCGAGCCCTGCCCACCCCATTGATCTGTATCATAGAGAAAATGCAAATAGCGGCAGAGCTGCATCCACATTCAAAGCCACCTCGATTGAGCCATAACCCAACTCGTACCAATGAGTTCCACGTCGAGTTCATTTTCACCCCATACGTGTTAAAGGAACCAAGGTCGAGTCGGATTTGAATTGACAAGCTGAGGGGAATCATTTCCCACCGATGTGAATTGACCGAGTGCTGAAATGAGTTGGATCCTGAGATGAGCGGGTCAAGATACATCCAAAGGGTGAGTCACCAAGAATTGCGATCGAGCTGATAACAAAAAGTCAAGCTATGCAATGAATGAGCTTCCTGAGTCTAAGTCCATCGAGACAAGTTAATTTGGCCGATATCCCACCATCCATGTAAACCCTATGACTTGCAGCGGAAACATTGAAAATAAAACCAAGCGGAGGAAAATACAAAGTGGAGGCTGAAATAAAACAAAATAAAATCAAAGAAACCCTAATCTAGGTTCCAAGGGCCAACTCACCCAACTAAGCCACATCGAATGCCAGCTCACCCACTGAGTCAGGTTACCAGGTAGAGTTAGTTTCTTTTACTTTGGTAAAAATTTAGTTCATACTACCATAGTTAGCAGAAAAACCTCAGCTAAACTGCTTAGTGGTCACAAAACCCCCACTATTTTTAGTGATAAAAACACTATTGAAAACCCAAAAAAAATCTCCCATTTGCTCCCAAAAGTGTTTCTGAGCAACTTCTATAAAGGAGAAGAGCCTATAAAGGCATTTTTCACTATTTTTGTGGGTTTTCTCATTCTTGAACTAGATAGAGCTCTGAAGGCCACCAGGGCTCTGAAAACAAAAAAAATCCTTCCATTCATTTTTTCCACACAAGAGATTCTATTCATTTTTTAATGTATTGTAATCATTTGTATTGTGCTACCGTGTCATTTAGTTGGAAAATTCTAACCCACTATGGACAACAATGCTCCTAAGTTCTTTTTCACTGACTATAACTGCTCCGTGGCGATAACTATATCATGTGGAAGACCAAAATGTGAACTCAACTCGAG
Source organism: Taxus chinensis (assembly GCA_019776745.2). NCBI lineage: Eukaryota > Viridiplantae > Streptophyta > Pinopsida > Cupressales > Taxaceae > Taxus > Taxus chinensis. The sequence goes on from CM034148.1 coordinate 719,463,945, forward strand.
TTTAAAGAAATGTTTCCTATTGTAAATGGTTCCACAACTATATCACCAAATGATGCAACACAGCAACATCAGTTTGATATGGAAAATTAGAAAGTCAAATTAATCATCTTCTTCGCAGTGTCTGATGACGTACAACCACACATTTGAGATACCAAAATGGCCAAATAAGTGTGGGATAAGTTGATCAGTATATGAGGACAAGAACAAGAACACAATATTGAATTTACAAGGTCAGTTACATACGCTAAAACTCAATCCTAATCAGAAACTTGAGGCTTTCTTGCATAGAGTTGCAACATTGAGGGATTCACTTTTATCCCTAGGAAAGGAAATACCTAGCGATGCTCTTGTTCCCATTATTTTGAGAGAACATTCTCCCTCATACAGAATTTTTGTCATGACTATCAACTTTTCAGATCAGACCATCAGTTTTGAGAAGCTATCGAACTTGTTGCAACAAGATTCATTATACAATAAGGATGAATAAGAAGAATAGGCATTATCTTCTCATCAAAAAGGGAAAAACAAATATCATTCTTCCAATAAGTCCTAGAAGCAGAATCAACAAGGGGACAAGAAAAATAAAAATTGTGCTATTTGTAGTAGAGGACATGAGTTGAAAGATTTTTGGTACAACATGTATAAGGAAGGGTCATATAGAAATTCTATACCTAACAATCAACAATCACAACAGGCACAATCTAGCTACAAGCAAGGGCCAAAGAAGGGAAACTAGAGTAAGAAACCCCATCAATAAGGCAATGTTGTTGAGTAAGAATATCACTAGAAGGATGAGGACTCCTTGTACACTGCCCATTACAGTGAAATAACCACATCATCTAGTGTTATTTAGTACGTTGATTCAAAAGCCACTAGACCCATGACCAGACGTAAGGACTGGTTCTCGACAATGAGAGACACGCCATCCAAAAATCAGGGTTCATTGTGTCATAAATCTTCCTACATTGTCCAAGGTATTGGGAACATTTCTTTGCCTCTGGTTAACAAACTTGTAGGTTATCAGATGTTTTTTATGTCCCTGCTTTGATGACAAAATTTCTATTAGTAAGTCAACTTCTAGATCATACTCTAAATATTTATTTTGATTGTAAATCCAGTAAGAAATTTTGTTTGATTTGAAATAAATCCAGAATATTGAAAATTGTTGCAATAACTTCCAATGTGGGATGGATTTTCTAGCTTGATTTTGTCCTCATAGATGATCAAGCACTTGCAGCTAAAAATACCTCCTCCACATAGTTGTGGCATTAGAGACTTGTTCACATCAATTTTGGATATCTCGACATACTTTGCTAGTACAACATGATGAGAGTTTTTTCATATCTAAAGAAGGATACAAGTAATTTTCTTAACTACCAAACATGAAAACAACATTAAGCCTCATCCCACAAGAGTATGTTATGAGCTCTATGTGAGATGGATTTGGTGCACACTGATCTTTGTGGTCCGATGTAACCTAAACATTCTGGATTTTAGTATTTTATGCTTTTTGTTGATGATTATTTGAGAAAAATGTGGATATTTTGTATTTATACTAAAGATGAAGCTTTTTAGACCTTTAAGAAGTTCAAAGTGGTTGTTAAGAACAAGACTAGGGAGTACTTTATAAGAATTGGCTATGTTATAGCTCACACTATACCTCCTCCAAACCCTTCCTAGAAATCTCTTTGAGACAAAACTCTTATCCCTAAGATGAATTTATTTTTGTGGCATGTTATTCATAATAGAGTTCTACATCTGGGGTCTGATCTTTTCCACCTGATTTTGTATGATTAGCATTGTACATTTCATCATTATTATATGGATATGCTTTTCAATCAAAAAATAAAAATAAAAATAAAATAATAGAGTTCTTACTTTTGATAACTTATAGGCCAAAGGGATGATGATTGCAAATAAGTGTAGTCTGTATAAATTTGACAATGAAATTCTTCAACATCTTTTCCTCCATTGTCCTTATTCTCAAAGCCTTTTTCAATATTTTGAGATTATTTCAAGTTTCTTGGGTTTTTTCGGAGTCTTTTGTTGACTGGTATGAGCAATGGACTAACCCCTTTTTGTCCTTGTGCTTATCAAAGGCTAGGAATTTTGTGTTTCCACATTTTATGTGGGGAATATGGTTGGAAAGGAATAATAGGATTTTTGAGGGGAAAAACAAAGTTCTGTTATAGTGGGTAATGCTATTATTAGGGCTTTGATCAATAATCCTTCCATTATCGGATTCAAAGAACAAAGAATTATTCCTCATTATGAAACTAAAATTATTCAAGCTTTGGGAATTTGTAAGGGTACTCAGCAAATCTCGTTTTGGATTAATAACATTAGGGATGATGTGAAGTGGGAAAAACCTAAGGTTGGTTGGATAAAACTTAATTTTGATGGTGTTTCGAAGAGTAGCTCAGGTTTAGCTGGTGTGGTTGGTATCATTATAAATGAGAAGTGTTATTCATATCTTTCTTATGCAATGCCTATTGGTAATAAAAAAATTTATGTTGAATCCTATGTGGTGCTAAATGGTATAAAGTGGGATAATCATCACCAAATAAGGAAACTTTATGTCTAAGGGGATTATTTGTACATTATAAATGCTATGAAGGGAAAATCAAAACATCAAGTCAATATTAATTCCATCATGGAAGATATAAGGGGCCTTTTATCAAATTTTAAGGAGGTTCAAATTGAGCATGTGTATCAACAAGATAATACTTGTGCGGACAAGTTAGCCAATTTCGGTATACGGGCTCATCATAATCATATATAGAAAAATGAGATGGACATACTGAAAAGTACTAGGGTTTTCCTTAATAGCGAAAAGTAGAATTTATTTCAAGTGTGGCTTCTGGATCTGAGTTATCATTGTTATCATTACCAATTGTGTGAAGCCTTAGATCTTTTATTTTACCCCTAATTTGGATTTTTGTAGCCAGTATATCTTCTTTTTGGTTTTGTTGTAGGTTTTGAATTGGTTGTCTGTTATGGGTGGTAGTAGAGTTAGGGTTGAGTTGTCTTCTTATTTATCTCTGGAGAGGGATACGACTACTTAAGATATTTTCAAAAATGGGGTAATCTCTCATTTTTTCCAAAGGCTTAATGGTTATGATGAGGATCTATTGAAGGATTTTACGCAGGTCTGGGATAAGGGGTTAGTAAAAATGTGTGGAGTGAGTCACCTGGTTTCGGAGGAATTGATTAGTCGGGTTACTGATATGTATTGTGATGGGTGTAAGCTTTTTAAAGACAAAAAGAGGTTCTAGGAGGAAGTTCACATTTTCTTGGAAAATGATGAGAAAATTTTCTATATGAAAGATGGTATAGCTCATAGCTCTCTGTCATGGCATTTTCCCGAGGTTTGTCTTTTCATCATGAAGTACATTACTCTTGATAGGAAGTATAGGAAGATTCATACACAACACTTCATGTTGCTAAATCATTTCAGAAGAAGCAAAAAGAGGAGTATTCCTTTCTATTTTCTCAATTTGCTTCAAGGCTCAATGAAAGAATTCCAAGTGAATAAAATAGAGGCCCCTTTGCACCAGGGTTTAATTATTTTTTTGTTTAAAGTTGGCACTCTAATTATAGAAACTAGAGGTGTCAGGTTTGGGTATGGGGAATACTGGGAAGAACATTTAACACTAGATGATAGGTTGAAGCTTAACGTTATGAAGGAGAAGGCTAAGAAGGAACTCGATGTGGCATCGGCTCTTAATTCTTGGTAGGGAAAATTTTGGATGTGAGTTCTCTGGTGATCCCAACTAAGGGAAATACCCTGATAAATGTTTGTCGACAACAAAATTGAAGCTCTTAAGGATATGGTTAATCAAGTGAAAGCTAAGAATAGGAATATGATTAAGGGGTGCGGCATCCTAATGCAAATCTAGTGGTTCTTACTCATAGGTTGGATGCCCTTCAGGGGATGGTAGTTGTTGATAAAAGGAAGACGAGGAATATTGACATTAACAGTTATGATGATGATGATGACTACTCTGATGATCAGGAGGTGAATGCTAGGCCAAACTTGAGAACTCGGGGTAAAAGTGCATAAGGGTTTTTTTGTGACCTTTTTGCTAGACCAGTTTCAATGGATTTTGGTTCTTTCCCTGTTTCTGGTTAGGTTTTTTTGTTGGGTTTTGGTTAGGTTTGTTGTTTTCTGTTTTGTCTCTTACTCTGGTGGAGTCAATTCCTTTTTGACTCGAGTGTTTTTGGGTGATTTTTTTTATAGATATTTTTGTTGGAAGTGAGCTTTCATCATAAAATATTTTATGTACATGGCCATTGGAGCCTTTTCCAAACTTTATCTATCAAAAAAAGAACAAGACTAGTCATAAAATCATATCTTTCCACTCAAATTGAGGGGGGAATTCATTGTAGATATAAAACCTATGCACTTGGGTACATTTCTAGGTCCTAAAGCATGTTAATGTATACATTATTTCTAAGTAAGAAAACTAGTGGTTGAAAACTTCTTTTTGACCGTTTTCTTTATCTCTTGCACTTTTATTGACCTTACACATCTTAGAGCCTTTTAAGAACTTGAATGATTTATCTTTCATGGCCTCATACACTAGTGCCTAGTTAGGATAGAAGTCATATGCACTCCTAACCTTATTTACCCTTTTCTTAACATTTTGGGTCTCTTTTACTTGTTGGTCGTATTTTAGCACTTTGGGTCAGCCTTTTAGTTATCAATTATGAAATTCAAACAAGGGAATAATATATATACTTAGTTATTGTTTTCAAATAAGGGGCCAAGAACTAAACATTATCTATTACTTTTATTGACCTTACACATCTTACATCCTTTTCAAAACTTGAATGATTTATCTTTCATGGCCTCAGACACTAGCACCCAGTTAGGACAGAAGCCCTGGGCGCTTCAAACCGTCTTTACCCTTATCTTAACCTTTTCGATCTCTTTTACTTCTTTTTCATCTTTTAGCACTTTTGGTTGGCCTTTTAGTTGTCAATTACGAAATTCAAACACGGGAATCATATATATTACTTAGTTATTCTTATCAAATAACGGGCCAAGAACTAAGCATTATCTATTATCACCTAAGCTTGCATCCAAAGGCACAACAGCATTACAAAGCATACATCTAGCACATCCATACAATGGACAATGGTTGCATCACTTTGCGTACAAACCATAAGAGGGGGAGTTTATTTTATTCCATCACACACATCTGCATACTTGGAGAAATATAAATCTAGTCTGTTATCATAGAGAAACTTACATAAAGGCAACCTAGGGCATCGTTATACACACATAAACAAATAAATACATGGAGTCTAAGAAGTAGGCTAGTACTTAGTCATAAGTTCACTCTTCGAGTGACCATCGTGGTCAGTCCGACTCCACATTCTATATATTTTTATTAGATTTGATGTGGTTTATGTAAATGTGCAGGGAGACATTTTTTTTGCAGGCTACAGGTGCATTCAGAACCCTAACAAAAAAGGAAAAGTGACAAAATGAATATTAGAGCAAAGACCTTCAGACATACAAAAATTCAGAACCTGAGCATCTAAGTGAACACTATCTCCCAGATCAGACACTAGCACTTTCCACTACTGTCCTCATATGGAGGTTTTTGTCTTGCATATTTCTGTACTTCTAAATCTTCATTAATTCTTTACAACATTGTTTCCAGCAAATACTCAGTCCAGATCACTCCTGTATCACACAGAATCAACTAAGTCACTTTTTCTTTTCATTTTATTAGGGTTTCATATTATTGAATGTTTTTTGTTTGTGTTTTACTGTAGTTTATCATTTGAATACCATTAGTTATAGTAGTTACTCTAAAATTAAGGTTTAATACAATATAAATTAAATCATTTAGTGAACCGGTACCCTCATTTCGAACACTTAATCTTGATCTTGCATTTTACCTCCATCTTGTTTTTAACCCTAGATATCATTGAATCCTTTCATTTTTACCAACATGAATGTCTCTCTCCCCACTTTCTTCTAGGCCAATCCCAGTTGTGAACACAAAATACAATCCTTTTTGTCTAGTAGTTACCTCCATCCTAACACTTCTCCTGAGTATGTGTATCATTTATTCACTACAATATTATCTTTTACTGAAGGGCATATTACCTTTACATATCATGAAATTTATTCTCAATCTGTTGTAGATAATGATCCCCCCTTTACATTAAAGTTTGTATCAATCAAAAAGGGGTTAAGCGAGCTTTTTTTGATAATGGATTTGTGCGTAATATTTGCAATCTAGCATTTCTTCAGTAACTTGGCCTTTCTGAAACCTCCCTAACTCCCTCGTCTCTTTTTATTCGTGGCTTTGATAATATTTATAAAAATGTCTTAAGGTACTATCACACTTCGAATTATGATTGGTCCATGCACTTTTCCCACCTCATTCCATGTAACGCCTAATAATATTAATTATAATACTCTTCTTGGATGACCTTGGATCCATGTCATGCATGTGGTCCCTCCAACCCTTCATGCACATCTTAAATGCATATATCAGGGTGTGGTTTATGAGGCCTTAGCAAATCCATCCTCATTTTCATTTTGCAACACTATTGATCATTCACTTGAAGCCCCTACTTTTGCCACATCTCCTCCTAATTTTACAAAGTATGGTCATGGGTATCAGTATATCCTTCATTATAGTTTCATTGGCACTAGATTAGGAAAATATGAAAAGGGAGTCACAGAGCATCTTTCCATTCCCACACAATCCACCAAACTTGGCATTGGATATCACCCTTTTTCCACTCCTTTTATTCCTGCCACATCTTCTCCTAAGGTTTATACTACTTCGCATGCTCCTCGTCTTCATCTACTACATCCTTATCTTATTTGTGATCCTGCTTCCACCACTTGGCATGTATTAGATAATTTCCTTATTGGTGATTCTTTACTATAATACATAGGGACTTATGACCATTCCCACCCTTACCATCACAAAAATATTTTTTCATTTGTTCTCAATACTACAACTTACTTTGGAAAATATTGATCTTCCTAACACCAATACTGATACTCCTTATCCATTTATGCATCTGCCAGCATGGCATGGTGTCTCTCACATCATCACATAGATCTCCATCACTCAAACACTTGGAGGGCATCCAACTTCCACCCCATTAGTCACATGTTTTATTTAACAATTACCTATCCATACTACTCACATACAAACCTATACCTTACTTTTTCTTTGCACTTCAAGTCAATCTTTTTAGCAAGAACTTTCTCTTATCTACATTATGAGCACACCTCACTTCATCTATCTATGCTTACATCTTCCCTTCCCTTTCCTATTTCATGCCATACATGATTTTTCTACTTACAGATCCTTCTATTCATGCTCCACATACTAATCTTTATATATGGTATACATCCTTTTGTGCACTATACATAGTCTGGCTATTCTTTCTCACAATGATCACATCTATTTGCAAACAGATCGTAATAAACACACTTGGGGCATCACACTTTCTCCCCCCCTCCATCACTATCATTTTTTATCTAGTAATTGCTAATAGCCTCTTTACTACATTTCACACTTTTTGCACTTCAGGTCTAATATTTTCAAGCATTCCCACATCTCTAGTACACACATTATAATTTCATTACCCGATGACACACTCTTGTTCTATAGTTCATGTTTTACTGTTGAGGGTGAAATTCCTCTAGGAATCCCAATTATCACATCATTTAATTTTACTACACTCCATGCTCACTAATTCATGATACATATTTAATAGCATCTACTCTCACTCGCATGCATAACAACTCATTAGTCGATGAAACACTCTAGTTCCACGGTTCATACTTGACTATTGAGGGAAAAATTCTAAATGAACCTTACCTCACGCACATCTGCTAGGGGCAATGCTACTCCTACCATCTTCACATCTTGCATACCACATCACACCGTCACACTCACACAAAATTTCCACATCTTAGTTGCATTGCCTCTTGTCAGCTTATACTATTTACATATTTCACTTTGTTTCCTATGCTATCTGAATACTTAGTATGTCACTATATTTTTCTATATACACATGCATGTTCATTTGGTATCTTGAGGTGAATGCATGATGCATGATGCTCGACACTACTCTTTACTAGTCCCACCAAGGCTTCTAGGGGCATCTACCTTTGCTAATCTCACACTATACACATCACATGTTCTATTGTTACATCATTTACTTATTCTTGTTACTATCACTTGCTTTTCATTGATATATGCATGTTTTGGCATACTACTTATCTTTCTAACATGCTAACGAGTGCTTCATGTGTAGCATTTCCTTATAAGACTCTATATAGCCATGGTTATTTTTCACCTTTTTCTTGTTATTATTTGTTATTGTTTACGGGTTATGCCCTATGTCTTGTTTGATCATTATATGCTTTTGGCCATTGCTTCATCCCTGATTGTCTTGTGACATTGTGAGTGATGTCCCATGTGCGAAACCCACTTTCTCACATGCCCATCTTGTTTTCACTACTTGCTTGTTACATTGTCTTCTCTTGCATGCTAGCTCATTTTTACTACTAACACTTGTTTACTAGTCCTACTCTTGTTTGTATGTGCCTTGGTTTCTACCATACGCATACCCTACCCCCTGCAGATATTCACTTTAAATATACATATCAGTATTTAGTTCCTCTCCTTTAGACCGCATTCTCCTACAGTACATCACATACACCCCAAATGAGGGGCACATTTATTGGGTGAACAAATCACCCCTACTAACAACTCAGAGCTATAATATCAAATTAGCACGGTAATACATAATTAGCACAGTCATATAGTCACAGAACGGTTCAGAATTAGACTTAGACCTCACACATATAGTGGACACGAGCACTCAAGTAGCAGACAATAGCGTTTGGCACTTGTGTTCCTCCCTTGGGTGCTAATGTCTTCATCGAGTAGAAACAGTCAATTTCACAAGTTCAACATGAGTCTCCAATAGTCTTACAGCACAGTTCTCCAGTAGTCAGGCACTTGCCTCTAGTCACAGAATACATTCAGTACCAGTCTACAATCAGTTACAAATAAAACATACAAGGACGAACAATCGAAAAAAATTGAGGACATACCATCTACAGTGGTGCTTACTCGGGAAACATCATAGAATGAGAGAAAAGCTAGACCTCTCTCCCAAACACTCTTCTCTTGGCGTGAGATCACCCAAAAAACTCACTTTTAGTGTGAGAATGCCCAAAAAACTCACTCTTAGAATGAGAACGCTAGAAAGATTCACTCTTTCCATGAGATCACTCAAAATACTCGCTCTCAGAGTGAGATCGCCCAAAAAACTCACTCTTGGTGTGAGATCACCCAAAAACCTCACCATTAGCAACAAGGCCAAATCTAGTAACATCTACAAAGCACAACAAGATAATTTTTATCTCATACTCTCTTACATCAGGTGCACTCTTTCCTATACACACTTTCTACTTACTTATACATACATTACTTTGATTTTTCATATACAGGACTTTGACTACTTTCTTGCTCTTCTTTTGCAGGTCCATCCTTAATACGCAATAAGAAGTAGTCCCACATCAACAAGTACAAACTTACAACAATAGGTACACACGCTACTACACATACACTTCACCCCTAGGGTCTACCTCCCCTTCCTAGTCTCCATGCTTCACATTGTCAAACACTTGGCACGCTTCACTTATCCAATCTACACACTATTTACAACACTCTTCTCTACATGATCATAAGGTACACATCTTCTATCTACTTTATGCTATCGAGTTTTCACTCAACAACATAAAGTGGGGGCAAATGTAGACACAAAATTTATGCACTTGGGTACATTTCTAGGTTGTATAACATACTAATACACACACACATGATTCCTATGCAAGAAAAGTAGTAATTGACAATGTCTTTTGGGTCTTTTTTGTCTCTTATGCTTTTATTGACCTTACACACCCTACAGCCATGTCGGTATTTAAATGATTTATCTTTTATGACTTCAGATACTAGCACCCAGTTAACACATTAGCGCCCAGGCGCTCCTGTTCCTCTTGGGTGCTCTTGACCCTTTCTCCCCTTTTCTCACTCTTTTGGGTCTCTTTTACTTCTTGGGCATCTTTTATACTTTTGGGTCGGCCTTCCAGTTGTCAATTATGAAATTCAAACAAGGGAATCATATATATACATAGTTATAACTCTCAAATAAGGGGCCAAACACTAAACATTACATATTATCACTTAAGCTTGCATTCAAAGGCACAAGGGCATTAAAGGCATTCATCTACCACACTCATATAAGAGACAAGGGTTGCATCACTTCTACATACACAACATAGGAGGGGAAGTCTATTTTATTCCATCACACACATTCCATATATTTGCTACATTCTAGATCTATCCCACTATCACTGTGTAACTTGCACAAATGCATCTTAGGGCATCATTACACACACATTCACACAAAACTACACAGATTCTAAGATTAGTATAGAACTCGGTACTAAGTTCACTCTTCAAGTGACCGTCGGGGTCAATCTGACTCTACATTCTACATCTTTATTTTTAGGATTTGATGTGGCTTGTGGGCATGTGCAACAAGGTATCTCTCTTTTCAAGTTACATGTACAATCGACAACATTGAAGCAGAACCAGAGTGAAAAACAAAGATCAAGAGAGAGGCTCCTCCAGCCCTGAAGAAAGTAGATACTGAGCATCTACACAGACACTAGCGCCCAGAACATACGTTAGCACTTGGGTGCTCCTGTCCTCTTGTGGGCACTTCTGTCTGCCACATTTCTTGGTACCATAATTTCCATTCAGCGTTAATGCATTGTTCACAATTTGTTCTAGTAGTTTTCCAACCTATATCACCTCCAAGATTTATGTAATCAACTAATTCATCTTCTCCCTCTCACTTGCTTAAGGTTTCACATTGTTGTTTACTTATTGCTTATCCATTTACTGTATATTATTGTTTGTAAATCACTAGTTATAGTAGTTACTCTGTAATTAGATTTAATTCAATTTATATTAAAATCATCATTATAAATCGCATCTACCCCAAATATGATTTTGATTGAGAGAAGGAACCATACTAACCATGGAGATTGTGTCGAAAAAGCCATGAATTCAGGTACTGATTTCCCGACATTCTGGTGTCGATCAGTTGCGAAGACTATGGTATCCATTCCCATGAACAAAGTATCCATAGTTGCTCTTGATGGAGTAAACTAGCACATGAACCATGGTTGGATCCTAAGCCATCCATTGTTGAACCTTGAGGTGGCAAGGATGTTTGAATGGGAACTTGGAGAATTGCACATTGAAGCCCAATGTTGAAGAAAAAAGAAGCTAGATATGAACACCTTGTTGCACTACATCTCCCTTTAGAGAATGCTATCTTCATCATTTTAAAATTCATCCAAGTCATCTTCGCCACAGGGGGTATGCCTAAAATCAAGTATAATGATTTTTGTAAATACACATTGGTTTCATGGGATTCAATAATATCATTGTTTTACATCAAGTACGGCCAAGCATCCATAGACCTAAGGCCATACCCATTCAATAACATTATATGGGCCTACCCTTAGGTATAAATTATCCTTGTAATGCCTTTTGGATGTAATTGCGATTACAAACACAACGATTGACACTAATCGTACGGATCAACATCGATTGACATGATCAACATTAATTCCTGTTAAAACTACCCAACATTGAAGCATTTTTGATACATTTCCTCTGGTATTTTTAAGCCATGGCTACATGTTCTGGAATCAAGTGTTGCAAGCATAATGCAATCATGTGTTAGATGACCATTTTCTTTAAGAGTATATTTTAGTGAAACTCACCTACATCTAGGGGACCTCCAATTCTATAGGAATAATGTCAACCTTTCGTATACTAGGGAGAAATCGGGTGATGCTCTTAGATGTATGACACTTGTACGTATATGTGCCAAATAACATAAACAATTTTACTATGCCAATCCAGATGACATCCTGATGTTTAACAATCGTGTTCTAAAGAATTTTGGATGAAATTTTTTGCTCTAGTTTTGCCGCCTGTTGAATTTTAAATTCCTTGCATCCTATGGTGCTAAGGCTTTGATGTCGAACCCTGTCTGAATCTAGAATTCAGGAGTACTGCCTTACTTAACTCTGGGGCCCTGTAAAAGATAAGCCATCCCCCTGTAGGCAATGGCATAAATAAGTAGTGGAAGTGAGTCCACTGTCTGCAGTACCCATTCGGATAATGGATGATCTCTAATTCTCTCATGATGGAGTCTAGGGGTATCTCTCTTCATATCCCCTCTCACATCACAGAGGAGGATAGTTGTAATAATAGAGATCTATGCCCCTAGTAGACTTAGGATTAAGTTGATCGACCAGGTCCCAGACCCCCCCTCGAAGATATCAAAAAATGGGCCACACATAGACAATGGGTTGTAATACCTGAGATGTGGCATGCTCTAGATTATAGTTGTGATGCCAAATAGATTTCATTCTTTTCTCATGTTAGCTTGACAGGAATATTTCATTCGAGCACTTCTGGGTGGTCCTTTTAGGAGTAGTTTTTGGCAGAAAGAGGGTTCTACATTAGGAAATGGTCACCTAGCACTCAATGTCACGTCATTTCAAAAAGGGACCATTGTGGACATCAAGCCCTAAATAGTGTAAAAAGGCATTCATCAAATGACCAGGTCTTAACCATGGAGTTGATAAGAACATCCCGCGGTGGCTTGACAATGTATTGACTCCTTCAATTATTGGGTCGCTCTCAATAGTAATAGACCAGGCCACCAAGGCTAAAACTAGGGATTCATTCATGCTCATTTCTATGTCAACATCTCGATGTCAATTGCCCAGTCTCCAAAGCAAAATCGAAATAATAGGAAATCCTCCCTCTATAAAATGAAATTTTGGAATCATGGGCACATTTTCCGTTTCTTTTTTGTTTGAATTTGATCTCTATTTTAAATTATGCCATAAGCATGCTCCATCTGTAAAAGCACTTTTCAAGCCACAAATCATTTGGATTCCCCATTTTCCTTCTAAGCATTTAAATCCAGCAACTCAGCCTAAGCCCATTTTTTTGAATCCTTTCATGAAGGTTGCTGTTGACCTCTCCCAAGAAAAAAGGGAACCCTTGTGGTGCGTTGGAAATAGTTATATTCTCCTTCGAAGAGTATGATGTGGTTCCAGAAGAGGTTTAAAGAGGCTCTGACCATCAATGACACCTACTTCCAACCCCTTTGCTCTCTATGAGTTCATTAATTGGGGAAGGAAAAATTTTTTTGTTCACTAACGTAGCCCTCTCCCGAAACGATTGATCTCCTGTCGTATTTTCTAAACATTGAATATGAATATATGCATGTTACCCCTCTTGCCCCCCAAGCCTCAGCCTTTTTCCACTATGATCTCTATTCCCACATATCCCCACTTCCCCTTACTTCCCCTCCCCCCTCCTTGATGGTTGTTCCCCCTGTTCAATGCCCCAACCCCCTGCTTTCGCCCCTCCTTCTTTGCATTCACTACTTCCCCCCCTCTAGCTTTCTTCTATCCCTTCCCCTCCTCTCCCCATCCTTTGGCCTCGGGGCCTCCTCCTTGCTAGCACCACCTCTTTCCTGGTCCTCCTTTCTTTCTCCCTCTCTGACTTCCAGATCTCCCCCTCCACTCAAACCTCTGATGACAACTTTGAACCCCCGCATGACCTGCAAGTAGCTGCAAGAAATCTGATATTGGAATCTGAGAAAGTCTTGTGGGTGTACCCCTAGGAAATGTCAAGCTTCACCAATAATCAGCCATGAATGTGGCCCAAGGAATCACAGAGCACCATCCCCATGGTTGTGGGGAGTAAACCCAAATCCAAGAAATGAAAGTGATCACATGGAATATAAGAGGGTCTTAACTCTCTGCAAAAATAGAGGGCCCTCAAGGATATGGAAGTTAACCACTCTCCTGATATTATTATGCTTCAGGAAACCAAACTTAAAAAGGATGACAATCTCTTGAAAATTTAGCCTGCAGCTTCCTTTGCGTCCCAACTTTCTACATGGGAAATTAGAGAGGTTTATGCACTCTCTAGGATCCCAAACATTCTCAAAGGTGGTTGTCTTCTACAACACCCCAATTTTTTGTTCACATTCTCTTCCAAGAGGTAGGATTCTAATTCTAATTATGGATAGCAATCAATGTTTATGCCCCTAATTTGGAAACCCAGCATGAAAGACTTTAGCAAGACATTTCGAATTTCATAAAAAATTACGGTAATTTTCTTGTTCTCATTATGGAAGACTTCAACATGTACTCTCTACCCATCTGAAAAACAAGGAGGAGCCCCAGCTAACCCCTCCAACATGGAAGCTCTAGCTGACTTCATACGTGAGGAGACACTTCTTAGATATGGACCTGCATGGTGCCATCCTTTACCTGGTCCAACCGCAGAGTGGGCAAAAATCATATTCAAAGTAGACTAGATAGAGGTTATGGGATCTTTGGATTAGATCTCTCTTTACCCTGATTTTTTCCGTCAGTCTTCTTGTCTCATGTGGCATCCAACCATAACCCCTTGCTTCTATGTGCCAACAACAAGATGAACATAAAGAATCCTCCCTTCAGATTCGAGCTTACGTAGATTTAAAACAATCAATTTAGACCCTCTTATTAAGAGCTGGTGAGACATCAAAATTAAGGGCTCTAATATGTTCAATTTCTCCAGATAAGCTCAAGGAAATAAAAAAGCATAGCTTAAGATCTGGAAGGGCAAGGTGTTCGGTAGCATCAAACTACGTAAACAAAAGCTGACACTTAGGAAATAACTAACATTTCTAGCCCTGGTGGAGGCAAAAGGAAGATTGGAACATCTCCAGAAGCAAGAAAAATCTCATTCTCAGTGAATTCCATAACATCCTGAAAGGAAGAAGAAACCTATTGGAATCAGAGATCATCTAGGCACTTTGGCTTGATCAAGGGAGACTGTAACACTAAATTCTTCCACATTACAACTTCTAAACACAAAAGCAAAGACAAAATCAGAGGAACTGCTAACCCCGGCAGGTAATTTACCTTAACCTCTGACATTGATATCTCTAATGAATTAGTCTCTTTTTATTCTAATCTCCTTTAGGCTGAGGACCCTCCCACATTGAGCAAGCTATGTCCAAGATGCTTCAGCACATTCCTAAATTAGTCTATGATGATATGAATGGAAATTTAACGAAAGCCCTTCTCTATGGAGGAAATTCACAAAGCGGACTTTCACCATGAAAGGTGATAAAACTCCAGGCCCTGACGGCTTTCCTGGTTGCCTTCTTCCAAATTTTCTAGGAGATCATCAAGCAAGATCTCTTTAACACGGCAGTTATGAATTCTAGTCTAAGAAACTCCCTTATGAAAGAATGGAATACTAATTTCATCTCTCTTACCCCCAAAGACACTTGACTTCCAAGTCTAGTTGCCAACTTCAAACCAATCAACCTGTGCAACACCTCCTACAAAATCATTACCAATATGTTGGCTAGCTAGACTTAAACCCCTGGTGAATAACCTCATCACTCTGCATCAGAATGGTTTCATCAGTGGGTGCACTTTATCCAAGGGGGTATCATCACAATTCATGAAGCCATTCACTCTGCTTAGCATTTGAAGTCTGCGAGGAATGATGCTCAAATTAGACATGCAAAAAGTGTTCAACAGACTTAGCTGGACTTTTTTGATCCGAGTTCTAAAAAGTTACGGGTTTGACAACAATGGTGCAACTGAATTTTTTCTTACATTACGACCCCTTGCTTCTCGATTCTAATTATGGTATCCTGGTAGGATTTTTCAAAAGTAGCAGAGGCATTCGTCAAGGGGATCCTCTATCTCTATTCCTATTCCTGTTAATGGTGAACTCCCTCAGCAGAGCTCTTGGACAACCAAAAGTCATTCGGTCATTTCTGGTATCAAAATAACTTCCAGTTCCCCGTGATTAGGCCATCGGGAACTCAGTTACTATCTCTCTTCCTATTCTCCTTTCTAGAACTAAGTGGAGATTGGGAAATGGAAAATCTATTGACTTCTGGTCAAACTGGTGGATCGGGGATAAACCTTTGAGTCTCAACTCTGTTTGGGAACCTATCAAAAGTAAACTCATCAATAGGCATGATAGGAAGGTGTTTGATTACTGGAGTATTCAGAACTCTATCCCCTTTTGGCATATTTTGGATTGGATGGGCATCAGTGAACTTTAGAGTCAGCTTTTGGTTCAGTTGAGATCTTCCCTTTCCTCCCTCTATATTCCATTCTCCTCCCCTGCTGATGAACATATCTAGCCCCTTTCCCCCTCTGGTGCCTTCACTGTCAAAGTTGCCTATTACTCTAAGCCCCGGACCACTGCTGGCCCTCCCCTCTTCAAAATTTTGCCCAAAGAGTCTATTCCCAAAATTGGCTTCTTTGCATGGCTCTCCTTCAAGAACGCTTTCCTCTCAGGTGAGAACTTAAACATGAGAGGATTCTCACTTCCCACTCGATGTGTTCTTTCTTGGAAAGCCTTGGAATCCTCCTCTCATCTCCTTCTACACTACCCCTTTGCCCAAGTTATCTGGAGTGGGCTTTTGTCATGTTTTAGAGTTATCTGGACCTTCCCAAGTTCTATTCATGACACCCTCTTACAATAGTACTCCCCCTTCACTCACTCGGCCCTCTCCCTAGCTTGGAAACTCATACTCCCACATGGCCTTTGGGGTTTCTAGAAAGAGAGGAATAGGAGAATCTTCAAAGATCAATGTTGGGATCCATAGAGGGTAGCCAGCCATATAGCTATTCTCTTCCAAGATAATCTCAATAGCTGCTTATGGAAAAAATATTAGCAGAAAATTTAGTTATGCAATCACAAGGACTGGTGTCAGCAGATGATGATCCTTCCCACAACCAAATCCTCTTCCCAGGCTCATTCGGATGTTAAGTGGCTCCCTCCTCTTCTGGGTTGGTTGAAACTTAATACGGATGGTGCTTTTAAGGGTAACCCTAGAAATTTGGGGCAGGGGGGGTGATCCTCCAAATATTAGATGGTTCCCCTAAAGCTGTTATTGCTGTCAATTTTAACCTAGGTACCAATCCCGTGTTGAGGCCTTAGCAATCTTAAAAGGGCTGGAGATGAGTCTATAACTTGGCAACGATCCCCTAATAGTGGAAAGTGACTCTCTCAATATTATAACTCTCCTCAACTCGGATGACCCAGGTCAATGGACTATTAAAAACATTATTGCTAACATCTGAATCCTATAAATAAATTTTCAACAACTCAAGTTTCATCACATTCTTAGGGAAGGAAACAAGGCGGCGGTTTTTTTGGCTAAAATTGGTGTCCTCCTTGACTCTTTACAAACTTGGTTGGAGAATTTCCATGCCAATCTCCTTCAAATTACCCATAATGATTGCTCACTGTCTAGCTAATGCATGGGGATGGGAGTTTGATTCCTATGTCAGTAATTCCAGAAAAAGGCACTCCATTCTCGCTTTTGATGATGGTAATTATTTCCATAATAATTTGAAGTATTGCTCTATGGATAAAATCATGTGTGATGAGTATTACTACACTCGTGTGGATCCAGGTTTAGGATTCACCTTTCCGCATCATAATTACTCTCATCTCAGAAGGACGGATGATGTGGAAGGCTCCCACAGTTATGGCGAGCTTATTAAAGTTGAGTCACAGATTGTCAGCTTGAACCACATCCACAATTTTCTGAAAATGGGAGGGCAGCTCAAACACATTGAACCCACTTCATGCACAAGGTTGTAGGAGGACCAGGATGTGTGGAGCATCCTTAGTGACAATGGCATCACAATGTTTCTTGAAAGGATGTCAGGTTACTCAGCGTTGATTTCGTATGGTGCTCTAACCACCTGGTCACATGGTAAAGTTCAGATAGGAAACACTTACTTCACTATCTCCACAAATGCCATCACTTCTGTCACCAGCCTTCCTTCCTCAAGGGTAGTATATTTCAAGAAGCCTCTATGGACAAAGCCCCAAGACTTCATCAATAAAGGGGAGAAGCCAACAAAGTACCTCTCAGGCTATATACGAGAATCCCTCCTTCCTCCCTAGGATAGATTCACCGAGGTGATCATGAGGTACTTCACCATCGATGGTCATTGTAGGTTAGTCTATGGTCCCCATTTCTTCATCCTCTCACACTTATGGTGGGGGAAAAAGATCAACCTGGTTGTTTTCCTTTTCCAATCACTTGAGCTTTCCATCAACCTAGCTAGGGAGGGTGAAGGGCCCATTCTACATCAGGGCCTCCTCTATCTCCTGTTCAAATTTATCACTTCCCCTGTTGAATTGAGTCTTTTTCCTCCCAATCATAGTTGGCCATGTCGTATTCCCACATCCTCCCCCATTCCATCCCCCACTTCCCAACCCTCCTCCAGCCATCGCCGCCGCTGACAAATCCCCTCCGACTCTGACTCCGATGTCGAAGTCCTGACGAGTTTTGTTCCCCTTGCCTCCCCTGTTCATCCACCCTCCCCAAGTCTGGGTTGTTTCATTGCTCATGTGGCTTCGGTGGCACTCATTGCTTCCTCTCCGGCCTCCAGCTCAGAGCTCCTCATCTCAGATGCATTGTTGGGGCTTGCTCAGTTGTATCCTGATTCTCCTGATTCTGTCTTGATTGGCCTGGAGGTGGAGCTCAAGGAGGAGGGTCTTAACTTCCAGCTGGATGGCGGTAACACTATCATGGAGGATTGTGACACCAACCCCTAGGATGCTCAAATGGATGCCGCCCCAAACTAGATTGACTCTGTTTGTAGAAACATTGAGAAGCCCAACACTGATTATGTTGTTGACAAGAAGAACCAGATGGAAGGCCGTCATGTGGAGCTGGTGACTTCCGTCCTAGCCAAGCTGAAACACTCTTTCTCAGTTCTCAAAACTTGGGAGAAATTCACCAAAAACACCAAGAAGGCCATTACCAAAGATTGCACTGAGTTGTTATTGCTTGCGGACCAGCTTGTTGATGAATCGGGGTCTATCCAGGCTAAGAATACTATAATTGAGCTTAAGAAGCTCATGGTGATGTTGTTTTTCTGTTTCAGGCTTTGCTCTTTTGCCTTTTTTTATAGAAATTTTCCCCGGTTTTTTCTATCTATGTAAGCGTGATGGTTTAATCTATCCATTGGGCTCTTTGTATAAGGTTTTGGGACCTTCTAAAACCCTCATTTTACCCTCTTTCCAAAAAAATAAACTATGTGCATAACCATGGGTCATTTAGATCTACCCAATCCCCCATAGGTTACTCTTCGAGTCTGTATACAAAGTATACAAGTGGTACTTTTCCCAAGGATTAATTTACAACTGATGTTTTCTAAGTGTCTTCCTGGAATTTAGGCAATCGAATTCCTTTAGACATCTTACACCATTAATTAGAACTTGGTGAACTTGATAGTGTACTTAAAATCTTACACTACTTCAGCCAAATTTTAAGAGTCGTGCACGCATGCTCATTTTCATGATGACGCATATGTCTACAGAAACTTGTCTATTCACCGTATCACTTTGTTCTATTATCATGATTGAATCAATCATTGGAGATAAATCAATTACATGTCATGCATAAGGTACTGAAACTATTCTACCTATGCAAAGGAGCACATCTATGCCAAGTTAGGTTGCCTATGGGAGATAAAATGCTTACATAATGACTTGCGTTATTATGCATCCATTTCCCTCCCCATATCCAACTCAAGTTGGTATAGAGGTAACTCATCCGTAACGGATAAACAACTTATGTAACTTAGTGTGACACAATTCCTTCTAGTTACAAAAATTGTAATAAATGGACCTCGAAGGGACAACTTAGGATATCTACTAGATAATAGTGTTCACTTAATGACTTACATCATTAAATGAATGCTTCTTTATAGCATCCATCCGAAGTTGACCTTCCAAGTCCCAATTATTAGGAATGTCGTAACTCATGGATTATTTAATTATAATTGATTCATTTTTACAATAGGTTCCCCCTTATATCGCTGCGATACATTTATCTCATCACTTACGCTCCTAAGGTTCATTAAATAAATTCGTAATAGGTCGTATTCATTTTCATGAGTTATTTATTTACATCCATTATGCATCTTATATGTAATTTAAGATAACTTATTACGTTATTGTCGCAGTCCCAAAATTGTTATATACGACATTGTCATATTATTCCATAAAGTATACATTTTATTTAACTTATCAATCGAAATAGTTTATCAATGATCATAGTTGTATTTGTTCCAATAGACATAACTATATCGTATTTATTCATCAAATATTTAAATATAACTCTTAGCACATAAGAACCATTTAACCTTAATCATACATTTGTCACATAATGTTGAAACCAACAAATAGAACAATATAATTTACAACAAATATTGAACCACTTTATAAACAATAGCCCGATGATAATTACTCGTACATTATCCCTTTTCTGATATAGTACAATGATCACAATAGGCTAAATAGCCTTTCCTTTTTAACAGGACAGTGAAGCATATGTTTGCTTTTACAATCATGTCGTGCATTTAAATACAATTTAAGCATCATATAAAACATTTTTAAAATCAGACATAGTCTCTAAATACATCCACCAGAGAATGACTCATTTTCCGCCATCTGGAAATTATAGCACAAAATTTCCTCAAGCTTTTCTGCAAGCTGTATGAATTCACAACTATCCTTTCCAGCATCTTCAAGAATTCGCATTCAAATCCCAAACAAATAACAATTCCCCAGTTCAACCAAAACTCCATATTAATCTTAGCAAGATTCATAAATAGCCCCATGAAAATCTCACTAATAGTTTAAGAACATGCATGCATAGTTAACCTGATAAACACAAAAATATCTTCACACTATTTCTTCATGCAAATCTCGAGATAACAAAAAGATAGCAGAATGAACAGAAAACAAACAATAACATTAACTCCCATGGTAGCTTCCTCAAGAAGCTTCTCACTTCTCCCGAAATTCATGGAGGCGGATTAAATTCCTCTCAGTAATTCATTTCAATTTTCCCTCCTAAATTACGACTTACCAACCACATGCTAAGTTTAGGTTTTCCACTAAAGTTATCTATAAATGACCACCTTACAATCTTACACAGAGATCCATTTAATGGTCTAAGACCAAGTTTGAGTTTAAACTCCATTTTTGTATGGTCATCCTTTGGCCCGCTTAAAACTTTAATGCAATTTAATAGCCAATGTTTAGGTGGCCAATGCCATTATTGGCTTAATAAAACTTATTATCCTATGTGCTCGGGTCGGTGCTCGATTGAGCTATCAACCTTTATAAGATAACATTGATCCTTAACATCTAGCCATGGTCTTTAATATGTTCGATGACCATTATAGTAGATTAAACTTAGGATATGGTCCTTAGACCATGAATTTATTTATAACTATATAAAACCTTAATACATTACCTTATTGGTACCTCCTCACCAGAATTTGGTTGAGTTACATTTTAATAGACTATGGCTTTAGCCTTGCCAAAATTTTAGGGATTTATCCATAGTCAATGCCAATGGTAATGTTGCATCACAATCATAAGGATTAGATCTATTAACCCATATAGTGAGGTCATCAACATAGTCCCACAACGAACCAAAAGAATTTCAACACATCAATGCAACGATGACATGCATGCTAGATCAACATCGAAATAATAAGTCCATTACTAACATCATTCACAGACAATGAAATCAATTTATATTATAACAACTAACATAACTGAGGTTATAATCTGAGTAATATGAAAAAGTATTACAAAAAATCATAAGCTTATCTCCAGCAAGGGTAAGTTAGCCATAACATCAAAGGTATGGTAAACGGGTTACGGGATCTGGTAGCTTGCGGGTCATGATGACAAGTGTTGATATGTTTTCATACCTACGGGAAACATACTGAAACTGGTCCCCATGTCCATGAGTTTCCTGATATCAAAACTTGTTTACGACTTAGAAAAAATGAATACAACAGGTGTGTGACACTCTGTGTTGTAAGTTTCATCATGGAGCGTGCCAATACCAACACATTAGAGAACCATTGTCAAGTGAATAAAATTTTTGTGTGTATAGTTAGGTATGTTTTTCCTTTAAGCATGCAATTTTCAATTACATGCTTAAAGGGTAGACACTAAAATTTGGTAACTTGTCATTTTACAATGCCAATTTTGACCATGCTCCCTTGTTAAGATAAATGTGTACATTCAAAATCCAATCTACTTGTGTCTCTAGCTCTTACATGAATTGATAATCTTTACACTCTACTCTATCATAAATTTAAGAAATATTATTAAATCAAATAACTAAACTATCTCTAAAATCATGCTACAACTTTTTATTTGACATCAGAGTCCTCTTGGGATGGACTATACAATTTGGTTGGGATGTCGGGTCCGGTCCTAGCCGACATGTATGCTATCACCCCTTTGCATCCTCTAATTAATTTTTCTATTGGAATATTTTTATGGGTTCATTTCATCTTCCTAGGGTCAACCTTATTAGTGTAGACACAAAAGCACGCACGTGGGTACATTTCTAGGTCCTAATCACATACTTGCATTCATATGATTCCTGAGCAAGAAAAGTACTAATTGAACCACTATATTTGGCCATCTTTTCTTTCTTTCTAGTTTCCTTCTTGGCCTTACACACCTCAACTACCAATTTTGAATTTTGTTACTCCACCTTTTATGAGTCTAGACACCAGTGCTTAGTCTAGGACATCAGTGCCTAGGTGCCCCCATCCCCTCTAGCCACTGCTAACCTCTTTGTATCTTTCTCACCACTTTTGGGCCTCTTCTAGACATTGGGGATCTTGATTTTCTTAGTGGGTTGGCATTTTTGTGGTTAATTATGAAATTCAAACATATGGAATCATATAAATACAATGTTATGTGATCAAATTAAAGGAACAAGCTCTAAGCATCTATTACCACCCACCTAAGGTTGCATCTAAAGGAATACTAAGAGAATCAAAGAATCCATCTAGCTATCCATTCAATGGGACAAGGGAATGACATTCTTCTACATACACTTCATATGAGGGGAAGTTCATTTTTGCATGCACACATCTACTTACATCTGCTACAAATAGCTATTAATTCTTATTATCAAGGTGCATCTTACACAAGAGCCTCCTAGGGCACGATTCTACACACACAAACGTAAACTACATGGAGTTTGAAATGTAGTACAGTTCACCAGATCGTAATTTCACTCATGTCTGGGTGACCTTCTGGGGTCAATCTAGACTCCCCATTTGCATCATTTTCTTTTTTAGGATTTGATGTGTTTTGGGGTTTTATAGGAGATCATTTGTTTTGCAGGTTATAGGTGAATTCTATTGACATAGTGTGACAGATAGGTGATCAACGGAAAAGGTCAGATGACACTCTTGCATGACATAATGAAAAATAATTTCTATGAGGCTTTGAGTAGACCATAGGCACCTAGCTAGGGTCTCTGGCTGCTTATGCACCCTAACACCAGTCCAGGTGCCCTATGGTCTAGCCTATTTGAGCACTCCTATAATTTTTTTGTGTGTGGTTACGAATGGTCTGTCCCTCATGTTCCAGCCAGTTTTCCTATCTCAACACACTTCGGGATTTATTACAAATCAGTCTAAGTCTTTTATCTCCATCTCTTGCACTTAGGGTTTTAAGTTCTATTTTACTTATTACTTGTGTCATCATTTTGGCTTCATTGTTTTGTTATTACATGTGACTCTGAAATATCCTCTAGGGTTTTACAAAAATTCAATATTTTGTTAAATCATTTGGTGAACCCATCTCATTTGAACACTCTTGGGTCTTCATTTCATTAATTCTTTCATTTTTCTTAAGATCCTCTCATCATGGATATTTCCATTCATGATTTCTTTGCTAGCCAATCCTGATTGTTGCGCTAAAATAATTACTCTCTTGGATAATACTCACATTCCTTCTACTAACTCATCCAGTTTATAGTATATCTAATACATTTATAGATGTATTTTCTCAACAAATTTACCTTTCCATCTCATATACTAGATGATCTATTTATGTTTATGACAATGATCCTCCTCTATACATATGATTCACATCAATAATGTGGGTGTTAAGTAGAACTATAGTCGAAAATGGATCTGAGATGCAATCTTTGTACTTTATCATTCATTCAAAACATTGGACTTTCCTCCTAACTTATGTCTTAGTCCCAATCATCCATTTCTCTCCTGGGCATATGATTCTTCTACACGTCCATGCATAGGAACTATTACTTTTACCTATCACTGTTGGGACAAAAACTGATTCCTATGGTTTTCTTTGTTATAGATTTCCCAGTTCAATACAATTGCTTACTTGGTAGGCCATGACTTCACACCATGTAGGTAGTACCTTCTACAATGCACCTAGATGTGTTAAATTCTTGCATGAGGGATTTGCAATATATAGTCATCATTTGATCATGATCCATTGAAATATTATGCTCTAGATTCAACCACTACTGTTACCTAATCCTACTTTTATACTACTTCTAATGATCCACAACCCATGGACTATCTAGAAGAAATTTCCTCCACTTAAAGGAACTATTTGTACATTAGACATTGTCCCATCCGCATCATCACCACTCCCTCCTTATACTAATGCTATGGTACTTTATTGGGGGTCTTGTCCATACATTGGATGTCATTCCACCTTCCTCATCTTCTCATGATCAATCCTACATCAACACATTCCTCCTTTCACATGTGCATTCTTTTTATGAATAACTCTTATTGGCAACATATTCTATTTGATCCTACTTTCTCTGATACTATGTATGCACACATGATGGCTTAGCTCAGCTAGGATTCACATTGGATGATCTCATCCCTCCACCTCACTCTCCTCATCTTTATCATGGATATGTTCACATCATTTTTGCTTATGGTCTTTGTCTCTTCCATCGTTTCAGTCTTTCTTGCACATGCACTTCTCACACTTCTCCACTGACACTTGGGACAATATTGGCTTGAATACTATTGGGGGAACTTTGGATCCTAATCATATTGACATCTCATTCCTATGCATTTCAGTTGTTTTTATTTGCAATGATTCATTTCCTTGGCTATACACAAAATCTTACATGATGGTATGCACATGGTTTTCCACTACCTCCTTTCACTAATGAAGAATACACAATGGGCATGTACAATTTACTCCACAATGGATCTTTATGTAATTAACCTCATACTATCACTTATCAAGTATTTGATGCTTGCTCCATTTGAATTTGACCATGACAATGATGATCTCCTAGATGATGTTACATGATTCTACTCATACTCATACACTCGAGGGGGAATCATGCATACTATTCCCCCTCCTAGCATCATCACGTGTCTTACATTTCTACTCATAGGCTCTAGTGCTTTCACATTTAGTCTATCTCATGCATCTTACACACATTGATACACACAACTTGTATCGTCACTACCCTATGATTCACTATTGTGCTACGGTTCACACTTGACTGTTGAGGGCATCACTACATACATTAACCTCACACATTACACATTTCACACTCAGCATCATTCATGGCACATATTTTCTATTCTACATCTATGCTTCATTATTCTCTACAGTGCACACATCATTCACACCACTACCATATGACACACTCTAGTTCCATGGTTCATACTCGACTGTTGAGGTAAGTCTAATCTCATCTCATTTGAAATGAACCTCATGTACATTCTAAATTCACACTCTTAAGGTATGCTCTATCTTTCATTGATCATATATATACCATATAGTATATATATATATGCTATATATGATATATATTGATATATATTTCCTATATCTGGCGCACATAGTTCAAACCATTTCCCGATGATGCACTCTTGTTCTATGGTTCATTCTTGACTATTGAGGGGGACATTTATAAATGAACCTCATCTCATCTACATTTGTACACATCCGCTTGGGGGGCACATGCTGCTCCTATCAGATTCACTTTGCATTACCATTTCATTCTCATTCACAACATACTACATATCTTGGTTGCACATTATTCTTGCTTTATTACACTTACATACACACTTTGTTTTACATGTAAGACGGGATATTTTATGTCATTATATTTTCTTACATACATGTGTGTTCACTTTCTCTCTAGTTATAAATTTACACATTACAAATATAATTACACACAGCATGGATTGTTTGGCACTGTACCTCTTACCCAGTCCCATCGAGGATCCTAGGGGCATCTACTATTCGTACACACATGATAGGTGTTATCGTTTCATTATTATAATACTTCATCTTATTACTAGCACACTACTTTTTATTGATATATACATGCTTTGACATATTTGTTATCTTTCTAACATGATAACAGGTGCTTCATGTGCAACATTTTCTTTACAAGAACTATTTACCACCATGGTTGTCTGATACTTTGCTTTCTACTATTTTCCATTGTTTTCCATTGTCTGCCATTGTTTGCAAGATTTCCCTATGTCTTGCTTGTTCATTTCTAGTATGCCTTTGGACTGTTTCAACCCAAAATTGTCTTACGACATTGTTAGTAATGTTTGATGTTTGTGACTCACTTGTCATGGTCTACAAGTGTCTGATCTAGCTTGATCTAAGGAAAATAGAAAAGTGTCTTCTAGAATACATGTATCTGTCTTGTTTGGACGACCATGCATGTCCTATGTAATATTCTTATGAAAATTGTTGAATTTTTTTTTTTGATCAAGCACATTCCCTCTCCCCCTTACAAGGTTACAATTCCATATCAGCATTGGGTCCTCCTTTGGCCCGTGTTCTCCTAGAAATGTCACATGCACCCTAAACAAAGGGGGGCATCCATTGGGTGAATCAGTCACCCCATACAGTAGCACGGAGTTATAACATAGTACATTTTAGTACAAGAACAAAGCACATACACAGTCACAGTATGGACCAGATTCTAACTTGGGTCCTCAATTCACCATAGACCCTAGCGCCCAAATACAAACATGGGTGCTTAGGCACTTATGACCTTTCCTAGGTGCTTATGACCAGGGGTAGTTATAGTTATTTTCTCATATCAACACAATTATCAGTAGTCTACACAGTAGTTTATAGAGCCGCTTTCACAATACAAGCACATTCCTCCAACAATCAGAATGCATTTTATCTTTCTTTTTTGCTTGGATCGATCTGGATCGAACTGGAAAAAGATAGGATCATGCCATCTGTAGTGGTGTATAATATTGGGAAGTAGTTGTGGATGGGGAATACCACTAGACCTTTCCCCCAAACACTTTTTTTTCATGGCGTGAGATCACCCAAAAAACTCACACTTAGCATGAGATTTCTCAAAAAACTCTCTCTTCTTCATCATTTCAGTACATTTTATACCTTTTTTACTCATCACGGATCAGGTGCACACTTTCCTTTTTTCATACTTTTACATACCTTTTCCATATTTCATACTTTTGGATTGAAAATTTTCAAATACACATATTTAACTACTCTTCACTCTTATTCTGCAAGACCGTCCTTAATACGCAACAAGAAACATCCTCACATCAACATCAAGCATGACAACGACAACAAGTACAACATGACACATTGCATATGCTTCACCCCTAGGGTCACTTTCTCTTCCTTAGTTTCAACACTTCATTTTTTATCACTTCACGCTTTTTCTTGTCTCCTCAGCACACTTTAGCCATCCATTTGCATGGTTATCAGGTATGCATCTCTTATCTACTTTATGTTATCAAGCATTCACTTAACAACATAAAGTGGGTACAAATGTAGACATAAAATCAAGCACATGGGTACATTTGTAGGTCCTAATCACATGCTTGCATTCATATGATTCCTAAGCAAGAAAATTACTAATTAACTATTTTCTTTGTCCTCTTTGCTTTCTTTTTGGTTTCCTTCTCGTTCCTACACACCCCACTACCCAATTTGACCTTTGTCACTTCAGCTTCTCTGAGTCTAGATACTAGTGCCCAGCCAGGATGCCAGCGCCTAAGTGCTCCCAACCTCTTTGTATCTTACTTGCCTCTTTTAGGATTCTTCTAGTTGTTGGGTATCTTGATTTATCATGGGTCATTATTTTAGTGGTTAATTACGAAATTTAAACAAGGGATTCATATAAATGTAATGTTATGTAATCAAATTAAAGGACCAAGCTCTAAGCATCTACTATCACCACCTATGGTTATATCCAAATGAATTCTAAGAGCATCAAAGCATCCATCTATCTATCACTCAAGGGACAAGGGACTGCATTCTTCTACATACACTTCATAGGAGGGGAAGTTCATTTTTCCATACACACATCTACTTATAGTGCTACATCTAGATATTGCTCGCTATCAAGTGCATCTTGCACAAGATCTTCTTATGACACAATTCTATGTACACACACACACAAAGAACTACATGGAGTCTGAAATGTAGTGCACCACTCAGTCGTAAGTTCACTCACTTGAGTGGTTATCAAGGTCAATTTGATTGTGGTTTTGCAAGAGATCATTTATTTCATAAGTTACAGGAAAATTTTATGGACATAGTGCGACATACAGACGATCAATGACGAAGGTTAGTGACACTTTTGTGACACAACAAAAACCGGTTTATGAGGTTTTGAGCAGTCACAAGTGCCCAACTAGGGTCTCTGGCGCCTAGGCGCCCCAAACCAGTCCAGGTGCCCTGGTCTAGCCTATTCGAGCACTTATACAATTATTTGTGCTTGGTTATGACACTATGTGTTCTAGTTCCAACATTTTTCTATTTTTTTGTACCTCTGTATTTATTGCAAATCAACTAAGTATTTTCTCCTCTTTCTTGCACTTAAGGTTTTAAATTATCTTGCTTATTGCTTGTGACACATTATGTACTTCATTTTTATATTATTGCATGTGACTCTAAAATATCCTCTAGGATTTTAGAAAATTCAATATTTGTTAAATCAATTATAATATTTCACCTTTTCAAGAATGTATAAGAAATTCAATATCACTTTATAACTCATTTAACACTCTTACAAACTTCTACTGCAAAGATCATTCCAAACACACTCAAGGAATTTCTAATATTCCCATATTAGTTGCACATCAATTAGACATGTCCCTACTACATTTTGAAGCACTGCAACTAGGTCAAATATTCTAACCTCCTCCATATCCAAGCATGCCAAAATTCATAGATTCATGTCTTAACAAGAGCAAGGTCACTCCAAGCATTGTTCAATTTTTCCAAGAAACAAAGGGTTAGGTCACGTAGCTAAAGCACACCGCATCACTCTACTACCACACTACGTAAATTATATATGATATATTTAGCCTACTATCTGTGGGTTAAGAGACACAAGGACACCCCTAGGTGTTGGTTAGATTGCACTCATACTTACACAAGAACTTAGGAGAACTACATGAGGCTTGATCATATATGAAGACACATATTGAAACACTTGGATTAGTTCAGCAACTGGGGTTAACCACTAAGGATAGTCTAGCCTCACCATACACACATGATTTCTCATTTTGGTTTGTTAATGATTTCATAAAGGGTATTGCATGTTTATAAGGTTTCTACATTATTTCGAGTGATTATAGGTCATCCTAAAGTTATGTGAGAAAGAGTGACATACAGAAGGTCATTTCTAGGCAAGCAAAACAGACATGAAATTTCATATCCCAACTGTTGAAGGGTATAAGACTCCAAAACCCTAAGTTATGACTATACAATTCCACACTAGGTTGTATGATAGCTATACTATTTTTCCCCAGCTCAGTTTCCAACTCTAGAACACATTAAAAAACATATCGAGTCTCTTATCTACCTTTTCCACCTATTTACACTTCCATATATTCTTTGTTCTAACATATATAACTAAGTGTCCTTCTCCCCTTGTGCATTTTAGTTATTGTTTATTATTTTATCAATCGTTGCTAGTTATAATACAATATGTTGGCTATGAATGGTTAATTGTGAATTAATTAGATCAAAATAATCCCATGTTATAAACCCTTGCATCCTTTTTATTGTTTTGCACTTTCCATAACTTATATTTAATCATGGGGTAAGCATCTTCTTCACCACATGATTTAGATGCAAGGTATGGGAGAATGTGCCTTCTTCCCCTCTTTTTACATTAAAAATTTACTTATGTCTCAATAGATACAACACGCAGTGAGGACATGTGAGACACACTTCATTCCATTTTGAATTTGTGATTTTTACAATTAGACCTAGACATGGCTACAATTGTGTGGTCCATGGGGTAGGGATATGTCAGAGTGGATAGATATTGGTGTCCCCGAAATTTCACCCTGAAATATGAGACCACCCCTTTTTAAAAAAAATCATTCTTTTCAAAGTAACGGGTCGTTTTGTGTTTTTGTTTCCTGTAGTTGTCTCCATTTCTCTAAGGTATCCCCAGAGAATCATACAAGCCAAATTTGACAAATACCCACATGATAAAACTCACTCTATCCCTTTGTCAGGTTTTTTCTGAAAACATTTTATTTATTTATTTATTAAATAAATAAAGTTCTTTCGAAATAGTTTGTGTTGAAGATAAAACTTGTCGTGAATTTCCATGCCAGTATTACTTCCACATCTGAGAAGAGTATTCACGCAGGGAAGAGTTTTTACACACTGGTTAATTATCAAGTTGTTTTCGAATAATGTCCTGTGACTTCTGGCATGTTTTTTGTTTTTATTTATTTAATTTGTGTTTTTTTTCGGTTCTTTTCCGCAGTCTTTTTGGTAATTCCCCTTAACATGCCCGTTTGTTCTACATAACTAGTTCGATTTCCTAGAGTGTTTAGAAATCATCCATGGCCTTAGACAAAGGTAAAAGTTAATCACTGAGTGCTTGCTTCTGACAAGGAACGGAGGAAGAAAGTCACATTTTTGGGAAAAGTTATCTTTTCATGCTAGTCACATTTTTTTGAAGCTTCCGGGAAGGTTAGAAATTCATACAAAGTCATTTAAGTAGAAACTAGGAATTTTGGGGTTGCCTGAAAGGTGGGAATTTGGAGGCTTCCTGGTAGGTTGTTTTTTCCCACAATGAAAGTCAAATCACTTAAGTGAAAAGTGGGAATTTTGGGGCTATCTGGAAGGGTGGATTTTCACACTTCCTTGCCTTCGTGTTTTTTCCACCAAAGAGGTTTTATTCAACCATGTAAGTCGCACTTTTTGGGAAAGAATCTTTCTTCATGTTAGTCACACTTTTTGGGAAGGATGATTTCTCTATGCAAGTGGGAATTTTGGGGTTGTTTGGAAGGTGGGAATTTTAGAGCTGGCTTGAAGGTTAAAAATTTACACAAATCACTTAAGAGAAAAGTGGGAATTTTGGGGCTGCCTGGAAGGTGGAAATTTGGAGGCTTCCTGGAAGGTTGTTTTTTCCCACAATTAAATTCAAATCACTTAAGTGAAAAGTGGGAATTTTGGAGCTGCCTAAAAGGTTAAAAATTCCCACTTCCTTGCCCTCTTATTTTTCACACAATCCCTAGCCAAAAAGTGTGACTCACTTTGGCACAGCTGCATGTTTTAAAGATATTTATTTCTAGCTAAGGTTGGCGCCAAAATAGGAGGAAAGTCAAAGCAAGTAAGTAGGCTAAAAACAAGACAAGGAAGCTTGCTAAAATAAAGGAAAGAATGGTAAAGAAAAGGAAGCTAAATTAGGCAAACTTGGGCTCCCAAATAAGGAGAAAAAGCATAGCTTATTATTAAAAATTGCTAAAAATAAGAAGAAACAATTGGTAAAATTAGCATACAGTTGCCTATATAAGAAGTGGGTGTCATAAGTGAAAGGAAATTAATTCTTTTGCGTGGAGCATGCTACCCTGGAGAAGTTTGGGACCAAAGGTTGAAGTTGTGAGCATTAAAAAATATTTTTAATTGTCGGGAAGCATCCAATTTTGGCACCTAAGGTTGGAAGTGCTTTCTTTTTATTATTTTGGCTATCTATATGTTGATGTGAGTGCAAAGGTGTATATAATAATGTTTTTAGCTTGCTTGGCATGCAAGCAAAGTCTAAAAAATTAGGGCAGCAGGATTTATAATTAGAATTTGGTGAAGAAATTGTGCATTCATACCATGGATTCCATGTTTGTTTGAATCAATTATAGGTATACTTCATTAGTACTCATATTGGTGAAAAGAAGGCAAAGTCAATGTCAAATACATTTAATATATCTTCAAAATCAGGAGGAATTGCAGGTTCTGCATGAATTAATCCAATTGTAATGTCTTCTATCAAAAATAAAAGAAAAAGATCTCAGACAAAGGTTGTTTTAGGCATGATGAAGTGTGATGAAAGAGAAGGTTCAACAGAAGCATACATAGTTTCTAGGCTTGCTGAGATCAATGATACATACATAGGGCATGAACCTATCACTGATTTGATTGACATATCCAAATCATTGGTAGGGCATCTCTTATGTAGGAAATGAAGAGCAATGGAATTATCCAAGCTGCAATATTTTTGGTTACAACCCAGTTGCCTGATTTTGTTTTGGAATGTGCAAGGTTTTATCATCCTCTTTCTAGGAAAATCTGGAATGCAACAGGAAAGAAAATGATCATATTGGATGCACAATTAATTTATTATTTCCTCAATATTTTTGGCACGACCCATGGTAATCGCAATTGGCATACAGGAAGCTTGTGATAGATGGGAAAAGAATAAAGTAGATTACGTGGGTATAATGAACATCAGATATATGAAGAAGCCCAAAGCACCATCAAAATTCCCAAGGACTCTTTCACAGTCAAATCTTGTGCAAGAAGTTGATGATATCACCCGATTTCTCTACAATATAAATGGGGAATCTAATGTTAATTACTTCCACTCATGGAAGTAATTCTTTGTCAAAACAATTGAAATCAACATAGCTAATTCGATAATTAATTGGGAAAAGATCATCAGTAACAATATAAGTGAGTAGCTTAGAAGTGTGAGGCGAACATTCAATTTGAAAATGACTTCATACCTTGTGTATGTCACAGCCTCACAAGGGATATTATCTAAATTGGATAAATGGGCCATACTTTCAAAGGATCCTATTTATGAGTGTTCCCCATAGTTGGCAATTCCTAAATGCTATAAGGATTACAAGGCAGTGAACGATGACTTCTTCTATGGATTCATTTACAAGTTGAACGGTGATCTTAGGGCCAACAGAGTGAGCAAGGAAGCTTGGGAAGCTATCTACCAACATGGTTATATCTTCATCCAGTTCGTTGACTTCACATATCTCATGATTAGTGGTTTCTCAGGAGAGCCAGTCAAGTTTCCGAGGTATCCAAATGATAAGTGGATTATCATGGAGTTATGCAAGTGGATCCTAGAGTTGTAGGACTTACAATCAAAGTGACATAGATCTACTGTTAGCTTCCTAGTCACAGTGGGCCATTATAGTTTCCAGAGCATCCACAAAACTAGAGGAGTTGAAGCAAAAATGTTTCTTTGCTACGATCATGAGTTCTTCCCAGCTCGAATGAATTTTGATCCTTATAGAGTAGCAAAGAAGAAAATCTCTCAGGAATACTCACATGTCCCTTCATTAGAGGATTTTTGAATGAAGTGAAGGAATGAATACGAATTCAGAAAAGGAGATTTCAGCATACTATCAACTCAACAGATTTCTAACTATGGCCTAGCAAGGATACCTACAAATGCAAACCTTTCAGATGATGGGCATGTAGTACTTGACTCATATCATCAAATGGGAGGAGATAAAGTTTCTCTTCTAGATAGTGTAGGTGGTATTCAAATGATTGAGGAGAGATCTTTAGCAGTTCTAGTTAACACCTCAAATTGGTTGTTGACAAAGGGATATTGTTTGGATGAGGCTTTGAAGAACTAGATCATAGGAAATTTTAGCACAGGGAATCTCAGCAATAAGAGGAAGCCTAAGGGTGAAAGTAGTAGAAGACCAGAGAAGCTCAAGGTACACAAAAAGTCTCAAGCATTGGAAAAAGTCAAGTCCACATCCACTATACTAGTGTTACTTTCAGACGAAACTTCTCCTGCGTCGACTCACAAAACTTCAGTAGCTCCAGTACCTTAGACAAGCATATTCATTCCACCATTGAATCCAACACCGTTTGTATTTATTCCTCAGTCACCTAATTCTTCACCTCTTCTTGGGGAAAATTTGAAAGCATAGATGACGGAGTTTGAAAAGGCATTATCCTTAGATGACATGGGAGAAGGAAGCCATAATACAATGATAAATTCGGATGCAGCGGAGCCTAAGCAGGAAATGGTATTACACACCGAGGCTTTTCATTCCCTGAAGATTAATTTCTCATCTTGGTTGGCTTTGCAAACAGTCTCGAAGGCTAGAGAAGAAATCATCCTAGAAGAGGAATACTTGCAACTGCTCATGAGCTTATGCGAGAAAGATAAAAGACCTAAAGCTGCTAAAGTGACTCTAAGGTTGGTTATTGAAGAATCAAGGGAGAAATTTGCTGAATTATTAGTCCTAGTTGAAAGAAAGCAAAAGGAAGAACTAATTGCTACAAACATATGAAAGGATTAAAGCAAGATACACAGACACTGATAGATGCTTTATTCCTCAAACTTGACAGGGAGAAGCTAGAGAAAGCCAAACTTTAGATGTAGATCTCTCAGTCATGTGAGATCATCACTAAGGTTTTCAAACCTTCCTCTCAACCAGTATTATTACAAGATCAGGTGAGTAGCCATTTGATTAAAGAGGTTGAAGATGAAAGTAATCAAGTTAGAGCAATTAATGAATGGAAAGAGAAAATTATCCACCAAGCTTTAGAGCAGTTCAAGGAAGTACCAGCTATCCTAGAGGATATGCACATGACATTATCTTAGTTGAAGCAACTAATGACAGGCATAGTGGACGAGAATATACTTGTTGAGAGTAGCCTGGATATCTTGGCTAAGATAAATTCATTACCGAAGGATGTATTAATTATAGAGAAGCTTGTACCTGATGGATTGATAGAGAAGGGTAAGCAGTTGGAGATAGCAATTTCTTTCCACATGGAGATTCTCAAGCTTATACTGAATAGAATGCAATTGCTGGAAGACAAGATAAATCCATTGCTGGAGAACATAGTTTCTTTCACTATGGAAGAGGAAGTTGATGGTATTCATTACTATATGAGAAACATTCGAAACAAGTTTCCTGCTTCTCTTGAGGAATTTCTTCTAATTGTTCAAAAGAAGATCAATGAATCCGTCATGCCTTTCATGTTGGATTCAATTAGAAAACTAGTGATACTTCATGCAGACATCAAAGAATTTGGGCCTAGTTTGGAGGAAGTGAAGGCAAGTATTAATAGTCTTTCCAGGCGATTGCTATATTTGAAGACTGAGAAAGAAGTTATTGTTAAAATAGATGGGAAGACATTGAATTACATGGTTGACAAGTACATTCAATATCATAACAAAGGAAAAGCATGAGGTGTTACAACTGGCATATTTTCTTTCTTCTCCTCTTTCTTATCTTCTTTCTTATTTTCTTGGACAAAATTGTAAAAGTAAAGTAATTGATTGAAAGCCACTACTTTAAAAGGTCCTTTAATTGAGAATAGGTGGTAGATATGCACAACTTTGATCTAGTCTTATGATGCATGTCACTTAGAGAGGAATTCTAGGGGAAATATTGCCAGTTGTTTCCTTTATAGCTTTTGCATGTGCGATTTCAGTTATATTTTCCTATTTGTAATTGCACCTCTATACACTATAAATGGAGGAAGAGCCTACGGGTTA
The DNA here is from genome assembly GCA_019776745.2 of Taxus chinensis. Classification (NCBI taxonomy): domain Eukaryota; kingdom Viridiplantae; phylum Streptophyta; class Pinopsida; order Cupressales; family Taxaceae; genus Taxus; species Taxus chinensis. Next base: position 719,499,744 of record CM034148.1, read on the forward strand.
AAAGATCACAAATTTTTAATCAACATTCTTGAGTTCTAGACTTTGTGTTGTAGCCCTTGATGTAATTTTTGTGAAAGCTGAGGAATTAAATAAAGGTGGATTTCTAGAGAACTTTATGTCCACGATGCATTTGCTTCTTACTTCTATGTGGATCTTTAGATAAACTTTGTGTTATCTGAGATTTAGATTAGAAGCTTTTTTTTTCCTTTACTTTTAAATATTGTGAGATCTACTTGTTTATTTAATCTATGTGTATGAGACCAACTCTGTAAACTATTGGTTGAATTATATATCTTCCTTTCTTCTTTCCCAAATTTCATTATTTCCCCCTTCTACAAATACTTCATAAACATATGCTTACTTGCTGCAGAATTGTTAAGCTATGGTTCATGAGCTTTGTAATTAAAGTAAAACCCCCTGCAAATGGTTATTAGGATTCATACTTACCATATTGATAAACATCTTACACGGGAGCCTCACCGATAAATGAGGGAGATTTATTTCATGACTACCTAAGTTTTTAGCTGTGCAGAAAATCTAGCAAACAGTAAATTTGTACATTATTATTCCTTCCTCACCTATTTTTTGGGGAAGATATAAGTGTGGATAAATATTTTGTAGGTTATTATTTACTCTTTTGGGGGTTCTTTGGGATAAATTTCCTATGGTATATCTCCTCCTAGTGTTGGGTCAAGTGTACTCAATTCCTTTCCTACTTGAGCTTCTCCTTCAACTGAAATTGGGGACTAACAATCCTCAGTCCTTCAATATATCAATAAAAAACATAATCTTCAAGTATACAAAATTGAATAGGGGTATTTCTTATATTATTTTACTCTCTTTACTTTACTATGCAAAATTTGATATTAAAAGTTACAAATATATTATTCACATTTTAGCTATAATTAAAATTATTTTATGGACATTAAATACACTTCATGTTGTAGGTTTCATCATGGATCATACCAATACCAATTTAAAAAAAAACAAAATTGAGATAATACACAGTGTGTGTACACACTCAGGTGTCTTTTCCTTTAATTATGCATTTTTTGATTTCACACTTGAAAGGAGGGAAGATGTAGACATATAAATTTGATGATGTATCCTTTAACAATGAAAAATGTGACTTCATTTACTTACTATGACTTGAACATACATTCTAAGCCTAATTGACATATCCTTATCTCTCTCATATGACTTGCTTAGTTACACAAGACAAAGTGTGTGTGCACACTTAAGTATCTTTTCCTTTAAGTATGCATTTTTCAATTTCACACTTAAAGGGAAGGAAAATGTACACACATAAAATTGACAACTTATCATTTGGCAATGATAAGTTTGAATTTGTTTTTAACTATGACTTCCACAAACATATTAATCCTAATTGACATATCCTTATCTCTCTCGTATGAATTGCTTAGCTATACTCACTACTCTGTTGTTCACTCATTTTTATTTATCTAAATAAGTACTTTAATCCCATGCATTTGTCTCGAAAAACTTACTTTATTGTCATGAATTGCTTTTTCGAAACCATACAGTGTGTGATCTATATGTACTAAGGTTTGGGCCGATCTATATAGTCCTATCTCCCATTCTCAAACAACTCTTTTCTTGATATGGCATCTTTCTTTAGGTCATTTTTAATTCCCTAGGTCAGCTTTAATGTGATAATAAACCTACAAAGGCCTATATAAGCAAGTCAAATGCACTCAGATCATATATGGCATTGTCAATAGAAACTATTACAAATTACACTCCAAAATCACTCAAGGCTCTATTAAATCTCCTTAAAGTAACATCACATTTATTAGAGCAACCACTACTCGTGTGTGAAGAACTCAAACCAGGTTTAAGAGTCTAGCTTCCTCAATTTCCAAGCCTCCAAAGGTCCTAAAGCCATGTCATAACAAGAACAAGTCACATGAAGCAATGTCAAGGTCTTTATGGGACAAAGGGAATCAATCCACAATATCATATCATTGTCACACAATGTACATATCTATTATATCTATAATTGCACTCGTCATTTTTTGTGTCAAGTGACACAAGGGAAATATAGGGGGTTGACCTATATTTACACACACTACTATACCTAAACTAGAAGAACTACATGGAGTTTCCTCCCATTGTAGACATGAGATCATGCACTTAGTATTATTACATAATGCCTCTATTATGTCATTATATGTATGATTCTTAAGCAAGAAAAATAAATAATAACAACACTTGTTTTGCTTACATTATTTTATCTTTGTATACATTTGTCCTTCGCTTACCTAGAATTACATCCTTACATGCCTCCTCTTCTTCTTCTATGTCTCTTGAATCTTCACTTCTCCTACTTAGTCCTTTTGCACCCAAAGTCTCATCTTAACCACTTCCTCCCAATTTGATTCACCTAAGTTTCCTCTTTTTGATGGCCATGGAGATCCACAAGATCATCTTAGATCATTCCATTTTGGAAGCTTGGACTATGCTTGTGATGATACATTATTAACCAAGTTGCTTCCTGGGATCTTACAAGACTAGGATTTGTGATGGTTTTATGATTTTCCTTTACACTCTATTAGATTTTTCACTCCTTTAACAAATCTATTTTTGGATCACTTTTCTGTGAGCATTGAAACTAAAATTTCATATGCACAAATGGCCAAAATGAATTAAGGATCTAATGAACATCTTAGTGACTATGTTTTGGGTTATAAGAATAATCTTTCTAAAATTAACTATGTCTTGGTTGAATTTGAATAAAAAGATCTATTTATCCAAATTCTACTACTTGCTTTGCAAGAATGTGTTCTCTTTGATTCTTTTCACTCTTTCAATAATTTGTGTCATATTCTCCAAGCACATAAAAATAAGTTACATTCTATGGGAAAGCTCAAGTATGGTGATAATATTTATAATCAATCTACTAACAAATTTCAAGCCAAATCAACCTATAAAGGCAAGCCTAATGAGCTTAATCATATTGTAAATGTTGTATCTCATCCTAAAAATATCCAACTACATCTTACACAACACAATTTTACTAGATTGTGTTGGTCCGAAAAATTGTCGGGTAGGCAAGTCGTGGGGAAACAGGCCAACAGTGTGCAGGGCATAGCCCCTCTTTGAGACAGAAAAGTGAAACTGGTTTATTGCTAATCTATCAAGTAGGAATCTGTGCAAATCTACACTATTCTAACTTCAGGGGGTTTGGGATCTCATCCTAGTAGAGGTAGTTCCAACTATGAATAGAAAGGTAGGATGGAAGGAATGGAGGAAGGTAGATCTGAAGGAAGAAAAGAAATGAATTCCAAGACAGAAAGGTCAGAAGGTTTATGCTTTGGGCTGGTAGTAAACAGAGCCAAACTTACTTGCATAAACAAATAAAGCAATATTGATGAACATATGACAATAATAGGAATGAATCCAACAGAATAAAAACATAGATCTAACTTAAGAAAGATCTGATGCAAATAACACATATATTGAGCACAAAGTCTGAGCATATGTATTAATATTTCTTCTGTTACAAGAAAGCACAAAGTCTTTCTCTCCTCACTTCTTTTTCATATAAAAATGTCCACCTGGAATACAACAAGTATTCCAGTATTTATAGAAGGAGAAGAAGAAAGAAGACAAAAACAAACCAACCACTATTTACAAAATTTACAAAATATCTAAAAAGTCAAAAGTTGACTTTGGGCAAGTTTTTGGATGGCAACATCCCATGATGCAACATGGATGATGTCATCATAAATGCCAACATACTTTTAAAATATTTTTACAAAAATGATCAAAGCGTACACAAGAGGAGAAACTACTCCTCATCATCTCTTTGCTTAAATGGAGTGTCTTGCTTCTGATCAGGAGAGGCGATGTGACACTGAGCTCGGTATTCCATAAACTTGCTGATCATTGACTAAAGTTGATTATGATCTGGACCTTTGAAATGGTCACCAATGACTTCGCAAGTTTCTTTTTCATTCTTGAGCTTGTCAGGTAACCCGGCGTACTCCTCGCATGCATCGATCAAGAATCCAATGAAATCACGGTAGGCCAAGAGGTTATTGATTGACTCTCGGTCGAAAGTGACCTCTGGTGCCAAACCTTGGGTGACTATAGCCTTAAAGCACTGGAATGTATCATTTTGCTTCCCTCAAGGTGAACGATTCACTGAGCATCCCTAGAGACATCTTTGTAACTGTCTGCTCCATGTTGTATCGTGCATCCAGGGCTTCATCCTTGATTTTATCTATCCTCTCCAGGATATATTCCATTTGATCGACCCAGTAATCTAATGCAACGAGAGCTTTATTATGTGCTCGCGGGTGATCGATGATGCCGACCTTTAATAGGTCATCAGCTGAGCAGTTAGCCATTGCTTGGAATGTTTCATGTTGCAACCTGGCATTGTCCAACTCCTCAGAGAGGGAACCTGCTACTGCTTGTAGCTCCTTATTTGCTTGATCAATATCCTGGTAGAGCACTGTGAATTTCTTAATCATTTCCTCACTATCTCTGAGGATTCACTCTATCCAGGAGGATACTGCCACACCTTGTTCACCAATCTTAGCATATTCATTTATTTTGTCCTGACTGAGAACTTCAGTAGGTTCGGTGGCAGTCACAGGAGGAGCATTGCCCATTCTCTGCAATGCTTGGAGAAGATGTTTGTTCTGTTCCTTGAGTATTCTCTTCTCCTCTTTTGCTTCTTGAAGTTTCTTGCAAAGAGCATCTACTGCAGACAAGGCCTCTCCTTGTAGGCTTTCAGATGAGGTTCCCATTGTGACTTGAGTCACTGTGAAGTCTGTGGGAGACAGATCCTTCTTTTCTTTGGTGGGATCTGGGTATGCAATCTCCATGACTCTCTCCCCCAAAGTGCTCTTAGAAAAGTGAGTTATCGCTTTCTGCTTCTTGGGTCCCTTCTTCGGAATGACAGAGAAGTCCATGGGTGTGATGGGAACCTTTCTCTTATGCTGGCTCAGATGGTCAAAAATCCAGCTAGGACTTATGGGAGAGGGAGTAGAGGGAATAGAAGAAGAAATGGGGGTGAAAGGGGAAGCAACTGAAGAGGCCACAGGGAAGAATGTTGAAACACTTGGTGGTGGCATCGACAAGGAGTCCAATGCGCTGCTGCTTGTGGGGCCTAGAGTTACTACAGGAGAAGAAAAGGACATGGAAATGGAAGGGATCTGTAATTGGATGGAGGGAACACTGGGTGACAGATCCGTGAGAGAGGAGAAGATGGAAGAGGTGGGAGATGGAAGGGAGGAAGGGAGAGAAGAAGACACATCCATAGGAATAGATGCTTCAATGACAGGGGGAGGAGAAGGAGCGGAAGAAGGAATGGTGGGTACCTCAGTAGTTGTAGCTGTGATAACATCCTGAGTGGATGTATCCGTTGAAACTTCTGTTGTCTCTTCTTCTTTACCTGGAGATACCAGGTTGACCACTTGTTTCTCAGAAGTAGTAGGAGGGCTTTGAGGAGCTTCTTCTTGTTTGCTTGATTCTCCCTCCTTGTCCTTTCCTTTTCCTTTTGGGTGCCTGGGCCGGTCTTGGAGGTGCTCTACCTAAAGGAGAAGCAGTGAAATCTACCCCGAGGTAGGTGAGACCATTTTATTTGCACCAATGTTTGGTGTGCTACAATGTGGGCTTAACCCTTTCCTGAATGGTCTTAAGTGCTTTGGCTTTGTCGACCTCCGTGAACGGCCAATCGTCCCCATCCGTGTCAAGGTAAACCTAATCAATTTCTTGATTAGTCTCTTGGAATCCCTTTGGAATGATGGCTACTCCATAATGGATGATCTCTTCTAGAGCCAGCCGGGAGTGATCCTTTCACCTGATGTCTATTTCATGTGTCAGGTCGATCCAGATGTCCTCGATCTCAGGAACATGGATGGGATCAAATTTTTGCCCTTGGGAGGTAAGCTCTGGACAATCGAAGGTGGGCCTTGCTGGGAAGTTATGCTTCAGATTTAGCAATTCAAGTTCAGCATACATTTCCCGTGCCTTGGCCAGTGTGGTGCAGGTGTATCGGCCAACTGTAAGGGGGAATGGAGTTCCTCCTTTCTTTCTCTTCATGCACTTCTCATGGTAAGTGATCAGTTACCTTGACAACTCCAAGAGGATCAGCTTGGGCCCTGCATACCTTGGTAGCTTTGTTCGGTTCACCCTCAAAATTCACCGCTTTGAGATATGTGAATGTGGGGAATTATGTGAACAATGCTCCCCATTTCTTCGTGGCAGCAATCACACTCGGGCTGGTCCGACCGTGTCTCATATTTGGCCTCAGTAAGCAGATTACCTCATAGAAAAAGGCATCATTAATCTTGGAGAACTGGGAGATGCTGGCCTCAAGCTTTAGCTCTGGGTAGAATTCATATATTTTGACCTGGGGCCATACCCCATTTCGAGCTAGGCCTGTGAAATCTCTTGCTGATGCTGCAGCGTATACAACATAGGAATTCATATAGAACTTCCCAGTTGTTAGGACTTGTTGAAGCTACTAGGAGATGGTGTCACTGATGATTTCACCCCAGCCAAAATGTTGATCAGGCGTATTCTTGCTCATGGTCTCTAAGTACCTCAGCATCCATTTGTGGAAATAATGGGCATCAGGAAGCCCAAATACTCTATTCAGGAAGGTGATTGTATCACTCAATTCCTCGTTGAAGTCACTACAATGGATGGTCTGTGGCCATCTGCTCACCGGCTTCTTGTTTTTTAGATAAAGCTTGTTCATCATTTGCATACATTTATCTTCATTGTCATCCCATGCTTTCTTGCAGTCTTCTAGACTTATGGCGACATATTGCCTGTGATGAGGAATGCCCAGGGTTATTTCAAAGTGACGAGCTATTAGGTTGATGATCATCTTTCCTTCCTTATCTTCGACACATCTAGTGTCCTTGTTGTAACACTGAGCAACCAACATAATAAATTCATTGTTTACATCACTTACTGGCAGCCTAGCTGCAAAGTGCAATCCACTGCCCACTAGTTTGTTCATCCATGGACCACTAGCTTGCCTAGTTGGTTCTTGCCCAGAAGTCATCCATATCGATATGCCCCAGCTCAGAGTCTCTAATGTCGAGGTCACTCTCTGCATATGAGTCAGGCATCCTGACTTTCTGATATTTGTACTTCATCTCTTGTTCTGACAGCTTAGCTTTAGCTTTAGAATTTGTTGGTTTCTTGCTTGATGAAGACATGTGTGAGCTCAAGGATGGCTGTTGTTGTTCTACAAGAAGGATCAAGGAGGTCCAACACAGAAGAGCCATGTCAACTATCATGTTATTCATAATGAAAGCTTGCAGAAAGAAGAATGAGCAATTATAAGGCTTAGGGTGCAAGGCGCAGGTTCATAACATGTTGCAGAGGCTTAAAAATGTTGGGCACACTTTTGAGGATGTTGACATGTAAAAATTTGCGCTTAATGTTGACCTAGGTGAAAAGCTGTGCCAAGTTTAGAAGGGTGCATGGCTTTTTGAAAGGTGTTGACATGCAATTTTGGGCAACCAAAGGGTAAAGTGCACAGGGCGCAGGTTTACAACATACAACATGTCATGTTGATGTCAAGGAATATGCACCTGCGCCTTAGGAAATTTGCTTTAGTGGGGCGCAGGAAAATTCTATGTTGCATGGGTTTTAAGTGCGCCCAAGGCGCAATTTTGAGAATATGTTGCAAAGGAAATCAATGCGCCAAGGGAAAAAGTGCTTGGCGCAGATTTGAAGCACACAACATCCATATGTTGATGTTGTGCAGGATGCGCCTGCACCCTACAAAAGCTGCTAAGTGTTATTAAACTGGGTGCATGGGTTAGGGTCATGTTGCAAGAAAGGATAGTGCACCAAGGTGGATTTTTCAAAATATGTACAACAGGGAAGGACAGTGCGCCTAAGGCTTTTAATGAGTTTTAACAGCTTAGATTATTTCTCTTCTTTCTCTTTCTCTCTTTTTGGATATGTTCAGATGGTAAAGAGAGGGTTTTAACAAGATAATAAGCAGGGAAAAAATGGCCTTGGGTTTCTTCAGAGGCAAGGGGGCCTTCCAGATTTGTAGATCTGGAAGGAGAGGAAAAGGGGTTTCCAGTTGATTTATAGATTATTAGGTTCCTCTTTTAGATTTAATCCTTTTTACAAACAACCCTAAAACCTAACACAACCAAAAACAAAAACCACAACAACAAGAATGACAGAAGCCACTTACCCAGATTTATAAAGGACAAAGGACGACATTGGGGTCCACAAGCTCAAAAAACGGCATGTGGGGGTGACAAGGATGGCTGACAGGCGCTAGAGAAAACACTTTTTTCAATTTTCAAATCGTGAAAATGACAGGTGTCAGGGCGCCTATATATAGAAAAATCAGCATTTATTATTTCACCAACTTTCTTTGGTGCACCTTTGGGAGTGTCGACACGGCAAAAAGTGTGCCTTAGCGCAGCCTTATGGATGTCGACATGATGTTTTCAGTGCCTTAAGTGCATATTTCATGGTGTCAACACACCATTTCCCACGCCAAAGGACTTAGGAGTGGGCGCATTTTTAAGGATGTTAACACAACATTTTCTTCCACCTTAGGACTTTCTAAGTGGTGCAATTTTGACATGTCAACATAACACTTTTTGCGCCTTAGGTTTTATGAGTGGGCGCAAATTCCTTGATGTTGACACGAGAATTCTTGCGCCTAGGGAAGAAGCTAAAAATGACTAAGTTCTAAAAAACTTGATTTTCGAAAGGGTGGTTTTAGGCCATTTTGAATGCTATCAGACTTCTTTCAAGGACCAAAATGGAATTTTTGGTATGGTTACCTGAAAATTGCCCTTGTCAATTTTGCAGGATAACAGATTTCCATATCCACCTTGTATGTTATTACTAAATCTCGTTGAAAGAAATTTGATATCTCTTCCATTTCCTCTTGAGCTAGATCCTAATCATCCTCGTGGTAAGAATTTTGATGAAAATGCATACTTTGATTATCATAGATGTAATGGAAATTCCAGTGATAGATGATTTAAGCTTAGACATTTGATTCAGGACTTGATTGATACTAATGAGCTCGAATTATCTGAACCCACTATTTCTAAATCTACAAATGACAATGGAAAACTTAAGATTTGCAATGATCCTTTACATAAACATGACAAAACGGTTCCTGAGTCTTCTTATAATCATACTTATCATGTGGTTCCACCTCCAACATCTTTTAATCATCGTCTTGGGTTTCTTGTCAGTACTATTGATATTCCCCCCATTTGTTATTACTTTCACCGATGCGGATTTTCATGCTTCTTTTTCATCACATAGACTACGCATGGATGCTTCTGTTGGTATTCATGTTGTTAATGTTAGGAATTCATAATGGTTAGTACACACATGTGTATGGGTTAGTATAATATAAGTGTTAGTGAGAATATAATAATATTGTGATATGTTAAATTGTTAATAAACAACTCACATAAATAGGAGTTAGGTGAGAGATTTAAGGAGAGCATGTTACGAGTTATTAGTGAGTGGTTATATGAAAGGTTATAGCTTTCCTTGTTTTTAGTATATGATTGTTTATATATTTGTGTAAGTAGTCTAGGATGAAATATATGAAGAAATATAATATTGTTGTGTGTAAATCTGCTCTGCCCTATTATTTGGTATTAGAGTGGGCATTTTCAAAGTGGTTTTCTATGAGACTCTCTCATAAGAAACTTCAATTCTCTACATAAGATAACTATAATATTCATGTTATGATGTGTGAGATAACTTACAAAGATTGATTTTTTGTGCATATTAATAAAATCACCATGAAAGGTTAAAATTGTGTGTGCAGACTCATGTGTGGTCCCGTGAACATTGGTATTTCCCGTAGGGTTCGATGTGACCATCTAAAAATATGTGAATTTTTTTAGATAGTGGTATGTTGATCCTTCTTCCATATTATTCATGCATTTATCTTGAGAATTTTTAAGTTATAGATCTAAGTATCTCTTCTAGAATTGATGAATATTATACAAACTTTGTTGATTAGCACTATGTCAGACTTATGGAAATAGCCTAATATCCCCAAAGTAGCTAGCACCTATGAATCTAATAACAAATCATCTCTATAGATTCATGTCGTGTATCTGATATGTTGAAATTATGTATAAATATATTAATTTGGTGTCCATCTCCACTTGTTACGTGTTCATATCCATACAATTTCAAAATATATAATATTGCAAATTCGCTATTGAAGAGTTTGTCTATCTTTACGTGGTGTTTAACTTGCATCCCGCATGAATTGAAAAAGTCATAGTTTTATGTATTTATCTATGTCATTGTTAAGCATTCTCCATATGCACGTACGCATTAGATCTTTGATTTCCTTATTTTCCTTGTGTGATCACCTTACCAGAAAATGTGGGAGAATCAATTGTGACATGTTAAATCACATGCCTTGTAGTCAATTAAGCACCATTTCACTTGCAATCATATTTTCATTATATTAGGTATTAAAGGCTATTTTAGTTTCTCATCATTATATTGTTTAAGGATTCCTAGGTTTGTTAGGTCTATTAAAATTTTAATTTGTCATCTTAGGCTTTGTGTCGATAAAAGAGTTGTGTTTAATGTTGAGTATTTAACCCTTCTCTATAACTATTGAATTTTGTCGTTGTGTGTCTTTATTAATGTACCCAATAAATTCATTATAGTAATCTTTATTGTCTTGTGTCAATGTGTCATTTTATCACAACCAAGAGTCAATAAAGAAATAGTCTCTTTACATTAAGTCATTGTCAAAAGTTGTAGGAAAAAAAAAAAAAAAATCCTTACGGAAGCATTTTTGGTGGAATCCGACGTCTGATTGAGGTATGTCAAATTGAGCTCTGTGATCGAATCTGGTTGAGTAAGCATTGACTAAGCAGAAGACAAAGGCATTGGAGGTTGGAGGTCGATTAATGACCTCTCATCATTCGCCAACAACATGGCTCGCAGATGGTTTAGTGGCATATTTTTTAGAGTGTGTTTTTCATTTTTTTCAATGTGCTTTAGATTTCAATGTTTCTATGTGTTGTGTTCTAGATTGATTGGTTTGTTGAATAAGTGGAAAATTCACTTTAAGGGGGAGCATAATAACCATGGTCCATTTCCATTTTTGTGTATACATATAATTTCCTATATTATTCCTTACAGTGAGATTTTGATGAGGGTTGATGAGAGTATTGCATATCATGATGTGGTTGTTGGTAACCCACTTGAAAAACCATAATTTTTGGTTTGTGGTAAGCCACTTGTAAAACCAACACTCTTGGTTGTTATTAAACCATCAAATTTTATTTTGTGGTAAACCACTTGTAAAACCACCACTTTTGGTTTTTGGTCAACCATATGTAAAACCATCACTAGGGTTTATGGTTGTCCTGTGAAAATCACCAAATCACGAAAGCATGTGCAGATACAAGATTGAGGTTCTCCCCATATTCACACTAAGGGGGGAATGTTAGATATTAATAATGGTTATTACTCACATTTGTATGATTTAGTATAATTATCATTATTTAAGTGTTATTGAAAGAATATAATATTATTGTAATATGTGAAGTTGTTAATAAACAACTCACGTAAATAGGAGTTGGGTGAGATATTTAAGGAGAGTATGTTATGAGTTGTTAGTGAGTGGGTTATATGATAGGTTATATTTTTACTTGTTTATAGGATATGTTTTCCTATATATTTGTGTAAGTAGTCCCAGATGAAATATATGAAGAAATATAATATTGTTGTGTGTAAATATGTTGTGTTCTATTAGTTAAAAATGGTATAGTGTATCCTAATTTCAAACATAATGCATGTTCATTATCTTTCCTGTGATCTATTAGATTTCAATGATCCTAAATGACACTTAAATCACCTACTTCTGTGGGCATGTGGTTCTCCCAATCACTGTTAGGCCTCTTAGTATCTATATGCCTTTCTCTATTAGATCTGATATTATACATTGTGACACGTTCTTAGGAATTCCTTGGCTTAAGGATGCTAAAAATATCCCATCCATAGTTCATGTATGTCTTAAGTTCATACATAAGCATTACATTGTCACTATTTGAGGCATCCCACTATGGACCTCTTTATCTTTAGCATTTATCACCACCACATCTTCAGTTACTAGTACCACTAGTAAAACTAAATCTACACCTATTGATGATGATCTCATGCCTTTGACATACACTACTATGACATCTTGATCTCATATTAATCCTAGTGTTGGTTCCACATCTTCACTTAGATATACTTCACCTATGATTTCTGCTTCTAGACGACGAGGTCTTTATCAATCCCATAGCCCACCTCATAGGACTAGGTCCCCACACATGGTACATCTAGGCCCACTTCACAGTATCATTCTCCACATGCACAGCAAATTCCTACTCTGCACGCTATGACACATGCACTTTCACATGACACTAGGTCCTTAGATCATGTTCACATGCATTCCTATTTCACATTAGCAGATCGTGGGCTCTCACCATCTGTCCTTATTGGATATATCATTGTGGCATTCACACTTGGGAAACATATGATTCACCTTTTTTACTTGATGACCCGCTCTTGTTCTAGGTTCAAACATGATTGTTGAGGGTGTACTTACCTACATGAACCTCACTTTACACACATACACATTGGGGGGCACCTTTGCTTCCATTCCCTTAGTGACAACATCTCATATTCTAATAATAAAAAACACATTTAGATATTTTAAATTATAAAAAAACTTTAGCTTCGATCTTGGTTGGATGTATCTTTGCTTGCTCATACTATTCCATGTTGCATGTTTCCTATCATGTTATCTTGATTCATAGTTTGTTTTATCCTTTTACATATACTCATGCACATTCACATGGTACTTTGAGTTGAATGTAGGCTATATATAGGTTATCACGCAATGCAATATGCTTGACATTTTTCTCTACAAATCCCACCAAGGCTCCTGGGGCATCTACCTTCCATATATTTCCATATTCATGTTTTATCATTACAATAAATACCACTTTCATTTATATTTCATTCAACTATACACACTGTGACATATTATTTCTTATTCCAATATGCTAATGGATGCTTCATGTGTAGCATTTGTCTTACATGATTATTTATAACCATGGTTATCTTCATTTTTCGTGTCTTTTTTTCTATGATTGCAACTTGTTTACCATTGTTTGTGGGCTATGCCTTATGATTGCTTTTTTTTTTGTATGGCCTTGAAGACCTCGATTGTTTTGTGACATCCTAAGTGGTGTCCCATGTTTTCTAGCAACTACTATGTTGTCCTCTTGATGTGTTATTTCATGTTTGACTTTTTTCTGTTACATTATGATATGCTTGTTTATCACTAACACTTCTTGCTAGTATTCTTTCCATTTTTTCCATGTGTCATGGTTGTTACCATGCACATACCCTATTCCCCCTACAAGAAACCTTCTTCAGATGTGCACATTAGATTTAGCTCCTCTCATTTGGGTCACACTCACATTGATCCATCTTATGTACCAAAAATAAGGGAGAGCAACCATCGGGTGATTATTTCACCCTCTCAACATTTCAAAAGCTAGAGATGAAATGGTACATAGCAGAATTGGGCAGATCGGGGACTCAAAAAAAATTCAGAATTAGACGTGGGCTAGAAATAACAAAGGGACAAAAGTACCCAGATTAGACAGTAATAGTGGGTTTTATTATCCCACCTGGGTGGTTATGTCCTAGGGGAAAAACAAACATTTGATAGTTGGAATAGCTTCTCAATGACAATCTTACATAGAATCCAGCAACAGACACCCAACTCTAGTTTACTATCTAGAACAAAGGAACAAAATCAATAACATGCTTCATACTTTGGGCAAGGGAACTAATTACTTTTCTTTCTTGGTTTGGATTTTTCCTACCATTGTCTAATAGGAGTGATACCTAGGGCATATGAAGGGACAACTCTATATCTGGAATAAAGTGTCATATGTGGCAAGTTACTATTGGGTTGGTGACCATCTGTAGTGGTACTTATCTATGGGCAAGCACCATGGATGGAGGGAATAGTTAACCGTTCTCTTCCCTAAAACTCTTCATCTGACAATAGGACACCTAAATCCTAAGATTATTCACATCATTTTAGGAATCAATCACTCCTGACCCATCCAACCATCTCCAAGGAAAAGTTCTCCAAAGCAACAATACACAGGGACATTGTATTCTTTCTCTCTAGTATTCATGTGTACTTTATCCTTGATTCACTTGTTTATCTTACATATTTCTATTATGATTTCTCTAAGTTAAAGCTCAATTTCATAAATTATGAACATTGACTACACTTTTCTTCTTTTACAGATTTGTTCTTATCCTAAAAAAAGGCAACATAACTAGAATAAGGAACAATATCAAGCACAATACGCTCAAGTAAATGAAATATTCGATTAGAAACACATATCCTTTTCACTACGTGCACAAGTCACCCATATGGCTCTTATACCCTTCTTAGACTTTGAATACACATCTTACAATTTTCATTCAGTATGTTATCGGTTACAATATTGGCTAACACCTCTTTGGCTCTTCACAAGGTATACTTTTCCTATCTACTTTATGCTACCGAATATTCATTCACCAACATAAAGTGGGGGAAAATGTAGCTACAAAATCATGCACTTAGTATTATTACATCACGCCTCTATTATGTCATTATATGCATGATTCTTAAGTAAGAAAACTAGACATTAACAACACTTGTTTTTCTTTACATTGTTTAATCTTTATATACTTTCATCCTTTGATTTGATGGAACTACATCCTTACTTTTGGACATTTCACAACATGTGACCCAACTCATTATTTTTTTAATCTTATCTTTGGAGCCTCCAGGACACTAGCACCTATAGACACAAAATCACGCACTTGGGTACATTTATAGGTCCTAAAAGAATACTAGCATTTATTTGATTCCTAAGCAAAAAAACTAGTGGTTGACAACTATCTTTGGCTTCTTTTCTTTGTCTCTTGTTTTCTCTTTGGTCGTATACACCCTACTTCCCAGTCGAAACTTTACTTATTTATCTTTTATGGCTTCCAACACTAACACCCATCCAGGACAACAACATCCACGTGCTCATGTTCCCTTTGGGCACCCTTGACCCTTTTCTATCTTACTCGCTCCTTTTGGGTCTCTTTTATTTTTTGGGCATATTTTTCACTTATGGGTCGTTTCAGTTGTCAATTACAAATTTCAAAAAAGGGAAACACATAAATACATAGTTATGTGTTCAAAATTAAGGACCAAACACTAATCATATACTATCATCACCTAAGCTTGTATCTAAAGGCACTAATGTACTTTAAAGGCATCCATTTAGGGGACAAGGGACTACATACAATTCATAGGAAGGGGAAGTTCGTTCTATTCCATACACACATGTTATACATTTCTACATTTTATATCTAGCCCGCTATCAAGTGCAACTTGCACTAGGGCACCCAAGGGCATCATTTCTACACACACACACAAGAACTACATGGAGTTTGAGATGTAGTGCAACGATCGGTCATAAGTTCACTCTATCGGGTGACCATTGGGGTCAGTTCGACTCCCCATTCTGCATCTTTTTTTATTAGATTTGGTGTGGTTTATAGGTTTGTGTAGGTGGACATCTCTTTTGTAGGTTACAGGTACCTTCGGCGATCATAGTGTGAACAACAAACGATCACCAGAGAATAATTGTGACACCCTAACGTCACAATAAAAACTATATCTAGAGGTTTTGCATAGTGACAGGTGCTTATATTCGGTCATCTGTGCCCAGGCACCCCTGTCCTGTTGCGGGCACCCCTGTCCTGCCTTTTCCATGAGATCCAAAATTTATAGTGATCAGATACGACGCTTCTTACATCTTGTTCAACACTTCTCCCTACTCAAGTCACTTCTAGGTTGCACATAAATCAACTAAGTCCTCTTATTTCATCCTCTTCCTTAGGGTTTCATAATTTATATCTTAGTTTGCTTGTGTTATTGCTTTATTTTATTATTCATACAATAAGTGACTCTATAATATTTAGTTTTAATTAATTAAAATTAAATTAAATCCTTTGGTGAAACCCATCGCTCAAACCCCACCTTCTAAGAATGCATCATAATCTATCTCGTTCTTCTGAATTCATGGATCAATTTTTGTATCCTTATTTTACTCCAACCAAATTTTTTGGCATGGCTACCACTGCTACTAATTTTATGCGAGTTCTTACTCAACACCCTCCTTGTTTTATTACTACAATGCCCAGTCCAACTATTAATGTAGTCATCACTCGCTACACTCGTCTTCACACAGCTCCACCTTTCTCTGTTCCACCACATATTACTCCTGCAGTCCCTACCACCATCTTTAAGGGTTGTGACATCATTGAACAACTTAAGAATAGCCCAACAAAAATATCTCTTAATGATTTTTTACGCAGTGAACCCGATTATTGTTATACACTAGAGGTTGCCCTTTGGTCCATTCACATTGAAAGCAGTAATTCACTTGTTTCCTTTACTCACCTTATTCAATCTCTCAAAAATCTACCATGTGATATATCTTTTAGTGATGAGGATATTCCTCCATCCATTGTTGACGATCCATTCACACCTTTTCTTATCACTACTACTATTGGTGCCATTTGTATTAAGCGTGTACTCATTGACAATGGCTCTGTTATAAATCTATGTACTTTGTCCCTCCTTAGGAAAATCAACATTACTAATGATTTAATTAATAAATCCTCTCAAGTCATTCACGGCTATGATTCTACTACTCACACATGCATGGGCACTATCACCTTACCTAGACAAGTTGGGCCTAAAATTGTTCCTACTTTATTCTTTGTTATCGAC
This sequence comes from Taxus chinensis, assembly GCA_019776745.2. Lineage (NCBI taxonomy): Eukaryota > Viridiplantae > Streptophyta > Pinopsida > Cupressales > Taxaceae > Taxus > Taxus chinensis. The sequence goes on from CM034148.1 coordinate 719,516,626, forward strand.
GCCTCATTTCATTTTAATATCTTACTAGGTAGACCATGGATTCACGCAATGCATGTTGTCCTTTCAACAATTCATCAATGTGTTAAATTCCTACATAATAGCTATGAACATACCATTGTTGTTGAACCCAATCCATTTAAGTTTTTCCGCATCGACCCAATTACTTTTATGCTTATTCCTCCATCACATCCTATTCCATATCATAATCTTGGTACATATAATGTTAGTAAATCTAGTGATTTTTAGCCTTCATCCACCTATACAAACATATTGTCCATTCCTACCCATACTACCGATATCATTTCACCCACCTTGTCTACTTTCGTAGCTACCACTATTCCACTTGTCATGGCTCCTCTCACTCCTACATCTGGCTCCATTCTTATCAATATCCTTGATACTGCTATTCAACATGATTATGATGATTCTAATGATGAGGTTGATGCAGTAGAGCTAAATGACGACACAATGTGCAATCTTAACTTTACTCCTATCAAAATAGATGAGTCCTACTTCAAGAATACTTTTGTTGTTATTGGCCTTGGTGAATATCAATTCAAAAAAAAACCCTCCTTCCACTAGTGCCATGATAATTTTTTTAGGGGTTTGTCCATACATTTGAAATCATACCACCTGCCTCATCTCCCCAAGTACACTCTGCATCATTGCTTCCTCCTTTCATATGTTCTCTTTTCATACATGACTCTTATTAGCCTCACATTCCATTCAATCCCACTTGCTCTGACATTGTTTGCACACATGATGGCTTAGCCCAGCTAGGATTAACACTTGATGATCTCCTCCCACCCCCTCATTCTCCTCATCTTTATCATGGATGTGTATTTTTTACTGTTTCTTATGGCCTCCATGTATTTCACAGTCTTATTAGTATTCCTTGCACGCATTCCTCATTCCTCTCCACTCACATTTGGGCAGTCTTGGCTTGACTACATTGGTGGCACTTAGGATTTTAATCATATTGATATCACATTTCCCTTGCCTTTTGGTCACATTTCTATTTGCAATGATTCATTCATTGGCTAAACTCAAACTATCACTTCCTAGTATGCACACAATTGTCCACAACCACCTTTCACTGATGAAGAATATGTTATGGGCATGTACAAATTATGCTACAAAGACTCTTTATATGATCAACCCCACACTATTGCTTACCAATTTTCTAACCCAAATCGAATAGGCTACAATCCTGACATTGATGATCTCTTATTAGATGAATTCACTTGATCCTTCTACAATCACACACTTAGGGGGCATCAAATTTTCTCTTCCCCCCTCATATTATCAATAGATCTCTATTGTCTTTATTATTACGTTTCACTCTTCGCATCTAATCTTTCTTAACACACCTTGATACACATATTGTATCATCATTACCCTATGACGCACTCTAGTTCCACATTTCATACTCAACTGTTGAGGGTCTAAATATGAAATGAACCTCATGGAATTGACTTCTCACATGCTATGCTTCATGATTTATCTTTCTAGCACACATCTTGAAACCGTTTCCCAATGACGCACTCTTGTTCTATGGTTCATTCTTGATTGTTGATGGGTATTTTATAAATGAAACTCATCTCATACACATCCGCAGGGGGGCACGATATTGCTATCACATTCACACATTGCATACCATTCCATCACACTCATACTCTCCATTTACATATCTTGGTTGCACTTACTCTTTCTTTCTTATGCCAATTACATGATGTGCTTTGCTTACTACGCTAGTTAGATACTCAATATGTCATTATATTTCTATATCTAAACATGCATATTCACTTGGTCTCTAGTTTTAAATGTAGATCTTATAAATTATTACACGCTACAATGATGCCCGACATTGTATCCTTTGTCAGTCCCACTGAGGCTCCTGGGGGCATCTACCTTTACTACTTTCACACATTACATTTGTTATTGTTTCATCATATACCAATTTCTATTCTTACTAGCACATTAATTTCCATTGATACATATATGTCGTGATATACTTTTTATCTTTCTAACATTCTAACGGGTGCTTCGTGTGTAACATTTTCTTTACATGACTATATGCCACCATGGTTGTCTGATACACTTTGCTTGCCATTTTTTTCCATTATATGTTATTGTTTATGAGTTATGCCCTATGTCTTGTATGCTTATTAGATGCTTTTGGCCTCTTCAGCAATGATTGTCTTGTGACATTGTGATCGATGTCTCATGTTTGAAACCCACTTTTCGCGGTCTACTTTGTTTGCACACTTGCTTGTTACATTGTCTTCTATTAAATGCTTGATAATTTTTCTACTAACACATGTTTCTAGCCACTTTGTTTGCATTTACCTTGGTTTCTACCATGCACATCCCCTACTTTTGCATACTTTTACATACTTAGCTCAAATTTTTCATATACATGACTTTGACTACTCTTTTGCAAGTTCGTCCTTAATACAAAACAAAAAACAACCTATAATAAAAAGTACAAACACAACAACACGTATAATGCAATGGATATGCTTCACCCCTAGGGTCACTTTACTTTCCTAGTTTTCACGCTTAGCTTGTCCACTCAACACGCATTTCACCATACGCTCTACAGGAGCATAAGGTGGGCATCTCTTATCTACTTTATGCTATTGAGTATTCACTCAACAACATAAAGTGGGGGAAAATGTAAACACAAAATCACGCACTTAGGTACATTTCTAGGTCCTAAAAGCATACTAGCATTTATATGATTCCTAAGAAAGAAAACTAATGGTTGACAACTATCTTTGGCCTCTTTTCTTTATCTCTTGTTTTCTATTTGGTCTTATACACCCTACTTGAGAGTCATAACTTTACTTATTTATCTTTTATGGCTTCAGACACCAATACCCAACCAGGATAGCAACGCCCAGGCGCTCTTGACTCTTTTTTATCTTACTCACTCCTTTTGGGCTTCTTATATCTTTTGGGAATATTTTTCACTTAAGGGTTGGCCTTCTAGTTGTCAATTACAAAAATCAAACAAGGGAATCATATAAATACACATTTATGTGTTCAAAATTAAGGACCAAACACTAGACATATACTATCATTGCCTAAGCTTGCATCAAAAGGCATTAAAGTTAATCAAAGGCATCCATCTAGAATCCATTTAAGGGAGAAGGGACTACATATTCTACATATACTGCATAGGAAGGGGAAGTTCATTCTATTCCATACACACGTGCTTTACATTTCTACATTCTAGATCTATCTCGCTATTAAATGTAACTTGTACTAGGGCATCATTTCTACACACACAAAAGAACTACATGAGTCTAAGATGTAGTGCATCACTTGAAGGTAAGTTCACTCTGTTAGGTGACTGTCAGGGTCAGCACGACTCCCCATTGTGTATCTTTTTTTATTAGATTTGATGTGGTTTGGGTTTGTGCAGGTAAACATCTCTTTTGCAATTTACAAGTACCTTCAACGGTCATAGTGCAAACAACAAGTGATCAATAGAGAATAATTGTAACACCCTAACGACACAACAAAAACCAAATCTAAAGGTTTTATATAGTCATAGGTGCCCAAATCCAATCATCTACGCCTAGGTGCCCCTGTACAACCTTGTCCTTGAGCTCCAAAATTTATAGTGATCAAATATGATGATGCTTACATCTTGTTCATCACTTCTCCCTACTCACGTCACTTCCAGGTTACATGTAAATCAAATAAGTCCTCTTATTTTATCCTCTTGCTTAGGGTTTCATAATTTATATCTTAGTTTGTTTGTGTCATTTCTTTATTTTATTATTCATACAATAAGTGACTCTGCAATATTTAGATTTAATTATTCAAATTAAATTAAATTAAATCAATGTCCAGTAGGGACATAAACACCTAAATGATACATTCCCCTTTGGGTGCTTCTATCATTTCCCCATCTTTTCTCATGTTTAAAGTGCCATATAGATTGTTATATTTTATAAAAAAATTATTCATCACTATGGGTCATCTTTCTAATTATTAATGACAAAATTCAAACAAGGGAATCACATCCACAAGCGCACATGCAAGCTCACGCACACACACAACCATGCCTTATTATTCTAAGCTGGGTACTTTGGGCTATTACTTCCTATATATGACTTGGGTAGGAGAACAACATTTGAGCTACATCATTCATTGCACAAGAAGGAAAAATTCTAAACTCCATTAGGACACATTCATCTTGGGGGAAAAGTAGTTGTATCCCACTATCTTTGTGTGACTAACACAAGGGAAACCTTGCTTCAAGGGACACAATTCTATCACACACACCAAAATTACATTGAGTCTGAAATGTAGTGCATCGATCAGTGACAATCTCATTGGGGTGATTGCTAAGTCCAGTACGACTCAAGCATATGCATTATTTATTCCATGTAATGTGTGCTTGAGATTTGTGTAGGTAGCTAGTGTTTTTTTTTGTAGGTTCTGGAGTGATACAAGAACCCTACAATGAAGACAGAGTGACAAAGAGTGAAGTGAAGAATACAAAGATCAAATCCTGAAAAGACCATATTCGTAATTGTTGCCAAGACAACTAGCACCCACGACGATATTGTCTTCCTTTGGGTGGTACTATTCAGAAGACTTTCATGTTTCTAGTTTATAAATGAAGCTTACTCATTTCGGATCTAACCCGTTCCACCCCATTCTTATGCCTAGAATCAGTCCAAAAACTCATATACAAGCTAAGTCAATATCATATGTTTGTTTTCTTACACTTACTTGTTATTTCATGTTAGATTTTTCTTATTCCAGATATATATATGTTTGATCTTAATCCTCTGACTTAAGATTTAATTCTATTAAATCACCCACTTACAAAGGGATGTAGTGAAACAAATAGATTGGTTTAATAGAGGTTGACTACTAAGGTTAGGTGAACTACACTCAGCCATGTATTTATCCTTATGTTATCTTAACATGTTCATGCATGTACTCTAGGGTTTCACCTATTGTAGGTTGTTACAACGAGATTCACACATTGGCAAACCCCCATGATAGACAACGAATAATATTTCTAAGCCACTGACGATCACCAAAATTTATAGCATCATGACACATGTCAGTCCAAGATCATATGGCTTTGGACCATACCATACTATGCCCCAACAAAATCCATATAGTTCTTTACTACCTCAGTTTGAGATCCTTGTTCCATAGATGAAGCATTTTTATATCTCACCCAATTTGTACATTCATTTAATACTTCTAGATCACCTTTGTACCTCTTTGTTCAAATATGTATCCTTTCCTCCTTGTGTTTTAAGAAATCATTTCATTGTTTCTATATCGCATAATGTATTAAAATCTATATTCTAGTTCACATTTAATGTTTATTAATTAAATCAGAATATTCTACCTATAACAACATTACACCATTTAATAAGGAAATAAAATCCAATACGAACCCTTATCTATTTATTTAGGGTGTAAACATTGTTCTCTCCTTAATGAAGTTCACATGAGTTTTACATGTTTGGAATGCAAATATTTTGATCTTGTTATGCATTTGCTAGTTATTGAGCTTAGGCATAAACTCAAATGTAGTGAATCAAATGCCACTAGAGGAGCTCAAATCCAAACCCATCTACATTGGCTCAAAGTCAGAGATTGTGCCTCCAAATAATGTGTCAAAATACCTTCATGCCAAGAAGGAAAAGAGTAGATAAAGGCCCTTGCAAATGGATCACAATTGCCTTACCAAATTTCCTGAGATCTCTAATCCCTATATTGAGAATTAAAAAATGGTATCCTATGCTCAAGCAATGATAGAGGAAAGACAAGAAGGAATTAAAAAATGCCCAAATGTGGTTCTCCGTAAGTTTTTACCAAGAAATCAACTTTGATGTGATTCTTCTCTCACATTGGACGAGATTTATTCAAATATATAATACATGTCTAATGAAACACCCTAGTATTAATGGCTTTCCGCCAAGAGTTTTATAAAACCTCTTAGAGCTTCATAAGCCTTGACCTGTTACAAGTTTACAACGAGTCATTATCTTCTCAATCTTTAGAAAAATAATTAATAAAGGGGAGATCAAATTCATACCCAAAATGAGTGACCTTGAGCTCAAATCCAGTTGACAGCCTACCACGTTGTTGAATGTCTCTTTAAAATACAATGTAAATCTTTAACATTGCACATTCACCACGTCCTTTTGGCTATTGTCAAACCCAAACATGTAGCCTTTTCTACTAGAGAAGCTCATATATGGACCCCATCTACATTGGCTTGAAGCCAAAGATTGTGCCTCCAAATAATGTTTTCAACCCCTTCATGCCAAGCAGGAAAAGAGTAGATAAAGGCCATAAAAATAGATCACAGTTAGTTTACCAACTTTTCAAGAATTAAAAAATTGGGTCTTAGACTCAAGCCATGATAGAGGAAAGACAAGAAGCATTTCAAAAATGCCTTGATGTGGTTCCCCACAAGATTTTACTAACTCGACCTTCAATGTGATTCTTCTTTCACACTCGAAGAGCTTTATTTGTACTATAAGGCATGACTAATGACAAAGCCTTGGTATTGATGAATTTCCCCCAAGAATTTTATAAATCCTCTTCGAGCTTTATAGGCCCCAACTTGTTACATGTTTACAACAAGAAATTATTTTCTCAATCTTTAGGAAAAAAAATATTAATAAAGGAGAGATAAAATTCATACCAAAAACAAGTGAACCTAAGCTCATTTTAAGTTGGTGACCTATGACGCACTCTAGTTCCATGTTTCATACTCAACTGTTGAGGGTCTAAATCTGAAATAAACCTCATGACATTGAATTCTCACATGCTATGCTTCATGATCTATCTTTCTAGCACACATCTTCAAACCATTTCCCGATGAGCCACTCTTGTTCTATGGTTCATTTTTTATTATTAAGGGGTATTTTATAAATGAACCTCATCTCATACACATCTGCTGGGGGGCACGCTACTCCTATCACATTCACAAATTGCATACCATTTCATCACACTCATACTCTAAATTTGCATATCTTGGTTGCACTTACTCTTGCTCACTTATACGAATTACATGATGCACTTTGCTTACTATGCTAGTTAGATACTCAGTATGTCATTACATTTCTATATCTACACATGTGAATTCACTTGGCTTCTAGTTGTGAATGTAGTTCTTATAGGTTATTACATGATACAATGATGCCTGACACTGTATCCTTTGCCAGTTCCACTGAGGATCTTAGGGGCATCTACCTTTACTACTTTCACACATTACAACTGGTGTTGTTTCATCATATAATAATTCCTATTATTACTAGCACATTAATTTCTATTGATACATACATGTTGTGACATAATTTTTATCTTTCTAACATTCTAACAAGTGCTTCGTGTGTAACATTTTCTCTACAGGATTATATGCCATCATGGTTGTCTGATACACTTTGTTTGCCATTTTTTTTCCATTGTAGATTATTGTTTGTGAGCTATGACCTGTGTCTTATATGCTTATTGTATACTTTTGGCCATTCCGGCCCTGATTGTATTGTGACATTGTGAGTGATGTCTCGTGTTTGAAACCCACTTTTCGCGGTTTACTTTGTTTTCACACTTGTTTGTTACATTGTCTTATGTTGCATGCTTGATACTTTTTCTACTAACACATGTTTCTAGCCACTTTGTTTGCATGTACCTTGGTTTCTACCATGCACATCCCCTACCCCCTACAAGGATACAATACAACACATCATCAGGTCCTCTCCTTTGGGCCGTATTCTCCTACCGATGTCGCATGCACCCCAAATGAGGGGGGCATACATTGGGTGAAAAAATAACCCTTACAACAACTCAGAGCTATAATACAAATATGCACAGTACATAAACAACATAGGTTATAATTACATAACTTTCTCAAAATCAGACTTGGGTCAGAATCACAACATAGACACCAGTGCCCAAAAGTAGACAACATAGTCTACAGAAGCCTTCAAAGCAATTTTATAGTTACTGGCATAGACCTTCAGTTACAGAATGCATTCTATCAGTATAATTTGGAACTAACTCCGAACTAATAAGAAATAAATCAGGATATAAGAAACAAATCAGGGGACGCACCATCTATAGTGGTGCTTATCAGGAAGAGTCATGGATGGAGAGTAACACTAAACCTCTCTCCCCAACACTTTCTCTTTGGCGTGACATCGCGCAAAAAACCTTGCACTTGGCGTGAGACCACCTAAAAACCTCGCTCTTAGCGTGAGATCGCCCAAAAAACTCACTCTTGGGGTGAGAACGCCCAAACAACTTGCTCTTCACAGCATTCCAAGACATCTTTCTATCTTTTTACACTCTTTTACATCAGGTGCACACTTTCCTTTACTACTACTTTTACACACTTTTGCATACTTCTACATACTTGGCTCTAATTTTTCATATACACGACTTTGACTACTCTTTTACTATTATTTTGCAAGTTCATCCTTAATATACAATAAGAAACAACCTATAATAGCAAGTACAAACACAACATCATGTATAATGCAACAGATATGCTTCACCCCTAGGGTCACTTTCCTTTCCTAGTTTTCACGCTTCACTTGTCCACTCAAAAAACATTTCACCACACGCTCTACATGAGCATAAGGTACACATCTCTTATCTACTTTATGTTATTGAGTATTCACTCAACAACATAAAAGTGGGGGAAAATGTAGACACAAAATCACACACTACATTTCTAGGTCCTAAAAGCATACTAGCATTTATATGATTCCTAAGAAATTAAACTAATGGTTGACAACTATCTTTGGCCTCTTTTCTTTGTCTCTTGTTTTCTCTTTGGTCTTATACACCCTGCTTCAGTCATAACCTTACTTATTTATATTTTATGGCTTCAGACACCAACACCCAGCCAGGATAACAATGCTCAGGCATTCTTGACCCTTTTCTATCTTACTCGCTCCTTTTGGGCATCTTTTTCACTTATGGGTCGTCCTTCTAGTTGTCAATTACAAAATTTAAACAAGGGAATCATATAAATACACATTTATGTGTTCAAAATGAAGGACTAAACACTAAAAATATACTATCATTGCCTAAGCTTGTATCAAAAGGCACTAAAGTTACTCAAAGGCATCCATCCAACATCCATTCAAGGGAGAAGGGACTACATATTCTACATGGGAAAGGGAAGTTCATTCTATTCCATACACACATGCTATACATTTCTACATTCTAGATCTAGCCCACTATCAAGTGCAACTTGCACTAGGGCATCCTAGGGCATCATTTCTACACACACACAAGAACTACATGCAGTCTAAGATGTAGTGCATCAATCAGTTGTAAGTTCACTCTGTTAGGTGACTGTTGGGGTCAGACCAACTCCCCATTTTGTATCTTTTTTTATTAGATTTGATGTGGTTTGTGGGTTTGTGCAGGTGAACATCTCTTTTGCATGTTACATGTACCTTTAACGGTCATAGTGTAAACAACAAGAGATCAACAGAGAATAATTTTGACACCCTAAAAACACACCAAAAACCAAATCTAGAGGTTTTGTGCAGTCACAGGCACCCAGATCTAGTCTTTTGTACCTAGGTGCTCCTGTACAGCCTTGTCCTTGAGCTCCAAAATTTATAGTTGTAGTGCCCACTTTCCTTGGACACTATTCAAATATTGATCCTGACACTATTGGTCACATTTTGGATATTATTATGTTTTGATGTAGTATGATGTATCAGAGATTATTATGGACATTATTATGTTTTGATTAGTATGATGGTTAGATGTTAGATCCTAGATTAATATTGATCTGGATTCAGATATTTTGCTTGAGGATCATTGAGACATTTTTATTATTATGTGGATGATGATATACTAGTTGACATGGACATGTTATTGATGTTAATTTTAGACATGTGACATTGATTATTATGAATAGCTCTAGTATAGAAATCTATTGGATGATGATATAGTTACAAATTGAATTTTAATGATAAATATTGAATCTTGATATTGTTGTGATTTGGATCTAATGTTTATATATCATTTGGATGTTCTGATATGGCCACGAGGCCGAAGGAGGTATTTTGCATTTTGCAAGTTAAAATCACAACAATGTCGGGGGACTGGAGATTAACCATATTGGAATTCAGTGTGAAATCAACAAGGTCACCATGGCAACTGTGTTTGGGTTGTATGTTGTATTTTGTTAGGATTTCCCATGGGGGGATTTCCATTATTGTGACCATGGGGTATATGTGTGCTTTATTTGTTGTCCCTTTTTTAAAATTATTATTGTGTGTATTTTATTTGTAATGTGCTTTTGTTTTAATTATTTAAAAGTGATAGTATAATGTGAGAGTCATATAGTTAAAATTTAATTAAATTAAATAGGATGTGGAAGGTGAAATTTAATGTTATTATCTTGGTTGAAAATGAAATTTATTTATATATTTTATAACCATATGGTAATTAAACATATGGTTGTGTCTAAAGTTTGTAATAAATAAATGTCATAGAAATAAATGCATTTTAAAGAGTGTGTAAGTTACCAAGTATGGGTTGTGTAAGTGAAGTGATAGATTGTGTAAGGCAAATTTTGGAGTGTAGAACACTCCATCCTCTTTGAAACTCGGATTTGGTCTTGGGAGCCTAAATTGGAGGCTTGTGGGACAAGTTAAACTTGTCCCACACCTCTCAAAATCCTCCACCAACCATGTTTATTAATTTGGAGTCAAAATCAACTTATTTTATTGCATTTTGACATGATTTATTGTAAGATTTGTTTGCACTTGTCTTACAAATTTTAAATGCATTCTTTTTTTTAGGATGGACAAAAATGAAGTGTGTAAGTGGTTTGTCATTCGCATTTATGAGGACATGGGCCTCATCTTTATTATATATTTGGAATTACATACTATAGTGATTTTATTGTTTTGATGTTGATTGCTTTTTGGATGAGGAAAAATGATGTGGCATCCCACTTGGAATCCACATCATCCTCTTCCACCCTCTCCCTTTAAAAATGGGAATTGCTTCCTCATTTGAGGTTGTTGAAGGTTGGAGATTTCACTCTTGGGTCAAATTTCTTTTGCATTTTTGAGCTTGCTTGGTGGAAGAAGTGGATTTGCTTGTGCATACATTTACCTTGCTGACTTAGGACTGGTTTTTGGTGGAATAAAGACTGTTGTTTTGAAAGCAAGTCTCCATTATGGAGAGGTAGGCTCTCACTTTTTTAAACTGCTGTATTTTCCTCTTTTTAACATGAATTTGAATGTGTTGTGTGTGTAATTTCTTTTGAGGGATGGGTAGAATGCTTAGGGCATGGTGTGGAGAGAAGACTATGAGGTTATCAGAGGAGGGATAAGGGATTTGCCATTGTTATTTATCTTGTGGAGGGAGTGTTGGTTGGGATCCACCTAGGGAAAAGAATATGCTTGCATTTCTTACTTTGGGGAGGTATAAGGGATAAATTTGGAGGAGGGATAAGGAGGGGTTGAGGAGGGATAAGGTTTATGGGATGGTTATGTTTTGGCGGTTTATTTTAGGTGGATGCCCAATTTCAACATGGGAGGCATAAGGAGACCTCCATAGTTCTTGCTCTTGATTGGCTTGCTTGCTTGGAGAAGGAGTCTTTGTTTTGATTGAAATTGTTGTTGTAGTTGAGAACTATATATTTTTGTTTGTGCATTTCATTGTGCATGTGAATGTATGTTATATGTGGAAGAAGCTATATGTTGCCATGTGTTGTTTTATCATATTCCATTCCAATATGGTTGGGGCTCGGGGGCCGATGGGGAAAGATGGCTTCTATTTTCCCATTGGGTATCTTGGTTGGGTGGAGAGTGTTGCCTTTCCCCCCTTCCTTGTTGTGATTAAAAGATAAAAGATGAAGAAATTAGCCTGCTGTTGTTTGGAGCTTGGAGAAATCAGTTTGACAGTCATTTCCTTTTTAGCAAGTTCATTGTAACCTTCCCACTTTGAAGTGAATGATTTGTATTGTTAATTGTAATGAGAAGACATCTTGTATTGAAATTATAAGGTTGAAAGTGATAAGTGAATTGTAGAAGATTATTATTCCATACTATGTTATAAGAAGAATGTGAAAGAAAGAAATATGTATTGTGCATTGTAACTTGAAATTCAAAGAAAGAGATAAACTATTGAATTATTGTTGGAAATCAAATAAAGAATTACATTCCTTTCTCAAATTTTCATTGTTGTATTAGATTCGAGTTGTTGTTGTGAAATGAAAACTCTATTTTGAAAGAGATTAAGAAATAACATTGCCAGTACATGTACTGTGTTTGAAATCATAAAACTGGAGTTTAAACTTGGCATATGAACTGTCAATTAATTGTTCGAATCAATTGAATGTCTTAGATAATATTTTAAAAATGCCTCCCCATATTTGAAAGATTACAAATTGGTTAATAAACTTGTAACCTCCAAATTGGAACCTCGTAAACTTGTTATAAGATAAAAATGGAAATCTTGTGTTTGGTTAATCAGAATTTGTTCCGGAACCTATTTAGTTTCAAACTAGTGTCTTGCAACTTGGTTGTAGACTCTTCCTATAAAAAAGAAAATTATTCCATAATTTTCCTAGTTTGTTTCTTGGTCTCAAGTGGTAGTTGAAGCTGACATCACAATAGTGATAAAATATGATGATGTTTACATCCTGTTCATCACTTCTCCCTACTCACATCACTTCTAGGTTGCATGTAAATCAACTAAGTCCTCTTATTTCATCCTCTTGCTTGGGGTTTCATAATTTATATCTTAGTTTGCTTGTGTCATTTCTTTATTTTATTATTCATACAATAAGTGACTCTGCAATATTTAGATTTAATTATTCAAATTAAATTAAATCAATGCCCAGTAGGGACATAAACACCTAAATGATACATTCCCCTTTGGGTGGTTCTATCATTTCCCCATCTTTTCTCATGTTTAAAGTGTTGTATCGATTGTTATATTTTCTAAAACTTTTACTCGTCACTATGGGTCATCTTTCTAATTATTAATGACAAAATTCAAACAAGGGAATCACATACACAAATGCACGTGCACGCTCACGCACGCACAAACACATGCCTTATTATTCTAAGGGACTGGGTGATTTGGGCTATTACTTCCTATCTATCACTTGGGTAGGAGAACAACATTTGGGCTACATCATTGTTAGGATATTAATGTTTACATTATACTTGTGTATGCAATAAGTATAAATGTTAGTAGTTATATTATTGTTATATAAACAATAATATTTTTTTGGAGTTGTTTTAACAACTCGTATGATTTGAGTTGTGCATTGTTACATGAGTAACAACCACAACTAAATAGGATTATTGTTAGAGCAACTTCCTAGTTTATATGAGTTGCATATTCCTATATATTTGTAATCTATTCGTATGGAGAATACAAAAGAAATATATTTGTAAGTGTGAAATTAATTAAAGTATCTGAGTTATGTGAAGTTAATTCCCTATGCAAGTCTGGTTCTTAGTTTATATTTGGTATCAGAGCATCAATGGTCATGTCCCTGTGAACAATGAGAGTCTTATGAAGAAATTTCAGTTCATTTGGTCTGTTCTGAGAAATTTCAATCGTCATACAACGTGTGTCTTCCATTGATGGTAAGGTTCAATTGAAAGAATGTCTCTTTGGCGTATTTGAGTAATCAACGTGCAACTGAACTCAAATGAAATGTTTATAGGATTGTAAGATTGGTTGTTTAACATTTGTCATCGGTGATCATTATTTACCTGAGAAAGGAATCGTTGATTAGAACACAAGGTGTAATATTTCCAGAGTGCGACGTCATAGAGATTTTGATATTTCATTGCAAATGCCATTCACAACCTCCACGCATTCATCCTGCAAAGTGTTGGCACAAATCTAAGGAGAAAGGAAGATATCTCATCATTCATGATCAATGTTATATGTGGATATCAGTCTTTGCGTGAGTTATGTGGTAGTTGTATGGATTGGTTGAACATTCAGTTGTCATCGTTTGGCATAGTTTATACATGCCTTCAGACGTAGTCCTTCTTACATGCACAAAATATAGTCACTTAACATCTCATAGAAGTTCTAGATTCAAATCTTACAGTGGGAGAACATGTACAACAAGCTCCAGTCTTCTTTTGCTCTCGTAAAAATGAGCGGTTTTGTTCATTTCTCTAGCCCATGCCATTGAACAAGTTGTCAGCTGATTCACCATACAATAAGGCGATATAACATTGGTGAAGTGCATTAGAATCTGCCCAGGTGTTTCCAACTACATATGTTGAATTTTGCTTGTATTTGTCATCTCCATTCATGTATACCATTGAGCACTTCAACATCAGATAAGAAATTGATCTGTCATTTATTGACACAGACGGTTACACGTATTTCATGGGAAGAATCCTCAGACATGCATGTATTTCGTGAGAAGACTTCTCTTAAGTGTCGGCATAGCTACAACATACCAGTGTCAACTATTCTAGAAAATCCTCCAAGTGGCTGTTAAGCTGCTCACCCAGGTATTTCAGAATAGTCTGTCTGTCATAAAGCTTCTAGTCAATGCACAAATTTCTATTAAACCTACATCTTTAAAAGTTTTTTTAGTTTTAATATTAATAGGTGTGTTCGAAGTTTTGAAGGTGAAAGTCTTATGTTCTAGTTATCAAATCAGATTTATGTAATTTGATATATGGAATTGGTTTAGACCAATGTTTATCGTGTTCATTGTCAAGTATTCTATTTTGTTTCGAAGTCATTTTAAAAGTGTCACGATATCATTTAAAATAGTCTAGTTATCATTACCATTTATGTCATGTTAATTGTCAATTAGTCCAAGTTAAAAAATCGGGTCAAAATGACATGTGTTAATGTCATGATTAAGAGTCATTTATACACAAGTATTGTTGTATGTCGTCATATTGTCAAAGTCAAAGGTTAAAGTTTTTGTTAAATGTGTCATCCATCAAATTATTTAGATTTTGTATGTCTTTAGTTATCAAGTCATTTTCATATAAAAAATAATCCCATTTTATTACTTTTTAGTTGAGTCGAGTTTTTTTGTCCAAGTCAAAAGTGTTGTTTTTAAATTTGTAAATTATCATCAAAAGTCGTATAATTGTAAAAAGTCCAAAAAATAAAATAAAAATTGTCTCATGGATGCATTTTCAATGTTACCCGACGTCCGGAAAAATAAATTGTTTCACATTGTGGGAGGGAAGATATAATAAACAATGTGGAAATAGTTGAGCGTCATATCCAAATCCGGTTGAGCTAACAACATAAAAAATTGGAGGATGGAGGCACCGGAGGCTGCAGGACAACCGGTGACCTCTCGTTAGTCACCAATGACGAGGTCACACGAAGATGTGGTGGCATACATATAGTTTGAGTATATGCTTTTCAGTGTGAGTTTGCTTTCAGTTGTGAGCTTCAATTTTTACAGTTTGCAATGTTTAATAAGTGGAAATTTCACATTGAGGGGGGAACATGATCAATATGATCCAATGTTCCATTTCTCATTTTTCAGTTGTGTATGTGATTATTCCTATTTCCCCAATGCAAAAACACAGTGAAGAACATATAGCACATTAAAATGCAACATCATGAGTCTTATTGAGGTAGAATAGTCATATGTGTTCCTGTTCATACCTAGGTTTGTGGTTAGCCTCTGGAAAACCATTGAAGGTTGTTCAGATGTGTTCATGCTTGAGTTCTAATACTGCTAGGTCAGATGTATTTCCTAGAGTGACTGGTTGATAAGCAGATGATTCTTGAGCGTGTTCCCATCCTCGTCATGCAGATGTGTTCCCGACAGTGCATGGTTGATAAGAAGTTGATGTGTTCCTTCTTCTACCTTCAGTTTGAGTGTGTGCCAAGATCATGAGCAAGCACGGGTGACAAGTTGCAGATGAAGTGTGAAAGTTATTTTGTTACCAAGTAAACATTAAGGGGGGAATGCTAGGATATTAATGTTTACATTATACTTGTGTATTCAATAAGTATAAAATGTTAGTAGTTATATTATTGTTATATAAACAATAATATATTATTGGAGTTGTTTTAACAACTCATATGATTTGAGTTGTGTATTGTTACGTGAGTAACAATCACAACTAAATAGGATTATTATTAGAGCAACTTCCTAGTTTATAGGAGTTGCATATTCTTATATATTTGTAATCTATTTGTATGGAGAATACAGAAGAAATATATTTGTAAGTGTGAAATTAATTTAAGTCTCTGAGTTATGTGAAGTTCTTCCTTGTGCAAGTTTGGTTATGAGTTTATAATCATTCATTGCACAAGAAGGAAAAATTCTAAATTCCATTAGACACATTCATCTTGGGGGCAAAGTAGTTGTATCCCACTATCTTTGTGCAACTAACACAAGGGAAACCTTGCTTCAAGGGACACAATTCTATCACACACACCAAAACTACATTGATTTTGAAATTTAGTGCATCAATCAGTGACAATCTCATTGGGGTGATCGCCAAGTCCAGTACGACTCAAGCATATGCCTTATTTATTCCATGTAATGTGTGCTTGAGACTTGTGTAGGTAGCTAGTGTTTGTTTTGTAGGTTCTGGAGTGATACAAGAACCCTACAATGAAGATAGAGTGACAATGAGTGAAGTGAAGAATACAAAGATCAAATCTTGAAAAGACCAGATCCGTAATTGTTGCCAAGACACTAGCACCCAATTCAGACACTAGCACCCACGACGATATTGTCTTCCGTTGGGTGGTAATGTCTGGAAGACTTTCATGTTTCTAGTTTCTAAATAAAGCTTACTCAGTTTGGATCCAACCTTTGCCACCCATTCTTCAGCCCATAATTAGTCCAAAAACTCTTATACAAGCTAAGTCAATATCATCCTTTTGTTTCTTACACTTGATTGCTATTGCATGTTAGAACTTTCTTATTTCAGATATATTTGTTTGATCTCAATTCTCTGACTTAAGATTTAATTCTATTAAATCACCCACTTGTAAAGGGATGTAGTGCAACAACTAGATTGGTTTAATAGAGGTTGACTACCAAGGTTAGGCAAACTACACTCAGGCATGGGTTTATCCTTATGTTATCTTAACATGTTCATGCATGTACTCTAGGGTTTCACGTATTGCAGATTGCTACAACGAGATTTCACACATTGGCAAACCCTCACGATAGACAACGAAGAATATTTCCAAGCCACTGACGATCACCAAAATTTATAACATCATGACACATGTCAGTCCAAGATCATATGATTTTGGACCATACCATACTACGCCCCAACAAAATCCATATAGTTCTTTGCTACCTCAGTTTGAGATCCCTGTTCCATAGATGAAACATTTTTATATCTCACCCAATTTGTACATCCATTCAATACTTCTAGATCACCTTTGTACCTCTTTGTTCAAATAAGTATCCTTTCCTCCTTGTGTTTTAAGCAATCATTTCATTGTTTCTATATCGCATAATGTATTAAAATCTATATTCTAGTTCACATTTAATCTTTATTAATTAAATCAAAATATTCTACCTATAACAACATTACACCATTTAATAAGGAAATAAATCTAATACAAACCCTTATCTATTTATTTAGGGTGTAAACATTTTTCTCTCCTTAATGAAGTTCACATGATTTTTACATGTTTGGAATGCAAATATTTTGATCTTGTTATGCAATTGTTAGTTGTTGAGCTTAGGCATAAACTCAAATGCAGTGAAGCAAATGCCGCCAGAGGAGCTCAAATCCAAACCCGTCGACATTGGCTCAAAGTCAGAGATTGTGCCTCCACATAATGTGTCAAAATCCCTTCATGCCAAGAAGGAAAAGAGTAGATAAAGGCCTTGCAAATGGATCACAATCGTCTTAACAAATTTCCTGAGATCTTTAATCCCTATATTGAGAATTACAAAATGGTGTCCTATGCTCAAGCAATGATTGAGGAAAGACAAGGAGGACTTAAAAAATGCCCAAACGTGGTTCCCCGTAAGTTTTTACCAAGAAATCAACTTTAATGCGATTCTTCTCTCACACTGGACGAGCTTTATTCAGATGTATAATACATGTCTAATGAAAAACCCGAGTATTAATGGCTTTCCCCAGGAGTTTTATAAAACCTCTTGGAGCTTCATAGGCCCTGACCCGTTACAAGTTTACAACGAGGCATTATCTGCTCAATGGGAGATGGGAGAGACATTGATAAGAGTTCGTATTCAGGAAGGTGTACGACATACAAGCTTAGGCTATTGGCCATGGTGAGTGATCCTCATGGGCAACTATTTTGAATTGTGTGATATTTCTCATTTTCTTAAATGAAAAACTGGAGAGAGAGAAACAAAATGGTGGATATGTATGCCACACAATTGGTGATCGAAGCCATGAAAGGGCAATTATTTCTTGATTTGTTTATTGAGGAATAGTTATATTTTAGTATTTATTGAATGGATGGGTTACTGAATCAATTCTCTGAAATATGGGTATAGCCCTGCACTGTTCTTGCTTGGCATGTTTATCAAGCCTATTTACCATGTATATTTAGCCTCGAACCCTGTTAAAGTTGACGGAAAGAGCCTGTGTATAGTCTCTGTTGGTTCCATTAATAGATTTATTTTTGGGTGCAAAGTAGTGTCTGGAATATCCATTAATAGTTATTTTAATTGGGTTGAAAATATATCAATAAGGCATTAATCCTATTTGATCTCATGTGCTTTCCAAACCCATCTTGGTCTTAATTATTCCATGCATAAGGTAATATATCCACGTTCTTGAAAATACCTTCTTGAAGAGGTGCAAGACAATGTGCCATGTGGACAAAAAGTCAGTAAGTTGATTGGAGAAATTTTCAGCCCCTCTCTTTAGAAGCAGCTGGAAGAGTCCACTAGCTCTAAATGTTGGGATCCTATTAGGGGAAGTGGACCAGTAGTTGAGACCCCTAACTTTAGGGGCATGTAGCGCCACTCAAAATGCATTCTTTTGGTCAAAAAATGACATATTCGCATAGTTCGTCAAGTCGACATTCTATAGAGGTGCTTTTTGTGACTTCTAATATTACGTGTATCACTTTAAATCACATTTTCCCACAACCTCTCCATTTTTCCCATTTTTTCCACTTGAACAAATAAATGACGCTAGGATAACTAAATGTTGCAAAAAAATTACAAAAAATAAATTTTGTAGCCTAAAAAAGCAGAAAACAACGCATTTAAGCGCCTTAAATGTTGCATGCAATGTGTTTGATGTTGTTGCCATCGGCAATTACCCCTTCCTTCACCGATAAGTGTGAATTGGCTGCCTTAATACACCATTTGAGTATTGTTTTACCTCCTTTGCACCATTTTCTTTTCATTCTTATTTGATCCTAGTTCATTTAGGAGGTGCCATGAGTCCATTCTGGGGTGTTGCTACTGGTCCATTATGGAGATGGCCGTCGTGAAGGAGAATGTCATCGCAAGGGGGTTTGTGAGGCTGTTGGAGTTCTCACACCATCATAGTGTTCAGACTTTTGTTTTACACCTGAGAGTTCTTGCTTTCATATTTGTTTAGGGCTATTGTAGTCTTTGCTCGGTTTTCTAGAATATTGGAAGCATATTTAAATTGCATGATTGAAATAAAATATTTGAAATGAGGTTTGTTATCTTAGGGATAAAACTCATAAGTGCAAAGCGACTGTCTTGTCATTTTGCAATGGTAGCTAAAAGTTAAAATTGTTAAAATTGGTTTCTTGTTTATAATTTTTTAATATATAATGTAATGTTTATGATAAGCGACTGCCTTAACACACCATTTTAGTATTGCTTTATGCTCTCCTTTACATCTAATTTCATTTGATTCTTATTTAATGCTGGATCGTTCTAGAGGTGCTGCTAGTTCGTTTAAGTTGCTTGATTATAAAATGTTTATGAGTGCAAGGATGTTTCTTTACCTGTTCTAATTGAGGAGTAATGGTTTTTTTTGTTCTGCTAGCCTTTTAGAAACTTGTAAAGTGGAAAGGGATCACCTAATAGAAACATTCTGCACTGGAAGCTCTATAATACTATGATATTGTAAATACAGTTTAGGGTTTACTATTTTCTGGAATATTGGGGGCATATGTGAGTTGCATGATTAAAATAAAATGTTCAAAATGAGGTCTTTTATCTTAGAGAAAACCATATCTGTGAAGTAACTTTTTTGTCATGCCATTTCAGTATTGCTTTACCACCTTTTTACACCCACTTTCTTTTCATTCTTATTTGTTGCTGGTTCATTTTGGAGGTGCTGCTGGTTTTTTTGAGTTGCATGATCGAAACTCTTGCAACTCTTTCCACTTTAGTAATTTCAGTTTATAAAGTGCAGTGCTTGCACTGGTATCTATAAGCTAAAGCTACTAAAGTGGAAAGAGATAATTTAATAGAGATCTATAAATTGAAACTATTAAAGTGGAAAAGGATCGTCCAGTAAAAACATTTTGCATTGGAATGAGAAAGTTGAAATTGGTAAACTTGTGGCGGATCATTTTTAATTTTTTTTTTGTTGAATCCAAAGCTTACATGGGTTAGGTGTGCAAAATTCTTAGGCCTAGGCTTCCAAGGACTGAGGGGATTCCATTATACCAAATTCATTGGAGGGACGATCCTGGTCTCATTCCTTATTTATTGGTATCTCATGGGATTAGGACCTTGGTGGATGGCTAGGCATCGCCTTTTACACTATCATACACACCGTTGGACCGCAACCCATTCGATGAGATCATTTTATTCTAATCATGTATGAGAAAAATGTTACATTATAAGAGAAAAAGTTAAATGAAAATGGACCTAACCTCTGAACATTTTATTTTAATCATGCAACTCTTTCCATTTTCAGCTTATAGATCCCAAATCTGTCTCTTTGGCTTTTCTAATTAGGAGCAAGTTATTAAATTTATATTGTCTTGCAACTCTTTCCACTTTACTAGTTTCTGCTTAGAGATCTTAGTGCAAAGATGTTTCTGTTAAATGAAAATAAACTTCATTTCTAATATTTCATTTTAATTATACAACTCTTTCCAGTTTCAGATAATAGATCCTAGTGCAAACCTGTCTTTGTAGCATTTCTAATTGAGGAGAAAATTATTAGATCATAAATGTATATGATCGTTGCATAAGTTTTAGAGTAGAGTGATGAGTAGCATAGTGTTTGAATGTGCACACATATGGTTGTGGTTGATATTGGAGAATGGAGAATAAGGTGAAAACAACTTTCAGTTGAGGTTTGTTTAACCTCATTAAGTCTATAACCCATAATATCACACATTTCTTCATATTCCATCATATGTTGGGTTTTAGTTAAATTTAAAGCTCTACACTTTTAAAGAATGATTGTTGTAATGAAACATAAAAATTGCATTATAATTTTTTCTTGTTCCATCTACTGAAAAAAGTGTAAACACATTACAATATGTATTTTGTTTGGTTGTTCCTTGCACTGCACAAAATATAACTTGAGCACATTACATTACATATTTGTCTTCCTTGATCAATTGCGAAAAAGTTTAACTTATGTTTTGAACATCGTATGTGTGACCCAAAACTATATCGTAGATCGTAAACTAAACCTTAGAACATAAATCTACAACATCCAAGCTAGAAATAATGAACAATGGACTTGATTCCCTACATTTGAAAACTTGAATTTCAAGATGGTTGTTCCCTGTTGCAATTTGCTACCATGTTCATCGAAGAGGGACTCCCACAAGGATTGTTGCATGTGGAGGAAACAATTGGGCAAAGTAGGTTTACCATGTCTCTTCAAAAATGATGTGACCTTCGGGAAAAGGGTTCATTTTGCTAATTAAATGTTTTACCTCTCCAATTCCTTTCGTGTCTCCTACATTTGAAAAACTTGAATTTGAATATGGTTGTTCCATGTTGGAATTTGCTATCATGTTCAACGAAGGGGGACTCCCACAAGGATTATTGCTTGTGGAGGAAACAATTGGGTAAAACAGGTTTACCATGTCTCTTAAAATATGTGGTCACCTTCGGGCAAAGGGTTCATTTTGCTACTTAAATGTTTTTACGTCTCCAATTCCTTTCGTGTCTTCTCAAATTCTCTTTCCATTCTATCATGCTGCTTCCTTTTGCTCCCTTTCTTGCCTTTGCATAATCTCTTCTTGCTCCTTCCTCTTCCTTTTAATTTCATTTTCAAACTTCATTTGTTCCCTTGCTTCCTTCTTAGTATTCTTAGCAGTTTTCCTTTCTTCAATTTGGTCTCTCTTCCTTGCCTTATTTTCTTCAATCTCCTTCTAACGGGTCTCTTGTTCTACAAACATTTTCCTATACTCATCTGCTGTGAAAATTTGAGATACTTTGCCCAACATGAGTGCATTGTCTCCTGATTTTTTAGCAAAACCCTATCAATTGACAATTTAAAAAAAGATGATAATAATGATGATTTTGTGTTCATTGTTGTTTGAATGCAATCTGTATTTCATTTGTCTTCTACTACAACCTCATTTACACCCACATCTGTTATTTCATTTGCACCCAAATCTACTATTTCATTTGCACTCAAATCTACATAGTAATGAACTAGCTGAGTTAGGAGAGGAGGCGACATTGACGACATTGCCATATCTCCTTGGCTAGATTCAAAATTAAGGCCTATGTTTGTTGCAGCTTCCTTTACCCAATCTGGTGGGCTTACTTGGGTAGGCAGACTTAAACCTTGTTCGACGAAAGTGAAAGTTACATCCTGTTCATTGTTGGTAATTAGTTTGACCCAACCATAAACTTAAGTAGATCTAAAAAGGAAAAATGAAAGAAAAGTATGAATCAAAAATCATCTTAAAGGAAGAATAAAGCACAAGATATAGACACATGTTTATCCTGGGAAAATCCTTTCTGGTAGAAAACCTAGCAAAATAAGTCTTTCTTATTACACTTAATCTAACCTTGAGGTACAATAAGATCTATAGATGGCATTGTTTACAATATTCCAACTGTCCATGCACAACCTTTGTGTAACTGCTGACAGCTCTTTCAGAAGTGCACCCTGATAGTCAAACATGATGTGTGCTAGATTCTGACATCTCTAGCATGCATGTCCTATTAGGCCAACACCCACACATTGGACACACATCAAGGCTCAAGACTCAATCCTATGGCTCAAGAGCCAAACTCATTTCTAAATGTGTGCCCACGAATGTATTTCCTTTGTGATAAGACCTAAATAACTAAAATAACAAGGAAAATGGGAGCACACTGAATGCGGAAAAAGGGAAATGTAGTCGTGATACTACGCATAGTGATTGCATTTGATCCAAAAGTTTCAAGACCTCATTAACTGTCCATTACAAGGATTACAAAGATCCAGCACATCCTGCATAACTCATAATACCGCATTTGCAAAAATATTGTCAAAGTGCTTGTGAATAACACGGTAGAGTGTTTCATGTCTACACAAGGCACATACACATACCCTATTAGGAGCAGTCCCAACAATGACACTAACTCAGAAGACCATGTCTAATAATGTAAGAATGCAATTGGAACTTGCCTTTCTGAAATATTAGCTGGATGCAAGTACACATGCTAGGGAGCAAACCCGCCATGGTGAGCAAATTAGGTCTGATACCTGCTAGTTGTCTCTTCGATTTCTATGACAATAGCATAGTTACCTATATGAACTCCAGGATGCAGTGACAAGGGAACAGGGTTAGTCTCTCCAAGACGGCAATTCTTTGGATTAATTGGGAAGGGCAAGGGGGGTGGCTAGGGCATGACAGATGTTAATTAATAAGATATTAAATCCATAAGCTGTTGCGCCATATCTCTCTGCTGCATGCAAAAGTTATTCAATAAATTAATTAATCCACTGCCCTGTTGGTGCCATATCTGTGACAGTCCACTATCAACATTTGTGCTAAAATTCTTTTCCGTATTCATGGTATGGCACCAAATCTGACTTCTTATTATGTCTAATTGTAATACAATACAGTTGGATCTTTACCCCCTAATGGGCCAAAAGAACTTGTCCTATGCCTTACTGCTTTTACCATCTACACAACCTTTCTCTTCATATAAAATCTATGTTGCCAGGAAATGGAAACGGAAATGGGTACGAAACGCGGAAATGGCAATTTTCAAAAAACCTTGTATACGAAACGTTACTGGAAACGTCTGTACAATATATTATAAATATATATAATATATATATAGTACTCATTTTATAATTGTACCACCATAAGAGACAATTGATAAAGCACTCAAAATATTTTGAATTCATACGTACCACTGCATACAAGGAAAACAAAGAACACCACTAGCACCGACATTTCCACTCCCACTAGCTCCACTCTCCCTCCCTTCTGCAAAAGATCCCGATTCTTCTTCATCAATACCAAGCAGTGAAAGTTGGCTAAGAGTTGCAGCAGAAGCATCAAAGTCGCTAGTCTCAGGATCAATATCCCAAAGTTTGTTGGGACCTCTAACATAGGCTTCACTCTTGTGTGATAGAATGCGCAAATTGGAATGCACATACACTAAATCCTCGGCCTTCTTGGATGCTAAGTTGTTCCGTTTGGCTGAGTGGATGAAGGAATATGTACTCCAATTCCGTTTTGCTGAGGAATTGCTAGCCACCTGTTACAAAAAAGAAGTTAGAAATTTTCAATTAGTAATACTATAGTATTAATTTACTAAGTACGAACATACATTTTTAATTAATAAACAAACTTTTGATTTCATTTTAATATTTGATACCTGTGAAAGGATTTTAATGGCAACAGGTCGTAGCCACTTGGCACCATGGCCATGTGCACACCACCACATGCATGGGGTCATCTTGTACCTGTCAAGTGTTGCATCTATTTCACCCATGCTAGTATTAGATGAAGAGACAAAGAGCGTCATTTCATAGCGGACTGTACTAGTTACATCTAGATCAGGAAAAAGCCTCCGGAATGCTGCCTTAGCTCCACTTGCAACTTCATGGTCATCATATGGTTTTTGCCTACCAGGTAGTGCAAGTATTTCACTACTATAAAATTTGGGATTTAGGGCATAGGCTAGGAGATGCAAATGGGGTGGTCATTTTATTCCACCTTCTCATGATCACGTTCTTAACTTCACTGTAGAATTTTTCTTCAGGATCCTGCTCTTTTTGTTGTATGATGTCTCTAATTTTTTCAAGCATAGAGTCAATGCCATCATAGATCTCCCCTATGCAAGCATTATCCGTGTCTGCATATCTAATCATAGATAAAATAGGCTCAGTAAAACTAAGCAAGTATGCAACCTTTGCCCACCAAATATCATCAAGTATCACTGATTTTATTTTGATGACTCTTTCTGTGTTTGATTGCCTCCACACGGACCAAACATCATCAATCACCATAAGCCTTAAGGCTTGCTTTACCTTCACAAGTCGTCTCAAGATGAGCGTGTGAGAGGCAAATCTTGTTTCAGCAACCTATTAAAATAAATTAAAGCAAGTTAATTAAAAAAAAAAATTAAAAGGAATTCAATTGATAATTTGATATTTCATAAAAAGTTAGCAAATAAAAATTAGAAACTAGGAAATTGTTTGGTTACCTTCAGCAACTCCAATGTCGAGAACCTCCTAAAGATAGCCTGGGACATATGATGATTTGTGATAAACATTTGGATCTCATTTGCCTCTGTATAAACTTCCTCAATCCATGGTATTTTTCCAATCTTCTGCAACATCAAATTCAAGGAGTGTACTGCACAAGGTGTCCAAAAAATGTGCTCATATCTCCCCTCAACAATCAGCCCTGCTGCTCTACAATTTTTGGCATTGTCCGTGATGACTTGTACAACGTTTGCAGGGCCCACTGACTCAATAGCCTCAATCAAAATATTAGCAATAAATTGAGCATCTTTCACTTCACCCTTACAATCAACAGCCCTTAAGAACATTGCCCCTTTAGGGCACACTGCAACAATGTTGATTAGGGGTCTATTTCGGGCATCTTTCCATCCATCTGAAATGATAGATACCCCTGAGTCCTTCTATGAGTCCCTAATTGGCTGTAAAGAAGTATGTACATGGGCCACTTCTTTCGCCAACAATGTGGTTCTGACCTTCTCATAACTAGGGCTTTTATACCCTTTTGGTGCATCATTAATACCTCTCACCATTTGTTGCCAATAAGGTGAGCGCAACACATTGAAGGGCAGCCCACATGCATAAATGCATCGAGCAACCAACTCATCAGCAACATCCCTTTTCTCATTTGCAAATGCTTGCTCTAATGGGCCTTTGGAAATTCTCTTTCGTGACAAAGTCTCTCCCTCTGTTGGAGTTTCAACTGCAACTTGGATAAAAGGATGGTTTGATGGGTTGGGTGGTTTTTGTGAACCCCTATTTTGCAAAGGAGTTGTTTTAAATCTAGCTCTTGAAGCTTCCATATCAGCGTCCTCTTGCTCTTTCATATATGCCAATATATGTTTATGTTCAACCTTGTTACATTTTCTAATCCCTGTTCCTGATTTCCCCATTAAATGAGCTTTGAGTCGGGTATAAGAGGATTTGTATTGTATA
Organism: Taxus chinensis; assembly: GCA_019776745.2. Taxonomy (NCBI): domain Eukaryota; kingdom Viridiplantae; phylum Streptophyta; class Pinopsida; order Cupressales; family Taxaceae; genus Taxus; species Taxus chinensis. Next base: position 719,543,166 of record CM034148.1, read on the forward strand.
TTGCAATGATGGCATACCCAAACTCGAGAGCCACCGCCAACAAGGTTCTCTACAATTTGCACATGTCTCCAAAGAGGAGCTCTAGGATCTACACCCCCACTTTGGCTTTCTTCCCCTTCCCCATGCCCTCCCACTGAAGCTGAACTAGATGCCATTGAATCAAACCTTCATTGAAAAATAAAAACATAAACTTAGATAACAATAAATTATTAAATAGAACCACACCCTACATATCCTAATCTGCTTTTGATCACCAAGTTCACCGTTTAGGCGCAAGGTGAGAGCATACACAGAGTTCGGATTTTTTAATTTAAAAAAACAAATAAACTTTTTTTAAAAAACAAAAAAGAATTAAATTAAAAATCCCTACACATCCTATTCTGCTTTTGATCACCAAGGTCACCGTTCAGGCGTGAGGTGAGAGCATACACAGAGTTCGGATTTTTTAATTTAAAAAAACAAAATAAACTTAAAAAAAAAACAAAAAAAAATTAAATTTAAAAACCCTACACATCCTATTCTGCTTTTGATCACCAAGGTCACCGTATAGGTGCGAGGTGAGAGCATACACAGAGTTTGGATGATATTTATAATTTAAAAAAAGAATATATGTTTTTTATTTCAACACGCAAAGAAAATGTTACATTTTTTTTTTTTAAGCATAGAGTTTTAAAATTACTAAATTAAATATACATATTGACATCATGATCAATGATCACGAATGATGTGTGCATAATGCACACATCATTCGTGATCATTGATCACATTAACATTTTCTTTAGCCAAATAAAAAAAAACTTGAAAAATACCTGGTTTTTCCTCCTTGAAGTCAATCCCACCTTCCAAATCTGATTCGAAATTCCTCCTTGAAGCTGCTCCTTGATGTTTCTTTGCTCTTAACAATGCTAAACTCTTCCTTCAAGCTGCTCCTTGATGTCTCTTTGCTCTTCACAATGCTAAATGTTAGTTTAATAAAAACTGTATTTAGCAAGAGAAAAATGAGAGTGTGATTTAGAATGGACCCAAGAGGTCATTATATAACTTTTTGGAAGTGTGTTTAGCAAGCTGCAGCCGCATTAGGGTTTCGCCGCATTTAATGCGAAGTATTTTTACCTTTTAAAACGTATTTTCGTGTTTTAAAACCTTATTTTCATTTTTTTTTTAAAGACAGGAGCCGGAAACGCGGAAAACGTTTCCGGAAACGCCTGTGCCGTTTCCGGAAACGGCACAGGCGTTTCCGGAAACGTTTTCTGCGTTTCTGGACCGTTTCCCCCGCGCGAAACGTTTCTAGGCCGAAACGCTGACCCTACCCCCGCGTTTCCAGCAGCATGCTTTTCTTTTTTTGTCTTTTCCATTTCTACGGTGCAAACTTCTTTGACTAGGACCTCTGCAGCAATCTTTTCTTTATTAATTAATCCATTCTCCTCATGTTTGGCTCCAAGGATCAGTTAGCTGCTGCAATTAATTATTTAATCAATCCTTCTCCATGCTTGGCGCCAAGACTGTTCTCAGCAACATGCAATCAATTTGATAAACAAAATAATATCTCCCTCATGTTGGCACCAAAACTGAGTGCTGCTATTTTTAATTTATTAAATAAATTCACCCTTATCCTTCTCTCCGTTGGTGCATGGTCTTGAAGTCAACATACCGTTGCATACTCTTATCCTTCATCTTTAGCAAAACACTAAAAATAGCACAAAGCTTGCTTTTCTCTTCCTTAACTCATGCTTCTATTTTTAACCAATTCCTTAAAAAAAAAAAGAACAGCAGCACGCTCTCTTGCTTTTATCCAACAATGGCTAAAAAATAAGACTTTTTATTTTTAACACTTGCATGCTAATTTCTCCTCGTCTCCCTTTGGCTCATTGGAGGTCTATTTTTAGCAAATCCAGTCTTTACCTTTGGCGCCAAGGATCAGTTAGCATGCTGAATTTATTTATAAAAACATTCCAACGCTGTTCCTGCCATTTTAGACTGATTTCATGCACAACTTTGGCCCAAATTCTAGCATGCACGAATTTGTGGTAACATTTTGGCGACATCATGAGATTGTTTTTCTGCTAAACAAAAGATTAGTGGCCTTCTGCATCCATTGGGCTACGGAGTCATATACTCTATCAATTTGCATTCTCTGAATCAAAACAACTGAATTACCCTCTCCAACAAAAGGAGAACATGTGCATGCAAGCACTTCTTGGAAAGGAAACTAACTAAGAAAACTGGAAAAACAATGTGCATGCAAGCACTTATTGAAAATAAACTACTCTAATAATGCTAAATCCTCAAAAGTAAGCTTTCAGGAAAATCCCATTAACCGGGATTGGTAGTTCTTCTCCATCCAAATGTGATAACTGAAAAGCATCGTGAGACTTGAATGCTGAAATAACACTAGGACCACTACAAATAACATCAAATTTGGTGTGATTTCCCGGTTTTCCTCTATTGGCATCCCACTTAAGAACAAGATCACCTTCCTAAAACACTCTTGCAATTGCTTTCTTGTCAAAAATCCTCTTTACCTATGTTTGATGAGCTTCCATGGTGAGAGTGGCGTCATGCCCTAATTCCTCCAATTGCATAAGCTCTACATATCTTACCTCCATTGGCTTTGATTCCAAGAATTCCATCGGATGAATAATCTTTAAAGTGGGCAGCTCAAGAGAAATTGGAAGTCTTGCTTCCTTACCATAAACCAACATGTATGGAGAGTTGCCAATGGAGTTATTCTCTTAGCCCATAAAGCTGATTTAAGTTTAGTGTGCCATGACCTCTGATTCTCATCCAAAAGCCTTCTGATAATCTTCAACAAGTTCTTGTTTGTAGACTCTACAAGCCGATTATCTTGTGGATAATTATTTGATGAAGTACTCAAGTAAATACCATTCGTGATAGCCCACTCTGTAATTTTAGCACCAACAAAAAAAAGAGCATTATCCAAAATAATAATAGCAGGAACTCTAAATCTAGTAACAATACCTTCATAGAAGTCAAGCACACTAGTCTCATTCACTTCCTTCAATACAATTGCTTCTATCTATCTTGTAAAATAATAAGTGGCTGTAAGAATCCACTTGTGTCCCAAACTGAATGGTGGATTGATCATCCCAATGAAGTCCAATCCCCACTACATAAAAGGTTGATCCATTGAAATAGGATGAAGAGGGAAGGGCTGCAAGCTTTTCCTTACCCACGGAGAAGGCACACTTTTGACATCTTTTGACCCATGCATAGCAATCCTTGAAAATACTTGGCCAATAATAACCTGTTTTCATGATTTTGAGAGCAGTAGTCATTGGAGCATAGTGACTACCTGATAAAACCTTCATGAAATTCTTTGCAAATAGTCTGTCAACTTGTGAAGGGTCTACACATCTCAGAAGAACACCATTAATATCCCTCTTAAATAAAATACCATCAATGAGTGCATAAGGAATAGCTTGTAACTGAAAATAAATCCTTTTTGTCTTATCCAAACCTTGGGGAAGATGGTATTTCAGCTGCTTGTGGCTGATTTATTGTAATAAATCCAAGATGAAGGAGAAGATCTGTCGAGCAGTGCATGATACACCCTTAGCGGGACATCCTTGGTATTTTGAGACCTATAGGTACATCAGGGAGAGATTTGCATGGAAAGGGTTGAAGGATGCCGTCCTTAATCATATTAGAGAGCGTGTGGTTTGCCAGCAAACCAAAGGCGAGCATTCTTTCCGAACAGGACTACTACAACCTCTTCCTATTCTAGAGCAAAAGTAGGAGAGAATATCCATGGATTTTATCACAAGGCTTCCCTCAGTACACGGGCATGATTGCCTATATGTGGTAGTTGATCGGTTAACCAAGTATGCCCATTCTTTTCTATGCCTAAGGGGCATAAGGCACCACAAGTGGCTCAGATATTCTATACAAGTATTTTTAGGCTTCATGGTTTGCCTAAAAACTTTGTCAGTGACATGGACAAAATTTTCATGAGCACCTTTTGGCGAGAGATTTTCAGACTTGCATGTACGGAACTGGCTCATGGCACTAGCTATCATCCATAGACGGACAGGCAAACGAAGATAGTCGATAAGTGGATAAAGGGCTATTTACATAGCTATGTGACAGGACATTAGCGTGCATGGGTTAGATGGCTACACATGGGTGAGTATTGTTACAATACCACCTACCAAATGAACATTGACATGACTCCTTTCCGGGCATTAGTATTATCAGATACGGGTATGATGCTACATCATTGGTAGACTTAATATTATCAGATAGTCGAGCTCCCAAAGCTCGTGATTGCTTTCAGGAGAACCAAGATATTCTGAAGGCCCTCAAGGAGAACCTTCATAAAGCTCACAATCAACAAAAGATTTATGTAGTTTGGCAACAAGGTAGAGAGGTCTTTTGATGTGGAGATTTAGTCTTCCTACGTTTGCAGTCCTACAGGAAATCCTTGCTTAAGCATAGCAGTGCTGAGAAGCTGAAACCACAGTTCTATGGACCATACTGGATAGTGAAAAGGGTTGGGGCAGTTGCATATGAGTTGGAGCTGGGAAGCACATCAAGATACATAATGTTTTTCATGTTTTGTGCCTCAAAAAGGTGCTAGGACAACATATTGTGCCTTTTACGGAGTTTCCACCATTGGATGTTGAGGGGAAGCTGCTCTTAGAACCAGAATCTATCATTGAGGTGAAACAGAGGAAGCTCAAGAATAGGATGATCATAGAATACTTAGTGCGGTGGAGAGACTTGCCACTTGAGGATGCTACTTGGGAGGGAGATAAGATTTACAACATCCTAGTCTGCATTTGCCCTTGGGGACAAACAAATTTCGGGAAAGAAGAATTGTAATGTCCTCATTCCCTTCACCAAAGGCCTAACGGTCGTTTTTCAGTCTTAGCTTTGGTCATACCCGAGGGGCTAACGATGCTGGAAGCTATTGGGTATGCATGACGGATTACCACCTTGTCGTATGTTATATTTTGTCGTTGTCATTAGTATTGGACAACTTGGTGGGAATAATTGTTATATTTTGTTGTTGAGGGGGGGATTCATGGAGCTTTATTATTCTATTCCTTCGTTGAGGGTCACCTAAGTCAAATTTGGCACTAGAGGGGAAGGGTAACTTAAGTTACTTTATGTTCATGTGGGTTTTCCCCAAGGGGGTCGATTAGGGTTCTTTGGGCCCTTTGTTGCATTAGAAGGTTATAAAAGGTGGCGCTTGGGGAGAAGAGGGCATTCATTCATACACTCACTCTTTTATGATATTGGAGTCATTGTTGGTTGCATATTTCTTGCTTGTGGAGTAAGATCCCAAAGGAACCCTAGCTTCGGTGGTGAGAGATCCACCCCTAGCTAGCAGAGCACTCTTCGGTGGTGAAAGATCCTCCCTAATTTGTTAATTTGAAGCCCATTCAGAGTAGATCTTCAGGCAGAGTCTACAAGGATTTCACACAAGAGTTTTCAGAGGCTGATGCAGTGTCAGAGGGAGATCATTTGCCCATATTTCAGCCATTTGCGTTTCAAACTATTCCCAACGCTTAGGGCAAGCTTGGCACAACTACTAGAGGAGTTTTGAGGGCTTTTCAGCCCCTTTCCTAGAGTGACATCACCCTTGGGAGATTACAGCTGTGGATTTGAGGGTTTCTGGGCAACTTTTTCCATATTTAAAGGTTGGATTTGATTCCATATAATTTATAAAAATTTTTGTTTAAAAATCAGGATTTTATCCGTTTATTTCAGATAGTTATGAATTTTTGAAATATTTTTGCAGTTTAGGGCTTTCTTAAAATTACTGGCAGCTATTTATTGCTCAAAAAAATCCAAAAATAATTTTTGAGTCTTTATTACCATGTTAGCAAGCCCCCATAAATTTGTGTGATTTGGACAAAGTTTGGTGCAAGATAAATAATTTTCAGTTCACTGCCCTAGTTGGGTTTTATTCCAGAAAAATCAGAATTTTATTTGCTGTTATTTTTTTTATAATTTGGTCAAATTCCAAGTGATATTCCACAAGGGATATTTCAGAATGTTAAACTATAATTTATTAAGTCATAACTTGCAATCTATTGTAAAATATTGGAAATTGAATTTAATATTATCACTTATATTTAGCAGACATGTAACAGAATCTAGTTCAAAGAAACTAAAAATCTTATCATCTTTCATGGCAAAACTATTAAGTAATCTTTCTGCTAATGGGAAATGCTTCTCAAATTCTATCATAATTACAACGATCTTACAAGCCAAAGGGGGCCTGATTGCGGGAAAACCCCATGGTTAAGCCAAGTGGATCATTCATGCTCATGAGACATGTGTCACAGAGATTGACTCTATATTATCGCAGTTGATTCGTGATAAATGATATTATATACTGATACACTTGTGGAAATACCAAATATACAAGTATGCTAAAGATTGTCATTGTGTGGCTCTAGTTTTAGCTTTTTGGATATTCTGTTGGGCACAACTATCATCACGCATGAAGAGCACATTCCTGAGCTTAAACAAGTTATTTATGCTCTGCCAAATTTTGGAGTTGTGATCCAGAAGTCTTCTGCTTTGCTTAAATAGGAGAACCTGTGTTAATGTAGCACTGATAGATGGGTTAGGCCAAAAACAGCTGCATTTCTAATAATGGACATAAGATCAATGAGCAAAATTCAAACTGGACTTCCCGAGAAATATGGTATGTAAGCACACATTTGGTGCTCTTGCAGATTGGTCAGAGATTGGATGTAAATCATTTCTTACTCCAGAACATAATTTAAGAGAAGAAAACAAAATTTTAATAGACAGAATAGCCTATTATTTATCCGCGTTAGTATTTATCTGAAACACCACCTCACTTGAAATCAGAATAGTCATCTTCATGGCGTCTTCGTTTCCATCTATCATTATCAACCTCATTTCGATTCGAGGGCCTTCGATGTTCAGAGCTTCTCTCTCTCTTTTTCCTTTCATGATGTTGAGCGGCATGCCTATCTTTGTGACTTCTGTGTTTGTGATGATGCTTGCTCCTATGTTTGGAATCATCCTCACCATTCTCTGTGTGGGCGTTACCTTCCCTGTCACCTGCCTCTTCTATCCACACATCGTCGGAATATCTTGTTGGGTCCTTTACGCCTGAGATACCATATTCTTCTTGTTCATCATTTACCCGGACAGAAGAACCTGACTGCTTCATAGGTTTATCTGGGATTAATTTTACATCTGTTAAGATTGTACCTAATGCATCCCCTTGCTGGGGAGAAAGTGCAGTAGATCTGTATGCAGATTGTCTATGACGATAATCTGGGCTTTGGCGCCTAGGGGATTGTGGAATTTGAGTTTATGAATCAATAGCATTGGTTATGGATATATCTCCACCAAAACACTTGAAGTCATGTTACATGGTTACAGACCTTTATTGGATAAAGTAGAAGAAAGCACCTGAAAACGTGACATATATTGACCTTCTGGAGGTAAGGGAATACCGAACTTCTTCAGTGCATCATGTGGAACAGGTTGCCTGAAAACACAGATATCAATCATGAAAGATAACACTTAATAGATCAAAATACTAGTTAAGGCAAGAGTGTAGGGCTCAGAACAATAGATATTCTGTGATGGGGAACAACTTATGTACCAAACAGACTTGAGACCAATAAAGAACTTAGATTCAGATTACTGCTATACTAAAAAGCATACAAAGGAGCCCGAAATGGTCTTTGTCGGCCTCCGAAGCGTAGTTGCCCCGATTCTTTTCGACCCTTCCAACCGCCTCTTGCCCATATTGTTGCATATAATGTTCGTCCTCCACCTTCTCGAAGCACTTGTAGAACTCAATCCCTCTAGTTTATGTCTTCTAGTGAATTCCGCATCCGAAAACAATGTCATGAAAACAAAACAAGAAACTAAGGTATGCAACAAACGTGTCTCAGAATTCTGAACAACTTTCCAGTTTACACCGAGGTTCCAAAAAGCTCCTAAGTTGCTCAAAATATTTGTTCATCAAATCTGCCTTGCTATCACAATAACACAGACTTCTCTAATACCTTCAATAAAATGCAATTGGCATATGTATGGTCTTGCGGGTCCCTTATGGCCTAGCAGTTGGGCATGTTTTTTTGGGGGTAATGTGGTTGAGGGTTTGAAACACCCCAACCACCCACTTCTCACACATTGTTTTATTTGGGATCAATATCCCACATAACACAATAAAGGTTTATTTTAAGCTTTTATTGAGGCTTCCACCCCCCAATATTTATATGGCTTGGGCCACGTAACAACTTTTTAAACCTAATTTAATATGTCCCCGTGGGACGTGGTAGATGTATTAGGCTTGGGTGCATAAGTGGTTATGCTATGATTAGAATATGAAATGCTAACCTCCAAACTTAGATTATATGTTGGAGGAGGTTTGAATGCGTTGACATGGTAAATGCGTCAAACTTAGCATAAGGTCTGTACATTGTAAAATAATTAAAAAATACTGGGAATATTAGTCCTACATGCACCATACTAATACAATTTGTGGCATTGAAATACAAAATTGTGATAATGGTAATATGACGTTACGGAGGCAAAGGCACCCCTCTGCAAAAGAGTGTGTCGACCCTGGATGAAGGCCCCCAATCAGCAAATAGTGGGGCCCGCCTGTCGGAACTCGAGCACCAAATACTAGAGGTGAATCACTAGAAACACCGTTTTACCATTTTTGTCATTTTTGCACTGCCACGTGTCGCAGTCTGATTGGTCGACTGCCCCTATTTTTGCTTCTCCAATTTGGGAACTTCTGGGGATAGTATCTTGCTCAAACAGAGACCATTTTTCGCGTTCAAATAGGCAAAGGAAATTTTTTGAAGTTCTCTACTATACTGTCATAATTTGGGGAGATTTGGGGAAACTCTGTCTACTAAAATGATCTCTGGATCATATGGTAATTCACATGTTTTTCTTTCAAATACCTAAATTTATTCAAGCTTGAACATGAGGCAATGATGGTGGATAGAGGTGTTTTCATTTTTTATGATGAAGAGGGAACCCAAAAGATCACAATGCAATACTCCAAGTTAGCCCCAATACCGAACCATTCAGTCACCTTGGAAAATTACCATGAGCAAGAAAAAATCATGCATGATTTTCTAGTTTCACTTGAGTTACAAAAGCAAGAACGTATCATGGAGGAACACCTAAAATGTTTGGAGGAGCAAGTTAGAGAGGTGGAGCTTAAACAAGCTCTTTCTGAGGGGCTAAGTTGCAGCCAACCTCTCGCGAGTACTTCATGTCTTGTTGAGATTAACTTCATCAATGGAGATTAAGAAATAGCTATCTCGGAATGGGATGTCTTTTTAGATGATGAAGAAGTTATGTGTTGACCCATCCTAGAGGCCTTTGCCACCAAATATGATCCAACGAAGATTGAAGAAGAAGAGATGCATGAGCGTAAGGCAAAGGAAGGAGCTATTGCCCCTAAAGTTGAAGAGAATTGTCATGAGAAAAAGGAAGTCATCCTTGATTTTCTCATTACACTTAAGTGGGAGAAAGAGAAGGACTGCACACACCTTGCAGATGAAGAGATCACGTTTCCAAGTCACAAAAGGGAGGAATTCAGAAATTGAAATCCTCGTGCATTCCTTGGGGATGATAATGATGAGGAGGCCATGTCTTCACTTTCAAAACCTACGTGGGGAGATATCATTGTCTTATCAAAGCCCAAAGTCAAGGAAGAGAAGGTGAATGAGCTCAAGGCCTCGGAGGAAGAGGAAAAAAATGTTCCCACAATCTTTTTCTATGATTTTGAGCACATGGAGGATGAGATGACAAGAGAATGCAATACGTTGGCTTTGAAAAATGGATGTCCCATCAGATATCTATCCATTTCAAAGATATAATCAATGTTACCACCAGTCATGTTTATCATAGAGCATGAGGAAGAGCATAAGTGTACCAGAAGTCAACTCCCGCACCTATAAAAGTAAAAATCAGATTGAGACGAGGTGTACATTGTTAAGGGAGTTGATATTTTGAGGAAAGATGAGTTGTAGAATCTATTTTCACTCCTCTCACTTGTTATGGGTGCTTTAAAGTTGATCTCATGGTCGTTTCATCAAGAAAGGGAGTTACTTCTCCTAGCCTATCTCTAGATTTATATAATTGACTCTTGTACATTGTTAGAGTAAGGTAGGTATAGTTTTGATTTTTGCATAACAAGCATTGTTGCATGTTGTGCATCCTTCCCTTGAAGTACGCATGATTTGCCTTTTGTACATAAATGTGTTGGGCTGCATTTAGAATGTTCAGAGATTGTTGTTTGTAGATTTTTCATAAGCATAAATTCAAAGGAAAGGTTTAAGGGGTTTTTAAGCTTATTTTTTTGAGATTTTGGGTGTTTCATGTAAATTTCATACCCAATGAATACAATGACTATTTGTTTTTTGATTTAGTAGAAAAATGTCCCCCACAAGTTGTCAGAATGTTGCCAAAATGAGTCTCTTACTTCATTTTGAGCAGCTGAACTATATTGTCCATATTTTATCACATCATTATAATGCTTTCATAGTTTCTTTTGGATGTTTTAGGTTTGTCTTGTCCATTGAAGGTGTTACGAGGGCTTGCTTTTAATGGAGTAAAAGTCTTGACAATATCAACACAAAATTTTCACCTCAGGGATCAGTCCCACATCGACTGATAAGAGAGGAACCCTAGCCTTTATAAACAAACTGGATTCTAATGTTAACTAGAGCAAATCAACTATGTAGACTTCAGGTTCCTTTTGGCGAAGCGGTTTAGTGATCTTGATATTATATTATATTATACTTTATATATATAGTTTTTTACTATATTTTAAAGTAATTATTTATTCATTGTATATAACAATATAATAAATTATATTTGTATATTTATATAATAACATATATAATGTTTTGTATATTGTTTTCTAAATATTTTTGTTAATGATAATGATACATTTTTCATGTTTTTATCAAATTCAACCGATATATAAAATTTGGGAACTCCAACTTTCAATTCATATGTTTGTTTTACGTACCAAATGAAATGTCTTCTGATATATGACCTTGAAACCATAAACATGCAAGTATTTAATTCCCACCTTTTTATTGGTAACTTTTTGTTCACGTCTTCGTCTGATTATCTAACAAATTAAATGCCACCCAATTAAAATTCTTTGACATTGAAGGTCATTGCCAGACTACACATTTACAATTGTTGATGAGGGGAATCATGATCGTTACCTTAATATGTAGAAAGAAACCCTAATTTCACATGTGCATGTAATCGCTACCTTGGTATACCAGTTGTGAACAATCGGTGTTCCAACAACACATTAAGACCACGTTTTATAATCCATAAAGAGAATGAAAATATGATAAAGTCCACCTGCTATAGATCAAGAGAGCTGGAGAATTGAAGTGGTAGAAAAGAACAATCAAGATCAAAGTGTTAAGAGATGAGTTAAGGTTTTATTAAAAGACCTAAGATTATTACAAGTGTTCCTGTAATTACTCGAACTTACAACTGAAAGGGGGGATACAAAGTTCTACAAGAAGGCTTTGCGGCTGGGTCTTTGACCTTGAACCTTTTCGAATTTCCCCTTTTCATTTTGGCTCCTTTAAGTGCAAATTGCACTCCGATGAATAGTGCGCTCGAGATCAAACTATAAAGTGGAGCAAAAATAACAAATATTATTTAGGTGGGAACAATTCCAACCGTGGAATAGGTGCAAGGCATGTAGGTATTTAATTTCCAACTTCTGATTCAGGTCTTCGCCTTACCTACCAAATTAAACATCATTTGATAGATGACCTTAAAACCATAGACATGCAACTATTTAATTCCCACCTTTTTATCGGCAACTCTTCCTAATTAAATTTCTTTAACGCTGATGGTCATTTGCAGACTTCACCATTATGACTGTTGATGACGAGAACCATGATCGTTACCTTGATATCTAGAGAGAAACCCTTATTTCACATGTGCATGTAATCACTACCCTGGGATGCCAGGTCCACTCCACATCTCCATGTCTCTAAAATGTCCCATGAAACGTGCATTAGATTCACCTTGCATTTGCATGTGTTCTACCTACATGTAAAACACAATGCCTTTCCCTGCCCTTGCACTTCTCCTCCCTCAAACCCCTTCTTCTTCGCGTCTCTTTCTCTCCCGCAAAAATCACTCCCTCCAGTTCGAGTTCTTCGCTGCAAGACAAACTGCACCATTATGAATGTTGATGAGGGGAACCCTGATCGTTACCCTCACATCTAGAACGAAATCCTAATTTCACACATTCATATAATCACTACCCTGGGATGCTAGGGGCACTCCTCATCTGCCTGCCTCTAAATTGTACCATCTAACATGGATGTGAATTTACTTACATTTATATGTGCTCTACTTGCCCGAAAAACACAACGCCTTTTCCCACCCTTACACTTCTCCTCCGTCAAATCCCTTCTTCTTCGCCCCTCTTCCTCTCCTGCAGATTTGCTCCCTTCAATTCGACTTCTTCTTACATCCCCTTCGGCGTTTCCATCGTACTTTTGACATGCAATTGATAGTAATAGGAGGGCCACTTTTAATACGTTACATCATTAACATAAAGATCCTAATATATTTGAAATTATATGTGCCTATGACTAAGAAGCCTTGTATTAATTTATGAATAAATGAAGATTTTTGCTTCGCCGGTAGAGTTCTGTGAGTGGGACGAGGGTTTTTAATCAGTGTTTTTTTTCCCTGAAAGGTCATGTCTATCCCTGAATCAATTTTGTCTCTCGAACCTTGATGAACCAGTGTTAATAAGACCAAATTTCAATGCTTCATGTTTTTTTTGTTGTAGGGGATTGGTTTCTTCATATTTTATTTAGATATTTTTTTGGAATTGATATTGATGATATTTTTTTCATGAAACAGATTGCCGACTAAACAGGACGAGCAGCTGTTAACTAGGAAGGAGGGCATACTACGCTAGACACAGGTCGGTGAATACTTCTATTTTAATTTTTAATTTTGACAGAGTGAAATATTATTTGTGGGCAAATTTGAGGGAAGTTTATCTTTCTTATCTAATCCACACAAATAACAAACATGGAGCAATTTTATTACAAATAATTTGATATATGTTGTGGCCATCATTTTCACTTCTACTTACTCCGACGAAAACAATTTTACAGTATTTATTGCTTACAGCTAGTAACCTGGGATAGCAAATATACCTTACTTCTCCTTATCTTGTAATGTATGCCTTTCATATAGAACATTTAACAGAACTCTATACAAAACTAAAAACAAAGCCCTTCAATAATTATTGCTATTAAACAGAACTCTATTGGAAAGATTTCCAGATTTTTAAATTCCATGCTATTTAGAAAACAATATATGATGTCAAACTCAAAGCTTTTAATAGCGAAAATGTACTCTGAACCTTTCCTAAGAAGTCAGTGAAGAGAAGGCCTGTTTTCTGTCACCTTGCAAGAGAAGGGCCATGCATGCAATTGAGCTCATATTGGGGTTTCCAAGACAATAGAGGGAGTGGAACCCTCAGCAAATGCATTTCTGCAGTGTTTAATGTGCCTGTTGAGAGAAACTGCCCAAAATCTTACTATCTACATTGATTAATCTATATTCTACCGAGTCAGCAGAGCTGATGCAACATGACTTGGGGCCCTTGGCTCGGCTTGCAACTCTGCGAGTCCAGCAGAGACTCACAGTCTTAATAACATGGTATAAAGTGTCTTCGGTTGGTGAGAAGCCATTCTCATCCTCAATTCATGTAGCATAACGAAACATAGGATTCTACTCCACACCTTTTTCTTTTTGACCAATTAAAAACGTTAAAAAGATATTCAACTTTGTGTTTAAATGTTTCTGAAGAGGAGAAGAATGGTTGTTCTGATGTTTCAGGTAGTTGTAATGGAGCATGATGCATGAATCTAGTTCTTCAAAGGGAGATCCTAAGATAGATATGTATGTACCTGCTACAGGGAGTGAGGTTTTGGTTTCTTTCTAAACCAGCGAGGTTCTATTATTAACATAATAAATCTCTCAATACCCCAATGTTGTGAGGAGTTTAAAAATAGTTATTATTGGAAAATGAGGAGTTGTAGGAAATTTATGGTTTTTTCTTCGTTGATGCAGAATTCAGATTAAAACACCCCAACATCACTAAGTTCTTGCCAATTGCAGGCTCAAAATCCAAGGACCCAAAAAAATATGTGTATGGAACATAAAAACAAATGGAAAATTTAAAGAACTCCACATGAAGATAAGACTACATTTTTCATATTATAGCTATGCTAACATAACAATGCAAATTTATTTTCGGTGTACCTTGCTAAAATACGAACACAAGCAAATCTCAAAGGCGAATATCCTCTTGAGAAATCAAAATTCTTGCATGATTTGTTTCTCCATTTATCTGGTACTTATTAAGTTATTAACCTTTTTTAAAACAAATTTCTGAAGATAATATTGACCAGTCGTTCAGTATATAACTAGCTCTACAACCATGTCACAAGTATGCTCATCTTTATTGGAAAAGTTTCGAACTTGCGGATCTTTATCCTTGTTGAACATGAACTCAAACTTTATCCATTATTTTAACATTGGAAGTTTTTGATACGCTTTTACATTATTTTACAGATATATGTGCATATAACCGAGTGCTCTGCCCATCTCATAACCCAATGCTTCTTTCGTTCTGCGACACTCCTACCTACTCCTGGAATAAGGATAATCTAATCTAATTGTGCATTTATTGTCCTAGAAATGAAATCTCTCTCCACTTTGACCCTCTGACATGCATTTATTTTTGTTAGAAAATTAGAATGCTAAATAAAAAATTCTGTTGTCCAAATGTTATGACATCTGTTTTGAACTTTTTCTATTGGTGAACTTAAACTGAACTTTATCCCTTTTGAATGTGAACTATTCTGTTTTCTGTTGTTTGTGACAATAAGATCTTCCAACTAAGGAATATGGTGTCTTGGTTCAAAAATGAGGGACAAAAACACTATTTGAGTATGGTGCAAAAACAAATATTTTGCTAATCAATTGAACTTCCCACAGTTTTCAATTAGTCAAGGTGAACCCAATCTTTAACCACAAATTTCTCTTCCATAGCTGTCGCCTATCAAATAAAGCTCTTTGGTCTTAAGCTCAAGAACCTTTTGAACCATCCCAGAAGAAATAGCAGTTTATCACTGCCTGTAAATCAATCAAACATAGGATAACATGTGGTTTAGAAGTATTCTGGAAAGGTTATCATATTGTTACTGTCCCAGAGCACTGATAAAGAATGCAAAAAGTGTATTAGTGACTTGCCAGAGTGTCATACACTCCTAGATAGTAAGTTGCATCACAAGAATTAAAAAAAACAACTCTTGCTGGACTCTTCATACACAATGTGTTTACTCCTGCATGGGTCAAAATTTAGTGCTTACCTCAACTATTAATGAGGAATAAATAATTGTGAGCAGTAAGAGTTTTAAGTGCCAGGTAAAACGTTGAACATATTTCTAATTCAATGCAATAATTTATTTTAACTTTTTTTTAAAGAATGATACCATCAGTATCCCATTACACATTTCCCCCCCCCTCCAACTACAGCCATTTCTGATTAATTTTCGTCCCTTTGTTTGAAATGGACCATTCCCAGAAAGTGCCCCAACACCAAATCATGAACAATCAGACCTTGCAATTTTTTATATACTAGTTATGGTAACGGAATAGTGAAAATTTCTTTAGTGTACCTGGCTAAAATATGCACACAATCAAAGCACAAGGGTGAATACGCTATTGAGAAAGAAGAATTCTAGCAAGTTTTGTTTCTTCATGTGGCTTGTCATAATTAACCCTTTTTCAAATAAATTTCAGGAGGTGATATTGGCCATTCCTTCTATCTAGAATTATGCTTACAGTTTAACCCTTCAACTTTCGCTGTCTGTCTGTTTTAACAATAAGATATGCCAAGTGAGGACTATAGTGTCCTGGTTCTAAAAGGAGGGACAGAAACACTAAATCAATATGGTGCAAAGACAAATGATCGGCAAATCAGTTGAGCTTCCCAGATTTCTCAATTATTTAGGTGAATGCGATCTTCAATCACAAACTTCACCTGTGCATGTTTCCTCTGTCAATTAGAGGTCTCTGGTCTTATACACAGGAGATTTAAAGAAAATAGTAATCTTCTTTGATATCAGGCTTAAGCCTCAAAGTTATTGTAGAATGATGTCACAAATTGGTTTCAAGTAGTTATAGATGGTTCATTATTATTGTCATGTTCTAATCCTTGTTGAGTTGTTTGTGCAAACATTAGCCCTTCAAGATACAAAGTGGCAAACCGAGTTTCTTGACATTCCTCTAAAGAGTTTAATTAAAAACGTAGGATAGCTTGCTGCTATGCTATTCTTATTTGTCTGTTCCATCCCTTCCTAGGCATGAGTGATTGTAATGGTTGAATGATCTGCAAATCACACTATACATTAGTTGATTGGTTGAGGGCACCGCCTCCATCAATGGGAACATGTGCTGTTCATGTTGGTCCCAGATGCTACAATTTTCGCACCATACTTTTAGTTTTTCTTTGTATATTGGCTGTTGTGTAGGTGTTGTCATCTCATATTGTGGACCCTCATTCTTGTGTGTCCTTTAGTACAACACACCTTGTACCACATTCTTGGCCTGACACTGCTCCGTGGTGGGGAAAAAGTACTAGCTTCTCCCTTCATTTGTATCTCTTTTTTCAGCCCAACTGAGGTAGCTCCTGCTGTGATTCGACCAATTCAGTCTTCATCCAAGTCATTTTCCCTTCTCCATGACTGTCATTCTAATCGCGATGCCATTTCCAGTGCTTTGGCAAATGTTAAGAAATATGTCCTATCTATAGATGCTCTTACGTGCTACACTTATCCAGATACAAACCATTCTATCATCTGTTTTTCATTCGAGGGTTCCTCTGATTTTTTGACATCTACCTTAAATATATGGTTATACTCTTTGATTGTTTCTCCTTTTTGTACTAGATCTCACATGTTGCTGTCACTCTTTATGGGATTGTCGGGATAGTTAAATTCATATCTAAAGGTCGTCTTTACTTGATCCCATGTCAGATTATTACATATGACGTTTCAAAGATTTATCCCTTAAGTGCCCCAACCAAATCAAATAATTTTACTCAGGGATCATCAATCCCATGATTTCTCTAGTATGAATCCAATACAAACTGATGCTCTTTTTTGTCCTTGGTATGTTTCCTGAACAGTAGGATCTTCGTCCTATTATGAGCCTTAGTAGGTTTGAGCTTGCTTTTTTTCCCCGACTTTCCATGGACGAAGGCCTACATTTGGTCCAAGCAGTTCTCTTTCTGTCAAATCTCTTCAGCATTTCCGTCTTCTATCTCCTTTCCAATTTCTTCCTCTTCTACTTCTTCCCTCACTAAATCTTATTTCTTTGTCCTCTGTTAAATAGGTAACTTCATTTTCTTCTTCCTCATTTTCTCCATTATTATTTTCTTCCCATCTTAATTCGAAATTCTTCCCTACTTCAATCCTTTCTTCTTATTCTTCCTCCTATTCACTGTTTTCTATATTAGTTTCTATTCACTGTTTTCTATATTAGTTTCTACAACTACTCTTTCTTCATTCTCTTCTAACTTATTATCTATTCTTAAATTGTGAGAACTGGATTGTATTTCCCCTTAGTCTTCTAGTCCTAAGGATCAGACAATCTCCTCCTACCCTATATAGCTGCCATCTCTTCCAGATCTTTCCATGCGGCTTTCATGACCCTCCTCTTCTCTGAATTTACTTCCTCCATTGTACTCTCCTCTACCTCATTCTCTTTTATCATTCCTTCCATGCTGTCTTGTTATAAGGAGCATTAGTTATATATATATATATATATATTTGTCTTCTTTTCTTGGTTTTTGTTTGTGCTGATTCTGCTTGATTAAATAATTTTGTTGATTTTTCTCGGTTAATTGTGTTTTCCAGATTTTCTTGATTATTTGTTTTTTTTTTTCTGTATTTTTAATGTTATTTATTGATGCACCCTCTACATGCTCCAATTTTCTTAATTCGCTCTTACTAATTCTTGTTTCTATTTCCCTTCCATGTCTTTCCTTTCTCTTTTCTCTTCTAATTGTTTCCTCTTCCAATCTCTTTTTCTCTTCCTCTTATCTCATTCCCCTCTCACTAATGTTTTAATCATTTTTTTCCCTCTACTTCCTCTTCTATTTATCTTTCCTAATTGTCATACCTGATTTCTCATATGTTACATCTCATCAAGATCCCTCATCTTCCCATGCGCCATCCCTTAGGTGCCTTTCCCCCTAGAGAAAGTTATATCGCCACAAAAAACATGTGGATTAAAATGGATACATTTGCTATAAACCTTCCTCCCGCCTCGTTAAAATTTTTGGCTTTCTTGGCGTTAAAGCTCACCTGCCGTTGGATGGTCCAAGTTGAACGAGTATAAATTTGTCTCAAACAAGTAATCTATGGCCCTAGTCCAATGTTTATTAATCACCTTGAGTTTGTGTACCTTTCCAGTAGTCCACATGAGGGTCTATCTTAACAAGAATCTACAGTACTTTGTTGTGTTTCCCTATTTTAGAATCCAAAGCTGAAGAAAATGTGGGGAACTACACTTGGACTCCTATTTTCAGTACTTTTACTCTTTTCATGTAGTTAACACTATCTATTGTAATTGGATGTATTCTCGAGTCCCATTGACCTACTTTTGGTCACTGTGGACATCAATAAAATTTCATTTCATAGTTGCGCAGGGACGAATGTAATATCCTTGAAAATAATTTCTAACAAATCTGGATATTTTGTTAAACCCTAGGGCAACAATATTAAAAATCTAACTTTATAAAAACAACGAACCATAATGCGTAAAAAATCATTCTTTTACTTATTGGATACGAACCAACTACAATAAAAAATACCGGTGTCTTAATACAATTGTTTGGAGCTGAATTGGCAGAACACTTGCACCCTGAATTGTCACTGCAACCCCTGAAATGGAATTGCCCTGTTGAGAAGTGAGGGATTTCGTTTTCAAATCAGTGTGTAAAGGAAAGTTTTTCGTCCTCTATTACGGAAGCAGAAGCGGAAGCTACTTCTAGAAAAAGAAGTAATTGATGAATTTGCAAGATGTCCCCACAATGAACCCCAAATCTGCCTTTATAGGCTTCAATCCTTTTCTAAAGGGGGCGCCCCCTTCTAGAAATACATGCATACTCCTTAAGCAAGTAACGATAATATAATTTTTCCCCCATGTTGGCGCCCCATCCTAAAAATAGAATTAAACAAATTTAAAAACACTTTATCCACCTCCCATCCTAAAATTAGGACTTTGGTACTCATGCAACCTTATCTTTGGCATCACCTTTGCTTATTTATTTATTAGTTCTAACTCTGGTCCAATAATAGAAGTCAACCTTCTATTATTAATTTATTCTATTAATGCTTTTTGGATTAAAATATAATTTAAGTATCCTTTTCCCAATTAAAATATAAAAATATCCTTAGAACACTTAAATTAATTTATTTTCCTCTTTTAATTTCCCCTTAGCCTACAGAAAATAATTAAAATAGGCTTCAAGTATTCATAATTAATTAATTCTAAAAAAGGGACATTACAATTTGCCCTTCCCTAAATTGCTTGCTCTCAAGCAATGCCATTCCAATTATGTTATTTTGAATTGCTCTACAAATACCGGGATCCCAAATCCATCTTGGGAATTTGCAATTCCTAAACCTTGACGCTGTTGGCTTTCTGCTGCACCTCTCTGATATGATTAGGAAACCATGCACTAAGTGAAGCTCTTACAATAACCTCAATAAAAGAGTCCAGAGTAATGGAATTATGCATCAACTGGGATCTGGCAAGTGTGCTAGCAGCAGTAATACTCTCCATTCTTTTGGCTGAAATTGATGTTGTGACTCTGTCAGTGATCGTGTGGATTACCACCTCTTTCTCATCTAACTTAAACTTTAGCTCCATATTATGAAAGTTTTGGATGAACTCCCCTAACGAATGCAACCCTTTGCACTCCTAGTACTAGGTTAGTTTCTTTCAAACCAGCAACATAAAAATCTTCATTCATTTGATGGTCATCCAATGTGAAGCTAAGTTGTTCAACCTTTTTCCAGCAAGGTATGGTAAAACCATCAGCTACAATGACGTTGAAACCTGTTACATCATTTGTCTCCAAACCTCTCCTATTCACCAATCCTTTATCAATAAAATTGTGGGTTGCCCCACTATCAATCAACACTATAATGTTTTGCCCAAAAAGAACTCCACTAACCTTAAAGGGTTGATATTCTAGTATAACTGTAAGTGTGGCAAGCATTGTTTTTAAAAACCGTTCCGGTTCCGGTTCGGTTTAGTTCGACCAGTTTGGACTGGTACATTAATTTTTTTTGCAAACCGTTAGAAAAACCGGACCAATGACCGGTTCCGTACGGAAACCAACCGATTCAGTACCAGTTCAGTACTGAACCATCCGGTTTTGTACTAAACCGGTCAAACCGTCCGGTTATGTACTAGACCAATCTAAACTAGTTGAGGGGCAACTTTTGCCTTAAAACATTTTTTTTTCAATTTTAGCTTTTAAGTTATCTTTTTCCAACCCTAACCCTAAAATGATGTATATATAGACACACCCTGTCTTGGAACAACGATTAAATGATCTTGTCTTTGAGCAATATAACCGCCGGCTAAGGTGCAACCAATTTCTAAATAGGATACCTAATACAGATCTACATTTGTCTCGGGATGATATTGTTCCAACCTCAATACCTAATACATGATGACATTGATGAGGATGGGAATCCCATTCTTAGAAGTGGTGTTGAGTTCGACGATTGATATCAAACATGTAGTAGCTTGTAGCATATTGTTTTGTAGACTTTATAGGCCATTTAGAGCCTCATTGGTTATGTATTTTGTTTCAGATATGTAGGGCACTAAGGTGCCAATTTTGCTATATTTACCTTGACATGGTGTATACATGAGCAAATTTACCATATTTTGTCTCTAATTGTTTGTAATCATGGTTTGGAATCTTTAAAATTTCTTGTTGTCATTAAATTTGTAATATTTTATGTATTTTTTAGTAAACTGGTTCAAAAGTTTTAAACCCTTCTGTTTCTGATCCAATTCTGGTTCGGGTTTTGGTCTGACCCTCGACCGGTTCCGATTTTTAAAACATTGGTGGCGAGAATGCTTCTTACAACCTCTGGTTATTCTTCTGAATCTTCATCCGATATCACTTCTATATAATGCAACTGCCCCTTTGGAAGACATCTATGACCTGATCCCCATGGATCCCTGCAAGTGAACCATAGTTTCTTCTGCCTGAGTTTATTTCGAGTCTCATCCCCCTTTGTCCATATTTTCTCAATAGGGGTTGCCCCCGACTGCCCCATAGAAGATGTTTTTGGCTGCTCGGAAGGTATTGTCCTTAGCTGCCCCAAATCTGTTGTTTTTTGTTGCTCAAAACATGCAGTTCTTTGCTGTCCTATAGGCAGAAATTTCCCTTTAGGGGCTGCTATTTCCAAATCCAAAGCCTTTTTGATGGCTCCTTGTAGAGAAGTAGGGCTGAAAGCTTTCACTAAACCCCTAAGAGATTAAGTTAAACCTTCCATAAACAAAACAACCAATCTCCTCTCTGTCACATCAAGTACCATCACAGAAAGCTTCCGAAATTCGGCTACATAGTTGCTTACTGAATGTAGTTGTTTGAGTTGAGCTAATTCCCGGAAATAAATTTCTGGATCGACCCTGTCAAATCTCTCTATCAACTTGTCACTGAAATCGCCATATGAGCAGATGAGATCGTGTCCTTGTATGCTTAGCCTATGGTACCGCCTCTCATGCGCTACACCTTCCAAATGGAGGGTTGCAAATTTGATAGCTTCCTCTCCCATCATTGGTTTGAGTGATGAGAAAGTATCCAATTTTTGTATCCATGCTCAAGCTGTACTCTTGCCAGAGCTGTCAAAAATAGGGAGTGACAACTTCCCTAATACCTGTTGCAGATCTCTCTAATTAGCTTGTGGTCTAGGATCAACTCTTGGTCTACTCTTGCTTTTCTTCAAATTGATGAAATTAGTGAGTGATATAGCCTCTCTAATCTCACTTGGAAGTACCTTGTACTCCTCATAGCTGGCAAGCAATATCATTTGTTATAGATGGCTAAGTTTCCACCTTTGGAACTACTTCCTCCTTGCGAAGGAAATTAGGATAGAAGGGCTTGGCAATATAACCAGTGACTGTTCTCTGAATGTGTCGGTTATGATTCACTCCTGAATAGTTCCATCACTGTTTGGAGCCCTTTCCACATTCATGTTCTACATGGTGTGGACTAACTGAGCCATCAAGTCAGCTAATAGTTCCTGTCCTTGCACGAGCCTATCGAAACATACATTGTTTGGGTCTTTGTTACCCATGACTTCTGGTTATTTTGTAGCTTTCTTTTTCTTCCTTTGCTGGTACTTGACTTCTATGTCACTAACTTGCATGAAGTTCAAACCTACAATTTCCCCCCCCCCTTTTTTTTAATTCGCTTCCACAAGCTGGGAGGAAATTTGCTCTGATACCACTGTAATATCCCTGGAAATAATTTTTAACAGATCTAGATATTTTGTTAAACCCTAGGGCAATAGTATTAAAAATCTAACTTTTATAACAACAATGATAATATGATTTTTCATATAAAAACATCAAACCATAATGCGTAAAAATCAATCTTTTATTTATCGAATACGAACTAACTACAATAAAAATGCCGATGTCTTAATACAATTGTTTGGAGCTGAACTGGCAGAACTCTTGCACCGTGAATTGTCACTGCAACCCCTGAAATGAAATTGCCCAGCTGAGAAGTGAGAGATTCCGTCCTCAAATCTGTGTAAAGGAGGGTTTTCATCCTCTATTACAGAAGCGGAAGCGGAAGCTACTTGCAGACAAAGAAAATAATTGATGAATTTCCAATATGTCCCCACAATAAACCCCAAATCTGCCTATATAAGCTTCAATCCTTCTCTAATGTGGGCACCCTCTCCTAGAAATACATGCATGCTCCATACACAATTAAAAATAATATGATTCCTCCTCCATGTTGGCACCACCCATCCTAAAATTAGGATTAAACAAATTTAAAAAACACTTTATCCCACCTCCCATCCTAAAATTAGGACGTTGGTACTCATGCAGCCTTCTCTAACTTTGGCGCCCCCCCTTATTTATTTATTTATTAATTCTAACTCTGGTGCCCAATAATCGAAGTCAAACTTTCTATTATTATTTTAATCTACTAATGCTTTTTGGATTAAAATATAATTTAAGTGTCCTTTTTCCAATTAAAATATAAAAATATCCTTGGAATGCTTAAATTAATTTATTTTCCTCTTTCAATTTCCCCTCAGCCTACGGAAAAATAATAAAAATAGGCTTCAGGTAGCCAGAATTAATTAATTTTGAAAATGGAACATTACACATAAGTTGCGTAGTTTGTTTGTGGGTGTTGCACAGATGGCTGATGTTGTGCAGAGGTTGGGCACATGGTTTAGACTAGTGCAGTGCTGTGTAAGCTGCATGGAATACGCTAACGCAATATTTTGGTGATCATAGAGTTGTGTTGAACAACGTCAAGATTGATCATCAATTTTTTGCCTCTTCTCCATTTCAAAAGTATGGAGCATTGTTGTCTTTTGAGTTATGCGATGTGTATCTTGGCACTGCAACGGCTTCCGGAATACTCATGGTGTATCGAATTGCATGGAGTTATTTGAAGTCGAACTTGCGTGGATGTGTTCGAAGTGTGGACTTGCCCCAAGAGGCCAAGGCACTCAAGGTAAGAGCCGTGAACAAGTGTGACTACACTCGGATGATTTTCCCTTTATTGAGAAGCAATCATCCCGATTGTGTTTAGTCTAGGAAGTGTGGAATGGAGATTGGTTTGACTGTCCCAACAACTCTATATACAGGGATAGAAAAGTTTCAGATGTACAACGGTTTCTAGAATATGATATGTTTCTATTGGGTGAGATTCTACTGTTGTAGGTGGTGAATGTGACACAAGATTCTTTGGAGGTAGCACGGCATGATTAAAGTTTAGAAATCACTTCAGGAATCCGGTATCTCTTACTGTTCACCAATATGATAATACTCAGAGGATTGTCTATATACGCACCCTGGTGGCTGTGCATGACCAAGGATTATAACACAATCATCAATTGATGCTACATCACAAACTAACTCCTCTTTGAAAGGATGATTAGGATATGAGAAACGACATTGGTGAGTGATATGTATTCCTTTGGAGTTCAAAGGACACAGAGCTGGTAAATTATGTCAATTGATAGTTTGCTTCAGAGACGAGGTTTTTTCATGTTATTCCCATTGATTAGAAAATCTAAAGGCTGCTTTTGCACCCACATCTATAAATGAAATATACATCCTACTTCAGTGCCTTGCTCAGTTGTTGTGGTTGTGTTGAAACCAACAGTTTCCAGGTTTGTGTCTATTGCTTCCACATATGTATGGACTTTTTGGACCCCTCTTCTTTTGTGCGCCCAAGGAAAATGTTTATTGCACATGGCGCCGCTTTGAGTTCGGGTGGCTGCTGATTTTTGTATTTATCGTACTATTTGCCTTTCTTAGACGGTTTGTACTTGTCTGAAGAAGGTGTCTTCTTTAGTGCAGAAGATGATGTCCCATTTGCACTTCAGATTTGACTATTCCTCAAATGGTTGCCAAGTAGCGATTGGGTTATCCTAGCGTCTTTACCCTTGGCCAGCTTAAGTTTGGAATGAATCAATGGTTGTAGGCTGTTGCAGTACTTGAGAACTCTATACGCTCTCACAGTCACTTAGCCCAATTTTGCATATAGGTCACGGAAGGCATTGGTATAGAGTTGGACTGATTGGCTGTCCTAGGCGCAATTGTTGCCATTGAATATAGCGGTCATCAAAGGCATCTTCAGGATAATATTCATCCTTAAAGGCTTCCAGGAATTTATCCAAGGTTGGTTTAGATTCTTCTTCTGTTTGGTCTTTCTCCCACAAAGTATGGGCTTGCAACCACTTCTTGGCAGGCGATTAAACTTTCAAAAGTGCAATCTTGATCTTTTCTTCATCAAAATATTCATTCAGAGCAAAATATGACTCTAATTGTTCTAAGCAGTTATCTATTGCAAGCGCATTTATTTTTCCCTCAAATACAAGAACATCCAAATTTTCTTGAAACTTAGGTGGGACTCAACCACCAAAAGTTTTATTTGATGCTGTTGAGAACTTTAGCGAGCTGGCTGAATGGAATTGTCTTTTGTTCTTGGAGAGCCTTTGCAATCCCATTCTTGATCAGGGCGTGGACTTTATCTTGTGCTTCATCGTCTCTATCCAGCTGAACTGTCATAAAATGGCAGGGTAGATAATTTGAGGGTTCTCATGGTTTTGTACTGAGCTTTGATACTCCGACCTTGTTTGATGGGACATGCAAGATGAGTTGACATGATACCAATGATACAAACTCAAGCTGATTTGAGGGACAACACTTTAAAAGAGGATTTAGATAGGTTATGTGTGTATGTGCAAGCAATATGAACATGATTTAGAATAGAGAAAATAATAGAATTGGAACAAAAAGTTTTATTTGTTTGTGTTCTATGCATGGCATACTGTCAAGGAAGATGTGTGGTTGCTTATCTTCTACTATATGATTGCTATCTAATCCTACATATATGTATAACTAGATTATAAAGTCGCAAAGGCTTAAATAATTGTCATGAAAGTTGAACTGTTTGGGTTCCTACATATGACTTCACCTTCTGAGGGTCACATGGCTTGGCCTCCAGATGTGCAGTATGCTGATTGGTGTTGTGATGTGACACAAGTTCTGCAGTGCAATCTGTCATGGTGCAGCATGGATTGGTGTGTTCACATGGTCGGTGTGCTTTTGGATGCTCTGCACAAGGACTAAGTTGCATGGTTTGTTTGCGGGCATTGTGTGGATGGACTATGTTGTGTAGAGGTTGTGCACATGGCAGACTGGTGCAATGTTATGCAGTTTGTGTGGAATTTGCTAATGTGGTGTTGCATTGAATGACGTTGAGGTTGATCATCAAAGCATTCACCCCGCGTGTTGCCCTACACCCCACAGGGGCTGTTGGAGATATTTGTTAGTACGTACATATATTATGTGTGTGCATGTGTGAAAATGTTTTAAATATGTGTGTATGAGTTGTTATGACACAACTCATTCTAGATAGGCTTGTTTGATAGATTTTGGGAATTGTGTGGAGATCACGCTCGACTCCTTAAGGAGAACACTAACCTGTAAATGTATAATCTTATGAAATCAATAAAACAATGGAGTTTATTGTTTGCAAGCTCAAACCAAATTCTTCGGTTGGTATCAGAGCAAGTTTCCTGTGTGAATACAGAAATGTTCTCATTAGTTGCCAAGGGGCAATTCCAAATGACATGATTGCCCCATTGATGATACACTGTGTATCTTATTTGTTATAGTTATTAGTAGGTGACTTTGTAGTTTATTTCAAATGTGAGTGAATAAACTAGTTTAGAGAGGCGAAGCATGATTTATCTCAACTTCTGTTGTAGATCTGTGCAATAGCATGGTAGAATATTGCTG
Source organism: Taxus chinensis (assembly GCA_019776745.2). Lineage (NCBI taxonomy): Eukaryota > Viridiplantae > Streptophyta > Pinopsida > Cupressales > Taxaceae > Taxus > Taxus chinensis. The sequence continues at coordinate 719,569,830 of CM034148.1, forward strand.
CTTGAAATATGCAGGTGTAGACTGGGTGTATTGTTCTTTATTGCAGTCTGGAAACATAGAAAGTAGAGTCCAGAGTTCGGTCGGTGATCCTCCACGGCACTCTTGTGCTGACCTGCTGTGTGTATCTCGACATCCATCGATAATATACTAAATCCAGCGCTTAGCGTGTAGACCTCGTCTTTCTGCTATCTCACTCGCCCATTGCTATTGTGATTGTATTGTCTTACCTCACTTGCAGTGATGGCTCCATCAAAGTGCTTCATGCACCAGATATCCATTTTTTTATTGCCTCATGTGTACAGTCCATTTATTTTTACCAGTCTCCAATCTCTTAAACTTTTCTTCATTGAGATGGAGAATCATCTTTGCACAGAGTGCATCGTCTTCGTGCTGTTTAAGCAGGAGTTTTAAGTGTTCATTCCAATTACACACTGTCTTCGTCGCCGTCTCTGTTGATTGTTCTCGTGTCAATACACTTTCCAACTTGTTACCTCCACCAGCTCTTAAACGACAAATTTCTGCCCTCAACTAGATGATTACATTGTTAGTGTGTTGGTATCCACAGAGGTATTTTCATTGACAGTGGCAGTATTCTTTATAAGCATTGCTCACTGTGCACATTCATGAGTGTGCATTTACGGTTTCTTTCCATACACCTGCAGACCCCAACCAATGCCTGTGCATCTCCTCCACTGTTTGAGCAAACTGCAGTTTCTTACATCAATCGAGAAAATGATCCTATGACTGTCCTATTTCATGCATCAATTTTGTGATAGCGTAAAGGATTTGACACCCTGGTTCCTAAAAAGAAGTGGATGGCATAAGATCCGAGTTGAGTCGGATTCCCAAATCATTATTCACCTGCTTTCTGATAACAGATGGGACTCTCCTCCCAATTGGTGTATTGCCAAAGAGGTGTGGAAGATAAAACAACTACGGGGAAAATTTCAAGAGGTCCAATTTAATCACATTCCTCGTGAAAGGAACAAAGTTACTGATGGACTGGCTAACTGGGCTTTGGACGACAAGGACCTGTTGTGCTATGGCTTCAGGAGGATATCAGATATATTCTTAATCCTGATTCTCTGTCATGATTACTTCTGCTTTTTTTGTTGTATGATGCTCAAACTTGGACCAATAGCTTTCAGGCTTGGCACAACCGTATATGTAATCTTGTGTTTTTCTTAATAAAATGCTTTGTTGTTTTTTTTTTAAAGAAAAGAAGTGGAAACATGCCTATATTGGTGTTTCTATTTGTTTGGTTTTAATAATTGCTAGCTTGAAAGTTGTTATGTGGATTGTATTCTTCCAATTCAAGTCAAGAAATCAATGTGGCCATTATAGGGGAAAGGCACCAATTAATGAACATTACCAAAAGATGAACATTTATTGTGATTGAATGTCTCAATATAAAAATAAAGATGTACCAATAAATATGCAATTTGTACCTAATACTAGTGTGTAAGGGCCAATCATATCATGACTATAAGAACCCTTTTGTAGAATACTAGAAAAACACCTGATTTATTATTATTATTATTATTTATATACATTCCTTCATGTGAATTTCCATATAATTCCACCAAAGACGAGAATCAAATCTCTAGTTCTTAACTTAAACTATCCACGATGTAGAAACCAAAGGGAAACAACTAATGTTTGTTTATTGAATGGAAAGTACAATAATCCAACGACATCATCTATTTGCAATTTTTAATCAATTAACCAATATTATAGTAATCAGATAAGATAATTACATAAGAGAATGAATTCATTCCACCATGTCCTATTCACTAAGCATAGAGAGCATGCTAACATATGAATATAATGACATAGGAGCTAATTCATTACCCATTTCCTTTTGCGACAAAGATACTAATAGTACAAAAGATTATGAGTTTTCAACTTTGTACATATTAGTTTTCAAGTACACTATATGATCATTATGTTCAACATGATTTTCTTAAATTACAAATAAGAATACAATATTTTGCTGAGAGACACTGATATGGAAGAACATATGGATAATTCTCAATGTGAGCACCATCGAGATAACATTTGAGATCATGTCGAGGTCGCAGTAATGAAACAGGAGAGGGAAAGCATCATCATAGCGCTTTTCCTCCAACCACAGAGTCAATTTGGTTCCCCCGCACAACTCTCGTATCCCGAGAGTGGCCCTACCCTTCACGAAGAAGACAGTGTTAAAAAATGATACCAAAAGAGTATTCCATGTATACAAATCCTTATATCATATGACCTAACCAGTCATGATGTAATACAGGATGGTGAACTGGAAAAGAATAATTACATTCTTATTAATACCAAGTATTAATTGCTTATGGTCATAAGACTTAGATTATAAAGGGTTACCCCCAATGTATCCTAACTCGTATACGAGACATGCTTGGTAACCCCAAACATTGGGTCAATCTTTGGTAACCCCAAAAAATGACCCATATCCACTCTTAGTGAGTCTTGTTGAAGACTAAACTAATTCCCTTATCCTTTTAGTCCCACTTTCCAATGTTCACTATACATTACTCATAGCTACTGATTCATCTCATCCCTCCTAACCCCATACTGGACGACAATTGATCTCCCCAAGGTAAACAAAGACTTAATATGTGAATAACTCTGATAGGTATGTGGGTGATAACAGATCGTACCGATGAACCAAAGTATTATTTACCCCGCTTTATTGAGGATTGTTAAATTCAAGAAAACAAGATTCTAATGATAATTCTATGGTTTGTATGATAATGATAGACATAGTAAGTTTGACTACTAGTTGTAAGGTGCAGAAGCATAAGCAATAGAAGAAGACGTATCCATACATTTCAACTCGTAATATAACATAGAGATGTTAGTTTTCCATTTATTAAATTCATGTCATAGTTTGACACTATCCACATGGGATTTTTAACACCAATTAGATTATTTGGTAAAGGTGAATTCGTGCTAAAACACCCACCTGGGATTAGTTAATTTACTTGTAAATGAACATTGATTTACTATATTCTTTCTCAAATTGTGATTATAATCTTGTTTATAATTTAGACATATCTAATCATGTCATTTTGTATCAAATTACTTATAATCTACATCCTCATCAAATCGCCAAATTGAGATGTGTGACAAGAACTGGGATCTTTGCCCCTCTAGATTATTAAGAAACTACCAATAATCATCTACATTTCCTTCACTTATCCCATATATCAATACACTCAATCATATTTACTTATCTCAGGTAGCATATTTAAATATAATACAATCCATTGTTTTCTATTTTATTATCATTTATAATCATTTTATGTCCATATACCTTAAATGATTATTATACTTATATTTCCATTCCCTTTATTAAATTTATTTGAAATTTCTAAATTCCCACGATTAGTAATTATTGTTATTTTAATTTTTGAATTAATTTATTAATATTTACTTAGCCCATACTAGAACTTTGACTGACATTGAATTTTTCTTTTTCCTTTTTAAATTTCATTCCACCTTTATATGCACATTCATTAAGTAAAGAATTATGAGATTCTTAAATTATTATTATTATTTTTTAAATGAAATTCTCCATCTACACGGTTATGTTATTAACCTGGAGGCTGGAATAATTTAGAAATAACAAGGTTGCTGCCATAAAATAATGTTATCATTTATTAAATAGCAATGATGAAAATGAAATATAATTTTTTTACACTAATGCACAACATAGAAGTAATAGAATATAGGTAATTTCATTTCATAAAAATCTCCCTAGAATTATAACTACTTCCGTAAATATATAGTTAGAGTAGAAATGTAGAAATAACCTACACGATTATGTTATTAACCTGAAGGGTGGAATATAAATATTTTACACTAATGCACAACATAAAAGTAATAGAATATAGGTAATTTCATTTCATAAAAATCTCCCTGGAATTCTAACTACTTCCGTAAATATTTAGTTAGAGTAAAAATGTAGAAATAATCTACACGGTTATGTTATTAACTCACCAAAATTAAGGTTGGAATATGAAAATATTTTACACTAATGCACAACATAGAAGTAATAAAATATACGTAATTTCATTTCATAAAAAGCTCCCTGGAATTTTAACTATTTCCGTAAATATATAGTTACACATTATTTAGGATTCCAAAATTAAGAACATTATAATAGGTACAGGCATGTGATAGAATAAAAATGTAGAGAGCTTATTTGGAACAAAAAATTGCATAACCATATATATAAACCCAAAAAGCATGAAATAAAACCAGGTAAAAAAAGTGTTCACAAAGTAAATTAAGAAAAATGCCTACTTGTTCAAGCTGCACTTGTTTATTTATTTGTATGCATAAAGAGCTCTCACAGGATATCAAATTGTCACTCCAACCGCTATGTCTCCTTCTAGTTGCTCTGCACTTCCCAAATTTTCTTTTAGCTCCTTGCTAACTCTTTCACTTGCAGATTTCTTCCAAAATAATATGCTGCTCTAAACTCTTGAACCCATTTTTGCTGCTCCCAAATTTCTAAAAAGAAAAATGTTTTAAAAAACAATAATCTCCCCCACTTCCTATTTCCTTCTCTTATAGATCTGAGAATGTAGTATCTTATTTATTACCTTAAGGTAGCCCATCCTTCCATAATAAATGTGGTAGGATGCATTCATCTTTGTCAGTGAATTAATTGAGTGGCACTCCCCTCAATATTATCCACCGCAATAATTCACTATCCATTGCAATTTTATTTTATTTTTAATTTATTTTGTTTTGTTTCTTCTACTTTACCCTTTAGAGAATACTAATATTTAATGTAAAGGCCGCTTACGTTCTTCTTTAAAATAATTTTTAGGTGACATTAAAATTTCAATATTGCTCTTCAAAATATGGAAAACACCATTTAAAATTAACAATTCATTTTAATAACTATGTGAACATGTATTATTTTTTTTTATGTATATTAAGAGTAATATAAATATAGATTTATATTAGTAATATCGGTTGTATTTTAAATGTGCAAGTCAAAGGAGATGGTTAGTTCAACAATTTGCAAGTGTTTTACGGTTAAAATATAAGATGAGCCCTAAATACTTTTAAACTATATGTGTGAGTGGACCTATAACCAGACTTGAGTTAAAATGGAGACTTGAATTCTAAATAAGTTATCTAACACTCGATGGTATTTTCACATCCTACAAAATACTAAAGTGTTTTGTCGTACTAAAAAGTATATGTAAAATGACAAAAATATCTTACCCATTTACTAGTGGTATAACTATGTCATTGTTAAGGTTTAGGGGTACATTTTTCCCTCTGTATCTTTTGGTACCATAACTTTGTATCTACTCTCCTCTCTTTGATGATGCTCTCCCTCCAGTCCAAGGGAAATATATCCTGCAACCAACTCATAACAATAACACACAAGATCATGATATGATAGAGGAAGTGCTAATCATATTATTGTCAATAATAATATTTATCCCAAATTGCATTTAAATAAACAAAATTAAACACCCTAGCATAATAATTCACAACTCCACATAATCAATCACATATGTCAATTATTACATCAAAAGTTTGATACTACAGAAGGATGTGACAATGACATGTGAGATGTTCATTTATTGGTCATCCATGCTTAACTATTGGTGCACCTACTTTTTGTACTAAATAGATTCAAATTATGCATTTCCCTCCTATTGAGCACACTAAACTAAAATGGGCATACCTTTGGGTCATATGCTGCATAATGGTGTATTTTTTGTACCAGCATGGCACCTACATGGCTCTCTTACATGTGCAAAGTTAGGGTGCTCATCTATTGGTGCATCTCCCCCATTTTTTCAAAGAGCTATCTAGCAGTTGCCCCCATACATCTGCCCCAAAGACCGAGATATCTTGATACGTGTACAAGCTATTTTGCATAATAGCCAAAGCTATAAGATATGTGCGATTAGTTTATAGTTTGTGTTATTATTTATTGTGTCATAGGATGAGTAATCGCCTAAATGGCTTAAAAAGCTATAAGGTTAGAACTTAGAATTAAGAAAGTTTAGTGTTTAGCGATTCATTAATTTTTTAGTGTTATTTGTGATTAGTTTTTTATTTTTAAGTATATGGATTATTCTAATAAAGCTTCTCTTTACGTTTTTTTAAAAAAAATATAAAAAAAATTAATTGTTTATGTGAATAATTCTTTTATAACCTATAGTTTGTCAATGTTTAGTTCAAAATTTGTCAATGTGTCTAGGATAAATTAAGTTGTCAAAAAATTAAAAAATGTCAAAATAAATCAATGTATGTGAAACATTCAAATTTGAAAATCTGCCTTGTAATGAATGCATTTTTGGAATAACTCGACATCCAATAGAGGTGTTAGTCCCATGGGGGAGTTTTTCTATTGAAAACAACATGCAATTGAGCCTCAAGATCCATTTTGCTGAGTTAGCAAACATTTCATTGGAGGTCAGAGTCGATGAAGGTAGAATGTCCAATAGCAACCTCAAGTTCGCCACTAACGAAGGGGTTGCACAATGAAATAGTGGCAAAACTGCGCCAAACATACTAAAGCCAAGGGTATTTTTTAGTGGCACGGCCATCACCTATGTTGTTCGTGATCAGGTGACAGTGATCAAGAACAAAGGCTGCAAATGGGACAACGAGGACCTGGTCCTCAAATCTTTTTTTTTTTCTGTGTGTGGTGTGTTAGTGGAAATCCTTACCATTGTTGTTGTAGCAAAATGTGTTCATCATCATAGTTGTAGTGAGGCCATTCCCACTACTTTTGTTTGGTTTGATTGATGAATTACCATCATGGATTGGTTGTTGAGTTTCCATGAAATGGTTGATGTGTTGACGACGATGACTTGGTTGATGAGTTCACATCCAGTAGAGCATGTATTAAGGAATGTGTTTGTCTCAGTTCTTGAGTGGTGTTTTCTCCACGTTTGTACTAGGAAGGCGGGAATGTTGGAGATGTTTGTTAGTACGTACATATAGTATATATGTGTGTGTGAAAATGTACTAGATATGTGTGTATGTATTGTTATGAAATAATTCACTAGATAGGCTTGTGTGAGAGAGATTTTAGAGATTGTGTGAAGATAAGACTTGATTCCTTATCTTAAGGAGAACACTAACCCATAAATGTGTAATTTTATCAAATGAATAAAACAACGGAGTTTATTGTTTGGAAGCTCAAACCAAATTCTTAAAGGATGCTGCCCCTTGGTACTGCGAGGGAAACCCCTTGAATCATATTGGGGCGTTGCCTCATTTTGGGTGAAGGGAGCAACGTTGTCTTCCGAGCTGCGTAGAGTAAATCCTGACACTGCATAAAATGTGCAAGATGTGTGGAACTGTTTGGAGGTGCTCAAGGCATGATGTTGCGCAAGTAGCCAAGGTACTCAAGGGAAAAGGGCAAACCGGTGTGGCTATGCTCGGATCAGGTCACACCAAACTAGAAATGTAGAATGTTTTTTGAAACACTTGAGCAATTTCATTGAAAAGCTGTAAAGTTTGTAATGTGGGGAACTACTATGGACGGTCAAGGGAGCATGAGTAGGGACTGGTGGTAGATACAAACTAAATGGTAATTGACCTCACCTAAAGTCTTTCCTTTAGAAGAATAGGGCCAAGAAATGTGTCAGGAATTGGTCAACTCTAAACCATAGTTACTAAGTTCGGCCGGATTTGGATCAAATTTGGTTTGAACTGAATTTTTTGAGGCGAATGGATAAATCTGATCTTGTTTGTCCTTTTCTAAGTTAAAGAAACCTAATACTAAAAACACAAAGTAACGGCAACGATAAAAATTGATATCAGATCGAGGGCAGAGTTTCGTGACTTGATATTCCTGTTGGAAGCGTCCCAGTTCTCATCCCTATTTAAGGGTAGAGTTATTGTTCGTGGCTATGATTTCATGTCAGTTTGTAGTGTCGCACAGAATCCTGGCTTTGATTCAATAATAAACAAATCTTGCAAAAGAGATGACAAACAAATCTAATGTTGAGCCTTGATAATCTTCTCTTCTTCTTTGTGGTGGTGCTTGGCAGCGGGAGTGCTCGACAATGGTCCAATAAGTCTTTTTTAGATTGAGTCTTTAGATACGTTTAGTTTTAAAATTTTAGACAAGGGTTTTTAACTTTTTAGTTTAAACGATCAATAGATAATAATTTATTAATATGAGGGTAAATGTTACTTAGTTATTATTTAGTTCATATTATTTATTAGTAATTAAATTTTTAGACAGTTCAATAGTTATTTACTTAGTAAATATGTTAATATTTAGTTGATATTAGTTTTTTATTATTTTTTTATGTTGTGTGTATATATATTCCAAATTGTATTTTTCCAACTTTATTGGGAACTCCAGATTTCTGGATTTTTTGGTCCTTCCGAACGGGTCCGGATTCCCGAACCTGGTAACTATGGTCTTAACACTATCCTAACGAAATTTAACTGGAATGTTCAGAAAGCTAAACTTCTGTGTTTCTTTAACAATTATTTTTTATTCTACTTAATGTTAAAGGAAGCAAAATTATGAGTCAAATGAACTACTTTGACATTGTAGCTCAATAAGAAAATTTGCATTCATTTCAGAAATGCTAATTGCTCCTAGCTTTGGTTCACAGTTTATTATGATGGTGCACACTTTATTTTTCTGTGCTTCCTCTTTTGTGGCTGTTAACAATGTACTTTCCCCACGTACTATGTTTCATCATTCCATAAGGCAGGGTTGCCCGCTTGCACCATATCTTTGTCCTTACTGCTGATGCTCTTGGTTCCCGGAAGCTGCTTGCACTCAGGGAAGAGTTCAAGGTATTTATTTGCCTGATGAGTTCCAAATGCTTAACAATCACTTTGCTGATGATTCTCTTTCTATTCAAGCAACGCCGAACTCTATTGAGGGTGCTAAGGAGTGTTTGGATACTTTTTGCATTGCATCTGAAGATGTTGTGAGTCATCACAAATCTGAATATTGGCTTGTTGGTTAGGATAATGTACCTTCTTGGATTCCACTTGAGTGGTCATTGTTCCACGGTCCACCTGGAACTATTGTCAGATATTTAGGCATTCCTTTTGGATCGAATCTTGCTTCAATGAGCATGTGGGAGTGGGTTCTTCAATGAATTTAGATAAAACTTCTTTATTGATAAAACAATGATATCTCCTTTGCGGGTAGATTAACTATGGCGAGCAAAATTGTCCAAGCATCTCATTTTTATTATGTTTCATGTTGGTTGCTGTCAAAATCTCAATTTCTTCATCTCAAACAAATTTGAAGAACGTATTTTTGGTCAAAATATTGTGGTATTCGGAGCCTTCCTTTGGTTCCGTGGACTGTTTGTATAATGCCCAAGGAAGGAGGGTTGAATTTAAGAGATAATGTCACACATGGATGTATTTTAGCAGCCAAATGGGTGATCCGTAACTTGGAGGGTTCTTCTTCATGGCAGATTTTCATGAGGCATCAATATTTAGCAGCCTGTTATTTGAGCAAGATCAGAGGGCCCTTTGGCCTTTGTGATATCATTGTTGATTCAATTAATTTTCAGATTGTTGGATCTTTTGTTTTCAGAGGTATTTAGACAGCCTGGCATAAAATTGCAGGTTTGGTCACTTGGAGAGTTTTTGGTAGTTGAACTGGGTGGGATCTGGCCAACATACCCATATGGACCTAGACATTACAGGACATATCTCTAGTCACTATCCCACGTCTTTAGGCTCACAAGTTCAGCAAAAAGGCTATTCTTCTGGATGGATTTGTGGGACAGCAATACACGCAACTAGGATTGGTGATCCTTAGCTCGTTAGTATGCTTTAATCTCTACAGACTGGTCTTCTTTAAAGGAAATCTAGAATCTTATTCCCCAAGGAGACTTACTTAAGATGAATCTAGACACGCAAGGGCCTATTTGGCAGGATTGGCAACGGCTTTATGGACATCCAATTTCCCAATATGACACACATTGTCTTTATCACTTGTTACATCAAAAACGATCCCTTGCACCTGTTCTCAACATGAGATGGATGTTTTCGGATGCAGAAGCAGTATGGATCCGCAGACTACATAGTGTGTGGATAGTAGTGGTCTCTTATAAACTTCGAGTTTTTGGTTGGACTGTGATATAGTAGGGGCTTCCTGCAAAGGCTTGATTGTCCAAGAGTGGCCTTACGGATGGTCTTTGTATTCATTTCTCAAATGTGGAAACTGTTAAACGTCTTTTGTGGGAATGTTCTTTTGCTAAATCATGTTGGACGTTTGTTCAATCCAGGCTGCAAGCTCTTTTTCAGGGACACACATTGACGGAAAACCTTGCTAGGCGATTCCAATGCTTTCATCCATCACCCTTTAAGGAGTATTTGGAATTGTACGAATTTCTGCCTTGTTCATTATTTGGAAGTTTAGATGTAATCACGTCTTCAAGAATGAGGTATGCACTCTGGAAAGGTGAAATTCAATTGTAATTGCTCGCAAAAGGTGTTCTGCTGCACCAAGAGGCAAAAAAGTTAGAGCCCTGGAGTTAGTCTGATTTTATTGCTGTTCTGATTGTTTTATGAACTAAGCTGTAATCTTCCTTGTAAATGCTGTTGTACAGTTCTTTATTCTTTGTACAACCCTTGTTGTCAATATTGTTTTTTGTTAGTATACGAAGCATCTATTAAAAAAAAAAACTTTTTTTTTGCACATATGTATATTTAGTTGTTTCAACCAATAAGCATGATGGGTTGATTGAGAAGCAATGATAACCGCTTTCATGCCTCCCTCTAAAAATCTTCATATACAATCAATACAGAAGTTTGGAAGTGACTCATTAAATTTAGTGCTAAGGTATTGTTGTTTTGTTAATCTTTAACATGCCATATACTATGAAATTATTGTTTGGTGTTGCATATTGTTTAGCTGTTGAAGGGAAGTGTGAAAAGTTCTCGTCATGTCAGCTCTTTTCTCCTCCTATGGCTTTGAAGATTTCATTGGCATTGTTCATGTTTTGATTATATAGAATCATATGAAAGGAGAATGAGTTCAAATGCAAACATAAATGTAGTATTTGGTCAACGAGTTGCTTGTTATGGATTGACGGGCTCTCAAGCATATTGCACCGACCGCCGAGCTCTAACATTTCCTTATGACTTGGCCAACTCATGTAACGACCACTCACTTGGACCAAATTTACTTTTCCATCATGTCGGGCTACCTGACCAAACCTCCACATTCTCCACACATTGCATTGACCCAACCTTCACTTCTCTAACCCAACAAAGTGACTCGGCGAGTGAGTTACTGAGTTAAGCCGTGTTTGAGCTAGCTCCAACAATAAATCAATTCAACACCAAATCGGTTCATCACACCACGAGCCAGTGCTCATCAATAGACCTTTGCATCCACCTGAACAAGCTCCATCACTCTCCTTAACTAGTCGCCTCTCTTACAAGCTCATTTGCTCATTACCATTCAGACCGAGCTACTCGTTTTGAGCCCCTTTTTCTGTGTTATATCCTTGTCAGGCCCATGAGTTATATTTCTAAATTATCCATGTTTGAGCTCCAAACATCATCATCTAAGCTCCCTCGACATGACTTGACTCCATCTGTGTTCTTCATGGGATCCCTATGTACCATGGACGAGTTATCTCCAAACGACGCTTTGCAACGACTGGACCAATCACGCCGTTTCCTGGCCAACTCAGCCTTTATCTTTGTTGCATGAGAGGGGAACTCTGAGTTTCCCATCTTGCCTCGAACTTATATTGGCTTGCTATACGTGTAACTTGCGAGTCATTTACAATTTTGATCGCTTCAAAATAGATATCTATTTTTCCCTATGCTGGGGCCAACCTTGTGACAATGAATTAAGCTCGCTGTCCATTCCTGCGAGCATGTTTAGCCAACTCACCTTGCATGGGACTTAACTCCGCTGGCAACGAGCCACTCCACTCACTCATCTCCAATTCTCTATGAGCAACTCGGACACCACTTCATGCATTGGGTGAGATTCACATTTTGCTACGTTGAGGCCATATCTCTCTGGGTCATTTCTTCCTTCACGTTTGTTTGCGAGTTCTTTTGCCGAGCTAAGCTCTAGTTCAGGGCCATCCCATTATGTTGAGTTGTTCTGATATTTGTGTAGCATGAATCCTCCTGATGACTTGCATCAAATTCGGAAACCACTCGTCTCCCTCTTGACTTGGTGACTGACTCGTTCATCATCGCACCATACCTTCCGACAACTCTACCGAGTTACTCGGAAGCATCTACCGAATTACTACCGTGGGAGACGACATTCGCCTGATGACTCGGTTATTTTTGTGAGCACGTTCCTCACGGTGAGCTTCACCCAAATTCCCACTCGTTGGCATATTCTTCAGGTGGGTTGGACGTCTTCCAAACACTGAAATCTTAGCCAAAACATTCCAACTTTCCCCATTGGCTGTGGGTTCTCAAAGTTCCCCAAACGTGAGACTTTGTAACTCGGGACCCCATGTTTCCCGACTCGCTCGCCACGCGAGCTCAGGCCCGTTGAAACACTTCAACGCTTCGTGCTCCTGCGTTCAAGTTGAGCACCTCGCTTGAATCGTCATGGTCATTCACTTTAGCTCGATACGTCGATCTTTCCAACACAGCGACCTATGAGTTATTACCTTACTGCCTTGCTCTACATTGGAAACATGCTGACCTACCATTCTGTTTGTTGTGGATTGCTTCATTGCCGAGCTAACCCTCCAAACGCATAATGAGCTTGTGTTCTCCTTCAAGCATCAATGAGTTATTCACATGCTGAGTTGAGCTCCATTTCACCCACACTGTTCTCCTTGTGAATTTCAACTTCTGTGCTAAGATCTCATTCATATCTATGAGTCGTGATTCGAAATATTGAGGTCGAGTTAGCTCATGTCCACTGTGAACGAACACACCTGATAGCACCTTGCTTATTTGATTTCCCAAGTTCTACAGTGAGACACCAACTCGATGACTCCGTTGAGCTTTAATCAAACCCGACTTTCTCCCTGAGCCGCGAGTTGTGCCTACCCGTGCACATGCAACTCAAATTTTTTGCACTTCACTTGTTCATTACAATACTTCCCCTGTGGCCAAACTATCATCGTGAACGCATGTAAACTGCATATATCATGAGCCCACGTGTTTTCTCCAATACCGAGCCATCATGTTTCTACCTCGGCGAATCGTTCCCTTGTGCTTGAGCGACTCAACATTGAGCTCCAGGTTGAGCTCGCCCATGACCACCGAGCCACCTCTAAGCTATGAGCTCATTGAATTCTCAAGACGAGTCAATCTCGAATTCGGCCTCCTAAAACTCAGTGACTTTCTGATTGACCTGCATGGTCCAACGTTTAATCCCCAAGCTGTCCTCCATGTTTTCTCGATTCAAACTTGCTCCCAAGACTGGCCGACTCTGAGGATCCGTAGAGCTTCAAAATTGAGTTTTATTCCATTTTCTCTTCTGAGCATTAGCTGGGCTCAAATCAAGCTTCTCTAGGTATTTGAAGGCCTCACCAAGTCTTATGTTTGATGCGTTATCACTTCCTTACATCGATGCTACCCAACTGTGCTTCTAACAAGTTATCTTATATTCGAGCTAACAAAACCACTTGTCCTTCCTGCCTTAGACTGAGCCATTTCACACATTGCATGCCCAATCTGGCCGTATAAGACAATGTTACTACTAACCCTCCGAATTTCCACCCTGGTGACCTGGCTCCAACGTTTGAACTTTTGCTAAGTCGTATGCTAAATTCACTGCCAATATGTTTCGTGAGCTCGGGATCACATCAAATGGCTTGATCAACAACCAAGTGTCGGGTTTTTCTCCTCAAATGAGCCGCAAATCATTAGATCACCCCCACACATCCATCTATCTTGACCAAGCTATGTTGAAGGTTTTAACCCCCATGCATCGTATGAGCTCGACGAGCTATTTATAGCTCAGTGCCATGTAGTTTCTTGCATTTGACCCCATCCTTATTTTTGATCTTCTGAGGCTATTTCTTGAAATCGAAGGGTTATAGAAGCATAGTAGGACCCCTTAAAAATGGTTTACCAATTTTGATGATTCCTTGTTCGTGTTGGATGAATGTGGGTCCGCAAATGTCAATTTTCCTTATCTGAGCAAATATTGAGCCTCCAAAACTTGGGAAAGGAAAACATAGTTCAAGATGATCATGAATCCTCCCAGAATACCGTAAACATTCTCAAAACACATTTTTTTTTCCTGTAGGCCACTAAGTTATTCCGTGAATCCCTTTCCGGTTTTAGGGTACAATAATTGCTCCGGTTGTTCAATTTTTTCCCAAGGGGAAAAATTAGATAACAATATCTCAACCTGTTTCTTCAACTGAAATTTGCAAACGTAGATATATGATTTCCGTTCTGAGATGGTTTACTCTCTTGACTGTTGATCATGTTTGTTGTTGATTAAATGAATTATCTTCTAATTCTGTTGAAGTCATACTGTACCAGAATTGTACTAATGTTGGATTTTGTTCATATGCTCATTATGTTGAGTTTGTGGTATAATCTGTATAAACCAGGTGAATTGAGATAAATTAAGTCCTAAGGACTATGCTGGTAAGGTATTTAAGTTACATTATTAAATGTGAATAATGGTTTATTCTCTGCTAAAAGGGATGGTCATACCTTGGATCAATTTCAGTGATCCAAGGAATGCCTTGGATCGATAAGTGGTATGATCATTTTATTAAGTCTAATTGAATTTCTTTTATTGCAATCATGTCATCTCAACCAAGCACAAATGAAGAGATGCCACTGGAGCACCTAGAAGCATCCGGTGAATGCACTCTTTCAGAGAGATCTGATCACTTTGTGATGTTTGTGCATGTCAGTAGTTTTCATGTTAAATGTTTTAGGTTAATACATGTTTGTATAGACCTAATTGAAACTTCATTAAGGTGATATTTATTCTTTTGAGAACCTAACTATGCTTAAGGCATTTTATCCTAATATATGATGGGATGTATTTTGGTAAGGGGATTTTAATTCCTAAACTACCTATAGGAACTCATTAATATCCCAAGACTAAGGATTGCGTTGCTTAGAAAGGGACCTAAGACCTAAACATACGTGAGACTTAAACCTAACCTAGACTATGACTCTGGTTACATAAACCCTAAGGGTTGAGTGTGGTTTGTTGGTCGCCAACCCACACTATACTAAGGAAATTAAATTGCATTCAATAAAATACTGCGCCATTCTTGGAGGAAGCCAAGATATACTTGGCGGATACTAACTCCAGTTGGCGAGTTAGAATATTATGCATGTTTTTCAATTGTTAGTTGTTGCTAGAGTTATCTTGTGGTTGGAGGATCTGTTGGAGGACTGTCAAACTATCTTGGCATTAATTGATTTTAAATAAAGAGTGGAAACTACCTTGGTAATCTCCAAGATGGTTTGGAGGAAAAGTAAACTAGTCAGTTTTACTCTTCATTTTGATTTTTTTGGGTTCAATAGCTCTACATGTTGTTTCTCCATTCTTTGAACTGCTAGTTTGATTCTGTTGCATTATTAATTTTTCCATTCCATGATGGAAATAATGGAGGAAAAATTGATTGTCAAAAACTTTAAAGGAAAATGGGGAGATAAATTATGGGGATTTTTGAGGATTCAAGTTCGAAGTTTTGTGGATTTTGTTGCAAAAGCTTGAGGGGAAACTCAGGGAACCTGGGAGAGTTTTGCAGGAGCACTACCAGGCATGATAGGCTCTAACCCATTAAGATATTTTGTCATGTTTATCAATCTCATGAAAAGAAACTCTTCTCATTTTATGATATTGTCTTCTGAGTTGTTCATGTGGTTAGAAAAATGTGGTTGTTTGTATCTTACGTGTTTTTCTTTTAAAAATCCTTGTAAATAAGGTTCTGGGTTGTGTAGAACCATTTTGTTTCATATTTGTAACTGTGGGTTAGGAGATCATATGAAATGGTTGTGGACTATAATGCTTACATGTTTTGAACTGTGAATAGTTTTTGTTTATCAATTTTGTGTTCACCTTGCTTCTGGTTGTATATAATAAGGTTTTATATCAATTCCTTTGCATTGTTGGATTAAGGTCGTTTTCCTTGATTCTTTTGCAAAATGGCACTGAGGTTATTGTATGAGAATCAAAGTGATCAAACTACTTTTGTTTTTAACTTGGCATTATTCAAAATATTACTGTTTATGCTATGGAAGATGAATTTAATACTCCTTCCGGTTAAGGGAATCATTAAGCAAGGAAACTTGCTATTCTTTGGACATTTTGTTGCAGGCCTCTATTTCATTCTTCTTGACCATACTATCTGTAGTTTGTTTTTAAAACTTAATGGAGTTTTTAATTCTTGAAAACCCTAAGTGGGTGTGCATTATCGTTGTTCCGTTTTGAATCTCTCCTTATATAAAGGTAAACAAATTGATTGGAAGATGAAACTCTATTTCTTCTAACTTTGATTATCATTTTCTTGTTTTGTTATTACCCTTTGGTGGGATGGCATAAAGCTTGACTGTTAGGTTGTTGGGTCTGAAACCCATGTAATTTTTGTGTAGTTCCCTTCCAGGATAGTTAATCTCACCAATTTGGTGGAATGGTTTTGTCTCTAGTTGGAAAATATAACTCCGAGTTTTATTGTTCTATGGTTATTAGAATGAGTCTTGTCAACTTCTAAGTTGATATCTATTTGAGATAGTGTCTTCTTCAATTTGAACTTAATGGAGTACGTTATCCAGAATTTGGAGGAATCTAAGAACTAATGCTTACCTCCTGAGGATGCCAACTATTAGGATAAGTTGTCTTTAATAAATTATTACGCCTTTGTTATTTTCTTGTATTCATTTCCTCACTTATACATGGTTAGTATTCAGTTGAATGATATTCAATTGATTAGTTGTTTGATTCTTGTTTTAAGAATGCTGTACTTTATTTGGTTTATCTAGATTCAGATATTGATTGAGTAATATTTAGAAACTCTGTAAAGGAAACTTAGTTGATAGTCGAGAAAAGGAAAATACTATGACTGTTTGTTAAGTTAAATTGAATTACTAATTCAATTTCTTGACCATAGTGAAATGAAATGAATGGCTAAGTTGGATTTATGAATAATTTGGGCATTGTTATAGTTTTTCATTTCTGTTATAATAGACTCCATAGTATATTAAGTGATTTGGTTGCTAGGCAATGTCTTATTTTTCTATTTGATTTATCTTCAAAATCATTACTGTTCAGTATGAAATCCATTGTTAATGAAGGAAGTTATTGATATAAGGGTAGAGTTTAGAATTTCAATCATGTAATCCTTATGATTACCTAAATGAAATCCCAAAACACTTGACCTTCTATTTGACTTTTTGGATCAATGTTTTTAACTTGACGAATCTCTATCTTTTGCCAGTTAGAGAGAAAAGGGTACAAGTGACTTATTTTTCCTCACTTGACATTGTGGCATTTTTTGCATGCTTTTTGGGATAAGGAACTTAGAACAATTTCATGGAATAGAAGGGTTCCATTCATGAAATTGATAGATAATAACATGTTGTTCTAATGTGTTAGTTCTTATCATGCTCAGTTCTCATGAACTGACACATGCTAATAATTGTGCAGATGGATTTTGTGAAAAGTGAAAGGAGAAATACTTATAGAAAGTTGAATTTATTTCATTGATAAAGTTCATTTTATTCAAGATGTTTCATTGTACTGAAAGGCTCTTGGAAGGAAAAATGTTGGAAAAATAAAAAGGACATAGTGCCTTAGTATTTGTATTTGTTTGAAATGTTGTCATTATTGACTGCAAAACTTATGAAATATTTATTAAGTTTGAATAAAGTGAATTATGCTCTTGTTGAATAAATTAATGTATAATTGGAATGTCTATACTGTATGATTATTGTAAATCTGACTGTTAACCCTAGATCATTAAAAAAACATTTGATTTACTAGTTGTCAAAGATTATGGACATTACTTGGATAAGGAATTATAAGCATAAGCCAATTATTTTGGGGACAACAATGAACTATCCTAAGTTATAATTCTAATATGCAAAACCTTATTTAAAAATGGGGAATTAGTACATAGTTAATCTTGAAGAATGATGTTTCATTCTTATCAAGTTAATACCTCTTATTTTTAGTTATAAACTTTGATTAAGATAATTGATCTTAATGTGGGAAAAGAGGGGAAACACAACTTGTTGTAATTAATAAGGTAATAGCTAATGTACCTTACTTTGATGATAAATTATATCTATATTGTGTGGAAGGGTTGTTTGATCTATTCCATAAGAACCCAAAACACAATAGTGGAAAGATAATAAGGCTAATAAAGATAGGTTGAATGAAAATGAATGCATTAACCTAATATACAACTTGTTGTTAATTGTTGAACCCAAACTAAAGAGACTTAAGGATGTTCCTTACCTAGTTCTAATTGGATATTAAAGCTAACTTACTAATGGGAATGAAAAGTAAATTCATTGGAATATATTGCAGACAAAAGTTACATACCTTCAATTAGTAAGGTGGTACCCTTAATCCTTTCTTGAAGGATTAATTCATACAACTAGATGACCTCTTGGTACAACACTTAAGTTTATTAATATTTTTAACAATCTAAAATTTATATAAGACTAATAAATTTGTTAAGTATGTCAGTTTGGTTATGGGAACTTAGTGGGCTGATGCAGTATAGTTGATGCTACATAGTACCCACCTAATGACAAAGGTCACTAGGTGGATACTGTGAAGCAACCACTATGCCTCAATATCCCACTCAACACCACTAACTCAACTGTCATAAAGAGAAATTTCAGTTCATTGTTCCAATCTAAATTGTGATAGACATTTTGTCCTGTGTTGTCATCAACTTATGTTGACCTAGGGTGTGTATACACACCCGAATCAAAGCAAGTCGATTCGAGTATGTCTACTTATCCTTGGTCACCACAAGTGGACTGCCACACTAGATTATGTGAGCTGTCCCTATTTAGCATGGAACATTGACCAAAATTTGGTTGACAGAAGTCAAGGAAGTCTAATCTAGATGACAATATCGAGTGGGGTGAAAGACATATTCCTTTCGACGAGTATGCCATCTAGGAATAAAGGCATGAAAAAAATGATCTCAAACTTTGGCCAAAGTATCACAAATTGTTGATTGCGTTGTCTTATGTCACCTAGTCTAAGGTTGTGAGATTTCATATGAGTATCAGTAACAGATACTCAGATAGGATTCTTAGACAACAACACTTGAATGACCCGTAAGGGGTAACGGAACGAAAGTATACTTTGTATACACAGGGTAAAGGAACCAAAGTCTATACTTCGTAAGTACATATGAAAATCAAGTTAAAGTATCATGAGAGATCATATGAGTATCAATACAATAGTCGAGTCTAAGGTTGTGAAATGAGAGATAGATAGGATTCTATATCACCCGTAAGTCATTACTTTGTATACACAGGAAAAATGTTTAAAGATGAGAGATCATTAGTCTTGAAATGAGAGATTGGTATATCAGTGAGTCATTTTCTGGTTTTTTATGTGATGGATTAGCAAAGGAACGTGTGTTCTAAATTATGTGAATTTATAATAGAGAACATTATGTTTAAAAAAAATTCCCCTTATTTTCTAAGTCATTAATGAGGATATTACACTCTTTGTGTCTTCATGTCAGCATTCTCTACCCTTTTTAACTTTTTATCACTCCAAATATGTGAGCATGTTCTTGTAATAACAAACCTTAGCTTTATTGTTGATCCCATGAACCATTTTTAACCCTTCAAATTACAATTAAATTTACAAACAAATACTTACAAATAATCATTTCCCTGCATTTAAGAAACAAGAATTGATTAAAATTTTATCCAAAATATAATTTAAATGTCATCAAAACTAAATAAAAAATCTGATTTCAAACTCATTATTCGTTTTCAATTTGCATGATCACAAGGATCAAAATAAGATATTTCAAAAGAGTGCAAACACATTATAATTGCGCCCAATTAATTAATTTCTGATTTAAAACTGCAAATAATCAAAATGAACATATGTAAAAATGAACACAAACTCCAAAATTGATTACAAAGTTCACCTGCTAATCGGGATACCTCTCCAGAGATAGCTTGAATGCCATATGATCCATTAAAAATCAATTTGTAAGTACAATAATTTAAACTTACAAAGATATAATTGGATTTGAAAAGCGGTTGATGAGTGTTTAAATTTGATCATTTTTCTGTGTGTAATATATTATTGGTTCATTTCTCAATCATTTGCAAGTTTCTGAAATTATGGAATGGCTTCTTGTTTAACTTTTGATTATCTCTTAATATCATTTTTGAAGCATAATTTCATTGTGAAACTAATTGCAAATTGAAAGTGGCTTGTGTGTTGTATAGTGATAAGATTATTAAATGGAAATTTCATGTAGGGGCATCAACTTATAATGTTTACTAGATGTCGAATTTCAATATATAAGCATGATTAGGGGTTAAATAAGGTCAGTTGGATGTAGCTAGAAGTCATTAGAAGGTTACAAAATTTAAATTTGAGCTTATATAAGTTTTCCCTCCAAAACTCATTCGAATTTCTGATGAAGGCGTTTCCATTATTTTTGGCAATTTTGGTTTGTTGGTGTCTAGGAGCAAAGAATGCAATGAAAATTTCATAGAAATAGGATTCTACACTATCTACTCAAGGCAAACTCATATTCAAATATCACTCTTCCTCAACATCAAAATTTAGCGACTTGCTTATGAATTCGTCACTTTCTAGTTCATAACAATTCCATACAACCATCTATACATTTGTAATTATTTTCTATAGAAGATCATATGTACTTGACACATGCAATGTACAAGTTGAAGTCCCAAATTGTCTTGATCATATAGGGATATATTTAAACAAACGAAAAATAACGCTCTACTTCAACATTTTTGTTTCAGCAGGATTTACCATTTCATAACATTATTTATTTAAAATTCGATGCATGGATCGTAAAATGACGCTATAGTAAAATGATTTCTACAATACCCATTTTGTTTGAAAATATGTAAACAAATAAATGATTCTTGAAATTTAAATCAATGTTAATACGTCTATATTTAACTAGCAAAAGCATCCAAAGGTGCTTGGGAGAGGCCGATAGGCATACAAGAGTTGTATTTGAAAGCAGTATATTAGTAAAAAAAATGCACAATATATGGAAGTATGATGTCAATCATGCAAGATTTGGTAGCCTTCCAATATTATTTAGCCATGCAAGGCGTTGAATCTCAATTGTGATTGGAAGATCTTGTAATAATTAATAGTGTTATTAGTACCATAGTTTGGAGGCACAAAGAATGAAAGTGTACATACACATGAGTTAAGTATATGTCGATAATCTGTATTCAAACTTCAAAGGAGGGATTTAGCCTTGGCTCAATTTATTGTTGGTGTAGTATACTTGTGGAAAATGTATTCTATAATTAGTTTGACAAGAATTCATGTGAAACAATTGAATGATAAACATTTTACTTGAAAACAATGGAAAAAAAGTAATTTAATTATAATTAACAAATATATACCTACTATTAATAATTGAAGACAACATGTAGAGGCATTTCTCTTCGAACAACCTTAATGGGAAAGACAAAGAAGTAAAATAATCCATTTCATCAATAGAAATAATTTTTTCTCACCAATAATCAGAGATAGTAGTTTGTATTGTCGTTTTATGATTGCAGGTTGAGAAGGTGAGGATGTTGGTGAGGGTAAGGTAGCTAATAATCAGAGATAGTCATTGCATTACACGTATGATTAGGGGGGGTGTGGGAACAAAACAAGATTTATCATAAGAATTTTTGAGTGATTTAAGAATAAAACTAACATATTAAAATGCTACACATGAAGAGAGATTTAATGTAAAAGACTCTAAGAAAGTCAATTGAGATAGGAGAAATATCTAGGGAGTGATCAAATTCTTGAATTTTGTATACACTTTGGGGAGTAATGTAGCCAAATTATGAACAAACTTGATATACTGCAAATAATATGAACTCCAAAAGAAAATAGATCTCCTTCTTTGTTGTCGAATAATGAATTACAATGTTTCCTAAATAGGAAAAAAACTCCCAACTCGAGTTGCCAATCAAACTCTAACTAACTTGACTAAATCTACTCTAGGTGGCGGAAATTATTATTTTTAGCAGTTTACTAGAACCTGCTATTCTTAGTAAGTTCACATGCTTATTCGTACGGGCACAAAAAATTTCCACGCATCTTCTACATTCCTAAATTAGAGGAATTGCCAACTTTCTAACTCATAATGCAACTAATAGACTAAAATTAACTAATGCCCAAAAACAGGAAAAAAACTGAACTATAACTTAAATCTTAATTTTCGGCCTCAAGATGGCGGATTTAGGGCCCGAAAATGTGCCGAAACCCGAAAATGTGCCGAAACTTGCCCCAACCGGTAGGGCGGGTTGCCGCTGCGTTCTTCTCATTGAAACATGTGGTTTAAAAAAAAAACGGACTCAAACGGACACCCGGAGCTCAAGTTATGACCTTGTCAAGTTCCTGCTAATTTTGGCGCATCATTCTCCCCTGCTTGAAAAAAACGCAGCTCCTGTAAGTTGTCTTCTTCAAACTGCTTCCATTTATCTGCATCCAAATTCTTAATCTCCCACTCTGTGACCCAAGTATTGTCCTCTTGTTCCAGTCCTTTACAATGTACCAAATATTTGTTGTATTTCCCATGTTGTGTGTCCATTGTTTTCTTATCTAGAATCTGATCCACTTCTTCTTTCTTCTTCACCAGAACCAGCTGCCTCCAATCTACTACTTCATCAATAACATCCCCTTTTGTACTATCCCCATGAAAAGAATACAAATCTGAAACATTAAACATTGGAGAAATATCAAAATTCCCTGGCAATTCTACCTCATAAGCATTATCGTTTATTTTTTTTACGATTTTACAGGGACCAATATTCTTGTACTTCAGCTTGTTATAGGTTCCTTTTGGAAACCTTTCCTTCCGCAGATATACCATAACCAACTCACCAACTGTAAATATCTTTCTCCGTCTATGCACACCTGCTATTTCCTTATACTTAGCATTACTATTCTGCAGCTTCTTCCTCACTTCTTCCTGCAATTGTTGTATATGTTCGGCAAATACTTCTGCATCATCACTGACTCTGCCATCAACTTGTAGTTGTACCAAATCTAACACCCCATTTGGATTACTCCCATACACAATTGAAAATGGAGACTTTCCTGTGGATCTGTTTATGGAATTGTTATATGCAAACTTAGCTTGTGGTAATGCTAAGTCCCATTGTTTCGGCTTTTCCCCAACGATGCACCGTAACAAGTTTCCCAAACTTTGATTTACCACCTTTGTTTGCCCATCAGTCTGAGGATGATAGGCACTGCTGAACTGTAGTTAAGTCCCCAATTTTTTCCATAAAGTCCTCCAAAAGTGACTTAAGAACCTTGCGTCCCTATCTGAAGTAATGGTTTTCGGATCACCATGCAAATGAATAACTTCTCTGAAAAATAAATCTGCTACGCCTCTCGCATCACTTGTTTTCTTGCAGGCAATAAAATGAACTATCTTAGAAAACCTATCAACAGCCACAAAAATTGAGCCCCATTCAGGCAGGCAGTATTGATGGCACTGATATCACTGCTCATGATAATGGCGTATACCGTGCACTCCTCTGTGCTACAGCTGGGCTCTGCTAGTACTTTGAATGCCTTCCACACGGACGTTTTTTATTAGTACACATGCTTTGTTTGTCTAGGTTTTTCATGCTATTGTGTCTTATTTCGAAAAACTTATGGTGTAACGGTAAGCTATCTCCATGTTTTAAGATGATCCAACTGGCGATCCCAAGGTTAGTGGGGATCCCTATTGTACCGTATTTGTATGTCACCTCCCACGTACCACAACAGAAGAGTCTTTGGAAAAGGTATTCTTGTTCAGTTTCATCAAACAATATGAAAAGAATGCTGTCTGAATTTGTGGCCCATGTATTGATCTGTTACTTATTCTGCAGGAGATGAGCAAATACGGCAAAGTGAAGAACCTCCGTTTGGTACGCCACATTGGTAAACTGCATTCTTTTTTCTGATTTGGTTATTTTATGGCTGTCCCAAGTTATCCTGTTTGTTTCATTTGAATGTGAAATATTTATTCTAACTAAATATACTGGTCTCTTGGTTTATCTTCAATGAACTATGAAGCTTCTCATGAGTGGAAA
Organism: Taxus chinensis; assembly: GCA_019776745.2. Taxonomy (NCBI): domain Eukaryota; kingdom Viridiplantae; phylum Streptophyta; class Pinopsida; order Cupressales; family Taxaceae; genus Taxus; species Taxus chinensis. The sequence continues at coordinate 719,594,085 of CM034148.1, forward strand.
ACGTTTCTTGCAAATAATGACCATTAATTTTAGGAGGTTGTAGGAACAAGGTTGCTAAAACTATTATGGTACCGATTAAACAACTATTTTTCTTGTATAAGACATTTGATAAATGAATTTGGATTCCCATGAGTGGAAAAAGTTCCTTGCAAATAACAACCCTTAATTTTAAGAGGTTGTAGGAATGAGGTTGCTAAAGCTATATGGTACAGACTTTACTGGTATTTTTCATGTTTAAGACATTTGATAAATGAAGTAGGATTGTTCAAGTGACTTGCTACTGATATCACCAGTGCAATTCCTGTGGAGTTGCAACATTTCTAACCAAAAGAATTAATATATAGGGCATAACACCATGGTAAGATGTGCGTAGTTTCCCTAGCAGGAACCTGCGATTAAAGTCATCTATTTGACATGCCATCTCCTATGGAATTTGATCTTACTGTTTGTGTGGTTACTTTCTGTCTATATTCTAAATTATGAAAATGCTTGGTGAACATGATTGTCATTGATGGATTGTAGATTTTGGTTTATAAATTTGTAGAACAATCTACATCAACAATTGAAGCCTGAAGGCTAGGACGTTTCTCCTTTTCAACCTAAATTGGTGATGGATAGTCTAGTTCTATTTGAGTTGTAAGTTTGTAACTCTCATCTGATCTTCTAGTTGATTGCATGTTTTTGAAGTTTTGTTATTAGAGAGAATTTTGTAACATTATTTCCTTCCTCCTCGTGGATCAATGATCTCAGTTGTGGCCTCTGACATGTTTCATTTTTGCAAACATATATTATGAAAATGCCTATCTTATGGTCATTGATGAGCAGATTTTTTCAATTTATAAATTAAATAATAATTTAATTATCTACGTCAACAATTTAAGGGCTGGGATTTCCTACTTTTCAAGTTTTCAAGGTGATGTTAATTCATCTGTACTTGATTTGCAATCCCTAGCTGGCCTTCTAGTTTGTTATGTGGTTTTAAAGTTTCACTTTTAAAAAGAACCCTATCCTCCCCCCTATCTTGTAACATTATTTCCTTCCTTCCTGTGGATCAATGATCTCAGTTGTGCCCTCTGACATGGTTCACTTTTGCAAACATATATTTTGAAAATGCTTATCTTATAGCCATTGATGAGCAGAAATTTTCAATTTATAAATTAATTAATTATCTACGTCAACAATTGAAGGGCTGGGTTTTCCTACTTTTCAAGTTTTCAAGGTGATCCACCTCTACTTGATTTGCAATCCCTATATGGCCTTCTAGTTTGTTATGTGATTTTAATGTTGCACTATTAAAAAGAACCCTATCCTCCCCCTAATGGATGAATGACCTCAATTATGCCCTCTGCAGTATTGAATCCATTTTGGTTGGCTTGATAGGCCTTTTTTTTCTGTTTTCTTTGGCCTTATTGCACATTGGTTTCATGGGTCTTTGCATCCATGTTCTTTCCATTCCGGCAAGCTAAGTTTTTCCATTTTTCCTTTTCCTTGTAACGACTTTGTTGCTAACATATAATTTCAGTATCTCCTGCTTCTGACAATTGGTTTGTATCGCCTGCTGGAGAACTTCTCTGCAGCCGAGCTGAACTCGGATGTCTTAGCAAGTGTAGGCCGGTGTTTCAGTCCTAAGCTAAACCGGTATAAAATAAAATCTATATAAAATTCCATTTGCACAATCCACTAGATTCATTCCACTCACCACCTCCTCAATACAAGGATTGAAAACCTAAACTTCCTTTGGACAACAATATATTTGTGTTCATGCTAATTTACTTGACACAAGAAGGTTACAATTGTGAGCCAACTTTTCATTTAAATTGAATAATTAACAAATTATATGTGCTCGATTCAGATAGTGATGTTGGACAGCCCAAGGCTGCTCTTTGTTTTCTTTCTGGCATTTGCAATCCTTTTTTGTGAGTTAGTTCTCTATGCTCCACTTGTGATCCTACTTAGGTGCACACAAATTGTTGGTGGATTATTGATTGGTTATGATTTCTAGGAGAGTCACAGAATACAAAATAAAAAATAAAACATTTTACGAAGTTAGGAGTCGTGGAACATATTTTCACACTACATAATATAATTAGGTCAATCACTAAAATTAAAATTTTAATTAGTTATATGATGATATATCAATGTTATAAAGCCATAGCTAGTTAAAAAAATTTCTTTTGTTTGGAACTTTTTCTCTCTTATTGTCTCGTGCATTACACCGCATTTTTCAATCACATTTTCCAGAGTCTCCGGGTCTACTTCATTGCTAGGAATTATGAAGCCAGTTGCTAAATCAGTTGGCACTTTTGTTGACCAGCACGCACTTACTAATAAAATCTGTTCCGAGCAGGTTTCTATTTTCAGACAGTATTGACCCTAGGAGGCTGACAAGGAAGACCAACATATCTTAGCCATAGGATCTAAATTATCTAATCATTCAGAGTTTTATAAATTGGACAGCCATATTTTTAGAAAGCTTTTGTGAGAAGTGGGTCCACTCTGTGTATCCATGGCAGCTATATCAGTGATTCAATCAGTTGATTGCATTGAGGGTGGATATGTTTTACATTTGGTAAAGCAGGTTAATCTAATTTGCATGGAATGGATTCTTTCACCTCTAGGTTGAAATCCAAGTAAAGATCATTTGGGTCTGTTAGCACTTAGATTTGTAATGAGACAAATCTTGATGTAACAGTGTGAGGAACATTAGTTCCTCTCTATTATTTGGAGAGGGTCCCTTTTCAATTTTTCAAGAAAAAGAAAAGATATTCACAAAGACTTACAACTATACAATTGTGAAATAATTGGATTGCTTGGGTGTGATTTTACTATAAATTAAACAACTTAAAATACGTTGCATGTTTCATAAAATAAAGGCAGGGGACTAATCCACATGCAAAGATTCAAACGAAGGGGAATACCTGACAGTCCACCACACAAACTTATCAAATTAATGAATGAAATCCCGGAGGCATTCCACCAACCACTATTTAAAAATAAAGATTAATAATGGATGAAGAGAATGAGACACAAAGTTATCACTTACTTTTCTCTTCAGTTGAAAACAAAGTTTCTACATCCAACATAACTGTCAAAACTTTGGATGGAAAATAGTAAATAGTATTGAAAATGTTTCCAAAGGTAGTTATGCTAACCACTTCAACTAACTTTTTACATCTAATTGAGCAAGTGAAAAGTAATTCCAGAAATAACTCATATGCACCACTTTGATTGACTAATATGAAGTGGCACTTATGAGGTGGCATCTGTGGGTGACTTGTTTACTCTGTCTGAAGTGTCAACTTGGGCCCTGCCCGAGCTATCCGAATCAATTACAATTGGTTGCTGCAAAGACGAATCCTTTTTCAATTTGCAGTTGTGAAACATGACTACAAACATCTTGCACTTTGCCTTCATTTGGAGATCCAACAAATTGAATTCAGATTTCCCACTTAAAGAGACAATTTGATACTCATACTCCAGTGAATGATGTTTCTGATTCGTCCCATTTGCTTCGTTAATTCACTTGAGTCCTTCATCAATTTATTGAACAAATCCTTGTCAAAATCAGGGGCTTGGTAAGAGCTTTTTAAAGATGCTACCGTAATTTGGTTTTCATTTTCTTCACTGCATGACAGCTACCGATTTCACTGAAAAGAGGAAACACATTGTCATAGTGAACTCATCTGTCATATAGCACCTTAGGACGTTCATCCACATCCTTATCCAATCGTTTGCTAGCTTTCCTCAGCTGTTCAACATGTAAATCAATTTTGTGTACCTGTTCATCAGAAGAATCCTCGTTGGTAGAAATGAAAATACCATGATCTACTAAGTCTTCCAAAGTTATCTTTGACATGTCAAATAGATCTGAAACTTCCACAACTCTGCTTTTTTGAACACTTTTTTTGAGAAATCATGTATATTGTTGTAGCTGGTATTGAGCTTATGATATCTTTCAGAAGGTTATTCAATTACATTGAAATATATGCTACCATATCTTCAATCATTCCTTTTACCACATTCGCAAACTTACCTATGTCTCCAACTTGAGGGAGAGTATAATTTTCCATAAGGACACCAGATAAATTTGGGAGAGCCTGCCCCTTTTAGTGCCAACACAACTGAGAAATATTCAATGTATCCACCAAGTTGTTTAACTTGGTTTTTAAGATTTTTTTTTTGAGATCATGTCTTTCATTATCTGATCCACGAAAGTCTCATAAGTGGCTGACAGCTGACTGATTACTCCTTTGTTTGGTTTCGGGATAATATGATCTGCTGCTAGATAATCAGTAACATCCTTATCCTCCCTACATTTTCTCACCAGGGAAGTGGCTATTTGGTATGCATTTGACCCATCTCATCAATCTGGATAGTACCTTGAGGTTTTGCTAGCTTGGGATATTTCTGCTTGATGAAAGAAGACACGACATCCATATTTTCTGGTCTAGCTTTGACTACATGTTACTCATTCGTATTCACCATTTTCTTCAACCCACTAGGGTGTTTGAGCTTACGTGGGTCCTTGACTTAGGACCATGTTAGTTGTCTTCGCCTATTCAGATGTTGAAGCATTGAGGGACTTTATTGATTTCCCATTCTCTTTAGAACTTACGCTCTATATCTTTTGACCAACTGAAACATTCTCTGAACGTTTTTGCACAATAGTTTATTTACATGAAATCTCGAGCTTGTCAAAATCGTGTGATTCAAAGTGGTCCTTTTCAAGTGTGCTTCACTGTGTCAGAGGGATAAAAACTCGCGTGTATTATCAGTTTACAAATTTGATTTGTTGAGGGTGTCTAATCACTTGTATTTAAGGCTTTAGCTGCTTGAACTGTAGTCAGTTTACACTTTACCTTTCTCCCAAGAGTCACGATTAGCTTTTTTGGGGTTTTTAGGGAGAATAAATTTAATATTCTTTGCTAAAGAGCTTTATGCATCTGGATGGCCTGGAGAGCTTAATGCTTTTAATTTCATGGGGTCCTGATTGCGACCAACACTTATACCACTTACATTGCCACTCTTCAAAACATTTGCTGAGACCATTCCGATTCACATTTGGTTGGGCTTCAGAGATAAAGTTCTTGACTGAAAAGAGCCTCTTGGGAAGGATAAGACCATCACTGTCAGCACAGATCCCACACTCTCATTTTTGCCCATTCCGCAGTGTGAATGACTATTTTCTTAGTTCTCTCTTCAATTGAAGTGTCATCCCCATATGACTGCTGCGTCTCTTTTTGCAGTATGTTGGAGATTCCACAGGACTTTCACCTGCAGAGATTCGCAGGGGAAGTTTCATCACATTAAACATACTGATCTCTTCAAGAGTCATCTTGCTCATGTCCCCACGTTTCTCTGTGTTCATATCTTCACAATTTTCCCAATAGTCTTGAAGGAAATGAAAGAGCATAGTTTTTGCCTAAAAGAGACTTAATTTTTCCTGTACCATCGTATGAAGGCTTGATTTCATAGAATTTGAGGTTAAAAGAGAAGTAATCACTGTGTTCATGTCTTCACAGTTCTTCCAATAGTCTTGAAGGAAATGAACGAGCATAGTTTTTGCCTAGAAGAAACTTAATTTTTCCTATACAATCGTATGAACGCTTGATTTCATAGAATTTGACGTTAAAAGATATGGCTTCTCTTGACAGTCTTTTAGTAGCAAGAATATTTTATAGGAATTAAAACCAATTTTATGGGAATTTGTACCCTCTTTTTGTGCCATTGGTTAAGAATTGATGTACATCTGCTAATTGACAAACATAAACCATGAGTAGAACATGACCGCATACATATATTGGGAGCATGTAAGGACCCTTGCAAAGACAAAAATCTGAATGTAGGAGGAAGTTGGAAATTGTATGAACTAGTCTGCCCATTTGCTAATAAACTCCTTTCGAATGATTGAGATTTGCGTGCTGCTATTAAAGATATTAATTAAGCATTAACTATGAGTTAATGTATTTCAGTAATCAACGTTCTCAATCTCCTCACTTGAATATGTAACTTCTTTTTGATCAATAAATGATGGACACACAGGTATGTCACTGTGCCTTCCATTTCTCTTCATTTTCTCTCTCTCTCTCTCTCTCTCTCTCATTATTACTGACATTGGTATCAAAACCACATGTTTGAGGAATCCCCAAGGATAATGCTAGGGTAAAAAGGATAAAGTCGACGTAGTGAAGATTTGTGTGGTCATGTGTGCAGATCACTTGCACATTCAGAAGGATCACACTAGAGCATGGGTAAAAGGGAGATGAGCCATGAGTAAGAGGACGTGAGAAAAATGTGTTTTACAAACTAGAATTGTGACCAAACGAGGAGGGTGTGTGTAAACTAGACTAAAAGAAAAATTGCGATTTCGAAGCGTAGAAGAAAAGATGTGCTTCCCTTTGTGATCAAAACGATGTCGGTGCATGCAAATGACACAAGTTCATAGATGTGTTTGTGTGCACACAAACGTGCAAGTAAACAAATCGCGATTTGCGATAGGAATGCAAGAGAGGAGGATTTGCAGTCACCGAAGACACAATTTTAACTATATTCCAATTGCGTTTTTCATTGTTTTCGACGACATTAGTTCCGTGAGTATTCCCAAAGGAGGACGTGCACTTATAGACGCGTGACATCGATTTTGGAACAATTTCACGATTTTGGGATGTTGAGATTTCACGATTTTGGAACAATTTGGATGTAGACACATACCGAAGTCTATGGTAGAGTTCTCCACCAATTTGCTTACTCAAGATTTACTATTTACATTGTGAGCTTATTAATATTGATCTATTGTTTCCATGTTTTGAGTCAGTGTCAGTATTCAAGAATACCATGTGTTTAAGGGCTCACCAAGCAAGTTGCTTTATATAGAAGTTGCATTTCCTTTTGCATTGATTTACAAGTTTTCAACACCCTTATGTATCATGGCAATTACCTACAATTTGGTCTTACTAGAGGCACAAAAGCTCATTAGCAAAAATTATAATGTTTGGAGTCACAAGAGACTCATGTTTGTGGATTATTGGGATTGCGATAAAATCATTCTCAAAATTGAATCAAGACTCTCTATGGATACAATAGACTATGACAAATATCATAAAGAGGCTCTTTTGCTATTACCATTATTTCTTTCATATTATTCAATCCCGAGGGCCAAAATGCGATGGTGGCAAGTGATCTTTGGACCGGTTTGCAAAATAAGTATCCAAGTTCAAAGAAAACTCAAGGCTTGCACTTGAAGAATTTGTTTTTTTCCAAATATGAATGAGGGCAGGTCCCCGTCAAAATATCTTCTGATGAAAGATCTCCGAGATCAGCTCGTTGCGATAAACAATAAGGTGGATAATGACAACCAGGTTGTTATTGTTTTGAATAGTTTACTGCCCTTGTCGAGGCTTTGCACTTGATGGTAGAAAGCTAGACCCTGATATTTGATCAAGTCAGTTTTTATTTGTTGTAGAAGGAACACAGATAGACAGACAGACATACGAGTCTAGTTTTGGAGGAACAAAGAGTAAAGGACAAGCAATGAACATGGCGGTTTATATCCTAAGTAGGATTCCTTGGAAAGCCTTGCAAGATGTCACACCAGAGAAAGCTTGGTCCAGGATCAAACCTGAGATAACAATTTTTCGTGTTTTTGGTTCCTTTGCATATGCTTTTCTTTTGAATAGACAAAGGAGTAAACTAGATTCCAAAAGTAAAAGATATTTCTTTATTGGCTATCGTGACCAATCTAAGACTTATAGACTATTGATACTAACAAAATAATTGCTAGACGAGATGTTGATGTGAAGGAGACAATCCTTCTTTGTAACCAACAACCAATTACTTAGGTACCTAACTTTAATGCTATGATTCCTTTGAAAAATGAGGAATCTAGTTCATCTAGTACTCTTTCATAGACTCTAGTGCAAGAACCCATGGCTGATATATCTAATACTTCACCACTCTATCAGCAATGCCAATGTACATTGGTCAACAATCTGACTGAGTTTTAACTATCATAGAGTTCACATGGGCACCAAATGCCTAAGTGGTTTTATTCCACGATATATGATGTGCGGCATGATGAAATTCCTCATTCAGATGCATGAGCCTCGAGGATTGGGAAAAAGGCTTTTGGTTCAGGTGAGCATGTTCATTTTGCTCTCTTCTGATCTTTTTTTTACACATCGATATTCTGAAGCAAAAGACAAACTTGAATGGGAGACTACCATGCAAGCAAAATATGACACCTTGATGTAGAATCACACCTGGAGTTGGTGTAGTTACATCCAGGTAAACAACCCCATTTGATTCAAATGGGTGTATGATTTCAAATGCAAAGCCAATGGTACTTTGGACAAGTACAAGGCTTGTCTTGTTGTGAAAGGCTTTTCACAACATGAGGGAATAGACTATGAGGAGACTTTTGCTCCCATAGTGAATATGGTCACATTTTAGTTGCTTCTCTCCATAACAACTTAGTACGGTTCAAAGGTGCTTTAGATAGATGTAAATAACGCCTTCTTGAATGGAGATTTGGAATGGGGAGGTTTACATAGTACAACTTGAAGGTTTTTCGGGTGCCTAGGCATGATCATGTAGTTTGTAGGTTGATCGAGTCTCTATATGGGCTTAAGTAGGCTCCAAGAGTCTGGGATATTAAGATTGATCAACATCACCAAGATTTTGGGTTTAGGAGTCTTTCTGATCCGAATATTTATGTCAAAAGCAATGGTGATGGTATTGTGATTCTTATTGTATATGTTGATGATCTTTCCATCACAAGTAGTGGGGCCACTGCAATTCAACGAGTGAAATCAGATTTATGTGTTGCTTTTGACGTGACCGATCTAGGCCTCCTACACTTTTACTTGGCTGTAGAATTTTTGCAATATGCCCAAGTTCAGGTCAAGTATGACACGAATCTCTTGAAGAAGTTTGGGATGACAGATAGTAATCACTCTTCTACACCTATTGAGGTCGGGCTGAAGTTAATAGCCAATAATGATTCATCACTAGTCAATGAATTACGTTATAGACAATTGGTGGGCAACATGATATACCTTATTTCAACACGACCCAATCCATGTTTTGTTGTTGGTTATATTTCTTATATTTTTTCTCAACCAAAGGTCATACATTGGATAACGGCAAAATGAGTTTTGAGATATGTGAAAGTAACTCTCGACTTTGACATCCTATATCAAAGGACAATAGATTCTAGACTGATAGGTTACACATATTCTGATTGGGCAAGATTAGTAGTAACTTAGAGGTCCACTATGGTGTATGTTTTTCCTTTGGTTCAAGAGTTGTTTCGTGGTAGAGCAAGCTTCAACACACTATGGTTTTACCTTCCACTGAAACAGAGTATAAGGCAACAGTTAGTGCTAGTTGTAAAACAGTTTTCTTGCTTCATATTTTGATTGATTTTCAACTTCCCTAATATACTCCTCCTCTTTCCATTTTTTGTAACAATTACGCTGTATTGAAGTTGGTGAAGAATCCAGAATATCATGCACACACCAAACACATTGAGGTTCATCGTCACTACATACGGCAGTTGATTGTGCGTCTCAGGAGCAGCCTGCAGATCTAATGACTAAACCCCCTGGTTCCATTTTGTTCTCAAAAATTTGAGACATACTTGGGGCAGTCTCGGGTTCAGTCATTCAGGGGGGAGGGGGGTATTAAAGATATTAATTGAACATTAACTATTAGTTAATGTATTTCATCTATCAACGTTCTCAGCCTCCTCACCTGAATATGTAATTTACCTTTGATTAATAAATGATGGACACATGAGTATGTGAGCGTGCCTTCCATTTCTTTTCATTCTCTCTCCGACTCTTACTAACAATTGCAATCATAGTAACCTCAAAATAGCAATTGAGAGACAGAGGTTGCAATCATTCTTGAAGTCTCTTATGATTTTCATTGACGTGTCTGAAGTACTTTTTACCTTCCTGGTATTGCTGCTGGGGGTAAAAATCATAAATGGTTGTACCATCAAATAAACTGCTTGCCTTGTTGAGCCTGGGAAAAGTTGTTTAATGCTGAGGTCATAGACTTGATATGAGGTCATATAAAACAGATCTAAATTGGCAGCCTCCTATAGCTGTTTGCGCAACAAGGCAATGATGATTGTGACCCATTCAATTATTTGTTTCTTAGCCAAAATAATGGAGATGGATGTGTACATCCAAGGTTAAAAATTTCTGGCATCTGTATTTCCCACAATTCTATATAGGAGAGTAATTGTATCTCCTACCAATTCAAAGAAATCAATCCAGTGAAGGGTTTTAGGGAGGCATTTGATACTTTGACGTTTCTCCTTTAGCCAATGATTGTTGATGTGCATAAGGTGGTCCTCTAGGTTCTGATCTTTAAATGTTTGTTTTGTGCTTTGGAAATTTTCATGTACATATCCTTTTCATGTCAGGTAATCCTGAGTGAAGATTCCAAGTAGTCTATGTTCAAATAGGCAAAAAACCTCACCCGTTATTGAGCGAATGTCTCTAGTTGTTAATGTGCCATGGGACCAAGCACTGGTGCAAGGCTCTTCATAGATGGCAGAAAGCTACTCCCTCAACAAGGGACGAATCTCGGAAGTTTTTATACTTGCTGATTTCTTGGTGTGCTAGTTGCTCTTGGAGGTCCTCAAGATCTCTGTGCCCAATGGTTGTGTTTGAAAGCTCCTCTACTTATGATATCAAAGAGATTTCTTGGTGTGCTAGTTGCTCTTGGAGGTCCTGAAGGTCTTTGTGCCCAATGGTTGTGTTTGAAAGCTCCTCTACTTATGATATCAAAGAGATTTTGGTTCAACCCTTTGGTATTTGTACCTCATGGGCTTGAAATGCATGGCATCTACACATGGTAATGGTGAAAGAATGATAGGTGAAAATCGGCGGAAGATGTAATGGAGGAGTGAAAATAGAGGAGGTGAGGGTTTGATAGCATTTGTACAGATGTTGGGAGTAATGGGAGAAAATAAGGTGAAAAATTGGCCAAGTGTAGTTCTTCTAGGTCTTTTGTGTAGGTAGAAGCATTAATTGCACCTAGGTCAAGCACACCGCGGGCGAATGTACCATTAAATGTTTCGTTTTTGTACTGTGTTGATTCTTAGGGAAGAGAGGTAGACGAAGTTGGGTGAATGGGGTCATGTACTTACATGAGAGTTATTGATGTCAGATGATTCCCTTGGGTTCATGCCCTAATGGATTTCATTTGTCTATTTGGTGGGGATAGTGTGTCATATCATGGATTTATGGATTTACAAGGCATCCATAAAGGTAGCGATTCCTGATTTTTCTCTTTGCCTTAGTCATCTTAAAAAGATTTGTGGGGGTTACGGGGTTTGGCATGCCGTGTGGAGGTACAAAAGGACCATTGGTGACTGCATTCCACACCCAATTGTCTGCCTCAACATGTTTGAGCTCAAGTTGGAAGGGATGGAGGTTTGTGTTTCATGTGAATGTACAAGGAATCTGTGGGATATGAAATCTCCGGTCACCTTCATGACTTAGACAATTATGTCGTTCAAGGGGTGTGGTGGAACTTGGTAGTTGTAGACATGAGCCAAGAGGGACTGCTAGGACCAATAGATCCATTCCTTAGAAAAATCTGCAAGTATTTTGGCAGGGGCAGTGAGAATCAATGTACTTAGAGATGAATGTTGGCATAAATCGAGAAGTTTGGTTCATTCGGAAGGCTAGAAAGTTCAGAAGTTCGAATTTTTGAGAAAAGTTCAGTCTGGGTTAGAAATTAAAAATAATAATATATACATATTTAAAAAAATAAGATATACTTAAATAACAATCTTTAGGTTCTAATATCGATTTCATTTTATTAAAAATCAACTTGGCTCAACCAACATACAGAAAAGATTCAAAGTCATAAGGTTACACCAAGGGGGTCACATAAGTGACACCCTCGTTTAAAAAAGTAACTCAACACAAAAACATAAAGTGCACAACTTAACAAAGTATAAGTCAACTTAAAAACACCTTTAAAAGTAATTTAAATTTAAAAAGTTTTTTCCCTCCAAAAGTAAAGCGAACAACTCCACGATTAGATTAGGTTCTATTACAACTGTTGCATTGAGCGAACCCTAGAAGTTTCCCTGATCCATAAGGATGCCTTGTAATGGTCAATGTACACTTTGGACACTCATTTGCAACATCAATAAGTTCGGGAGAGGAAAAGGGAGTGAGAGGAAAGGCTTGACCATGCCTTGTTCCCTCTCCCGCAAACTCCAACAAGGCATCAATGGACCCTTGAGCTAAAGCTTGCCATGGAGGTGGGGACTTCATAGTTTTAGTGTAGAGTTATTTTCATTTGAGCAGTAAAAGCCCATAAGACTCCCATGTGTATGGGGTTTCCATTTGTTTTAGAGTCTATTTTTCAAAGTAGACATTTTTGTTTTGTTGGTCTTGTTATTTATTTGCAGGTATAGGTGTGTGCTCAGCCTCCATGGGCCTCTTTTCAACCTACTCTACCCTTAAGGGCCTCTTAAAAACAGGCATTTCTTGTTTGCATGCACTCCTTAGCCTCTAAACTGTTGAACAGACTGGTCATGGCCGTACAAAATGAAAATAGATATATACCGTTTGCAGCAAGATTAAAAACTGTATTTTTTTTCATTTTTATTATATGATTTGTTTTGTTAACACTCAGATCAGAGCAGACATGTTAGGTTTGGTCTGACCACTGGCCTGGTTAGGCTAAACATGGTTACTGTGACATAAACTGAGTACCAAGTACCAACTTATTGAGTTTGTAGGTCCTAACTAGAGCTGATATTGTGCATAAGAGATTATATTACTTATCTTATTAAAATTGAAAATGAAGTGGGTGCCCTAGCATAAGACAAACACAAAAGACAGTATATTCCCTAATCTAACTCCTCTTTATTCCTAAGTTGCCGAAACGTTTTGGATACGGGAGCGGGAGCGGAGTATCCGATGCGTAGAAACGGCAAATTTTTTTTTGACCCCGGATACGGCAATACAAAAACTATATAAAAATTAAAAAATATATAAATTTCAACCTTCTAAATAGGAATTTAATTCATTAACCACATATTATGCATATGAAAGACAAGTTATAAGCTAAATAAGTGAACAACCACAACAAACAAGCTAGAATACATTTATATATAACAAATATATAAATTTATATAAAAAATAAAAAACGAATTAAAAAACAAATTATGTATAAAAAAAATTATGCCCTTGAAATTTATGCATAAAATTTATGAAAAAAAAAAAAAACAAATTAAAAAAAACGTGTTTAGGCTTGGGAGCGGCATGGGAGCGGCACGGGAGCGGCGAGGGAACTGCGGAAATGCTCGGGTACGGCCTGTGCCGTACCCGGCCGTTTCCGCCGTCCCCTCGCCGCTCCCTGCGCGCTCCCAAGCCGCTCCCGCTCCCGCTCCCGCTCCCACAGCCCTGGGGTGCCGTTTCGGCTACCTACTCAACAATCCTTAGATGGCTATCCTTTATACAACAAATACATATAATACCTTTACTCTTTTGGTGCACGCAACTCTCTCTATCCCTTTATCTTCTTTGTGTGACACATCACAATTCATCGTACTTGTGGTATAAGTACTGTGTACACATGTTACAAATATCAAAGGACATGTCTACTATACACCATGTCTTCTATACACCTAGAGTCTTCAATGTTCTGGGGAGCATCATATGATGTTGCGCGGTTCTAGGAAAGAAATTGCTCTGTTCTACCTTGTTGTAGTTGTTGATGATGCCATGACATTTTTGGCACTTCTATGTTATATTCTATTGCCATCTTTATTCGATGTAGAACCCTCCAACAATGTACATAGAAGTAGAAGAGTTCTGCTACCTTCGAATAACTTACTCCTTCAGTAATTTTTGTGCCTTCAAAGTGGAAGTTGCAGACATGAGACCTTGCTATCTAGGCGGCTAATGTCCGTAGAGGCCAAAGGGCTCCATTCCATCTAAGAAGTCAATGTCTTCGCTGATTTTAGTCCTTAAGGAGTTCAACTTTTCAGACCCCTTGCACACTATGGATGTACCACAAAGCCATGGATGTCCCTAGGTTTGCTAATATTTGTACTTAGTGAAAAATGAGAACCTTTGGTTGGAGGGGATGGAGTGATCTGTAAACTTCTAGTTTGGAACTCTACGAATCACACAATTATGCTGTTCTACTTTCAACTTTGGAAAATGACAAATTTGCTTAAATATTAGAGCTTCGTGAGTGATTATCTTGTGCTATAGAAGGAAATTGCAGAGAAGGAAATAATTCAAACTTCAACACCAACAATTTTATCCTGGAAACCTCCAAGGAGGAAAACCAGTCGGGAAGGGCAACTGCTCTTTCTTCCCACTTTTGTTGGTCTAACATAGACAAATGCAGATGACAATAAGTATGAAAAGAAGCAACAATGTAAACCTTCTCTCCAATTACTTGCTTGCTCTGTTTCTACACCTTGCTTCTACAATTCATTTCCAGCACTGAAGATCTTTGCTCACTGCTCTCATCACTCTCTTCTCGATTCGCCTTCGAATGTCTATCCTCTTGCTCCTTTCATGCATTTATAGGCCTTCCCATGTTGTCCCGTGCATTGGAGGATGTGAAGGGGCATGGAAGTGAAGAGACACGGCTGGGCGCTTCAAATTTGCGTCCATTCGTGCTCTGTTCTTCTTTTCTGTTCAAAAGTGCCAGGACCACCACCCTGAGCAGATCGGCGGTCACAGGACTGCCGCCTTGGTTGGCTGGCGGTTTTGAAACTGCCGCTTTGCACAGAGCGGCGGTTCCTTCTAGAACCTCCGTATTCCTCAATTTATTTATTTTTCCTTCTTCTTCTTCTTGGTGTTGATTAAACTGATGAAGTGGTGTGTTTTTCTAGATCCCTATGGATCATACCTCCCCTACTTAGGAGGCTTTTGGTCCCACAAAAGCTTAGTGGGGGAGTGGTAGAGGAATCAATTCCCTCTCGTGCTCCTTTGAGTACCACTGGGTTTGCCTTGGTGTCTTCTCTCATCCAACCTGCCAAGTCTCCTGTGGATCTCTGGTTTGCTGCTCCAGTGTTACATCCTCCTCCAAGTTGCCCTGAGCACAATACTCTTTGGAAGGTAACTTCCGTATCTCTCCTTCTTTGTCATGCGTGGATGGCGTTAGTAGATGCGAGCTCTTGCAACTTGTTATCGCGTGCATCTGCATGAAGTATGGCCTGAAGGCTTCTTCTCCAACCTGCTCAAGTATGGCGAAGGTCTCATACTGTAGTGGTTGAGTCCTCTTCTGTCTTTGCCTCTTGAGATGGATTGGCCAAATCCTCTCCAAGTACGCTGCTGTTATAGTCACCACTGTTCCTTGTATCTCCTCTTCTTCTTGCTGCCCCATGATCAGGTCTAGTGAATCCATAGGTAGATACGGTGACCACATAGCGGAAGTATGTTTTGCTCCTTGAATGAGCAGTTCCTGTGGTGGCTTCTTCTGTAAAAAAGGACAAGGGCTATCCAAATTCTCCATCCTTTGGTCAGAAATATCCGCTCTCATGTCCATTTTGTTTTTCTTCCAATGAAAGCAACAAAATTGATGATTTGCCTGAATAAGTCTTGGTGCTTGGTTGGCACTTACCATAGCTTTCCTTGATTTGCTCTGGTGTGCCCGGATGTTAAAACTAACTCCATCCTTGACCCATCTGAACCGGTTCTCCCTTCTTGTGAACACAACATCCTTGGCATACAAGTAAGGACTTCCGAAGACAACGTCAAATGCATCGAGTGGATTAATATCAGCGTCTAATACATCTATGTATTGGGTATTTATCCCAAACTGAAACTTACACTTCCTTGTAACTTGTATTTCTACACCCTTCTTCACCCATCCCGGTGGGTATGGATGTGGATGCGCGTAAGTCTCTAGACCAAGCTGTTTTATAACTGCATCAGAAATCAAATTTGACTGAGAACTAGAATCTATTAAAGTGTTTACCTTAGTCTTCTTGATTTGGATTTTGATTTGAAATAGCTTACTCATCTCTTCTTCTTCTGCTGCCCCATACATGTTAGTGGCCATGCATCCCTGCCTTTTGTCTACATCTGAATTATCCTCAATCTCCACCTCTCTTTCTGTCTTCACAGTGGCCATGGATTTCTTGGAATCCTTGGTTCAGTGCTTTGGGTGCAATTCTGGATGCAACTTCCAACATGTGGTGTCAGTATGTCCATTTACATCACAATTTTTATAGAAATTCTTAGGATCTTTACAAGTATGCAAAGCAGTAGCGGTATGTTTACCTTTCCATTTACCTCTGCTACTTGTCTTCCCTTGTTCTTCGTCTTGCTGTTCTGTTGACTGGTCTCCCTTTGGCTCTATTTCTCCTTGCTTCTTCTCGTCATCAATGTAGTATGCTTGTACACAAGCTTCATTGAGATCCTTGGGCTTCATGGAGATTACCTTCCTCCGAAGGTGAGTGTGAAGTCCTCCCAAATACTTGGTCAGAATGTCCTCATCTTCCAAGTCCATATCAAGCAACATGGCTTGTCTCCGAAATTCCGTAGTGTAGTCTTGCACGCTTTGACCGCTGCCTTGTCTAAAGTACTACCACTTAATCATCATGTTAGTCTTATGGCCAATGGGATAGAAATTAGCTCTAATTAGTTCCTTAAAACCTTTCCAAGTACTGACAATAGGACGTTTCTTCTTCTCACAAGTGGCTAGATGGGTTTCCCACCAAACTAGAGCATGACCTTCCATTTTGAGACGTGTAAAGGTTATCCTTTGTGCCTCAGTGACATTGTGCACACTAAAATAGGCTTCCATTTGTTTTAGCCATTTATCCAGTAATTCTGCATCTACTTGTACTTCAAAATTCTTTATTTCCAGTTTTGTTTTAACTTTAAAAGGTGTATGTGCAGATTTTACCTTCTCGCTTACAATTGGTGTCTCTTCATGCTCTTCCCATTCTTCCTCTTTGTGGCTCTTTCCGATACCGAATTTTTCGGCTAGTGCTTGAACCATCGAGTCCATGGAATCTTGCTTAACCGAAGCCGTCTTTTGCGGATCTGAAAGCTCTTCTTGTTTTCTATGCAATCTATCCATCATGGTCTCTAGCATCTCGACTCTACGGACCAAGTTCTCTTCCTCCATTTGAGCTCGAATTCTCTGTTTCCACTTTTTCGTAGAAATTTCTGGCTCGCAAGGTAAAACTTCTTCGCCTTTGGACCTTGTCACTGTCATAGAAAATCACAAGAAAGATTCGAATACCACAGTCTTGGATATATAATCAGCTTTGATACCAAAATGATCAGTAAACTTCTACTTTGGAACTCTACGAATCACACAATTATGCTGTTCTACTTTCAACTTTGGAAAATGACAGATTTGCTTAAATATTAGAGCTTCGTGAGTGATTATCTAGTGCTATAGAAGGAAATTGCAGAGAAGGAAATAATTCAAACTTCAACACCAACAATTTTATCCTGGAAACCTCCAAGGAGGAAAACCAGTCGGGAAGGGCAACTGCTCTTTCTTCCCACTTTTATTGGTCTAACATAGACAAATGCAGATGACAATAAGTATGAAAAGAAGCAACAATGTAAACCTTCTCTCCAATTACTTGCTTGCTCTGTTTCTACACCTTGCTTCTACAATTCATTTCCAGCATTGAAGATCTTTGCTCACTGCTCTCATTACTCTCTTCTCGATTCGCCTTCGAATGTCTATCCTCTTGCTCCTTTCATGCATTTATAGGCCTTCCCATGTTGTCCCGTGCACTGGAGGATGTGAAGGGGCATGGAAGTGAAGAGACACGGCTGGGCACTTCAAATTCGCGTCCATTCGTGCTTTGTTCTTCTTTTCTGTTCAAAAGTGCCAGGACCGCTGCCCTGAGCAGACTGGCGGTCACAGGGGCGGCAGTTTTGAAACCGCTGCTCTGCACAGAGCGGTGGTTCCTTCCAGAACCTCCGTATTCCTCAATTTATTTATTTTTACTTCTTCTTCTTCTTGGTGCTGATTAAATTGATGAAGTGGTGTGTTTTTTTGGATCCCTATGGATCATGGAGTTTTATGGTGAAAAGGGATGGACTCGAGTGCTATAGATGTCCAATACTTTTGACTCTTCTTTAGGACTTAGAGTTTCTTGAAGACAACTCAAAGGAAACTACAAGAGGAAGACGTGTGAAGGTGATTTGAGGACTCGAGATCGGCTCTTTGGGATTTTTTTTCAGGGTACCCTAAGTTTTTCATTGGGGCAGCAAATTAGGGGTGATGGAGTACAAGGGTGAATGGCCTGTCTAGCTTGAACTTTGGATTTGAGCAATACAAGATGTATTGAGAGCTTCTATTTTAAGAAATACTTGTTTAGGAGATTGATGTGGCAGATTGCGTTAGTTAACAATGAATCTATTATTAGTTATCGATTCGTAATTTACTTGGACATTTCAATGTACAATTCATAATCACAGATTTAGAGTTTCCTGTGTGCTGATTTAATGTAAATGCTAACTGAAAACCAACATACATAAGGCTGAAAATCATTGTGTTACAGCTACGGGCTTCCATCTACAAAAATTATGCTAAATGCAATGTGCACACGTCCAAATTCATGTCTACACTGCTGAAATCAGTTTTCATACACTTATTTGCAACTGTTTACCCCGTATAGTAATTCAATGGCATAACAAAAGAAGTATGCTGATGTTCTAAGATGTATATGACTGATGTTACTTCTGTTTGCTGCTGTAAGCCAAGACCTATGCTTGAAATCAGCTTTAACAGAGAATTAAAATGTTTGCCTAAAATTATGAAATGAAATTAGCATGAAGGAAATGGACATTTGAGCAAGTAAAGAACACAGACAACATCACACAATGAGAGAAACATAGATATGCCCTGGAGAAACCCAGTGTTAAAAACTCTAATAACGTGGGCGGGCCCTGCTTATGTCAACTAAAATTAGAAAGATTACAAGCCGAAGCTCTACTTGGAGCCATCAAGAACATTGTGAGACTATGACAACACCTCTACAATGCTACTTCTTGCTTATTTAGCTCTCCAACCTCTCAAACAACTTCCACAACATTTCCTACACTTAGTTGGAAATGGAGTGCTTACTCCAATCATTGATGACATTTTAAGAACACAATGGGCATATTTTTATACATCCATTGGATCATCAGAACAACGCAGGGGGCTTGAAACACCATCCAAACCAGGTTGTTGGGATGTGAAATGTCATGGCTTTCATTATAGGATGTTGGTCTTATTGTTTGTTGCATTTGGTTGAATTTTATTTGGCAGCTGTCAAATCTGCCTGATGCTCTGCAAAGAGATCAAATTTGGAAATTGTGTGAATGGTGCATGATCTAATAAGAAATCATTTCTTAATAGAACATCGCAACCATGATTTTGACTTAACCATAAAGTCTTAATTAAGAACTTACCACCACCAATTTCGATTTCGATGTTGGAGGCATAAGTGTCAAACTTGATCAGGGTACCATCTGCTGTAGTACCTGACATTGTGTTGCCGTTGCATTTCCAGTATTCTTCTGGAATAGCATTTCTAAGAGCCATGCTAAATCCTTCACCGTTATCAATATATGCATGCAAGTGATAACATTCATAATTCTTGAATTTCCACTTGGTATTTATATAACTAGGAGGTGATGTTGTTATAGGTTTGCATTCTCTGTATTGAACTAATTCATTAAATGCATCATTTTCTGTATCTTCATAATCATCTTTATTTGCTTCTATAAATAAAGTTGACTTATTAGGTATAGGTATATCTTCTAATTCAGGAGGTAATTCTTCAATATCTCCAATTTCGATTTCCCATTCCTTGATAATGATTTTATCGATATTTGCTTTCTTGGTTAGTTTTCTGCTAACAGCTATAAAGCTTTCTGGATGATAATCGAGTTCACATTCTGTACATTGAAAGTGTCTCTTTTCACACCTAGTTTTGCAAAAATCACAGTTATAACCATCTCGATTAATAACTCTGAATTGACATTCATGTAGTGGATCCATTTCACATTTAGGTTTTGTCCTATAAGATACTAGATCTTCTACCTTCCAATTTTGAACTCTCAATACTTTGAGAAGTTCAAAGTTGTGTTCTTCTTCTGAAGTTTCTTCTTCAGTTTCTGTATATTCTTCTTGACTTTCAATAGAATAAACAGATTCATTATCTTCGTCAAGGTGAACATTAAATCCTTTAATATTCGCTTGATTGATAATGTCTTCCCAATAGTCAAATATTGGTTTAACATTTTTGTCTTTCTTTTTTGGACACTCGTTTTCATAGTGACCTGTTTCTTGACAAAGCCAGTACTTCGAAGTTTTCTTTGTAGGTTCTGCTTTTTCTTTAACAGTGTTAGTTCTATGCGTAAAGTATCTTTTCTTATGATACTTTGTTTTATATTTCTTATGAAAATTTTTTGATCTCCTAAACTTAGGTTTATATTTCTTTTCATATTTATCAGATTTAACTTTGTGTGTCTTTCTGATTTTTGTTTCAGTACATCCCCATTGTGTGGGCATGTCGCTGATTCCATAGCAAAAGTTAGATGATCCTTTCATCTGTTTCTTTGCTTGTCTTGCCATCTTATTTTTAGTGCAGACGTCTCTGAACGTCTCTCTGCATCTTTGGATTCTCTTGCCGAGAGTGTTCCATTGAAGAGGCTTATCTGATATTGATTCTTTGATTTGCTGGTTCCATGGAGGAGGCAGCTTATCAACGAACATATGTTTATATAATTTATCTTTTTCTCCGGTTTCTCCGATAAGATACAAATATTTTTCAAATTCACATGCGTAATTTTCAAAATATTTCAAATTACATATGCTTGAGTTAGAGATGTTTTTGCTTGCAATCTCTTTTTCTTTGTTTCCGTTCTTATGTGTATCTCTGCAAAATACTTGGGTAAAATGGAACTGCGAAATCTTCCGCATTTTTAGATAGAGCTATATTTTTCTGAAAGATAGCATAATCTGGTGTTGGGCATAGAACTTCTGATTCACCCTTGGGTCAGCTTCTTCTGCAACTTCAAACTGAGCTAGCCTTCGACAATTGTTAACTGCAACAACGCCTACACTGGCAACAAGCAGTACTCCCGCAGTCTCACTGCCACCTTCATTCACACCTGCAGGCTTCGGCTTTCCTTCGAGAATATAGCCAGACTCAAGAGGTCCTAACAGATTTAAGAATATCGGCCTAGGGAAACTTCACAGATTCCTAGATCAAAGACTAATAAGAATACACAGCTTTGAACAAAATAATACTTATATTAATTCAAACTATATTTCTTACAGAGGTTCGTTCTCCTCGTTCTTGAGAGAACTAGTCTAGCATTTCTGCTTCTGTGAAACTACCCTTAGTCTCAAGCATTCGTTGTTTACAAACAACATATGAAGCTCTTAATATAGGCTTCTCACACGACACACAGAATCTCTTCACATGGGTACTGAACATGGCTCCATCAAGCAGATTCGACTTGACATAAAGGACTGACCGACACCGCACTACATAAAGTAGATGCTTATTACATCACACCACGGACTACTTTATTACAGACTCGGAGTGGGTTATATGGGTCCACAATTAAAGTAGATTCCACTTTTTCTTTAGTGGGAATCTCTTTTTACAAAGAGTCGGTCACCACTATCTTAGTGCGCCTAACTTTCCATCATGTTGAGCACGTTTTCACGACCAACGGAATCTAGCTCGTCCCACCATTCTTCATTTAGGTCTTCGTCAGAATGACCTGTGTGATGACGTATTTCTACTGGGTCATTGTCTTCATTGGTGAATGTGACTACCTCCATGAGTGGGGGCAATCTATCCTGCTGTTCTTTCTGGATTGCTTCCAGATTCTTCATAGTGGATGTGCTTGCGTCCACTTTGTGATTGTACAGTGTTTTGTACAATTTGCTGTTACGGGGAATGATGAGTTGTGCTGACTCAATCATTATCCTTTCTCCTTCTGCCATTAGCATGCCAGGGCTGGTTTCCATTTGATACATTAGGAAATCTATCTGGATTGCTCTTAGTTTTTGGATGTTAGTTGGACCAGTTTCAATTGTACTGACCCTTCTGGTTGTATCTACATACTGATGAATTCGTATGTAGCTGTATCCTGGTATGAACAGTAGACCTTCTTCCTGTTCTATCCATTGTGGCACAACTGACATTATCTCCAGCTGTATTGGACCATTTACATAACCAAGGTTACGCACAGTGTTTCTGAGGATGATCGGAAAACCTTTCAGATCTTCTATGGATTCGGAAAGCAGAGTTTCTATAAACCCATTTTCAAGTAACCATAATTTATGCTCTTGGTTCAATCCTGATCTTGCTATGACCTGGCTAAAACCTGAGTATCCTCCTGATACTATTTGCATCTCTTCTGGCCATTCAGTGGCTTGTTTGGTTTCTTCATTGAACTGGTTCCATGCTTTTTCTGTCATGACTTCTATAGGTAACCTGCAATGTTCAATGTTATCCAAAAATATTACTTTCTCAACAGAAAGTGGTTCAGTTTTCGCTGTATTTTTCCCTTTTGGGTTGCTACTTGCTTGGTCAGCTTTTGCTTCTTGCTTAGTATCAAACAACCTTTCTGCTACCAGTTTCATGGTTGTCTGGAAACCAAGTTTATCATGCTGGACACAAGTGGTCCACAGAGTATCTAAGAAAACCCAGTCATTAGCACTAAGCTTTTTATGACATCGGTATTTCATAGATGGTTCAGCAAATTCAAACCCATACAGACTTACTGTATTGAGTTTTTCTACTGTTCCTGAAACTTCTGTTTCAGTTGTCTTCAAGGTTGTACCCTTTGAATCCTTTTTGGTCGTTGCCGACTTTTTGCCTTCCTCAACAGGAATGGCTTGGCCTTTCGGCTCTGTACTGCTAGCTTGACCTGCGTCAGCTTTGAGTACTGCTTGCTTTTGCAAGTTTCTCAGTTTTGGTCGAGTATCTTTGTCGACATATTCTGATTGTAGCTGTTTCAAGCTTTTTGCAGACTCCATTTTATCTGCTTTTAAAAACCATTTCATGTGTTAAAGCATTAGGCAAACTGTTAGTTTTTCCTGCAATATGTTCAACCGTGTAATCATAATGGCTAAACCAGCTTTGCCATCGAATCAGACGTCCTTTCGCCATTGATTAAATAGAAGTATATATTTTAAATCCAACAAAATATTTACAGACAGTTCTAACTATAAATTTTGGACCTAAAAATATTTCACAATTGTAAATTGTGTTTTTAACTGCTAAAATCTCTTTTTCAGCAACCGAATAATTCTGTTCATGCGCCTTCAGTGTACCACTGCAATATCTGCACAAGTGTTCAGAATTTTCGTTAGTCTTTAAACATTTCATAATCCCTGCCTAGTGTCTATCACTAGCATCTGTTTCAAGGATAATTAAATCACCATCTTCTGGGAGAGTGAGTTTTGGAAGATTGACACATAAGTTTTTGATTCTCTGAATCTTATGTTCATCTTCTTGATAAAAGGACCATTTTCTTTTCTTTAGCTTTGCATACAATACTTCTGCAATTTCAGATATTTTAGGCAAATAATCTCTAATGTAATTAATACATCCTAAAAATCTCTGTAGTTGTTTCACATCTTCCATTTTATTTGGGAAGGCATGAATTTTTTCAATAACATGCGGCTGCATAGTTATTTCTCAATTTTCTATTTCTAGTCCAAGAAAATCTATTTTTTCTCGTGCCATAAATATTTTCTTGCTTCCAAGAATAATTCCATGTTTAATTATCTTATCTGTTATCAGATTAAGATGTTTTAGATGTTCATTCTTTGTTTCTGAGAAGATAAGAATATCGTCTACATACACAGGACAGAAGTCTGCATATTATTTGAATATCTCATCCATTCTTCTCTGGAATACATTTGGTGCATTCTTTAGACTAAATGGCATACATAACCATTCGTACTGCCCTTGTGGCGTTCTAAAGGCTGTATATTTTATGGATTCTTCATCCATTTTAATCTGCCAATAACCAGATTTGCAATCTAGTTTGGAGAACCATTTGCATCCCTTAATTCTGCTAATTAAGAGTTCTTTTTTGGGGAGAAAGTAGCCATCTGCTACCGTGTTCTCCAAACTACAGCAGATGGCTACTTAAGGAATTCAACAGCTGGCATATCTGCTTGACGAAGTTTATGACCGACATATATGCGTCAAAATAATGTTTTTCAAAGTGAGATGATGGCCCTCTATATAAAGGGGGGAGGGCGGGGCTCTATATAGAGAGTCGGGTGGCTAGAGTGAAGTTTGTAGTTCCCCCTCCCCAGATAGCCCCCGGGTAGAATAGAGGCGCTATAGATCTCTAAGGGGGGAGGGGGGGCAATGGATATACTGTGCCAACTAGAACTATAACTAGCCGCCCTGACTATAGCTATTGATAGTCCCCTCCCCCAGATATATGGATAGGGGGTCCTCTATCTACGGACGATACCCTCCCCCTCTGCCTAGCCTATATATAGAGGGGCGGCTTGGCTATATAGAATAGAATAGGCAATCGGTCGGTCGAGATCGGTACACATCCATCTATTCCATTCTATATGTGATATGACTGATATCACACCTTATCTGTATCTAGATCCAGATCTGTATTCTATGTGAAAGATGCCCAAACTTACATCTGATTATACATCACAAATTGCAAAAGTCTGGGTAACTGCAACTACAACTACAACTACAACTAAAAAGGGGGGCGGGGGGGAAAGGATATCCCTGTGAAAATCCCACTGATATGTCTTGTAATGCTCACCGAGAAATAAAAAGATGAATGAATAGTTCCAAATTATTCGATTGTCCATAACCCTAGAATGGGATCAACTATTTGGATAGTCAGCCCAAAGATAATCCAATCCAGATATTATCATTTACTGGGATTCTCTAATTTCTGCCCAGTAAAAGAAAACAAAGAGATGGATTCAGTTGACCGAACAGAATTGGAAGCTCTGACAGTAGCAGAATCATTATATCCCACTATGGATTTTCAAGCGTCTGGGCTATCTTCAAAGCTTCTATAAACTTGCTTCAATTCTGTTTCCTTTCTTGCATCATTCTATCCTTATGTTTTAGTTTTTGGCCTTCATCTTTCGAAGTGTATGTTTGAGTGTTTGAGGTTATACAGATCTTCCAATTGAATTACAATTGAAATGACATGCTTCTCTTTGAAAGTTGATGTATGTTTGTGCTCAACCTGTCTTAGCCTCTTTGCCCAAATGATGCCCATACCCTTCTCTGCTACATGGATTTTCCCATGTACTTCTTTGGTGTCTTCATCTTATTCCCATGATATTTTTGGTGGTCTCATACTTATCCTATCATTTCAAGTTTGCAGCAATTAGTCTTCTAAAACCTCTTATTCATGTGTGAGTACTTCACGTGCTGACTCAACCTCCTTACCTTGTGCTTGGCCAAATGGATTTCTTCCTTTCTTGTGCTTTCCCAAGTGAAAAAGCCACCTCTTATTTGTGCTTGCCAAGTGATATCTTGCAAATGTAGGTTTGCACCATTTGGGAAGCTACTCTGATGAGTACTCCTCATAGCTTGCCATTTCTGACAACCTATGGAATTAGTAGCAAAGAACTTAAAACACCTCGAATTACTACTCATGAAAATGGATGAGAGTATGTGTATGCCAAAGCTTCACTGCCAACTCTTCTCTTGCTTGGTTTCCCAATATTTTATAAGATACACCCACAAAAGAAATCAGTACCATCATTTGCAACTTGATGTGCTACTTACCTTGAGTGCTTCCGTATCTTGCATCAAATCATTTCGCACTCCTTTTCCAACATGGAAGCAACTTTGGTTCATAGATTATGCTTGTAAATGTTAAGCAATCAGTACGATTTCTGGTACTGAAATCAGCTTTGGAAATACATGCTACAATATTTGCCATGCCTATTTCAGCTCCATTTATGAATACCACAACCATTGTGATGCTCAAATCAGCTTTATATATGCTTGCTACAATCATTATATACTTAAAATACATTTGAATGTAAATCTTTACAAGCGCATATTTTAAAGCCATTCAAATACTTTACAAGCTTATCCTTGGAAGTCGTGCAAATACTATATAAAAACCCAAGAATGACTTCTTATCGTTATTACCTTGCAATGGTGATGAGGCGACATTTGTCATGAAAAGTGCTTCCTTGCTTGATTCTTCCGAGGGTTCTGCTTCCTTTTGGATTGTAGTTGTATTGACTACTACTTTCCTTGTGATCTTATTTCCATTTTCTGTTGCAGAGCAAACCCTTATACACCCTTTGACAATAACAGATTAAACTGAAAGTAGATCAAATCATGAACAGAAGGTTAAGCTTTTCTAGCAAATTCTCAAAAACATTGACTTTTTAAAGGTTTTGGTTGATATTTCCAACCATCACCTCTGAACTCTATTGTTTGGAACTCAATTCTTCATACCTATCTTCTTTTCGGAATTTTTCTGAACTTTGCCTTCATAATGTCTTTCAATCCTTCTAGGACTGGTTTACCATCATTGGGTCTAGTTCTCCTAAAACTGTTCTTGGCTTAAGATGGCTGTTCTAAAGGATCAGAACCCTAATATATTCACTCAACAATATGTCTTCATGATCTCATACTTATACTTGTTTGAAACCACAAGAAATTTAGAGAAACTGTCTTCCCCCATCTTACCTTTTTATTTTTCTTACTAGCCCTGATTTTAGTCAAACCTTATTGTTGGGTGAGACTCACAAGGACTCTGGGAAAACTATTCACCTTTTTGGATACCCGTTATGGAGATACAACTTCACACAAAATTTCAGACTCAACCCCCAAATGAAAGCCTCTTAAAAATGCCTTTTGCAGGTCTCAATTAGGTCTATTCCGCCTCTAAGACAGAGTTGTATAGGAAAAGTGACTCCACACGTGCCAAAGGACTCTAAACCCCCAAAATCAGGTGGAATGAGTTTATTAGACTCTAAAGTTACAATTTAGGCCTTTGAAAAGTCTTAGAACTCCTGCAAACACAAAATTTACCTAAAACCCTAGGTAGGGTTTATACAGACCTGAGAGGAAGAATATTAAGGTTTTCGATCTAAATCTCAATTTCAAGACTTCCAAAAATTATAGAATGGTCTCTGCAACATTGGGACACCTTCAGGAACAAGTCTCACCTTATATAATCGCCCACAGTGCTAGAAAAAGGCAATTTACCAGTCAAGAACACTAGAAATGCACTTATCCAGTCCAGAGTTCTGTGTATATGTATAAATTTCCTTTGTCAATCATCAAATGGTCTTCAATCCCTGGCAATATGATGCCTACAGTATCCATTTACACTCTCCATTCAATAATCAAGAATATCATAATTGAAAAATGGTCTTTTTCTTTATAAACTTGTTGTTCAAACCCTGTTACACAGTCTGCCTGCACGTTTCTCAAGAGAAGAAATTTTTTACACCCACGAATCTCCTTTTCTCACCCACCTTAATACATACATCGAGTACCCTCTATCACTTTTAACTCAAGTTAGCATGCTCGAATCATGCTTGGGGCAGAGTTGTATATCAAAACACCCACAAGAAGTTGTAAACCCCTAACTAATGACTCAAGACTTGTATTTTATCCCCCTAATCAACCTAGACCATACAACCTTGCATAGCACATGGTGGAAATTACAAAAGGAGGTTGATAATAAGTTTGAAAGTTCGAATTTTTGAATGTTCACTTTTGGAGGGAACAAGGGAATTGAACACTACAAGACTATTACCCATGAATTGAAGCAATAAATAGCTTCTTATTGACACTACAAGGACCCTAGACACTAACACAAACCAGAATTGACCAAAATTAGGAGGCCATATAGGCAAGAAATTCAAATTTGAGTTTTGGGTGGGAAAGCTCAATTTGAACTCAAATTTGAAATCTAGCACCTCCTACTTATTCAAACCTACTCTAAATGCCTCCAAACCAAAATTTAGATACAAAATTGTTTTGTAAGAACCTCCTAGATGATGCTCCTGCATCATTTTCCTTCTTGGATTGCACCTTTTGATTCTTGGGTTTAATTTGAGGATTCAGTTTCGAACTAGGACCCTAAAACCTTACACAAACCAAAATTTACCAAAATTAGGAGGCCATACGGGCAAGAAATTTGAGTTCTAATTCAGCTTTCCGGCCCAAAATTGACCAAAATTAGGAGGCCATATAGGCAAGAAATTCAAATTTGAGTTTTGGGTCGAAAAGCTCAGTTTGAACTCAAATTTGAAATCAAGCACCTCCTACTTATTCAAACCTACTCTAAATGCCTCCAAACCAAAATTTAGATACAAAATTGTTTTGTAAGAACCTCCTAGATGATGCTCTTGCATCATTTTCTTTTTTGGATTGCACCTTTTGATTCTTTGGTTTAATTCGAGGGTTCAGTTTTGAACGCTTTGCATCCTAATCCCAGCTAATGATTTTGGAAAGTATATCTTCCCTGTTATTTCTCTTGCCTCACTCTTCCTTTTGACTTGAAGAGTGGTTCTTGCCACTTCCCTACTACTTGAAGTATGTTGGCTCTTTGGTGACTAATCGTTTCTTTCAATACAGTGGTTACTCATTCCAGGAAAAAAATACATGGATAGATATTCCGACAATAACATGTTACATTACCTCTTCTTTTACAATGGAAACACATAATGGAGGGTTTCCTTGCATATCTTCTTTGGTGCCCCTTATGCTTGCTTGCACAAGGTTAATGAAGTGATGATGCAGTACCTTATTAGTTATTCTTCGTTTTTTGAAGGCTGCCCTGTTTTTGGAGATGCTTTGAACTCATTTTGGACCACACTGAGTGATTATGTGCTATTTCCTCCATTAGAATGCTTCCCATTATCTGGAGATGCTCTACATTCTTCTCAAGCCTTCACAAAAATGATCTTGGGGGTGTTGGCATGCACTTCGGACATATTGCGACAAAGTGGTGGCTTGTACAGCTCTTTGGAAGGCAATTTTATTTCTGCTATGTTCAAGCATTCTCCAACCTCCATGTTGTGACTCAAATACCCCAAACCTTTATGGGATTGCTCATTTGAGTCATTTCTTGGCTATCCTTGCCAAAACCTTGATCACTATAGTCTATTGTCTTCATATATATAAATTATTTTGATTGTGTGAAGCTTACAAAATTTAAAATGTTAACCTTATGGAAGGCTTCACTTGAAAGCTCCAACGCACAAAGGATGGATAGATTAGATGGTAGAGTGCCTAGACAAGTCTGTTTTGGCTAGTTATTAAATAAAACTATCTAGAAGCTCATCTATATAAATTAATCTGGTGGTTTGAGTGCCTTTGTAGTCATATGGACCATATAAATGAATTATAGCTGAATTCAATTTTTTAATTGAGCGAATAGAAGTACATGACTTTATGAGAGTCACATGTCTCCCTCAATATGGTATATATGCAATTACAAATACAATAATGTAAATGACATGTTTGGATTCACCTTATGTGAAATCATAGCATTGATGCATTGCATCCTCCTTATCCATAGTCGTTCCTTCTATGTCCACTTATTCATATTCATGCCCAATCCATATTCCTTAACCGCCTTTGCTTGAGTGCACAATTTCCTTTTCTCTTTGTCCACATTGCGTATTTCCTATTTTCTCACTTCTCATTCGTTGGCATAGAAAATGTATTATTGAATCAATCTTCATTTTCTCTACCTTGTAATTGTATCTTCCATAGTTACTAAGTCTCGAAGGTGGGGCAACGAGGTTTCCTGGTCAATAAAATATTTCTCAAATTTAGAGGACGGGTGTTAAAATATTTAATATTATATAAAACACAAAATCAATTACGCCAACATGCATAACCTACAATGAAATCCAAGGGTGTGGGAGGAGCCAGTGTAATAGCGTGAGATGTCAATAAAAAAGACCAACCTTAAATTTGACGCCCATTTGATTGTTGTAGGGCAGTTTTAACTTTTGCTTCTTGCTTGGAGAAGGCGATAAAAAAATCACAATATCTTGGGCTTATGGAGGCCATGATTTTTACCTAGAAAGTTTTTTTGAGCCCAATGTAGTGGTGCAGCTAGATTGAGGCCATCCATCATCAAACAACGTGAAATTTGTGGAGAAGGTGACGGAATTGTTAATCAATGCAGAACCCTTCAATGGATGAAATTGTGTGACAAATCCAAGATGAGTGCCTCGAGATTGGTCTGTATCGGTGTTCTTCCATGTGAGTTGACAAAAGCACAACTCTGGTATCATTACTAATCGCTGTCCACATCCAAGAGGATTATCATTACCATATGCAACATTTTGTGAATGCAGGTGGGAAAAAAAGCAAGGACCGATGCCTACACCGTTTATGACATCGTGTGGCCGTTGTATTTATTCCATCTGCCAGCAGCGTGTCTCTCTCCATCTATATAGTGTTTGGAAAGAATCAAGATTAATTGCATTGCCTTCTTTGCCATTAAAAACTGAGTCGTCTCTCATTTCCACGCATGTTGCTGTCCATCATGCCAATGCCTTAAATGTCTTATAGCTAAAATCAATATGGTCTCCACCATCAACATGCATATTTGACGTCATATTAAATGAGTTTAATACAGGTAGCATGTCATTATAATTTCATATCTATAGTTCACAAGCAATAATTTATTAGTGGTTGATTTGTTTTTACTTTTTACATTATGGTAGTAGTTTTTTTAGTGTGATTTATTTGTTATATAATTTGATTTAAATGTTTGTTGTTTCTTGATTAGGCAGTTATAAATGGTGTCTAGGATCAATAAAATAGAATTTTTATCATAGTTTGAGCTTTTAAGTCCTCTCTCATAATGGGCAATAAATTCTTTTATAATTGAATGGTGTGGTATTTCATTTTGTGTTATTTGCCTTGTGTTAATTGGTCTTAGGAATTATAAATATTCATTTCTATATGATATTTTAGGTTTAGCATTTAAGCCATATCAGATATTTGAGTCTATGGTTGAATCGGTGATCAATATTATTAGTTTTTTTTAAAAATCAAATCTATTAGTAGTTTATTTAGGTCCAAAGTTTAGTGGTTTAGTAAAAAGTTTGTTTATCATTTAAAAAAAATCATTTAAAAAAAATCAGTTACGTGTCATTTGGAAGTTGTCAAAGTCAATCATCTCTTGTAACTTTGTAAGGATTCAATTTCGGGAGACCCGATGTTGAATGGAGGTTGTGAGTGCATTCTGAGTGGAACATTAAGGTTGACCTAGCCGGTTGAGCATGCAAGAGGCTGCAGGAAATGCTGGAATGAGGCTCATCAGCAGCTTTGAATTCACCACTAATTCAGATTCTGTATACCACAGTAGTGGCAATAAAAAATGAGCCCAAAAGACTAAAAAACTGAAGAGTTGTTAGTTATCACTTTCAGTGATGATGTACTATGGCTAAAGAAATTGTAAAACCTGCACCAAAAAACTAAAGCAAAGAATGGTGCCTAGTGGTAGTGTAGACCAATTCTGTTGTTTCTGATCGAGTAGCAGCGATCACTTGCAGTCGCTGCAAATGTGAGATTTAGTGAGGTGGCCAACACCCACTGAAAATACAGTGAGGACAATGTCCCACTAGTTTGTTTGTACTTGCTTGGTGAGGCACAAGTAATCGGAGGATCAGAATTAAAAAGAGAAGTCGAGGCCCATCATACACTTGCAATAGTAGAACAAAAGAGAAGCGGAGGCCCATAACATTCTTGTAGTGAAGAGTAGTTTCTATGTTGTAAAGGTCAATAAAGGGCAGTCCAAATGATCTTGTTGTGAATAATTGTGTCACTGTTCACCATTCCAGAGAGTGTGTATTCTTGATCAGAAGAATAGTGGAGGCCATTCCCTCTACCCCCATTGGATTGGTTTATGTGTTCCCATCTATTAAAGTGTGTGTCGAACTACATGTTTATTTCCAGTACATGTGTAGTGTTTCCTTTACCTATATCTGTGCTAAAGGGGGGAATGTTGGAAATATTAAGTCAGTACGTCATAGGTAGAGTTAATTATATTAGGTCTGATTTGTTGTAGTTGTTGAAACCTATGTCACAAGGTTCGCCAAATTTTTCGGGAAAAAATCGAAATTCATCAATTTTTATTCAAGCACCAAAATTTTGCCAAAATTTGCTGATTTTTTTAGGTCTGATTTTTGCCGCATGTCTATATCCTTAGTCTCAAGGAGCATGATTTGTTGCCCTGAAATTCAAAATTCGCTGTGTTTTTTGAACCCCTGCAAAATTAAAATAGAATCACTAAAGTCGGCCAAAGAAAATTGCAGATAGAACACACAGTAAAATTGGAGGAATATGTGGAAAAATTGTCTTAACTGTGTGTCCTGTGGCTGTACCCTAGCTGAATGTATGGCAGCTGTATTCAATTTCTTTTGCAGCCGAGTCACGCACTTCTGGGGGACCGACCGAGTGTGGAGCGAGCTTTCACTGGAGGCTGCAGTTTATTCTCTGATTCGCAAGCTTCCCAAGTGTGCTCGTGAAAGTTTTCCACTATTTACTCTACGAATTGCCTTTTATTTTTTATTTTTCCTTTCTTGTTTATGGTTTTATTTCTATTTGTTATATTTTTTAATATTTTAAAGTTAATTTTTATTTAATATTTCAATTATATTTTAAAGTTCATTTTGATTTTATATTTACTTTTGAGTTTTTATTTATCCTTAACAACTTTTATTATATTTTTTGTTATTTATTTTATTAAATTTCTATGTATTTATTTATCGTAGTCTATATTTTATTCTTCGAACTTAAACACGATATTTTTTTTCCGAATTTAATTGACTGTCGAATTTGAACTGAATTTTATCATTGTCAAACTTGAACTCAAACTCAAACCTTGTGAGTTAGGTTGAAACAAATCACTTGGTTTAGTTTGAGTGGTTTTAGGAGATGGATGCAGACTCCCATTTTATAGGAGGAAAAATTCGTAATTAGGATATCTCCATCATTGAGTAAATCAATCAAGTTTTATGTGTGTAATCTCCGACCAAAACCATCATAAAGTAAGACCTTGGGAAGAAATAAAAGCAAAGTGGACTCGGATTTCAGGGTGAACATTCTTTTTGACTACTCAATGCTAATCAGATTTGTCAATGGATGTTTCTTGGAAGATGAGTTGAGAAGAATATTTTTGATAAGATGGATGGATGTTCTGGTAGGGACTCACTTGGTTACAAGGCAACATATAACTTTGATTTACGTCCTTGTAAAAGTTATCGTAACAAGAATCATTCTTTTAACAGACTTTTGACATTTCACTGTTCAGATCAGAAGTTCTGTTTGAAATTATCATAAGAAGAATCATTCTTCTGAGAGACAACTTACATTTCAGATCAGAACTTTGTTTGAAGATACTGTTGATGCATAATCACAACACCCCTGAATGTTTGCAACTCAATAGATTGAAATTGTCAGTGTGATTGCATAACATGGAGCTTTGCCCAAAGTGTGGGACTTTGCAATCATGAAAGCTCTTCGGATGAAGGCCGGTTCCTATTCCTCTATTTTGATACACACATTCAAATTGTAGAGGATCTACTCTGAAATCTATTCTAACTTGCCAAGGAGACAAAGTTAAGAATATTACAAGAAATTAAACCTAAACTAACAGAGGTGATGCACCAAAAGGCATGTTGAACACCTGCTTTGCATGGAGATGGGAACCACAACCGGATTAAGGAGGATGAAAACACACCACAAATCAATCCATTGACGAGAATCCACTAACCATCAAACACAAACCATGAAACATGTAATACAATAACCATGCACAGATAACTAAGATTGCAATGAGAGATCAAAAGAAAGCAATGAACACAGGAGAGGGTTGAAATTCATCCTCAGACTTATATTATTGCTCCACAAGTTTGATACAGTGCATTACAATGGCCAAGAGGCACAAACTTGCATTACAGCTTGAATGGGAGGTTTGAACTCCACAAATCCACTTACAGACAAGAGAAGAAGGGAGGGTGCAAAGCAAAATTATCCAACATTAGAATAATGACCCTCCTTACAATATATAGGAAGAATGAGAGAAAAGGGGAGAGAAGAATTCAAAATTCTGCTATAACCACCCAAAAATACATTGAATTCACCTGCAACAATGATGGGTGCCACTGCAAAACCCATACCTCATTGTACTTTTCCTTGTTGGGCAAGAAAGGAAGCCCATACCTTCATCATTTGGGTAGGTGAGAAATCTGGAAATACCCCTAAAATGGCGGACTGTATTTCTTCATTTTGAATAACTTAGCCTCACTTAAATTAAGATAACCAGTCATAGTTGTGTAGAGGAGACTGAGAGCTTTCCAAAATGTCCTTTCTTGTGCAAATTCGAGTTCCTAGTCAAAAGTTATGGCCATCTTAAGTTTGGGGTGCCATACTGCATTAATGATGAGTGGTTGGCTTTGTTTCTTCGAACTTTGAAATGTCTCACAACCTCTGAAATATGAGATTTCAGACTTTTGGGCATTTTGATTTCGGAGGTTGATGTTACTGTTCATCCGCTTCGGCACGCGAAAAATCCGAAACCCCGAAGTCCGAAATTCGGACTTCGGGTTTTGGACTTCGAGTTGTGCCTTTCGTGTTTTGGGGCTTCAAAGTTCCGAAACCCGAAACCCCGAAGTCCGAAATTTGGACTTTGGGTTTTGGACCTTGCGCCTTTCGGGCTTTAGGTTGCTTCAACCTCGAAACAAAACTCCGAAATCGAGACCTTCGAAAGTCCGAAATGCCTCCGTGTTGACCCCCAGCTCGGCATTGACCTCCAAAAATGCCGAACCTTCTCGGACTTCGGGATTTCGGGCTTTTTGCTCGTGCGTTGCATTTGTTTAGTGAAAATTCCCGAACCTCCAAACCTCGGAAGTTCGAAATTCAGACTTCAGAGTTCGGACTCCGAAATTCCCGATCCATGGCGTCCTTGAACCCGACATTCCCCAAACCTTTTCGGACTTCGGGTTTTCGGGCCTTTTTCTTGTTTTTACCTGCTTCTCCTACCTCTGAAAGGCCCCACCTCTGAAGTCCGAATTCGGACTTTGGGTTTTAGACTTTTCCCGAAATTCCTCTGCGATTTTCTCGACCTGCTTCAACATATTCGACCAACCTTGAAATGCAAGCTCACGTGACTGAATGAATCTCTCCATTTTCTTTGTGTGCAAGGTCATGTTTGTCCAATTTTGCTTGACGGGCAAAATTGGATGACAAATACAATTTGGAATGTTGCTCACAGTTGGAGACTGGTTGTTTGTCAGTTGGGGAAAGAAGTATACGAGATTGAGATCATACATCATAGTTATTTCCTACCTAGACTAGGATTAATGGAACTTGGCTTCTTTATAGACAAATGACCTTCTTTAATAAAATAAGTAATATTTCTCATCAGGCCAGGTGATTCTTGGTAGGGGAGGTTTGGGACTCGTAGTTTTTTGTTTTGAGTTTGCTTGTTTGGTTGTTATTAACATTGGCATTCTACATTTCATACAACTTCCCCCTTGTCTGATGGGGGGATCAGTTCATGAAAGATTTTGAGCAGGATTCCTGCTCGTGTTTTGTGCTAGATAGTTTGGTTTTTTGAGTTTGCAGGTAGTTCGTAGTGCCTTGATAAATGGATTGCACACAGGTGATGATTTTTGTCTTTTGAAGATAAATTTGATTCTATCTGGCTGGGGATGGATTGAGTAAGGGGGATTGATTGAGTAAGGAGGCTGGCGTGATTGGGATTAAGTGATTGATTGGACATCCCATATATCTTCCATCCATCCTTCACTTCCCCAATTCTAATAATTCAAGGTCCCAATGTCCATGATTCATAAGTTGATTCCTTCATACCAAGCCCTTGATTCCCTGATTTATTGATTCCTTTCACCACCCTATATTGGATTCCATGGCGATCCAATCTCCTCATACTGACCCCATTACCATGTTCAAAATTCCATACGTGGTGATATACAAATCCCCAACCATGGGAGAATCCTATCCCCTATAGGCTATAACCAGCACCTATTGGATTGGAAAGTAATAAGAGAATTGAGTAACATAGATGAGACAAATGACCTACCTCGATAGTAGTTGAGAGACACCTCCAGCCTATCATGAAGAAATACCCGATCAGAATATATCATGATCAGTCAGCATCTTGATGGTAATAGAGAAGCTGGCCTGATCACAATAGAGAAGCTTGTTGGAAATGAATACCAAAGAAATAGCTGATCGGAATACATCTTGGTTAGAAATGAAGAGTCCTCCATCCTCAAGACATGTCCATTACTTAACAGCACATGTTTGTTTGACACTTATATTTTCATCTCTTTACACTGCATTACTACACCAACCACGTCTCTTTCCTTCTATTACTCCACCAACCATCTACTCCACTCCCCATATCGGCTAATGTCCTTAGCCTCCTCACATTGGACAAGTGCTCTCCCATTGGTTGAGGGAAGTCCTTGGCATCCTTATGTCAGTATGAAAGAAACCTCGGCTTCCTCATGTCATTAGGTTGGGGGAATGTTAAAGAGTTAAGAGAGAATTTAAGATCTTAGTTTGTGCTGAGAGGTGCATTCTACATCTCACATCAACTTGGACTCTTGGTGGGGTGGATCCATGGGAAACATTAATGGTTGACATTTTCTTGGATATTTAACACGAAACTAAATAAAAAAAGACCAATATAACACATACAACCCACATTATAATCAATATTTTCCAAAAAGATGGCACATTTAAAAGTTTAATTTTTAATGTATCCATCTTGGCTCACATCAGTTTAGTGCCCTGCTCAGTAGCATATGTCTTGCAAGTGTGCGAGCTCACCTCGTCAAGTATCCTGAGACAGTTTTGGTGTCGGACCTCAATATGAGGCTATCTTCAGGGTAGCAAATCATTTCGTAAGTGCTTTAATGCGCACCTCCGTGGTGTTTTAGGGTGAATCCATGTTTGAGGGATTGTTTGTTGAATCATATTTCATTGGCGAGTGTATACGGGTTAATTGACCCAAGACTTCATGTGATCTAAGATGTAAAATGCATTTGCAATAATATTGTTATTTGCATTGTATTGTAATTATCATTATTAAATTAAAAAAAAAAATACTTAATAAAAATAACAACAAAAAAATAAAAGAGAATAGATAGATGAAATGATATAATACAATAATAAAATGGATTTTTTTAATAATAATGAGAAATGAAAGAGAGAAGGACGCGTTTGGTGGATGAGCAAGCTTGTTGAGGAGGTAAGTGGAGTTTTTGGTGAGAGAATTTATGGCGGCGGTTGGTGGAATGGAGTGTTGTGTCAGATCTGCAGAGGTGTTTTAATGGTGCCAAGGGAAGTAATCTGTACGCATGTTCTAAACTATTCCCAGGCGCATGCACCGTTTGACGGAATGCCTGAAAGAAATGTGTTTTTCTCGGACAAGTTTGCAAACAAGTTTGCAAATTTGCAAACTTTGCAATCAATCAAATTGTTAAGAAGGCTTAACGGAACAAGTTGGGCGAGTAGCTTGGCAATGAGCTTGGTTTGAGCAATGTGAGGAGCTTTTGGTGTGAAAAATGAACGTGATTTTCATTCGAGCCTTATCAGACCTGTAACAGGCCATTTCACTTATAATTACTTTGGGTGGAAGTTGGGTAAAAAACTTGCATGTTTTGGAGCCATGGACCTTTTTGACGCCTCCTCAAGGAATGCCATAATTACAGCTTACAGATGACGTTGGGTATGCTAAGCAAACATTGATGTTGTTCCACCAAATGTGGCAACCAGTTCACCTTTATTAGCATATTCCTAGCCTGGACTGTCATCCTCCTTTTCCATGCTAAAATGGGATCTTTGGGGCTGGGTATGCGCCAAGGAGCTTTTGAGACGTGTTCAAACAGATTTGCAGTTCCAAGAAAGCCCTTTCTGAGAGCCTTGAAATCTGTTATGCATTGGAAAACAGTTTCCTTTGGCTTTTGATATACATGCAAATGTTAGACAAGGTATGTGGCCTGTTTGACAAAATGCCTCAAAAAAAGAATGTGTTTGCGTGGACAACATTGACTACATGAAATGCACAAAAGGGGTTCGTTGAAGAGGCCTTCGAAACTTTTAAGCAAATGCCTTGGCAAGTTTAACAATCCAATGATGGTGGCAGAGGAGTATTTCTTTCTCCTCCCTATCCTTGTCATTCAGTACATGCCTTGAATCTGGAAAAAATACCCTGTTGTGTTCATCTCCCAAGACATTTTCTCCAACTTTGCATAGATCTTCTGTGTCTGTGCGTGTGAGCTATCTCCTACACAAAAAGCATGCACCATTTTATGGCCTCTAATCCAACTACATCAGTTATCTTTTTTAATTCTTCTATCCCTCATCAATTTCCTTACCTTTTGAACCTCACCTAACCTGCGCACTTCT
Organism: Taxus chinensis; assembly: GCA_019776745.2. NCBI lineage: Eukaryota > Viridiplantae > Streptophyta > Pinopsida > Cupressales > Taxaceae > Taxus > Taxus chinensis. Next base: position 719,632,513 of record CM034148.1, read on the forward strand.
GCATAGATGTTTGACAAAAGAACATAAATTGCAGCATTTTGAGGATCCAACTCAAAAAGAAGAGTTGTTGTAAATAATCACATTCACCACGGGTTTTATTGGCAGTTTTAAAGCCAAATCCCACAACCTTTGCAAGCATCCTACCTGCATGTGCCAAAATGGGAACTTTGGAGCAGGGTATGGACATTTGAATAACAATTGGAAGTGGATATTTATCAGTTGTACAGAATGTGGAAGCATACTGAAGGCACGAGAATTGTTTGACAATATGCCTCAGCAAAATGTGGTCTCATGGAACACGTCTCCAACCTACGCCAAATCTAGAGCACCTCCTTCATTGCCTCTTCATTCCTCCCAAGCATGGTTTTTCTCACTTACATCTAGCATGATTTTCGCATTGTTAATCATCCTTTCGTAATGGTACCAAAAATTAAAATCAAATGAACAGTATGTTTCTAGTTAATTAAAACGACTTATGTAGCTCACAAACGTTAAAAATTACTTTATTTTCCACACAACCAGAATGGTCATTTTGAGTGTTAACCTTGCTCCTAGATCATGTCTCGAGACAATGGAAAACATAGATGGCAAAATTTGATAAAGGCAGCCTCCAGATTTGTGAGTTGAACTCGTGTTTTCGTTTAAACCTACTACTTAAACCGTGCAAAAGTTAATAAAACACATTTTATAACAATGTGCAAAACACCTCTCTAACTCTCATAGCGGAGAAGTCAAGGTTTGACCATGTTCCCTGGTGACGTGGAATGTCACATCAACCTTTAGAACTTCAGATGATCGTTTGATCATTTAACGTCAAACATTTTGGAGCATGGGACAGCTGCCAAAAGTTAGATATTGATTTTGGTTATGGCTCGTGGTTTGGGAATCTGTGTTGGGAAATGGAATTCTACCACGACACACCTCTAGAGTTTCACCATGACAATCATAACCAACCCTTAGTTTCGAGAAAGTCACTTTGGGAACTAGTTTTGCAAGTGGGTTTTGTAGGCCACTTGTCATTCTACAGCAAGGACAAACTAACGCAATTACGATAATCAACTCCGAAAAGGTCGTCGTAGATTGAACCCTAGTCGCCAAAAATAAGTTCCATTGACTTTGAGGGTTTTTTTGTATATAGAGGAGTAGGTGGGAATTGACATATTGTGGTTCGAGTCTTGGACATTGGTTTTCAAACTCATCTTTGTAGCCACTTTGGCTATAAACTCGCAACAATAACAGGAGAATTGTTGTGGGACCCCCTATAAGCCTAATAAATAATGGGAAACTTTTGGACACTATCACATGAGTGTATTAAACCTCTTTTTGTTACTTGTATTGAGAAATTTGCTTGTGGAAAATATGGTGTTTTTTCTCTCCTCTCTCTCTCTCTAAAGTTGAAAACGCAATTTAACTGAATATGTATTTCTTACCCTCTATAACGGCATGCAAAGAGTTTTGATATTGTTGTGAATGGAAAATATGTAATCGTGAAATGTGTTAGACCGTAGGAGATTGCCATGCCAACTTTTTGGGTTGACCATACTTTTGGTTGCAGGTACCCTAGACAGAAGGAATCAGTAGCATTCTTATTATGTTATGATAGCATGTACCCATTAAGATGAATACATTTGTAAATTGGTAACATTACTTAGATGTGGACTGATAAAATACCATTATTGTTTTAAGCAAGAGAAAATATTAGTGCTTTTTGTGACGAAATGATAACAATAATTGTTTGGATATGTTGAGTTGTATACGCTTATGCTTGGTATAGAACTTGTATGTTAATTGTGGATGATGCTGTAGTCATATTGCTTAATTGAAATGATCACGCTATTGTATAGCAAGTTCAATGGTTAAACAGTCGACATATTCTTTTCGTGATCTATGAACCATTAGAAAACTAGGAAAATGAAATAATGGTAAGGAATGAAAAAAAGGGAATATTCTTATATGGATAGTCAATGCTTGTAACTTTCATTGTAGTATAGAAAACTAAAGTTGTAGGAATGGTCTTAGTTGCATTAGCATTATGTTAGCACCAACTATCGTAGAGAAAATAAGACTTTAAGACTAGAATACGCTTTTGATAATGTATGCTAAATGGCAAGATGACACGAAACCATCTTACAGGGATTGCAAATAGTTAAACATTGTTAGGATGATAGTCTAAAAGAGAACAAGAGGACTCTATTCCTAGTAAGCCTTGTAAGGGATATTTTAGACCATATATTTAATTGTATGCCCTTTCATCCTAAATGGAATCAAGAGAGAAATTGGACACCCAAGTTTGACGAAAGAAAGAGAAGCGCATGAACATCGAGCAATCTAGCTAAAGGATCTACATTTTACCTTTGACATATGTACATAGTTACTTTCATCATGTGTATTTCCTAATAACCTAGTAGTAGGTATTTGCATGTGTGTAAGTTTGTATGACACAAATTGTCAAGTGGATAATTTAATATTTGAAAACATGTGGACTACAAGTGTTTAAAAAATATAATTGAATGGAGGACCTTGGATAACTAAGTTATCATGGAGGTGACTAAACAATGTAGTACATGGGTTCGTGGGAGCATTTAGAGAATGCCAAAATGAGACATTGAAAGTAATCAAACAAATATTAGTAACAGTAAAGTGAGGTGGACACCCTCACACTAGTACAACAAAGGGAAATCCTTAATTAAAGCGAAAGCTAACTAAATAAGACTTGTCATACAAGTTGAAACGAAGGGTGTAGCACTTGTTTATGTATGTTTAATTGTAATGTAAAATTGTCTAAGCTTTTATCGAAACCTTCACCCTAAGAATGCATCGAACCAAGAAAGCCAATAATATTGTAATATAATGGTAGACCTTATCTTCTTGGGATGAGATGAACACAGACTTTGTCATAAAAAGTAAGTTAGTGATTCATTTTCTTCTCTTCTAGTGGCTCGAGCAAGGTTGCTTCCTTGGAGCTACCTTACAATAGCATAGTCGCACAAAATGACTAAATGGCATTTTAACCCTATGTCGGATATGGGACTCGAGTGCTAAATTAACTATATTGATAGTATGGCCATAGGGCATAAAGTGAAAGGAGGATTATGTGGGTGTGACCTATGCCATTTAGGAGTGCTCTAGAACCATACATGTTAAACATCGTGACAACTTGTTTCATGAGTGAATTCTTGGGCATTGAGTGGCCTATGTAAAATCTAATTCCCGAGCAATAAAATTTATAGCAATGAGTATGAGAATTTTAGGAAAGTATTTAAAGAGATCAAAGGGGCTAGTGAGCCTTATTGCATGCTTAACTCCCTCTAGACTTGCCTTGTAAACTAGTTCAAGAGCAAACTTAAACGACAAAGTATTATTGCATCATTGTCGATTTGGATGTTGAAACTCATCCAAGACTTGCATTGAATCATTCCTTGTATAAAACCTAATTTGGGGGGCTATGGCTATGGGGACCTATCATTTCATCATCTTCTAGCGTAAGACCTTGAACTTGTGCTTGACGTAAGAAACTCGTAATGAGCGTGATGCCTAGTGCGTGCTTTGGGTTGCTCTCCGAAGTCACATATATCAAAACCTACTCTTGATAAAGAACAAAACTGAATTTTGGTTTGAAATAAGTAATGAGGACAAAGATATGAAAACTAACTCATGATTAAAACCAAGAGTGAAATGAACCAAATCTGCAATGTAGTAGTGTGTGTCATAATGACAATAACCGTACTTCCACAAATGGAATATTTCTTAATACAAAAGTAAAATTGTAAACCATGTGTTCATTGTATCAATGCAACTTTGAATATTAGTGTTATGTGGGCCCAATGTTGGCATTAAAGTAGCTGTATTAAGATCAACCTGTTGGCTAAAACACAAACCCATGGAATTTGGAAGTCTAGTTAGACAAAAGATTGTTTAATATATGTTCCTTTTTCTATCATTGAATGATTCAAAGGGTTTATATGATGCTTCTTCCTTCATGAACACATTAATTTTCTGCTGTCCTGTTCTGAGTGCAATGCATTTCCTATTTCTATGAATTTTATGATGAAATGGATCTTGCCCATTATAGCCTTTATACAATGCAACGTATAAATCCCTTTGTTTCTTTTTTCTAATCAGGATAGTCAGTTCTCTTTTGGATGTGAGCTTGTGTAGTCAAATCCTTCTTAAGCTAGCCTTAGATTCTATCTACTATTTTAGTTTGTTCGTCTTAAAATGTAAAAAATAAACATCACATGTTATAATTTTCCAGACATCGCGTTATACTTTTCCAGATGTCCTTCGAAAAAAGTTTAGTGGTGTATTAATATAAAAGGATAGGGTTACATTTTGTGAATATGCCTGGAGGAACAAAATCAGGCTATAATATTTCAGATGGCATTTAACATAGGAAATGGTACAATGCTTGCTCATGCTTTTAGTGTTTTGCATGATTAAATGAACCTTGCTGCATAGATTTGGTTATTTTATTTTTTGATACTGTTGTTACAGTGACCGGTGCTTCTCGAGGCTATGCATTTGTTGAATATGAAACTGATAAGGAGATGCGACATGTCTATGAGGTAAGTTTTCTATGAATTTGTTTCTTCTATATTAACAACCAAGAACATTAGCAATGTGTATCCTTCTGAACATTGGTAAAATATTAATGCAGGCTGCTCATCATAGCATTATTGATGGGAGTCAAGTGATTGTAGACTACAATCGACAACAGCTGATGCCAGGTTGGATTCCACGCAGGCTAGGTGAGTTGTATACAGAACAGATGAAGGAAACTGTAAATATTACCTTACCTAATTCTAAGCTTGTACTGTTTGTTTACTGCAATATGGGCAGGAGGCGGCTTGAGGGGTCGAAAAGAATTGGGGCAACTACGCTTCGGAGGCCGAGAAAGACCATTTCGGGCACCTTTGTATGCTTTTTATTATAGCAGTAATCTGAATCTGAGTTCTTTATTGGTCTCAAGTCTGTTTGGTACATAAGTTGTTCCCCATCACAGAATATCTATTGTTCTGAGCCCTGCACTCTCGCCTTAACTTGTATTTTGATCTATTAAGTGTTATCTTTCATGATTGATATCTGTGTTTTCAGGCGACCTGTTCCACATGATGAACTGAAGAAGCTCGGTATTTCCTTACCTCCAGAAGGTCAATACATGTCACGTTTTCAGGTGCTTTCTTCTACTTTATCCGATAAAGGTCTGTAACCATGTAAACTGACTTCAACTGTTTGGTGGAGATATTTCCTTAACCAATGTTATTGATTCATAAATTCAGATTCCACAATCCCCTAGGCGCCAAAGCCCAGATTATTGTCATAGACAATCTGCATACAGATCTACTGCACTTTCTCCCCAGCAAGGGGATGCATTAGGTACAATCTTAACAGATGTAAAATTAATCCCAGATAAACCTATGAAGCAGTCAGGTTCTTCTGTGCGGGTAAATGATGAACAAGAAGAATATGGTATCTCAGGCATAAAGGACCCAACAAGATATTCCGACGATGTGTGGATAGAATAGGCAGGTGACAGGGCAGGTAATGCCCACACAGAGAATGGTGAGGATGATTCCAAACATAGGAGCAAGCATCATCACAGACACAGAAGTCACAAAGATAGGCATGCCACTCAACATCATGAAAGAAAAAAGAGAGAGAGAAGCTCTGAGCATCGAAGGCCCTCGAATCGAAATGAGGTTGATGGTGATAGATGGAAATGAAGACGCCATGAAGATGACTATTCTGATTTCAAGTGAGGTGGTGGGTCAGATAAATACTAATGCGGATAAATAATAGGCTATTCTGTCTATTAAAATCTTGTTTTCTTCTCTTAAAATATGTTCTGGAGTCGGAAATGATTTACATCCAATCTCTGACCAATCTGCAAAAGCACCAAATGTCCATTATTAGAAATGCAGCTGTTTTTGGCCTAACCCATCTGCCAGTGCTACATTAACACAGGTTCTCCTATTTAAGCAAAGCAGAAGACTTCTGGATCACAACTTCAAAATTTGGCAGAGCATAAATAACTTGTTTAAGCTCAGGAATGTGCTCTTCATGCGTGATGATAGCTGTGCCCAACAGAATATCCAAAAAGCTAAAACTAGAGCCACACAATGACAATCTTTTAGCATACTTGTATATTTGGGAATAGTTTGAAATGCAAATGGCTGAAATATGCGCAAATGATCTCCCTATGACACTGCATCAGCCTCTGAAAACTCGTGTGAAATCCTTGTAGGCTCTGCCTGAAGATTTGCTCTGAATGGGCTTCAAATTAACAAATTAGCGAGGATCTTTCACCACCGAAGAGTGCTCTGCTAGCTAGGAGTGGATCTCTCACCACCGAAGCTAGGGTTCCTTTGTGATCTTACTCCACAAACAACAAATATGCAACCAACAATGACCCCAATATCATAAAAGAGTGAGTGTATGAATGAATGCCCTCTTCTCCCCAAGCGCCACTTTTATAACCTTTTAATGTAACAAAGGGCCCAAAGAACCCTAATCGACCCCCTTGGGAAAACCCACATGAACATAAAGTAACTTAAGTTACCCTTCCCCACTAGTGCCAAAATTGACTTAGGTGACCCTCAAGGAGGAATAGAATAATAAAGCTCAATGAGTCCTCCCCTCAACGACAAAATATAACAATTATTCCCGCCAAGTTGCCCAATACTAATGACAACGACAAAATATAACATACGACAAGGTGGTAATTTGTCATTCATACCCAATAGCTTCTAGCGTCGTTAGCCCCTCGGGTATGACCATGTCTAAGACTGAAAAACGACCGTTAGGCCCTCAGTGAAGGAATGAGGACATTACAGTTCTCCCTTCCCGAAATTTGTTTTTCCCCAAGCAAATGCAGACTAAGATGCTGTGAATCTTATCTCCCTCCCAAGTAGCATCCTCAAGTGGCAAGTCTCTCCACCGCACCACGTATTCTGTGATCATCCTGTTCTTGAGCTTCCTTTGTCTCACCTCAATGATAGATTCTGGTTCTAAGACCAACTTCCCCTCAACATCCAATGGTGGCAACTCCGTAAAAGGCACAATATGTTGTCCTAGCACCTTTTTGAGGCATAAAACATGAAAAACATTGTGTCTTGATGTGCTTCCCAACTCCAACTCATATGTGAGTGCCCCAACCCTTTGCACTATCCTATATGGTCCATAAAACTGTGGTTTCAGCTTCTTGGCATCGCCATGCTTAAACAAGGATTGCCTGTAGGGCTGCAAACGTAGGAAGACTAAATCTCCACATCAAAAGATTTGTCTACCTTGTGCCAAATTGCATAAATCTTCTGTTGATTGTGAACTTTCTGAAGGTTCTCCTTGAGGGCCTTCAGAATATCCTGGTTCTCCTGAAACCAATCACGAGCTTTGAGAGCTCGACTATCTGATAATACTAAGTTTGCCAATAATGTAGCATCATACCCGTATAATACCTAGAAAGGAGTCATGTCAATGTTCATTTGGTAGGCGGTATTGTAACAAAACTCATCCATGTGTAGCCATTTAAGCCATGCACGTTGATGTCTTGTCACATAGCTATGTAAATAGCCCTTTATCCACTTATCGACTATCTTTGTCTGCCCGTCCGTCCGTGGATGATAGCTAGTGCCATGAGTCAATTCCGTACATGTAAGTCCAAAAATCTCTGGCCAAATGCTAGTCATGAAATTTTTGTCCCTGTCACTGACAATGTTTGTAGGCAAACCATGAAGCCTAAAAATACATGTATAGAATATCTGAGCCACTTGTGGTGCCTTATGCCCCTTAGGCATAGAAAAGAATGGGCATACTTGGTTAACCGATCAACTACCACATATAGGCAATCATGCCTGTGTACTGAGGGAAGCCATGTGATAAAATCCATGGATATGCTCTTTTACTTTTGCTCTAGAATAGGAAGAGGCTATAGTAGTCCTGTTGGGAAAGAATGCTCGGCTTTGGTTTGCTAGCAAACCACACACTCTCTAATATGATTAAGGATGTCATCCTTCAACCCTTTCCATGCAAATCTCTCCTTGATGTACCTATAGGTCTTAAAATACCCAGGATGTCCCGCTAAGGGTGTATCATGCACTGCTCGAAGGATCTTCTCCTTCATCTTGGATTCTGGTACAAGGAAAATCCTATCCTTGTAGTATATGGGATCATCCAAGACCATGTATCTATCATCCTGAATAATGCCATCTATGATCTCACATGCAAACTAATTTTTGGAATACTCAACAAGTATGCGAGCCTTCCAGTCTGCTGAAATCTCAGACATAGAAGTAAGCATGGAGGTAGGGTGAGGCCTCCTAGATAACGTATCAACAACAATGTTATTCTTACCTTTTGTGTACTCTATGTCGAAGTCATAGGTTTGCACCTTATTCCCTCCTAGATAATGCATCAACAACAATGTTATTCTTACGTTTTGTGTACTATATGTCGAAGTCATGTGTTTGCACCTTATTCACCCATCTCTGCTGGCGGTCATTGAGACCCTTCTGCCTCAGGAAAAACCTCAAATTGTTGTGATCCGTACAAACCACAAATCTGTTGCCTTCAAGGTACTGTATGAATTTAGCCAATGCATGCATAATGGCCAACATCCCCTTGTCGTAAATTGAGTATCCCTTCTCCATCGAGCTCAATTTCCGACTCTCGTAGGCAATGAGATGCCTATCCTGCATAAGAATGGATCCAACACCCTCACCTGATGCGTCACACCTAAGTATGAATGGACGTGATAAATCTAACAATGCAAGAATGCGACATTATCAACCCCTTAAGGTGATAAAAAACCTGATGTGTTGATTTTGACCAAGCAAAAGCCCCCTTCTTGGTCAAATAAGTCAATGGTGTAGTCAAGTGAGAGAAGTTCTTCACAAACCTTTTGAAGTATGTGCATAGACCTAAGAATCCCCTCAAATGTGTCAATGTCCTAGGTGGTGGCGAATCCAATATCGTCAGAATCTTCTCCCTGTCAACCTTGACTCCACCACCAATCACATATCCCAAATACAATAACTGTCATACCAAACTCACGCTTACAAGCTTTCGCGTATAGCAAGTTCACTTCCAACATACCCAACACCTCATCAAGATGTCTAATGTGATCCTCCCATGTTCTGCGGTAGACCAATATGTCGTCGAAGAAGACTAATTCAAACTTTTGCAAATGACGGTTGAACACATGGTTCATACAAGACTGAAATGTGGCCAGTGCTTTAAACAAACCGAATGACATCACTAGAAACTCAAAGTGACCATAATGGGATTTGAAAGTCGTCTTATGCACATCCTCCTCTCTTACCGTAATATGGTGATATCCAGATCACAAATCTATTTTAGAAAAATAGATTGCCCCCTATAGCTCATCTAATAACTCATCAATGCGTGGCACTGAGTATTTATTTTTTATTGTCTTCTTGTTCAATGCACGATAATCTATACACATCTGCATGGTTCTATCCTTCTTCACCAACACCACTAAAGAAGCAAAGGGATTGGAACTAGGTCTAATATGGCCCATATCTATGAGCTCATGTATAGTCCTCTTGATCTTGTCCTTAAACCGTTTGGGATGACGCTAAGGAATAGTAACCACAGGCTTGTTGTCCTCAAGCTCTATCACATGCTCAAATCATCTATTTGGAGGCACACCTGGAGGTATATCACCAAAAATTGCACTATGCTTGTCCAGTAGGCCTTGGACATCCACATGATACTTTGGTCGACCATCCTCTGACTACTTAGTCGAAACCAAGCACTATACTACCCAATCCACCCCATTGTGCCTGTGAATCCTCTCGATCCACTTAGTCGTGACAACCCTTGGTGCATCTGCAGATAATCCCCTTAAGATCATGTTCCTCCCCTCAGAATTAAACTTCAGCTCCATTGTCTAAAAGCTAGTCCGGAACTCACCAAGTGAATAGAGCCACTGCACTCCAAGCACAAGGTTGGTCTCTCCAATACCAACAATATAAGTCATCGGTAACTGTATAGTTACCCATCGTAATGCTCAACTGTGGGACTTGTGTGCACCTCATAGACTCTCCGTTGGCTACAACCACGTTGAAGCCCTCAAAATCCTCTGCTTGTAGACCTTGTCTCTCAACCAACGATGCATCAATAAAATTGTGGGTAACCCCACTATCAATGAGTACCACTACTTGCTGACCTTGCAGAACTCCTCTGACCCTGAATGCCTTGTACCTCGAGGTACTAGACAAAGTGGCAATAGTCTCCTGAGGGAAAGTTTCGTCCTCCTGCTCTATACCAACACTGCGCAATGTATTTCCATCTCCATCATCCAATCCCCGAGTATCCATCCCCTCGTCTCCATCACCATCACTCTCCTCAAAGACCTCAATGAATTGGGCCTTTCCTTTTCCAGTGCAATCATGTCCTGGAGCTCAAGGTGTACGACAATCAAAACATAGTTTCTTTCACCTCAACTCATCTCTAAGCTCTTAGGATATGAATTGCTTTTTAGCCGTATCCTACCTGGGTGGAGGCACATCCTGTTAAAAGCCATCCGATCTAGATAGAGGTACCCTCGGCGGAACTCGAGGTGGAAACCTCAACTTTAGAGTAGATAACTCCAGATCTTGTGCTCTCCTAATGGCATCATGCAATGCAGAAGGCTCAAATGCCTTCACAAATCCTGCTAGCGCACTTGTCAAACCTGCTATGAAGAGTGAAGTCAATTTCATCTTTGAAACATCAGAAATCATGATTGACAACCTCTGAAAATCTGCAATGTACATGTCCAAAGAATTTGTCTGTCTCAAATGATTCAAGTCTCTGAAATATCTGTCATGATCCCTCCCGCCAAACCTGCTCATCAATCTCTGTGTGAACTCCGCATAGGTACCTGTAACGAACTGTTACACCAAAACCTTGAGGCGTTAGTGAAATCCGCACATGAGGATCATAACATCCCATCACGCTTCCGTAGCCTGGACTCCGGGCTAGATTTGCGCCCGTATAGTGGGACCCCGCCTTGCCTTATATGAGCCTTGGGCAAACACTGCAATGCTGGCGTAGCTACCCGTGCCGGGACTCAAACCTGGGTGGTCGCTTTGATACCAAATGTAACGAACCGTTACACCAAAACCTCGAGGCGTTAGTGAAATCTGCACATGAGGATCATGACATACCAATATGCATGTGCCCCTGTGTAATAAGACCATGATGCCACCGGTCACCTGCATCTCCTTCAAGATGTAGGATTTCAAACTTAATTGCATCCTCTTCGCGCATGGGATTCAAGTTAAAGTATGTCTTCAACTTCTGAATCCATGATTGCGATGTACACTTCTTAGAACCATCGAAGAGTGGAATGGAAATTTGTCCCAATCTCCTTTGTAACTCAGGCACCTGCGTCTGATGTTATCTCTTGGGCCTGCTACCAATCTTCATCCTGCAACACTTTGGGAATGACATGTTCTCCTGAAAACCCTCACTCAAAAACTGGTACTTCTCCCAACAAGATTCCTCATTAAATGTTTTTGCTAGCTGCCTCACCTGTGGAGCTTTCAGATCCTTCAAGAAAGAGGGTTCTTTAAGTCCCAAAGGCTTGGTAAAAGAGCGGGGAGACCACTGCCTTTAATTTCCACTTTCACCTCTTTGAGCCTGCTACCCCATATTACTGTTTTCTCCCCTATCCGCCTGAGTCTCAAATATGCCCTGTGCTAATCTTCTAGTGAGCTGACTTAAATAGAGATTAGTGGTCTCTTGTTGCTTAACCATATTGGTGAATAATTGTTTTATTAAGCTCACATTGAAATCTTCATTGTCACCCATTTTCAACCCAACATAATAGAGGAACATTAGCTTTGATACCATTGAAATAACCCTTGTGGAATATCACTTGGAATTTGACCAAATTATAAAAAAACAACATCAAAAGAAATTATGATTTTTCTGGAATAAAACTCAAATAGGGCAGCGAACTGAAAATAATTTATATCTTGCACCAAACTTGTCTAAATCAGACGAAAATTTATGTGGAGCTTGCTAAGATGGCAATAAAGACTAGAAAAATATTTTTGGATTTTTTTGAGTAATAAATATCTGCCAATAATTTTCAGAAATCCCTAAATTGCGGAAATATTTCAAAAATTCATAACTATCTGAAATAAATGGATAAAATACCGATTTTTGAACAATAATTTATATAAATTGTATGGAATCAAATCCGACCTTAAAATCTAGAAAATGTCTCCTAGAAACCCCTAAAATCCACTGCTGTAATCTCTCAAGGGTGACGTCACCCTAGGAAAGGGGCTGGAAATCCCTCAAAACTCCTCCAGTAGTTGCGACAAGCTTTCCCTAAGCGTTGGGAATAGTCTGAAATGCAAATGGCTGAAATATGGGAAAATGATCTTCCTCTGACACTGAATCAACCTCTGAAAACCTCTGAAAACTCTTGTATGAAATCTTTGTAGACTCTGCCTGAAGATCTGCGCTGAATGGGCACCAAATTAGTAAACTAGGGAGGATTTTTCACCACCGAAGAGTGCTTTGCTTGCTAGGAGTGGATCTCTCAACACCAAAGCTAGGGTTCCTGTGGGATCTTACTCTACAAACAAGAAATATGCAACCAACAATGACTCTAATATCATAAAAGAGTGAGTGTATGAATGAATGCCCTCTTCTCTCCAAGCACCACCTTTTATAACCTTCTAATGTAACAAAGGGCCCAAAGAACCCTAATCGCCCCCCTTGGGGAAAACTCACATGAACATAAAGTAACTTAAGTTACCTTCTCCCCCTAGCGCCAAAAGTGACTTAGGTGACCCCCAACGAAGGAATGGAACAATAAAATGCCATGAGTGTGTATGAGTCACCCCCTTGATGACAAAATATAACAATTATTCCCACCATGTCGTCCAATATTAATGTCAACGATAAAATATAACATACAACGAGGTGGTAATCCGTCATCCATACCCAAAAGCCTCTGACGTCGTTAGCCCCTTGGGTATGACCAAGGCTAAGACTGAAAAATAGTCGTTAGGCACTTGGTGATGGAATGGGGACATTACACATTCTATTTTAAGTATATTTTACTTTATTTGAGCTGATACAAATTTAGTAACCATGGACCCTGTTTCTTTTCCTTTTATTTAATAGTTGATTGCATTCTTGGTTTCTAATTTGGTTATTTGTTGGGTTTGGGTTTGGCTTGGGATGGTATAATACATATGCACTCTATGCATTGGAAATATCAAATATGCATTCTAGTCAGTTCAGTTAATTTTCCTTCGGCAGAAGAAATCCATGGAGTTTTTTGCAAGTAAATTGTGTATCTTGTGCTTACGGACACAAAATTGTAGGCGTGCTTGTATAATTCAAAATTATAAGTTAAGAGTATTTGTACATAGATGCTCCAAAGGGAGGAGAGTCATACATATAAAGAAAATAACAAGGTAATTATTATTTATTTACTATTATCATAGTAGTTCGTGTGGAGTTGATGTTCATAGGGAGTAGTTCTATTCTTAGAATTAGGGTCTGTTGGAAAAACAATCCACACTCCCAAGCTCAAAAGGGCTAGAAGTTCAATGGTAAAGCAACCTAGCACGTTGACGGGTGGTCTTTGTTTTAAGTCTTAGTTCATCTATGGAAATAACATGTTGTAGTCTTCCTAGAATCCCCAAGGAAATAAATGTAACTTGAGCAGTGGGAGGGATTGGGGGAGAGGAAGTGTTGCAAGGCATTAAACCACAAAGGGGCCAATAGCTTACTAGTAGAGTGTTCCAACATGCTAGTTAGAGGTCCTAGAGGCTAAGTTTGAGTATCTAGATGGTCCATGAAAAATACCACCAACAAAATAGAAGGAAATAACATGGTTTTGGATTTTGGCTTGAGGGGTACAATGTGATGGAATGATACGAGCCACATTAAACTGCAAAGGGGACAATACTTTAGTGGTAGAGTGTACCACCATGATAGTGGGAGGTCCTTGAGGCTATGTTTAAGACTTTAAGTCCCTAGATTGTCTATGAAAAATAAGACCAACATAATAAAACTAAATAATATGGTTTAGGCCTTTGGCTTGAGGGGTACAATGTGTAAATATTAAACTACCACAAATCCAATTAAAAAGGGTAATTTGAAGTTTAATTTACATAGTAGAAAGAGGATATGACCATGGGTTCATCTCTCCCCAATTGTGCCCAACTTCTTTACGTAGCACCTTCACATTGGCGAGGTGAAGTTGTCAATGAAAATCCTCTAGCTTACATATAATGAGGGGGTGTCCAATTAAAGTGCTAGAAATATAATACGTCAAGACCTAAAACCTCATATTAGATAATCACAAGATTATCTTGAGCCTAATCTATAAATAGTGGGATTTATTGAGTACGATGCTTATGTGAGAAACCTTACATTGATGATACAAGATCTATCCTAATGAGGATTAAAGAACACAATTCAACATTCTTTGTAATAAGGTTGAGAAGTTTGCACTTGCAAAGCACTTTGATAAGACACCACATCAACATTGAATAAGATGAAATGATTGCAAAAGAGGGCCATTGCTTCATGAGAAAGGTTAAGGTAGTGGTCAAAATTGCTTAATATCCGAACAATTTGAACATGGATGAAGGTCTAAGTCTTAATTAATTGCAGATACCTATAGTTCATACACTTAGAGGTGAAACATAGTGATAGTAATTAGAACTAAAAAAAAGTAACATCAATTCTACATTGTATATTAAAATTACCAAGTTTATTTTGAGCTTTCTAGTTTAAGGTGACTTGGTTTACTATCTTTCATAAACCTAAGAGTAAAGGTGAAACATAGTGAGCATAATTAAATTTTTTTAAAAAGTTAAATTAATTTTACATAGCATATTAAAATTACCAAGTTGTATTTTTAAATTTTCTATTTTAGGGTGGGTTTATTTAATACATCTTTTTATAATCGCTACTCTCTCTCAACAATTAGTATCTTCCAAGTTTAAGGCATCTTGAGAGTTAATTGAAAATCATATGTATAAGGCAACTTAGGTTTGTAACAGTGCTAATTTTTTATCGCAAGGATTAATCACATAAGACAACTCAAATTGTTGTTTATTAAAATCACATAAACAAGTCATTCTAGAAACATAGTTCTAATAACATGTACCTTGGAAGCTTAAACTCCAATGCTATTTTCAGCTTTAGGTTAATAAAATATATCACATCAATCATGATTGGGAAGGGAAAAAACTAGCATTTTAAACTCCAAGAAGAAAAGTATAGTTGTTTCAATCTATATATATCATATCACTCCTATGTAGGGATTGCCTTGTTAAAGGTGGTAAATCCATAGGAGGCATGTTTATTGGTTAAGTTAAAAATAGCCTTGAGATGTAATGCACTAAAAATATAGGGTCGTGTCGTTAAAGGTGGCGAATCAATGGGAGAGATGTTTATAAGTTAAGCTTGATATGGATGTGAGCTAAAATGTACTTAAAGTTATGTCAATCTAGAACGAGGTTAGATGGTAAAAAAGCTTAAGTGGTGGTTTTTAAAAATAATTGTTCTTCTATATACTAAAAAATGCTCAAAGGTGCTTGTGTGCTTTGTGGTTGCCCCTGCTTTGTAATTATTCATAAATATACATGAATTAAAGATGAAAGGGAAATGATTGTTCATATAAATATTCATTAAAGCAAGCATTTAAATATTAAAAGTACTTCCACATAATGAAAAATCCCACAAAAAATTCCACAACGGTTCATGGGACATGATTATAGTTTATCCTACTAACATGCATATTGTGTGGTTGAAGCTCGTACCCTTATCCAGGGCCTCAAAGGTGCAATAAATACGCCAAATCTTCTACTCAAAGTAGTTGATGGATTAGTAACCAATCCAACCCTAAAATAACAGTGTAAGACCCTAGAGGTGCAAGATGAAGATTTGTAACCAATCCCAGCCCTCTCTCAATTTTGAAGGTAAACTATTGCAAATTCTAACAATAGAAAAAGAGATGGAACTATTAAATACTCTTGAATCAACAAGTACATAAAATGATTACCTAGTAATCGTACCTTTGTTTTCAAAAGGAGTGGATTAGTTGTCCACCTGCCTATTGTCAATTATTGCAAAAATGAAGTGAACTAAATTTAGATTAGTTAAAAACTCAGGAAAATATTGTTAAGAAAATGTTGATGCTCACATTAATAATAAACAAAAATAGTTGTGTGAACAAATATATTAGTGTGAACTTATGTGTGAGTAATTATGAAAGCAAGCAAGTTTTCAGTAGGAATACAACCACATATTTAATTAGATTGTAATATTAGTGAGTGGCTCTACTCACTGAGTAATATTAGTTGGTTATTCACACTTATACTAAGCCGTATATGTTGAAGATTTGATTGATAGAAGAAAAGGATTATTTAGTGCATTGTAATAAAGAAGAACACTCCCGCCTCAGATACCACAACATTGCATCCCCCAAAGACACTTTTTAGCTAGCACAGGGGTGTCGGTTTCACTTTTTGCATTGGTTTTCACAAAGCAACATGCGGCCTATCATAATAAAAAAGGTGCATTGGATGAGTATTCTTCCCAAGCTCACTAATTTCAGCCAAACTAGTGGTAGTCAACTTGTTTTATAGTCTCGTATTTAATTTGTGATTAGTTTTCATTCTAATGTAGTGTAGACAAGTTCTAAATATCTACGCTTCTGGCTATATTAGATTTACTAACATTATCAATTGTGTCTCTTAAGTTTATTGTGTCTATAGTTCATTTGTAATAGGGTTTGTATGTCATTTTGTGTAGTCAAAAGGGTCAAATAAATTATTTTTTAAACGAATATATTTTTGGTAGAAATCAACATCCTTAATCAAATATTTCATATTGTAGGGAAGAACGATAAAAGTAAACATAATGTGGAAATTTTTGAGTTTCAAGTTCCATTTGTCTAAGTAAGAGCAACAATAATTGGAGAATGGAGGCATTGAAGGTCTAAGGGAAATAAGTGTCCTCTTGTCATCCGCTAACAACAGGGTCGCATATTTGAGATTGTGGCATATTTTTCATTTTCTATGAATGTGTGTGATGTATGGTATGTGAAAAAATAAAATGTTGTAATCATTCCCCTGCTAAGATTGAAAATATGAGAATGTGCAAATCATAGATATTGTAAACAAATGTATAGGAGAGGAATTGACTACAAAGATTGTCTGACTATTATACTTCATCAATCAGTCGATGGGATGCTCACTACAAGTGAAAGCGAGAACCATCCAGTTCTCGTATGTAGGTGTCGGTGGAAGTGTGATTGGCCGATGAAAGAGCATTTATTGGAAGTGAAAGTGAAAATTGCTGAGTTTTTGTATATAGGTGATCATGTGTAGCAAATATCCTAAGTAGCGGTATATAGACCTAAAAGTATGTGTTGACATACGATTCTATTTTCAGTTCTTGTGATGTGTTGTTTCCCCATATTCACACTAAGGGGGGAATGCTAGTAAAATGTTAGTGCTCACATTGTATTTGTGTGAACAAATATATTAGTGTGAACTTATGTGTTAGCAATTATGAAAGCAAATAAGTTGTCAGTAGGATTACAACCTACGTAGATAGATTGTGATATTAGTGACTGGTTCTAACCACCACTTAGTAAAATAGGAAAATTAGGAGTTGGTTATTTTCATTTATATGTATGTCATATGTGCTAAAGGATTGAATGATAGAAGAAAATGATTATTTTCATTGTGCAAATTTGTTACTCTGATTTCAAGTATTTCTAGTAATGATCACTACTGCGAACCTAACACATACGGTCTATAATTGTTATGTTATTGGCACATATAGTTGGTCCCTTTGTAGACGAAAGAGATGCGTTCCTCTTAACTTTCATAGCAGAACTCTAAGCATCATTGGGAGGCCTCTATGCATCCCTTTAAAATCTAAGAGGCCTAAAACCCCCATGTGATTGGTTTTGAACCTTCTAGCAAAATTCCCCATAATGTTAAAGGGGCATCAATAATCTATCCACTTGAAGATTTTCTCATTCGGGTTAGTATTAGTCCTCTATCGGATCACATTCTTGGTCTGAAATTCTCGTTGAGCTTTTGCCCTTAACTTTTCCTTCAACTCAACCTTATGAGTTGACTCTATTGTGGAAGCCAAATTCTTGGGTTCTATTAAGTCTACATCATACATCAACTTGTCTTGTAGACTCAGTTTTAACATTGTGATATTAGTCTCCTCATCATGCATATCATCCACATAACAAAGAAGATCCAAAAATCTGGATTCATATTCAACCACAAAGGTGTTTCCTTCCTTCACAATAATGATCACTACTGCAAACCTAACTCATACAGTCTATAATTAGTATGTTATTGGCTCATATAGTTGGTCCCTTTGTAGACAGAAGAGGTGTGTTCCTCTAACTTTCATAGCATAACTCTAAGTAAGCATCATTGGGAGGCCTCTATGCATCCCTTTAAAATCTAAGAGGCCTAAAACCTCCATGTGATTGGATTTGAACCTTCTAGTGAAATTCCCCATATTGTTAAAGGGGTATCATTCATCTATCCACTTGAAGCTTTTCTATTTAGGGCTAGTATTAGTCCTTTATCGGATCACATTCTTGGTCTGAAATTCTCGTTGAGCTTTTACCCTTAACGTTTCCTTCAACTCAACCTTGTGAGTCGACTCTATTGTGGAAGCCAAAGTCTTAGGTTCTATTAAGTCTACATCATACATCAACTTGTCTTGTAGACTCAGTTTTAACTTTGTGATATTGGTCTCCTCATCATGCATGTCATCCACATAACAAAGAAGATCCAAAAATTTGGATTCATATTCAACCACAAAGGTGTTTCCTTCCTTCACAAAAATTAGATATCTTCCTATATCAGTGAGAGGAAGATATCTTCTTGAATTACAAATCAAAATTCTACCAAATGAAATTTGAGAGCTCGTACTACATCAAATTGCATGTGTTCCCACCAAAGGCCAACATTACCTTCTAATTTGTAGACCCCAATGCAAGTCATTTCGTGTCCATCTCCTATAGCCCAAAATATTTCTTGACTCCATTAAGCTATGATTATACAACATCTCTAACTTTTGTTCTTGAATTGTTGGATGGAGGATATATCCTTTGTCCTTGCATGAAATTGCAGCCTTCATGAGGGCTGGTACGAGGTTCCTCCACTTCTTGTTCTACTTCCATGAGTCATTCATCTTCATGTTGAGGGTGGTTAGTTGTGTTGGTAATGAGGGATTCTTGGACATCCAATTTTTGCATGTATAGCTTTAAGAGTCTAATGCAAAGTATTTGTCTACCGTAAGTCATTAATCTTGTTATGGTTCCTCATTCGTTTAAGCGGGTTCTCTATTTTGGCTTGGCCTATTGTCAACTCTCCCATGTATGTTACCCCTGTTAGCCTCACCTTGTTTGTTACATGTTCTTACCATCCTAAATACATAATAAAGGTGTTCTTTAAACCAACACAAGTCATTTTCCCAAAGTTCCCTAATTTTGAACTTGGATCTAATACCATATTTAACATCACTACAAACCGAACTAGAATTTTTTTTCACAATTACCCCTTCACAACCAATTTAGTGCAACAAAATTAAGGGAAGTGGCCCACAACTTGCTTAAAAATACAATTGTGAATTCCCATATAAAGTGTAACATCCTTCCCTTTACTAGGACTTTTGGTCTCTAAGGGTTCACGGTTAAGTAGAATGTGCATATCCCATCAAGGCTCTACCTTTTGAACTTAAGATAATTATACTTTGATAACTTATGAAGAACCCTAGTCCATAAAGTGAACTAGTGTTGAGTCATAGAAGTGTGTAAGGTTCCTATACTTGATTCAAAGAGACTTATATGTTTATTTATCTCAAAAGGTAAGGGTAATTTACACACTCCATAATGAGTGAATAGGACCTAAGAACCATTTAGTTCTAGAACCTTGTGGTTTTAAACATATAGTCCACCTTGGTTCTATCAATCTAGATTATGGGGGGTCTAGGTAAAACAAGTGTTGTCTAGGTCCACAAAATAGTTGTTTTAGCGTTGGGTCACAAGTCATAAGTTTAGACCTTTATTCTAATTAGAGTAAATTCATGTCTCTAGTGGAAAGCATTCAAAATCTAAGTCAGATAGCATTTACAATTTTTAACCATTGATTATTTTTTGATAATTTCATTTAGCTCTTAGAAGAAAACAAATAGCTTTGATCATAATACTACATCATTTCACATCCTCGACATGATTTCATTAATTACTTGATTCCTCTATTATATTCCCACTTAGTTTTGTATATTCAAATACATGTGAACAACCAAAAATTTCATAATACAAACATATTCTTGATTGAAAATTACTTAAAAGAAGAGTAGGGATAGTTTAAGAAAGTAACTATGAATAATAACCCTAATACATGTGCAAGATGAAGAACACAAGTAATAAACATGATGTCATTATCTATCTCAATAGCCAATTGTCCTTAAGTTACAGTATAATCCTTGTGATGTAAATAAATCCTATATTAAGTGTTATTATCAATACTTTACTCCATGACCAATCAATAGCAAGAACAAGACTTATTCTCGATTCTCCAAAAAGACTTCAACACTAGTTACCCAAACATAATTGAACTAATTTATCAAACACCAAGAACACTACTTAACATAACAAGATCACCAAGTACCAAGGAAAAAATAGAGCCATATGCCCAATGAAGAACTGAAATGTCAATGGAAAAAGCACTTGATGTCTTAGACATAATTAATTACCTTCATTACAAAACATGATTCCATAATACATATTCATACAACTCAAGAAAGTTCATTCATATCCTAATTTCAAATCCACTCATACTTCACAATAGGGTTTTAACCCTACTAAAATTTGCATCATAACATGACTATCATATAAAATATGAATCACTAGACTAGTTTATAATAGTCTACACCAACTTCACTATAATAACTCATTCTCCCATCTCTAATAGTCAATAGATCAAGTATCAATTACTACGGTGATTATGAAGAGAATTGTAACTTTCATACTATGAAAACATTCACTAAGGAACTCTCCATGATATCAAGAGGGATAAAGTTTTCTAGGATTTCCCATAATTCATCCTCATATAAGTATTGTTAGGGTGTTATAATATTACAATCATCACTAATGCATATTGAGTAGAAGTACACGACCTTAAACATCCATATTATATAATACATGTGAGCAAAACCTCTATTAAATCATATTAATGATCAAGGATTCACATTGTTCTAATCAAAAAGTAAAGAAGCTCAGATGAAGCTACAACAAGTACATGTCTACAAATCTCTTAAGATACGATGCTCAAATTTTAAGGAATACAATAGCCCCTTTATTCATTTAAATAGAGATAAAGTGCTACTAGAGAGGAGAGTGATATATTCATATGACCTTCCAATATTCTCAGCCTTATTTTAATGAAAACACACATCAACCACTAGGTTACCTGACTCCAGCCATGCAACCCATGAACTGACCATGATGACTCAATGTAGACCCTTAAACACCATTTACACATCATACAAACCATGCTTGACCTCATGAAAACCTTCAACCAACTTTTGAGAGCTCATACTATGACCATGCATACTAGTATCAAAGCATTACCATAGCACCGAAGCAGAGAAGACTTCGATGTCCCGCGTACCATACTCATCACCAGTAGGATGTCTTATGATTGCCATGGTGTGCACCAAACCAAACATTGCAAAAGCAGTGGGAGTAGTCAGTCATTACATGACGAATCTTGGATAAGATCATTAGACGGCTGTGAAGTGGATTCTTAGATATTTGCAAGTCATTTCTGATGCTGCTATTTGCTTCAGTGGGAGTAGTCTTCTGGTAAATGGTTATGTGGATACAAATTTTGGTGGTGATAGAGATAGGAGAAAGTCCACCACATGTTTTGTTTTCTCCTTAGCAGGAAGTACAGTTAGCTGGGTCTCTAAGCTTCAGTCAGTGGTGGCTTTGTCCACTACTGAGGCTGAATATATAGTAGTTAAATTGGCTTGTAAGGAGGGTATTTGGCTTCATAGGCCTTTGGGTGAGTTGCAGGTCAAGCGGGATAAAATGGTGTTGCATTGTGACAGCTAGAGTGCTTTGCACTAAGCACGAAACCCAACATACCATGTTAGTACAAAGCATATAGATGTGCAGTATCACTTTGTACATGTTGTGGTGGAAGAAGGTTAGATCTCTTTAGCCAATATACACACCGATATAAACCTAACAGATATGTTGACAAAACCCATTGGGAGAGAGAAGTTCATTTGGTGTAGAACTTCTCTTGGCTTGCTTATTAATTGAGTGACAACATGAGGCATTGTTTTTCAGGAGTAATTTGCAGGGAAGAAATATGACTTCAAGTGGGAGATTGTTGGCATGTGAAGTCAACAGTGAGTGAGCAGGTAGTGATCATGCTGACAGGTTGGCAGGTCGACCCAAGCGTACGAAGTCCCTTCGAATTGCATGCACTGGGCGCAGGCGAAGGCCTAAATGCCCGGAGGTTGCAGGGGGACTGGCTGTGGCCCCCTGCCACAACTGAAGGTTGTTGGAATTTTTTTGGCATTTGTACAACACGAATTCGAGAACTCTGTATAATATGGTACGTGGTTTGTACTAGACATGATTTGTACTAGACACGGTTTTGTACTATGAGTTCTTTCTATACAAGGAACCCATGAATAGTAAAGTGGTATGATTGTACATGATTGTAATCATTAGGGCAAGTGTGTGGTGACTGATTGATGTAATAGTGGATTTATTCCTAAATAATAAAATACTAAGAGATCTTTGCCCGTGGTTTTTTACCGGGTATATTACCGGGTTTTCCAACTAGTATCTGTGTATGTGTTTTGGATCTGTTTATTTCTTATTGATTTCACTGTGATTGTTTCTCTCTACACTGCTTATTATTCTAACAAAATTAAAGAAAAACATACAAAATGACCTTGACTGACATCAACGACTTCTTTGTTTCGCAGAATCTCTAGATTCTTCTTACTTGCATTTCTTGTGTTCCTGGTAATCAGCAAGGAGGCCTGCAACAAATACAGATACAAACCCTTAATTAGAAGACATAATCGGGGTCATTGTCAAGGTCTACTTTCACTAGTATGAATGTTCATGTGAGTATGTTTGTGTGATCTAGAGACACCAAGGTTTGCATTCTGCCAAAATACCAAACATCTATCTTTGTCAAGGAACCAACTTTGAGTAGTAAGTGTAACTATTTATACATTCTGAAGCAACATATTTTTGTCACCTTCATTAAAGCCCATACGCTGAATTGTGACCTGTATTCCTCAGTGGTCGTTATGCCGTTCCCAACCAGCAATACATCAGATCTGTTTTGGACAACACAAGCACAATTAGATTATTTACATATAATTTGAAATTGACAATACAAATTAGCAAAAATATTATATGAATGGAGCAATCACACTACCATTCCATCCACAACCAGGACCTGCAATAGCAACAAACTGATTATTCTGGTCAACCACCTAAACCATACTGCAAGAAAAGAAAATATTGATGTATAAACATATATTTTCTCAATCCCATCCTTCGAAAATAATGTTTTGTCCATGGATATTATTCAGTATATTACTATTTAAATTGATCTTGAAAGTTGTTGTCAGTTGTTCTCCAGTTTGCTATCTTAGGCCCTGCATTAATATAATCTTGTTCATCATACCTGCCCATCAAAATAGAACAAATTAGCATTATTTTAAGTCATATTAAACCAACCATGTGGGTGCCCTGGGTGCCAAAGACTCTACCATGAGTTTTTTAAATAATATTGATGTAAGAGATTCACAAAATGATATGCTTCTTAAGAGGCTTAAAATGTATCTGAGCATTAAGTAGTTCCTAAAAATCAAAACCATATTTCATGTTGCCAGTCCAAGAAGTACATCGCTGACCAATCTACACAATACACACTATATAACTGTCAAAAACCACTGACATGGCTGAAAAGCAAAGACGAGATAATTTCCAATTTGTTTAATTTAAGAAGTCAATGTAAACGGGCCCCTTTATGATTTCTTTGTTTGAGAGCCCCTTCTTATATAATTGTACTTTCTAATGAGGCTGATTATGAATTAATAATCCCTTTCAATGTGGATTTTGTTCATTAGTTAATTGATTGATAACTAAATTCCCACTTGAAGTGCCAGCATTTTTGCAAAATTATTTGATTGGATTCCTATCCATTTTTAATTAAAAAAATTGATATGCCATTCTCATCTCTTATAACGTCTCCTATTCAAGCTTGGCATGTGTTATATTTGGATGCTTCATCGAAGTTCAATTTGAAATACCCGTCAGATGTAATTGTACTTATTTATTGTATGTATAGTTGACCATTGAATATGGCAATGGAATGAAATAATTTCATTCCTGAGCCATTTTACAGTAGTCCATACTTGATGAATCTTTTTTTTTTGTGAAGTTTGGATAAGGGCAGTGTTTTTTATTTGAGCTAGAATCTGTGTCAGAACCTGATTATGGGCTTGCAAAGTGTTATTGAGTATTCAATTGTTTTTTTCTTTCCAGATATTCCGCTGTTATGAATGTTGAGAGGATTTGCATTTCTGTTTGTATCCCACGCCATGGGATTTTTGAGCTGGATATATTTGTGGAGTTGGTGCCAGCTAGCCAAACATTGCAGCCATATTTTGACAAATGCATTGGTAAAACCGGAAGTGAAAAAACAAATGATTTATTGTCTCACCATTGTTCTTGTTATAAATGAAAACTCAAGAGTTTATCATGGAGTAAAAGCCATAGAAAAAATAAGATTCTTGGCCATACAGAAAATGACCATATTTTTTTTTCCATTTTCTTGATTGACTTGTTTTTTTGTTTGATTGCATGATGGGTAGATGTGAGTGAAAAGTCCCCATGATTAGTGTGAGGCCATACTAAAGTATCTTGGTTATTGCTTATAAAAGTGGGTCATGTGGCTAGCTCCTTGATCCAAATTTCAGTTTGTGTTGAGAGATTTATCTCGGTTTCCTGTATTTTGTCAAGTGACCATTCATCAGGTTCTTCTTGATTTCTTGTTATATAATTAATTCTTGTAGATTGGCCCAAGACAATGGTAAATTTCCATTTGAATGGACCAATTGTCTTCCAAAACTTGTAGGTTTTTTTGCCATCACCCACCTGCCAAGAAGTTTAGTTCAGAGTATATCCATACACGTCCATATTAGCCGTGGTTGAGAGAGGATATTGCCATTGGGTAGGGAAATATTTTTGCTAGAGAATATTTCTCCACTTAGATTTAGGATGCTAATTGGAAAGTCGAAGACTTCTAATATTGAGTCCTCTTTTGGTAGTGCATATTGTGACCCATGATACTAGAGGATGTTCATGTTTATATTTTTCATCCATTCCTTTCCACAAAAAATTCCTCTGGATTTATGTCCATCTATCCTCAATGTGTTTGTGTAAAGGAAGCAAAGTGAGCATGTATATTGGGATTTCCTATAAAATAACTTGTGAAGTTGAATTCTCCTGGCAAGTGTAATCCATCTATGGATCCAATGGATCAATTCAGATGCCAGATCTACCATGCAGACCATACTCTTGTTCCACTTTTATATAAAGAGAAAATCCTAAGTATTAAGCATCACTCTTTTGTGTCTCGGAGGAATGTTGATGAAGATGATGTTGGATTTACTTTTTTTAACTTGTCATCCAGACTCCACAAGCTAGTTTGTAGGTTTCCATCAGTTGTAATTTTCTGATTTGAAGTTTGAATATCTCTGGCCTCCTTCAGGGACTAGGAGACAACGTATGCTTCATCTATCATTCTATGCAGAGTCTCACCCACGAGCAATAAGAGATATGTGCTTAGAGCATTTCCATGCCTTTAATCTTCTCGAGGGAGTGAAAGTTGTATTTGTAGCACCATTGAATGAAATGGAGACAGTTGATATAAGTGATATCCACCATATGATTTGTTCACCAAAACATAATGCTTAGAAGCTACTCTATAAGCTCTAAATGACATTTCTATAAAAATCATTGGAGATATGCAATGATGTCATCATCCCTTTGTCTTTTCTAAACATGAAGTGAGTGCAGGATATCT
Organism: Taxus chinensis; assembly: GCA_019776745.2. Taxonomy (NCBI): domain Eukaryota; kingdom Viridiplantae; phylum Streptophyta; class Pinopsida; order Cupressales; family Taxaceae; genus Taxus; species Taxus chinensis. Next base: position 719,658,672 of record CM034148.1, read on the forward strand.
TGGGCAGATATTATATTATCTGTTATGCGTTGTCACTGTTCAAAAGCAAACTGCAAACTGAAGACCAGCTTAGGAAGAATTGGCTTGAGCTGCAAGGCATTCAATTTTGAAAAAATATTGTAAACCATATTTTAACGTGCAATTGGTCTGGAGCATTTGCCAATATGGCGACAAGATTCCTCTATGATGTCCATCAGATCCTTCTTAATTAGTTACCAAAATATCTTGTAGAACAAGGCAGGGAAACCATCCGGCCCAAGTATTTTATCTAGTTGCAAGGAGAAAATTAAGTCTTTGACTTCTTCAATAGCTGGTCGCATTATGTTTGAGTTGTTTTCATAACCGGTCTAGGGATTTTGCTAAGCTTGTTTGCTTCACATTATTGTCAAGGGTTAGGTAAGGATATTGATGAAAAAGTATGTGGCTTAATCCATTATGTCATTTGTTGATGTTATGATCATTCCATTTTCCTTTTTAATTCATTGAATGAAATTTATCCGCTGAGCGTATCTTGCCAAGTTGCCGGTGTGATCCAAGCTCCTGTTGAGTCATCATTTTGACCTTCCGTTAGTCTTTCCACTTCCGTTAATACAACAGTCATCTCCACAAGTCCGTTTGGTTTTCACGGGAGGCAGTTCTGCTTGTGTATTCTGACAAACTGGCAGTGACTTTTTATCTCATGTCATTTGTCCTGCGTGTCAAATTTGCCAGGTCCACTAGAAAATTCAAACATCCCGCCTATTATATATTTTGAAAATTCCCCCCAAACCAATATTTTTAATCCTGTCGGACTTTCCCGTTATTCATTCCTTCAGCTTCATTAACAGAACCTTGCATCTTGAACGGATAGCTACAGAGAACTATGTATCTTCGCATGTGTGCTCACATCCATGGGACACCACAGCTGCTGCAACCAGCAGAAAGTGAAAAGAGGGCTGTGGTCGCCAGAGGAAGACAAAAATCTTGTAAATTATACGAGCCACAACTGCCATGACTGCTGGAGTGAAGTCCCAACAAAAGCTCCGAAGTATTATATGAGCATTAGTCATTTGTGTGAGATCATACTTAGAAATGGTTTCATTAAATCATCTGAATGTGTGTAGGATTGCAATGTTGTGGTAAGAGTTGCAGGCTCCGATGGCTTAACTACCTCAGACCTGATATCAAGCGTAGTCACTCCGGAGGAAGAAATGCTTATTATAAATTTGCACGGCATGGTCGGAAACAGGTTTGAGATTTTACATGGGTATACATTTCTCACTTTGTTAAATACATGATTTTATCATTATAATACATGGGTATATATATGAGCATTTATGCAACACACATTGATTTGCTATATTGTATTGGCTGCAGGTGGGCACGCATAGCAACTCATTTTCTGGGGAGAACGGACAATGAAATCAAGAATTACTGAAACTCATGGTTCAAGAATAAGCTCGCTAAATTTGATTTGAGCCTCAACCAATACAGAAATGTCGCAGACTCGCAAGAACCCATATATTCAAATTTGATTCAACAATATTGAGAGCTAAATTTGATGCTCAAATTGTTCGCAGACCATCCATATATTCTTTCCATGATCTTCGAGCTATATTCTCACCATGATCTCCATGTTGGCCTCTGCGAGGGGCGAAAGATTCCTCATACAACAGGGTGTGGTATTTTGAGAGGAAGTGCTCCCCCTACATTGGGTGCAAACATCAGTGTGGGCTCCTCCTATCTGATCACCATGGCTTGTGTTTTTTTAGAATGTTAACTGCAAGCATCTAGCTTGGGATAATGGGATTGATGTTAACCATTCGTTCAATCTTGACTTTTGTTTAATCTTTTGTTTTGTTTTTTAGATACACATCTTGATTACTATACTTCTACTATAATGGAAATTTCTAAATGTGTAATGTTATGAGTTTTTTTTTGGTGGGTTTATTCTATAGAGCATTACTAATTTATTAAACCCCACAAACTAGAATAAAAATGCTTATTATCAAAATTTGAACATACATTAAATAAAAGTAATAACTTCTACGTAAATGGTGGATTCTCAATTGAGTTTGATTATTCTTGATGAAATGAACCTAGTCTCTTTTTATGTACATGTGATTTTGATTCAACTTTTGAAGATTTTTATAAATGGAAACATAAAATGAAAAGAAATTGGTTGGAGGGGTCCATCCATTAAAATGGAGGGCCAATCAAATTCTAATGTTCAAAACCTATATAAGAGTATCACCCCATTCAATCCTTGTCACCATTGTGTTGTTTCCATCGTTCAATACGATTCTTGAGAATGGAGTATAATATCTATTGTTTTCAAGCAATCTAGCCCATCTTGAACATGAATTTTATGGAAATTTATATTATATGTAATTCCCCACCAAATCTATAAAATTTCACAGTATATACAATGTAATATCCAAAAATAAATATTACAATTATAGAATAATTCCTTGATGTTTAGTAAACTTAATATCTATAATCTCTTTGATAAATGTTAACTTTTGGAATTTTGTGGATTGAGAGAGCCCAAGCCATTTTAGGGTCATCTAACAATGCCATCCTCTACTAATTGGGAAGCCTTACACATCGAGGGGTGATTGGATAGTCTAAGCATGTTTGACATAGCTTTTAAACTTGATAACAAAAAAGTTAGGTAGTTTGAGAGGTTTTAAACCATATTTTGTAGATGATAGAGATGATTTCCCTTAACCCACCTTTGACTTAACAGAAGTTGACCTACTTGTTGGCAATAAGCATAACTTATTGCCATTGGAAAAAAAGAATTATTGGTTGAATTTGATTGACATCAAGCTATGTTGAAGATCTACGAGTTGTATTTTCTACATTGCACCTCGCCACATGAACATTCAATGAATTTAACATTTACTTCTTGAGGTGGACCACAAATCCGTTTACAAACACTCGTGGGGAGAAGAAAAAAATGCATTATTTATTTCAAAAGAAAAGAATATATTTGGGACATGAGGGTCTTCATGTAATTTAAATGAGCATTTGTATTTCATAGAAAAATGAGCAAGAGTTACATGAAAGAGACCTATATTGGGTTGCTTCCTTGTTGAAAACATATTGTAAACAAATTGCTCGAAATGAGAAACACTAGGTTGAACTATAAGGTTTTTCAACATACATTGGATATCTATGACAGGGGCTAGTTGGGCCAAGTCGCTAATAAGAATAATCGATAAGACTCTATAGTCTAAATCCCATTACCTAAAATTTCAAAAACACGATTTTTAGCTAGTTTCTTTGATTGTAACATGAGAACACAATAGGCATTTTGACACATCTTCAATGTCACATAATTTTTCCAAATGTAGCAAAAGCTTATTACAAAATTTGACATCAAGCGATAACACATTCGTTGGTGAAAGGTTATCAAGACGCGGTGTACAATTACAAAATTAAAAGCAATCTTCAAAGTTCATTAGCAAGAATTGAAACATATCTTTGACGTCACATAAATTTGATAAATTTGGTGTAGAAAGAAGTGGAAACATTTTAGGGAATTTTACATGAGACAATGAAAATTTGATGACGTAAGATTTGGGAATTTATGACATACATTAAATTTCTAAGGAAAACTCTCACACATGGATTAATGTGTGCAAAAAACATTTGGATTCAAAACGGATATAATAGATGAAGATAAAGGAGATGGTAAGCCTAATTGAAAGCTACCAATAACTCAAATCCCTCCACCATCTACTGAAGACCACATACATAACCCTTAAGAGAATACTTTGACAAGTAAACATATTAACAAGAGATAAATTCAAAAACACATAAAACAAAAGAATTATATATATATATCTATCAATAAATTGATGACAAAAATAAATCGAATCATACGTTGATAAATTATATTCTATTGGGACAAAAAAATTATGGTTGGAATACATGAGGACTTAAGAGTCATAGATGGCCCAATTCTTAATCTATTGGAAGAAGGGAGTCTTGATCCAATTTTGTATATTAGTATTTCAAAGGAAATCATTATTGTTATTTACTAGCATCAAGGAACTATTTTGAAAGATGCATCAAGAAAATATGCTTCATGCAACTTAATTCACTATGTTGTAGACCTTTATGATGATGTTTATGAGTATGCTGATGAAAAACATGTTTTTGTTCCTGTAGCTAGTCATGTTGTCAATACATGTCAAAGGAGGATAAAAATATAGAGGCTAAAGATCAATCATGTTGGAAATTGAGAAAATCATGATGTCAGTGTTTTAATTGCTTTTAGTGTGGGCATGCGAATGTTTATGATGAGTGAAATATCTCTTGAGGTAGTGATGGCACCTAAGAATGCATTTTTATTTTTTGAAGGATACAATTGTTACACCTTCAGGAGCTCAGTGCATGTTATAAATAGACAAAATAATGTAAGGACTAAATAGAAAGTTTTTATGTCAATGCAATAGGTTCCAAGCTAAAGGACATGTTAAACTACTATGATATCGGTTTCACCAAGCTCCTTGATTAGGAGTTTGTTATTTTACTTAATCATGACAATATACTAGAGCTTCAGGGTTATGATAATTTGATGAGTCCATTCAAGATTACAATGATCAAAATTTCATCCATGCATTCGTAGCTATATTTGGCAATAACTTGATTGTTTGAGATGTCACGCAAGAGCTCTTGGGCAGCCAAATTGTTCGGTGAGGCTAACTGAGAGACTGTTAAGCTTTCGCCTTCTTGGAGAAGGATGATCCATTATTGGAGGTTCTTGGCTATGTTATTGACAAGGAAAATGCTAGATTGTAATTTGCGATCGTAGGCAGGTTCGCTGGCATTAGGCCCAACATTGACCGATTCTGTTCGGGTTTGGTGTGGAAGGAAATGGGCGTGTGTTGTGGACGTAAGAACCCTGACTGGAGATGGTTTTCTTTTCAGATTTTAGAAGGAACATGACTTGCAAGTTTTCCAGGGGGCTCCGTGGTTCTTTGACAAGGATGATATGAGCTTTCGTCGGTGGGAACCAGGTGTTCAACATAACCTTGTGTTTAATTCCCTTCATGTCTGGATCCGTCTCCCTTCTCTTCCATTGGAATTTTGGGAATCTGAAATTTTCATGGGGATCACCATATTAATGGAAGTGCCGATCACTATAGATTGTGCTACTAGGGCACGATCTAGATTTGTTGTATTGAGATGTAGAAAAACCAAACATTTATAAGGTTTTTGTTCTACCAACCCATGAAAAAGGCTCCAAACAACAATGGTAGTTGAGTATCATTTTGTAGTATTTCATTATTTATGCCACACTCTTCTTTGGAGATAATTCCTTATTTAGATGCCTTCTCCTATAGAGGGCCTTTCAAATTTGGGTTTATAGATAAGGAGAAACAATGCAAATTTATTTTGTTGTATTCAAGTTTAAAACATTTAATTATGTAGTCTAAGATTAAAGTGATTGTCTCGGTAGTCTATGGATGTGTTAGTAAATAATCTCAAAAAGTTATTTAGTATGGCGATTGGATTGATATTATTTCTTTTAATTATAAAAATGGCATTCCAAACTTGATCGAGAAAATCGCAAGATCAAGCTTGTAAATTTGTATGGTTTAAGATTAACTTACACTTTCAAATGGGTTATCTAATTTTATGGTGACATGACTTGAATTGATTTAAACGTATAATTAACATAAAAATTATTTATATGTAGTTTTACCTCCTCCAACTTGAATTACATTGATGGTGAAGGTCTAAGTATTGATTTTTTTTCGAGTTAGTAGAGTAGCGAGATGTATGCATGTAAAACATCATTAAGTAGATTTGGACCATTTCTTGCATGAAATATTGTATTTTAAATTCTTCAAAGGATTTGGTAAAGGATAATATTTCCAATATTTTAAAAATATTACTTGGATAGATGAGTGAAGTTCTATAATGTTCCTTTTTTGTTTTTTATGTAAATTTTCCAATTTCATTTTGACAAATGTTCTTTTAATTTTTTTTATTAAATTGCTTATAGAATTATCATGTTGTGCAACATTACATTTATTTTCAAAAATATAAAGTTTAACATTTTAAAATCACACTTACATCACACAAATAACAAAATTTGAAATACATTCATATGTATTTTTCGTGCACTGGATGAATGGGAATATAATAGGTTGTACTTTTGAAAACTAGTAATTTCACATGAGTTGCAAAGCACACTAAAAGGGATGTCAATGTTGAATTCTCTTACTTTGTTTCCATATGTTAATTTTTTTCTATATGTTTCTATGACTTGTCAAACAATTTAGGTGCCTATGTATAGTTTGACATTTCATATACATGTCATCGTCACATTCCACAAGACCATTGATGCATTTCAGAAAATAGTTCACGTGCCTTGTATATGCTTCCACATTTTGCATACATGTCCATAGAGATGTTCACAACTACGACATTCGAAAAATGTACGATTTCATTTATGTTTTAATGGATATCCATATCCTATTCTTAAACTCCTGCTTTGGCACATATTGGGAGGATGTTGGAAAAGGTAGGTGGGTATGGTTTTAAACATCCCAATTGCATTTTTGTAAATTTTTATATGGCCTTTTTAATATACATGTTCTGTAATGTATACCATGTAGCCATGGAGTTTCATCAGATGACATTTGGTCAAGGTATTTTTTTCAAAATTCTCAAAACCCAGTGAAGAACACCATCTTGTGCCTATTTTGTAATCATTCCATTCCAAGGGACCATATTTCATTGAGGCATTTTTTCAAACAGATCATGTGAACCATAATAGCTAACAAAAACCTCCTTTCCATCATGTGTCATGAATATACATAACCTATTCGAAATATCTTATTTTGGTGTAATTTGGGAGTATGGTCGCAAAGGTGAATTGGTCAAGTTGGAATTTTTTTTTTTTACATTTAGTGAAATAGCAAAAATGCTTTGCGACAATGCCTGTGCCTTGTATAAACTACTTCATTAAGAATATTTGTTCAAACATAGAATAAAATGCAAATACTTTTCTATTTAATTCAAAACATTATATTTGCAAAATGTAGTTATATTTTTATTTAGAATATCAAAACATTAGATTAACAAAATTCACTTATCTTTTTTATTGGGTCAAATTATTAGTAAAAAAAATATATTCAAAATCAAATATCCATTTATCAAGATCTTATCTGTTAAATTGCTTTTGGTTATAAACACCCAATTGCGTAGGTTTCGTGGGTGAAAACTAACATGACCATTGATCGCCATAAATTGTGCACATAAACATTCAATGGGTCAAATGTTGGCTACCATATAACGAATTAGTATCATGATGGTTGTCTGTTTGTTCACATTGCATAGAGATTTTTTTATCGATAGTGGGAAAGGTAATCAAAATATAATATAAAATATAAACTAGGAAACAATCACTTTCAACATAATAAAAATTCCATGATTGAAAATTGTCAGAATGGAAATGGATAAACGAAAGTCTGTTTCTACGTAACAAACCAGTCTAACCAATAAAATATTGGATGTAATAACCGGTAACATTTGGGAAATTGGGTAAAAGTGGGGTCCACCCTATCACAATTGCAAAAATCCAGAATGTACCGGTAAGATAAGGTGTTCCCACATTTAAGGTATATTTGACTAAAGATATATTTTTTCCAAACAAAGTTTATCTTTTAACACACAGGATCTCAAACCACTTGTTCACACTTTACAAACTCAAATATTACAATTACAAAAATGTGCAGTCACTTCTTCTCATGTTGTGGAATCTATCAGGGTTCACTTTAAGAGACCTCTAGGAAATCAGAGGTGGAAAATCCCCGACGAATATCCTTGGAACCACTTTCGCCAAAAAGGACAATTTTTTGGGGTTTGTGTGCAAATTTTTTCATGAAAAGAAGCTTTCATTTTCAAGTAGTGTGACAGACAATTTGTTGTCGTGGGGCAATAACCTTATTTTCTCACGACAATAACCTTATTGTCGCACGATAGGAGGTTTGTTTTCACACGACAACAACCTTGCTATCACACAACAACAAATATTCTGTCGCGTGTTTGCAGCCTCCACCCTCCTGTCGTGTGTCAATTACATAGGATTGTCACACGTCAATAAACCTCCTTATTGCGCATCAACAGACTCTCCTTGTTGCGCGTCAACAGACTCTCCTTGTCGCATGTCAACAAATTCTCCTTGTCGCGCGTCAACAGACACTCCCTGTCGCACGTCCTCATTGTCACGCGTCAACAAACTCTCCTTGCCGCGTGTCAACAGACTCTCCTTATCATACGTCAACAGACTCTCCTTGTCGCCTGTCAACAAACTCTTCTTGTCGCATGCCAACAAAATCTCCTTGTCGCGTGTCAACAGACTCTCCTTGTTGCGCGTCAGTGAAACTTTCTTGTCAGGTGTTTGAGAACAATACTTGTCGTCCAACTGCAAATATGATGAATATATATATATATATATATATATATATATATATATATATATATATATATATATATATATATATATATATATATATATAACTACACTTTGTGTACTGGCCTCTGTTGCTTCACAAGTTTAATGTACTTGATAATAAATATGCCCCCAGGTGGTATGTGTAACGCCTACATTTTTCCCACATAAAACCCCGAGAAACCTGATAGCAAAAAAGAAAAAAATTATGGAATAAATATTTTTTGGAAGGTTACAAGCCCTAAGCTAAGATTTTAATTAAGTTTCGATTATTAAATTTTAAACAATTATATGGCAGTCGGGCCTACAATAAGGACTAATAATTTTAACTCAATTTTCAAAAGATGTTACGATTTAATTCCTTCTCTTCTAGAATTAAATATTTTATTTAAATAATTCTCATTTAGCTTTTCATTATTTAACTCCATTCATCCATTTTAAATTTATTATTTAAAATCCCTTTTACAAATTTTAAATTTAATTAGACAAGGATAATAATCATCTAGTGTTAATGACATGCATATTATTATAAAAATCATTATCTCAAAAAGGGCAAGGTGCACAACCAAATCTAACCCCTTAGGCCCCATTTAACATTACACACACATCTTTTATTTAAAACATTCCCACCTAAATACCCCATCAGTTAAGTGATGTAGGGTTCATCCTACACCATTGGATCTAACCTTTCCTAGCCCTTAGATTAAGGTATGGTAGAAGTAACCCTAAATATCCTTATGGTTTCTCTTATAATCAATTTGTTAACCTATTCCCTCATTTCTCTTGTTTGTATTTGCAGGTTAAGGAATGAGGAGAAAAAGAAGCATTAGATTATTGTTCCAAGATCCATGATGGATACACACAAGATGAGGATTTGTGTGTATCCCTCTCCTAGGGTTTATTTGAAATATTTTTATCATTTATATTTTCTCAATCCCTTTTTTTAGTTTTCTACCCTATTTGGGTTGTGGGTGTTTACCCATTTCAGTCTTGCTTATTGTAAAAATTTTGGTTGCAAGCTTGTATATATACACATTGTATATATATACATCACTTGGGTAAGCATATATATGTAAATGCATATTTAATATATTATTTTAACTTTTTTTTACCATTTAAATAATATTTCGGCCAATATAAATCTGTATCAATAAAAATCACAGACACAGACACAGACACAGACACACACACTACTACTACTACTCTACTACTACTACTACTACTACTAATACTACTACTAATACTACTACTACTACTACTACTACTAAGAAGAAGAAGAAACCACATAAACAAAAATCACGGTTTTTAATTATAGTAGGTTGCATTTAAATTTCATGGGCCAAATGGACCATAGAGGTCGTTGAAGGGATAACATGGGCACGTTTAAAGGTGGCGTTACGGTGTTTGGGGGAGGGGTGTCGACCCCACCCCTACCCCATATAAATATTATATGGGTTGGGGGTGGGGTCGACGCCCCTCCCCCAGACCATATTACTATACCAAGCCATGACATAAGGAGTGGCCACAACCACTATTTCAACGCATGCAAACTGTTTCATTTTCTTTTTATTTTGCCGTGCTTTTTTTACAAATTGGACCGCATGTTTTTTTATTGTTTTGTATTTCCATTTTAATTTTAATAACAAAAGAAGTATATATATATATAGTATACACACACACACACACACACATATATACATATGTTTATATCTACATATGTAGAATGTATGTATATATATACATATACATACACATACATACATACATACAATACATACATACATACATATTAGATAATATATATATAATAGATATATTACATATATATACATATATAACACATACATAAATATAGATATATATACAGACATACATATATACAGATAATACATATATATACATCAACATACATACATATAGACATATATAACATATATATATAGATATATATATATATATATATATATTATATATAAATATATATATATATTATAGATTATATATGTATGGAGAGAAAGGAGAGAGAGAGAGAGAGGAGAGAGAGAGGAAGAGAGAGAGGAGAGAGAGAGAGGAGAGGAGAGGAGGAGAGAGATACAGAGAGACGGAGAGAGAAGATGAGGGCGGAGACAGAGAGAGACAGACATACGAGGAAAGAGAGAGAGATGGAGAGAAGGACCAGACCGGAGACGTAACAAGAGACAGAGAGAGAGAGAGAGAGAGAGAGAGAGAGAGGGGAGAGAGATGGGAGAGAGAGAGAGAGGGAGGCGAGAGAGAGAGAGAGGGAAGAGAGAGAGCAGAGAAAGAGAGAGAGATGAGACAGAGAGAGGAGACAGGAGAGTAGAGAGAGAGAGAGAAGAGAGAGAGAGAGACAGAGAGAGGGAAGAGGGAGGGAGGGAGAGAGAGACAGAGACAGACAGAAATAGACAGAGACAGACAGAACAGAGACACAGACGAGAGAGAGAGAGACAGACAGGGACATGAGGACAGAAGAGAGACAGAGGGAGAGGATACATATATATACATATATATGTATATATACATATATATACATATATATGTATATATACATATATATACATATATATCTATATATATATATATGTATACATATATATGTACATATATATGTATACATATATATGTACCTATATATGTATACATATATATGTACATATATATATATATATATATATATACGTATGTATGTATATGTATGTATGTATGTATATATATATTAGAAATATGCATTATATTAATATTTATTGAAGACATTTAAATAATGATTTTATAAAGTTGAAAATAATAATGTATATTATTAATATAAACCTATTATATGTTAATAATATATATGTTTATTTATTAAAATAAGTTCCCATAGAAATAGGGGATTCAATCAGAATAAACAAATAGATTGGTGTGTATAGGTTTAAATCTATGTACATAGGTACAAATGAAAAGGCTTATAGTTGTAAGAGATGGTGTCTCATGCTTTAAACCAACTAAATTATCAAACTCCAACTCATTTAGATAACATTAAGGAGGTATAATTTGATTTTGGTTTATTTATTTACATAGTGCAATTTTTTTTTTGCAACAAGGAGGGAGTTATAATAATAAATCAATTTTATCTAATCCTTTTATACATTTAATTGAATAGGGTAAAACAAACCACTCTTAAATAAGATTTATTTCAATATTCAAGTGAACAAAGAGTGTCAATAATGCAACTAATCAACATTTATTTCCCATCCAAGAGCTCTAGACTTTAAGAGTAATAGATTTTCAATGTAACTCCTAAACACAACTTTCAGTTTGTGAGAGCTTAATTTCTATTACAAGATCATTCAAAATTTCGCATTCCTATGAATTAGTGTAAATCACAATAAACCATTTCCAAGAATGAATGATATTACATTCAATAAACTATTGGTACACTTTACAAGTAGTAGAATCATTATAGTACAAGTTGCAACTCCACATGTCTTTCTCCAACAAGATCACTTATTATATTGAGCTTCACCATCTCATCAAGCCATGCACACAACAAAATGGGGGAGTAGGCAACACTCTCCACCTAACCAAAATATCTAATGAGGGAGAGAAGCCTTCTCCCTCATTGGCCCCCGAGCCCCAACAAGGAAGCAATGAGGGTTATTTAGACAACCATGGCAACTCCAAAGATGTCTTCCACATAAACATTCACTCAAGACAATCAATGAACACAATTCCAATTTTACCACAAGACAACAAATATCAAAACACAAAGGCTTCATACTAAAGTCATGAAGGAGAAAGGAACATGGGGTTTCTTCTTATGCCTCCCAAGGGCTTGGGTGTCCACTTATTAGCCTCAAAAAACTCCATCACAATACACAAAACACTCTTATGCCTCCCTCCAAGAAGATACACCACTCTTATGCCTCCCTCAAGAATCAACCCACTCTTATGCCTCCCTCAAGAATCAACCCACTCTTATGCCTCCCTCAGTCTTATGCCTCACTCAAGAAAATAACAAGATAAACAAAAAACATATTTATCAACAAGGTGGACATCCCAACCCAACTCCCTCCTAAAATACCCAATAACATTTCTCTTATGACTCCCTCAAGTTTTACCCCCATTTCCATTTCTCCCACAACCTAAGAATCAAGTCTATTTCCAACAATCATAACCAATATAACAATCAACATCTACACATAAGAGTACAACAAAATAGTAAGGTGAAAACAAATGTGGAGATCTACCTCACAAATGAAGAGTATCATGACACAACAAGCTCCAAGCCCTTCCAAAATCCTAAGCAACCACCATCTACTCCAAGCTCCATTCTCAAGAAAGCTCTCCAAAATTACAATCATTCCCCAAAAAAGAGCAAGTAACCCCTAATACTTCCCAAAAACTCCAATAAATAGAAAAGAGGGAGAGGGAGATGATGTGGCTCCACGTAGGATGCCACATCATTTCTTCTCCATTCCACATCACCCAAGTCAACCCATACCCAAGGCATAATAAATGAGTGGTTGAGAGGAATGACAAACCTCTTACACACACCACTCCAACCCACACCCCTCAAGGACACAATTTAAACACATGTAATAAAGTGAAATTAAATCTAACCTTTTTCCTTCCAAAACACATAATGGGGTCTATTTTTGACCCCCAACCCATAGGTAGGGCTGGTATAAGTAATTAAGAGGTGTGGGACGAGTTTAACTTGTCCCACAATCCTCCAAAAATGGCCCTTAAGCCCAAATCCAAGTTTCCCAAGTAGGGTGGAGTGTACAACACTCAAAATCACATACAATCAACTAATAAACACAAGAATCAAAGACCCAACCACTCTAATAAATGACTCATTTTTGTCACATCCAAAATTAGCTTAATAATATGATTAGTTCACTTAATTAAGACACATAACCCAATTAATGATAAAAGAGAATTACATCACAAATTAAATCACATACACCAAAATTAAATAAAAGAAAAGAAAAGAACTCCACACAAACCCTTGGTCATAATTGGGGTCAGCCCCCCATGGGAATCCCCTATCAACAAATAACAAAACAACAACATTACACAAGTTTCCATGGTGAGCAGTTGCCAATACCCACATTCCTTCGTTGATGATCTCCTAGCCCCTGTACTTTATTGTTGTGATATAATTACTTGTAAAAATCACACAATACCCCTCTGGCCTCATGCCCATATTAACGATGTCGAACTAATAAAACGCTTATATCTACATATCAATTTCAACATCAAATATCATAACTATTATTGCTAAGACCAAGTAATTCAATACTTACTCCAATTTTCAACATTTAGATTCTACTCATACATCAGTTTGCAACTAAGATCATAAACCAACTAAATCATCTATTTTAAGCAATACTTTCACTCGTTCACAATTTCACCAATTCTCCAATATCAAGAATCACAAAATAACTTTGAACATCATAGTAAAAATCAATACGAAAATAATCCAAAATATCAACATATATCTAAACTGACAACACATCATTATCTTCCATACTGAATGTCTATCAAAAGTTAATCAGTTCAGTTACAGTAATGTCTATCGTTTAATTTCCATATCACAATGAGTTAAATTCATTCGTCTATTAATATTTACAGGTACAATGTGCAATGATGTCTATGTGTTCAGTCATAGGTATAAATTAAATATAACAAAACAATATCGAAGAGTAATGATATCACAATCAATTTATAACAAGACTACCATTCTAGCTAATTGTCTTATCCTTAAATGCCCATCAGGGTCCACCGTACGATATATAGTCAAAATAATAATAACCAAAACACAATAGCAATCATGATGTCCCACACATTTTATTTGTATGCTAACTAGAATACAACAACCAGGTTTAAGATTATAATCAATTCGAAATTGATAACACGGTTCAAAGATAGTTGAAGAGGAGTGGGCATTACAGTATGATTGAGCTATTAGTGTTCTACCAGACAAATAATCTAGGGTTATATAGGGGATATTTTCAAGGGTAGGTGAAGCCGACTCCTAAAAAAAAATAAACTGTAAGTTTTAGGGTGAATAGGTCACTGACCCACACCAGAAAATTTGTCTTTTCAAATTTTTCTAAAATGGAATATTCATCATATTACGAGTATTCACCACTAAAAAAACCTTGGAATCTATTCAATTTCTTCATAAGCCACTTACACCTGAAGTGGCTTATGATCCTTTTCCTCTTTGTTTCATTTCTCTTAAGCGTCTTATTATGATGGCAAGGGTAACCCCACATAACACCTTCAATTATTCCATGTTGTTTGTTTTAACTATGCATCAAACAATATCTTACTTAGTGAGCTCTTCCATAGAAGTCTCAAAGAGTTTTCTTTACAATATGGTTTATGGTCTCCCCACATATTCTGTGCGATATTCTACCACTTTTGCTTATCAATTTCTTGCACAATTCTCTATAGATATTAGAGACAAAGTTTCTTATTGTCAAATGTATAAAATATGGTAAGGGTATAATGAACACATAAGTGATTCTGTTTTACGCTACAAGACTACGCTTACTAAAATAAATAATATTCTAGCTAATAACGAATGCCAAGATATCTACATTCAAAGGCTATGCTCAGGACTATCAGGTTACTACTAAAGATGTTGTTAATGATGTAACACAACCTACTAAGCTACATTTACAACGGATATGAAATAAAAAATTATGTTTTTTGCCTTTTTCTCCACATATTATTCTTAAACAATTACTCAAGTGTAATATTTTGTCGCTCTCTCCACTTCTTGAGGTTGATGTAATTAATCCTCATAGTAAGAGTTTCAATGTTAATGCTTATTGTGACTATCAGAGATGTATTGGTCATCTCATTAATACAACCATTCGTTAACGAGTTATATGTTTTTGAAGCAAGTCATTTTGTAGCTACATTCTAAAAAATGAAACACATTCAGGTTCTTTATCCCCATCTTAGATCCACCACGTGCTCGAAGATCTCTCCTATTTCACCTTGTGTAATGAATAAAATCTATCTGATTATGTTTTTGAGTTTATAACATATTGTTATCACTAGTTATAAGTATTGATGTGTTGTTATGATATTACATGAATAATTTTGGAAGCTTATTAATTAGAATAACCCCCTGTAACAAAGCTTGCATCCTCTTCTAGTGGATTCATAAAATTCTTTTACTTTACTTTTAAAAGGGTGTAAACGAGAACCAAATAGAAAGGCGACCATTGAAGCCTTCTTCAATTTTTTTATAGACAGCTGATGTGTGCTATTTCACTTAGCATGTTGAAAATTGTAACTTTGGACAACATGGAAGTAGATCTCACAATAGATTTTAAGTTGTAGAGCTCGTTGAATTTGATAACTACCCAACCATTATTGGTATGTCATTTCGGCTTGAGAATATATTTAATGTGCTTCAAAAAGTGATACATGAGCTTTGAGAATGAAGAGCATCAATTTTTAATTCATATGAAGTCATCCCAAGGACCAATTTTTTTTGAAAGTGTAGAGTTGGGCACACACAGACATGTATATGTCGTTGACCCAATTCTAAATATATTTATAGAAGAAGGTATTATAATTACATCAACAACATCATATCCCAACAAAGGATTATATCAAACCAAATAACGAGGGTTTTATTCTATGGAAGATAAACACCTCTATCTCTAACATTACAAGTCATCCTTGCCATTGATGGGTCAAAAAATCTTATGAAGTGACTAGAAGAAGGTGCGTACAAGTGTGATAAGAAAACCTAAGAATGCATATGAAATATTGATAAAATTCAATACACCATCCAACATGAGGAAAGTTAGAGCATAACAATAAATACACAATTGCACACCACACATGAAGAAGTGTTAGTCGTGAAGAGGATCAATATAATAGGTCAATGGAAAACGAAGATTCCACAATAAGAAACACATGAAGGAATACACAATAAGACAAGCAGACCAATCCTAGACCAAAGATGTGAACTTTCCTATAACTACACAACACCAATATACCTTCACATATACTTTAGTACCCTATACATCATCATTGTAATTTGGTGTTTTGATGTGGACTTACATTTACAAGTTAATTGTCTCGAGTTCTAAATCTCAGTTGTAAATGACTTTTCTAGGCAAGGCAAGCTTAAAACTTGCTTGAGAGAGAGTTCGATAAATCAAAATTGTTAGTGCTTTGGCAAACACCCCAATTTGGTGTTTTGGTGTGGGTGTATGTTTTACAAGGATTTGAACTCTCCTTTGTAATTAGATGTTTCAAGCCATTTTGTGGTGTTTATGTTTTACCCTTCTATTAAAGACTCTAGCTACAGAAAACATAATAAAATTAGAAATCACAAATTTATTCCCAATAAATATGTTTAAGATATCATACCCATAATTATTTTATATATACACTTAATTATAATTATTAATAAGAGAAATATTTTGATCAACTCTTACATATTCACTTTGAACTTTATTCTAATTGACTTGAATGGATCAATATACCATTATAGCAATAATGAAATAAATAATAATTAAAAAAATAAAACTAAATAAAAATTATTTAATGAAAAGGGGGACCGTTATTAGTTGACAAAGAAATGGCGAGTGGAGTGTGGAGTAGAACCAAGTCTGAAAGATAAAAATGATCTCTAAATCGATTTAAAAAATTGACGGCGAAGGTCCTATTATTTAATTGACAGCTCACCTTGTTCTTCTGTATGTGTGGCTCACCATTCTTTCATTATTCCCATAAAAGCATTAATGATGAATTTTTATAAGTCCAAATCATTTTACCATATGAAATAACTTGGTGTTAGCCCAACCAAGAATCCCACGTCATTTCTTTGAATTCATTTGAAACTTTACAGTCCAGTTCGTACCCTAACAAACTACAAATACAACTGGAAAAACAACTGGGAATAGGATCCCATAAGTTACAATATTTTCCCCCTATAAAACACGTCTTTGAGGACAATTACAATGGTTAAACACAACTGGAAATTTAGTGGTCCATAGTATTAAAAGAAACTAGTAAAACACTCAATATGATCAATGTGATCCTTGGAGATCAGGAGAACAAATGAATTCAGAGTTCCCAATTGTCCAAAATAGATCATGATGTGTTTTGACATCTTAATTCTTGATCTAAATCCTCCCCTACATTTGGTTGGACCAAAAAATGGAATATCGAGTCGAAAGGAACATTATAAAGCAAAAACACTGATTTGGTAGCCAATAGACCGAAGAAATGAGTGAAAATACCCAAACTTATGTCATTATAATATCTTCAACCACTCAATCATTATCTCCAAAAATGGTCTTTGTGTGTAGCACTCCGAATTGCATTCGTAATGGTTCAAGTGTCATGTTTTACTTAACTTTGTGAAACTTTCATGACCGCATGACTCTGAGGTGAATTGTGATTAGATCCATAAGTTTCGTGATCTCGGGACTGTCAGGTTTCTTATTTTCTTCTCGTTGTGATTTTATGTGATCTTAAAGATCTGTTTGAATTGATTTGTCGAACGGTGTATGTTATTTTTTTTAGAGGGATAGTTATTAATTTTGTAGTTGATATTGATAATGGGTGTGATTGATTTTGTAAGTGTAGATATATACATGAACCATTTCATTTTATGGTTCCATCTCTACATTTCAAACTTGTTACAAATTTATAAATATACATTTGCAAATCTCATATCATGAGTGCTAGCATTTTTTTGACTATTTTATTTGAACTAAACATGTGTACATGAATACTTCTGTACATGTGCAAATTTTATATCATGAGTGGTAGCCTTTTGTGGCCAATTTTTTTTTAGCACTTAACATGAATACATATGATACCATTTTGGTAGTTAATTACTTTTTTAGTTGATGTGGTTTATAATTATTTTGGGAAAATTGTGTTAGTGTTGTATCGGTTGTTTGGTTGGTCTTTTGTTGGAAAAACTTCTTTTGTGTAGTCAAAAAGTGGTGGGATTGATAGTGGTACTGTAGGAATATATATGAAACATTACATTGATTTTTTTTCTTATGTGTACATTTAAATTTGTTACAAATTTGTACATATACAGGTGCAAATCTTATATCACAACATCTGAGCTAAACATGTATACATGAAGATCTTTGTACATTTGCATATTTTATATCATGAATGGTAGCCTTGTGTGGGCAATTTTATTTTCACCAAACATTAATACATTTGATACCCCTTGCCCTTGAATGACACTACCACTTTGGATACAAGAAGTGTTGAGTAAATTAGTAGTGGAGGTACTATCAAAGTAGAGGGTAGTATTGACTCCTTTCTTCTTGCTCCAAGTGTTGTTACGTGTGCCATTTTCTAGTACCTTTCAAATGAAAAAGGAGGTGAAATGCGTAAGTTTGCAAGAGAGGGGGCTCTCGAGAAAGTTGTGAATATTAGACCCTACCTTTTAATGGTTCCAATGTTGACAGTTTCTCTATGCAAAGTAAGTCCCCAGGACTTGTGGATAGTTAATCCGCCAAGCCATTTTAATCGCTAAAAATAATTGGAAATTTACTCTTCAACAGCAAGAAATAATTACATATTAAGATTGTAATTATTTGAAAGCTACAAAAAAAACTTAAAACTACAAATCACAAATTGCAGTGATAGCACAAGAGACAATACAAACATCATAACGATTAAGCAAGCAAAAAGAATGAACAGTAAGTTAGATTAGTAAAAATTCCGTAAAATGCTTTGGTATGAAGAGAAAAAGAAAATATGAAAATTAGCAATGGTGAATCCCCTTAGGTTAACAAAGCTCACTTTTCTGCTTGCTATTTGCATTTTCCACTTACATTTACAACACAATCTAGACATGCATTTTTGAAAGAGGAAGGGTGCCTGAATAAGCTTAACTATAAGGTCAATTGGCTTTTCCACTCTTCATGAATGAATTTATTTACACTATAGTGGTTCATTATGCTTGGCGAACAGAAAGTGTCAGACTAGAGGTCTTCATGTATTTAGAAAAAAAAACTATGCATATTTGTTCATTCTACTCTTTTAATGGGCGATGAAATTCAAGGATTTAAACCCGAAATGACCAATGGGTAGATAGGATTTCCCACATAGGGTAGGTTAAAATCTCCTGAAAAGAATATGAAGTATCAAAAGGAATTTCAATTCAATAAAACACATAATATCAATAGAGAAGCAACATGAAATTATAAAATTGTACTAAGACTAAAATAAAAATGACTTATTTTCCTTAAATAGATGTATTAAGATAGAAGCAAAACATAGACATTTGGATTTCATCTACACTAGAAGATGGAAAACTATCATTGGATGATGGTATGAAAATGTCATCGAAACTTTACAGTCTCATAGGAAGCCAAAGTACACTAAATTCAGACACCCAGTGTAAAGAAATACCCTTTAATAGTCTCTTGTCCTAATATTGTACCATTATTCCTACTGACAATTGAGATAGGTGATTTTTTAGATCACCATTAAAGGATAGACAACCTTGTACATAATAACTACAAATGGTAACTTGAAAATGATTAAAAAACTATTATCTTTGATTTCTCATAACTCCTCTCATGTCCACAAATACATACAACAAGTTGACAACTTCAGCAGGACCACCTTGCAATTAGCAGTACCAGGAGACCACAAAAAATTGTGTAGTTGTTTCTAAATAATGACTGCGCAAACCTTTATAATTGTGGGATATCCATGGAAGGATAGCATTGGCACACCATCCCACTCAAGAAAAAGATGTAAAAATTGTAGTAGTCATATCCGAGCATCTGTTAAACAAATGTGGGTATTCAGCTGATAACAAATCACTTTTATCGTGGGATTTCACAGCAGCCGACATTGGCACTACATAGGAGAGAGAATATGTGGATCCATTTGTTAAATAATTTCTATTATGAGAGAAGGAAAGATAAAAAGGAATATTTTGTTAAGAGCAGTGACAATTAAAAACAATGTGGAAATGGCATGGGAGCTTCTAAATAGAGGAGTAAATATCGAACATATTTACAATCCCAAATGGAGACCGAGATTGGACCCCGAAGCAATGAAGAATGTACATAGAGGTAGGTGCACATGAAAAATGTGAAACCATGAACAAGTAAAGTGCATTGTTTGATATAATGCCTCATTGAGATATTTTGAAAAAGTAAAAAAAAGTACTTGTATATATAAATTTAAAGAAAATGACATGATTATAGTCATGTATATATTTGGGAATTGGATGGAATACACAGACCATAAAGCTTTCTATAATCTTCCTCAATCTTTATTTAGAATGTATCAAAAAAATCCCAAGGATCCCACATCTTCTATTTGTAGTGTCTGCATATGTGTGTCCCAAATCTGAATAAGAAATGAGAGATATAGAATAAGTACCTTCTAATAATTCATTAAACCACAAAATCACAGAAGTTTCAAAGTTCAGGCATTAAACCGAATAAGAATGATGGCTACGACAGTGATAAATGTGAATTTGTGGACAAGATAAAAGATTTTTACTAGTTTTCAAGCAAGAGAATGATTCTATAACTGTTTAAGATATGGGCTCAATGACTAATCTGAATGACTCTACAGATGCTTTCACAAACAATGATAACTAATCAGAATGATACTCTAGGGAAAGGATGGTTACACAAACAATTTTCAGGGAGAATATCCACCGGATGAAATTTCAACCGTCATAGACATGGACCGTATTAAGGCATCATGCGCATCAGATTATGGTTCTGGCACCCCTATTGTTGTAAGTTTTTGAACCATAACATCCATGTCGCAGATCAGAAGAGTCCCATGCAACAATGCAAGCTCAACTATTAAAAGGATGGCATAAATCCTAGAGTATGTTGACACAACATATTTACGTAAAATGTTTACATGAATCCCCTGAGTCTCCTACATACATGAGAATTTATTTTCATCACAACACCTTCCTTTATTTGCTGCATCTATATTTGAGAATTTATTTTCATACATTAGAATTTATTTTCTTCATAATCATCTGTCATGCATCTATGTTTCAAAAATTATAGTTATAACATGTTTCATTGTATTTATTTGATTGAGGATTCCAAAGGAAAATACTATTCTACAAAGAAGTAATATACTGAGTCAAAACTTGCTTTCTAACCTAGTATTTCTTGGTTTATGCTAGATTCTTCCTACTTTCTTTGGATTACTATTCTAACCCAAACTATCTTTAGGCTTGTCTAATGTGCCTCCTTGTTGGTGTAGTTTTAATGTTATAAGAAAACCAAGCAAATTGTAACTTATTCCTCGGGAGTCTAGCATGTGTGTCTCTACACTTTTTTGGGCCCTTTACACAAACCACATTTGTTAATAAAATCATGCCTTGTATTTTGCAATCCTTTCTGTTTCTCAATAAAACCCTTTACAAACAAGTAATGTATATAGCAATAACATATCAAACTACAGTTGCATGCACTTGCATATATGGAAAAGGGATTTTTAAATATTAAAGAATTTAACCAGCACTCACTATAAAATAATTAAACAGTATTCAAGCTCTCAAGGACCAGAATACCTCTAAATGAAAAATACCATGGTGTGGTAATTGAAATTCAATACCAATCTTACTCTAAAGATATCAAGTAACCACATGACATGCACTATGTAGATTGACATCTAACTTAGCTCGTTTTGTACCAACAGATATAAGAACATTTTAGAAATTCACCTTGCACTCAACCAAACCCTGTTCAGGTGAATTTCAAAATGTGATTAAGCCTACTTAGTGTTATTGAAGGTTGATTGATATTGATTTCAGATGAAATAATATTATTTGACCTTTAAATATAAGGGCAAAGTTACAAACATGACACTGTAAGAAATAATTTATAGGTAAGATGCAATAAGTAAGAAATAATATTTTGATGTCCAATGAACTTGAGAAGCTTTGCATCAACATATCCAACAAACAGGTCCAAGAACGGTGGGAAAGGAAGGCATATTCTTCATAAAACCATTTCCTTGTGGGTTTATGACCTATTAGAAAGGGTGGAGCACATAAAATCTGGCATTATATGAATGCCTTGTAGATAAGACACCTATGCAAGTAGACAATTTACATTAGTTTGTTTGAGATTCAAGATTTTTCAAGACTCTAATTCAACAAGAACATTTGAGGATAGTTCATTTTAAGGCCTTTTTCAGCTCCAGACTAACATGAGCAATCATAACTACTTTATCTAATAAAAATATGCTTTCGTCGATTTTCTATGCTCTAAGACTCCCATTTTGGCATATACAACAAGAATGTTGGGAAAAGTTGTTGAAATTTCCTTTTCATAGGTCAACTGTATTGGCTAAAGTGGTGCTTGATTTGTGTCTAGTTTAGTTTTCACTTTTCAGTCTTTGTGGGTTTCATATCTAAAGACATCCTGTTCCTTTTGACATTCTGCTAGAAGCAGGGACAACTATTCAATCTTTGACAGCTATATCACAATTTTTTTTTCTCTGCTCAGGATGGGGAAGGGGGAGTTGAATGAACCTCATTGATTCAGTAAAAACAAAAAATGGCCCTATTCAGAAGTTTCTCTTTCCGTTCTTTGAGAAAATTAGTAAAATTGATCTGACAATATAGAAATAACATAAAGAACGACTAAGATAACAATTTAGAGCATTTACAACAGAGAATGCACTGGATCAATTCACATACCTTATTATCAAACTTTTCTTTAGTAGAGGAAGAAAAGGGCTCAGGCTTGCCAGAAGTGTTAAATTCTACTCCTCCCTCTGGGGAATCAGCAACAGAAGGAGAATGCAATCCCTTTGTTATTGCAATAGGTCTTTGAGATGTTCATGGCCAAGAAAAGACACTAAGTAATGACATTTCACCATGATCTTGGTAAGATTATATTTTTACAAAAAAAGAAATTTCCTCAAAACCATGTGAATTGGGGGTAAAGTGAAGGTTTCAAATTTCAAACACTTCACATGCAAATGGAATTTATAAATGCGATGGTTTCATAGATAGCATATGAAGCTTCTTGAAAACTGAAATTTTACTTCTTTTTTGGGGGGCATCTTGGTCCTATTTTCAGTGCAAGTTTGATAATTTTTGGCCTACACAAAATAAATCTTAGTAGGTTAGAACAACAAACTCAAACAAAAAACGATACAAAACATAGAAGGCTAAATATTTAGGTCTACATTTTTACATGTAACTAAATGCTGAAGAAATCTGAAGAGGCAAAGTGTGGCCATGGTGGTAAGAACCCAAACAATAGCCAGTGGAGGGTAACTGTTTTGCAAAGGTGATTGCTATGTATCTCCTTCACGTTACAACTCTTTCAATGAGAACTTGAGTGCGTATATTAACCACAAAAAATTCCATTCTTCTCATGCCCATCCACTGCGATTCCAATAAGATAATCCACCACAGAACCAAGCAGTGTCCATGATAGAGGGAGATAATATACCAACCTTTGCGGCAAACAAATGGCCATTGTAACGGCTATTAACAAGCCAATCTTCATTATATTTCGACGGAAGACATGAATCGATAATCTTGTTCTCAAAACCTTAAAAGGTCAACTCTTGAGCTCCAATTTTTTTGTTTAAAATACAAAAGGTGATTTGGTAAAAATATATGCACTGTACCAGAATCATCAGGGAAAAAATGTTTTTGTGGAGGTGATCAGATCTAAATATCTCCTCTACTAGAACACTAGAAGTGAGATCATGAGATTGAACCATCGACCTTTGAATCCCGCCTCCCCCTGAAACCATTAAAATTTTGTGACTTCCAATCTGAAGTGAATGACAAGTTGTAACCATACGAAACAGAGTAGGAAGAGAGTTCCAAAACCTTGGTTGCCTCCTCGATGTACAACACCAGATTGTTGCTCAAATAGAGTGCACCAGTTGATCTAGAGGCACAAAAAAAAACATAGCTCGATGCCCACATTCAACATGCACGAACATAACAAAAAAATGAAAAAGCAACTGCTTAAAATAACTGGAAAAAGCACAAACGTCCAGACGACTATCAAACCATCAAATTTGACATCGCTACAGAAACGTCCGAAGGTCCTTTACCATAGGGCCTTCTTGATTCTGATTATTCTAGTGTTCTCGAGATCTTGGGGATTCTCAGGGTTCAAGACTTAAAAGTTTGTTTTGATCTCTAAGTTTCCTCAAACGTCGATAGGATCTGATACGTGTCCTTTAATTTTGTGAATCTGTTTAGAATGATGAAATTAAATTTGATGGTTTGGAAACAATAGAAAATGTGAAGCAAGCCATCCTTTGAACACATTAAGCCCATTTGACTCCAAAAAGTGTTTAAATGTTAGGTTTTGATTCCTTTTCATAAATCAAACATAATAAACATTAAATCAAACCAATGAAAGTATATATGGTCATCAAATCAAAAATTAATCATAGAGTTTACACTGTAAAGATATAGACAAGTTATAAACCAAGTTGAACTCTTCCATTTAAATCAATTTGATGAAAATGCAACACTAAAGAATTTTAAACATATCAAAGAGCTTTAAAACCACGTGTTGACATCTTATGAATAAAGCGGGACTCTATTCTCTTGTCAAAAGGAAATGAGGGTGTGTTGGTCACAAAAAATGATGACTACTATAGGGAAAATGCTCAAAAATGTTTAGAATGCAAAATTTTAGGTTTATGAGTCCCAAGAAAAGTGTAATAACAAGGGGAAATGTTTAAAACTTATGATCAAAATTCAGAAATCAATTTATGATCTTAATTTTTATCTACTAAGAATTCTTTTAATAAGAAAGTGTGTGATTTGTGTGTAAATCTAGCCTTATTTAACACTTAGATTGAATGATCAAAACTTGTTAAACTTGTGACTCCATTACATGAATGTTTTCTAAGCATTGTTTTGCTGCTAGCTAGATGTCTATGCCCCCAATAGAGGTACTCTTAGCTTCACTCCAAGACTTGCTTCATTTCCAGTCAGACGTCCATATCCCCGATGGAGGTTGCTCAAATCACCATTTTTAATGAAAACTTATTCATAATTTCTGTTATTTGTCTTTTCAAGAGAAGATTCACTTCTATTTTTATCATTTAGCTCATTCTCTCTTGTTTCCTTTGTTTTTATTATAATTATAGGGTTCAGAACTAGTTATTATTTCATAATAGTGTCGCTAAAAACTTAAAAGCCAAGATATTCTTTCATCAACTTGCAAAATTATTTAAAATGTGAAGTGCATGCAACTCTTTTAGGCATGAAAATTTTGTAGAACCATTTGCAATCATACAAAAGAACTTTGAGCTTTTAACATAATAAACATTTCAACAAGTTATTCCAAAATCCAAAAAACATCAAAAATTTAAGCTTTTAATTTTAATTAACTCTTGAGATATCTCCTTTGAGTTTTTTCCATGGATTGGTAACTTATACATGGGAATACAAAACTTAGAATAAACTTTCCCACTTTATTGAAAGCAACAATTTTACTCTAAAAATCATGAGTAGTAACCTACGAAAACATGGTAAAGCTATACTATGAAAGAAAGGAAGCCATATAATAACTAAACTAATAAATAATACCAATATAATAAGGATGAAGGTGGATGCACGTGAAAAATCAGAATGAGACTCTTGTTATTGTAATGTAACAACAAATTTAAAATCCTAACAGTCCTTAAAAATACCCTACATCCTAATATTCCCTCTAAAAGTCCAGAAAAATAAACATTCCATCCAACAGAGTTACTATTTTCTCTATGACAACAAATAGATTAGGTTAACAAAGAGCTACCTCAACATCCAACCAATGAAATGTTCAAAACTCTTTAACCTCAACCGTGGTGGTTTTTGAAAATGCGTGCTTCACTTGAATTAACTCCATTGGAGGTTCCATCTCATTTAGCTTTGTCTTAATAATTTCTTTCAAAACTCTTTAACCTCAACCGTGGCGGTTTTTGAAAATGCGTGTTTCACTTGAATTAAACTCCATTGGAGGTTCCATCTCATTTAGCTGTCTTAATAGTTTCTTCCATTTGATTTTTCTCTTTTTTTCCATGGACACAAAGTATATCGATCCATTCCTTTTCTATTTCTAGAAATTGGGACATTAGATCTAATTCATCTTTATTTTGTTCAAACTTTGTCTCAATTGAAACCATGGGCTCTGAGTTAGCTGGTCTATCATTTCTTTCATCTTTTATCTTATATTTTTTCTTATCCATGCTAGCCACATAAAACTATTGTTTTGAATTAGAAAAGGAAAACTCTAGCAAATCCCACTATTGTTTATGTAAAAAAAACCCCTCCAAATTTGCAAGAATAAAAGCATCATCAAAATTCTCTTCAAAGAAATCAATAATCATTAATAATGAATTAGTCTTTAAAGTAAATTCAAACTCTAATTAAAAGAAAGTGTGTGTTTTCCTCCTATTTTCTTGATCTGTCTCCATGAAGCTCGTGGTTCTCTGTATCATCTTCAAAATCATAATAATTAGAATTAAAAAAAATTGAACACATTCACTACCATCCACACCATAAGCATTGACAAACTGATTACGCACCAAGTCATGGTTTAAAAGAGAATTTATATTTGATTTAACATTGTAAGTATTTATGAGAATATTAAAAGAGTGAACATTGTTGGTTCTAAGGGAAGATAATTATATATCGAGGGTAACTTATTATGCATAAGCTAATACTAATGAATACACCCTAGACGTGTTAAAAAATGTGGCCAAGAGTGGATCCAGATAATTTATGTTAATATCTACAAATGTTACATTTTGAGGCAAGTGGCTAGTTGGAATGCTTCTAAGGATCCCCTAAAACTTTTCATTGAATCTTCTAAGTGTTTTGCATGGTTTCCTCTTAACTGTGACCAACTGATTTATGATAATGAATGGATCTATAATTTGTTTGAAGTTTGCAATAAAAGAATTCTCTAACTCCTTATTAGAAATTTAACTAGGGTTTAGACTAATAAATCATCCATATTCAAGGTCATTTAAAAAGAAAGTGAACAATCTACAAACCACATCTTCATGTTTTACATTTAAATTTTTTAAAGCAATTTAACAAGAAAGAACATTATTTTTAGTGGTTCTACTACCATCAAATTTAGGGAGAATTTTGAAATCATTTTTGGGAAATCCATGTTCAATAACAAAATTAAATGGAGTTTCCCCAATCAATCCATCATTTAGCTATGAGGTTTTCCATCAGTTGGAAGAATAACTAAAGGATCACAAGTTATAAACAACATTAGTTGATTTTAATAAACAAATATCAGAGTAATTTTTTTTTAAAGACATATATGAGAATCTCAAAATCAAATCAAAATTATAATGAAAATTCATTTCTACTTACCATTTCTAGAGGGCCTCTAGCACCATTTTAAGTGGTGTTCAATGTTTTGTGCACACCTTGAAAACAATCATAAAATAAAAATTAAATCCGCACTCATTTTAGAACATGGATGGGATTATGGTTCAAGGTACGAAATACTTAACACAAATAGCTTCAATTGGGATATTATATGGTATAGTGTTAACCACGGAGGGAATGGCGTGTCTTTATAAACAACCCATTAGATTGTAGGTTAATTGGATTTGAATTATTATGATTATGTATGAAGCTCAACCTACTAGTTATTTACAATGGTTTTAAGGTGATTTTCATTTCTATTAAAAAACTTAAAAGGGAGAAAGGCATGGCGAAAATGATACTAAACTCTTTTTCTCTTCTCAAGAATTTTGAACACTCTGATCTGAGCCAGATTATACACAAGAAACTAGAGAAAACCACAAATAACATTGATATATTTTTAATTAGACTCCAAACAATAAGTAAGAGAAAAATGAAAACAATGAATCAAGCCCTACATAAACTCAAAAAAATAACAATTGTACATTCACATCGATCATGAAAAGGGATAGTTAACCTATCATCGGCTTAAGCTAACTAGATTCAACACAAAATAGAGTAATTATCCATGAATCAATATCTCCCAATGCTTGAACCCTAAGATTGCATTGGCACATCCCAGAAGTTGATTGTGAGAAACATCAATTCATGAAAATAAGACTAGCCAAGCTCAACCTCTTACCCTATAAACATAATTGAAACTAAAAGTATAAACTCTACTTAATAAAAAGAAAGAGATTTAAATGTCTTGGACTCTCAAAAATAAATTCTCAATCAGAAGCAATGAAGCAACCCACAACACAGAAGTGAAACTCCAAATCCTTTACTTTGTATTGAATTCAGTGAAGAATCCATTTTACAATGTGATTACATTAATTTATAGGCCAGGGACTAAGCCACTTCCTTTGCAAAATTTGAAACTTTTGAAAAAGCCAAAAGAACCCTAACAAACTGTATCTACAACCAAAAAAACCACCATGAACAAGATCCCATAATTTGGGCGCTAAAATGCTGAAGAAATGAGTGAAAAATGCCCAAAATTTTGTCACTAAAATATCCCTAACCACTCAATCATTATCTCCAAAACTAGTCTCTGTGTGTAGCCCTTCGAATTACACTCCTAATGGTTCAAGTCTCATGAAAATTAGATGCTACTGTAAAAAATATATGATAAAAAAACTAGGTCATTATCATGCCTCTGTTTATTCTAGCTGGTCAATTTAAAATTCGTCCACCTTGAACTTTGATTTAATCCACCACTGAAACTTCACGTGTCTACAATTAACTTGTCTCATGTTTTGGATGACCTGAACTCTCAGTGACTTAGATTTCTTACAATATATATCTACATGTTGGCTTGTTTGCAACTTGGGGTTCTAAGCTTCCTCGAGATCTTTGGGTATTTTTCCTTTCCTTGATCAATCCTCGAGACCTGCAGATTAATTTAGTTGGCCCAAGTGGGACCATGACATATCACTCTCAACTTGTTCCTTAACAGCTTATCCCACCTTAAACTTGGGTCTTTGGGTTCTTGGGATTCTTAGGACTTAAGATTTTGTTTCACTTAACTTCGTGTCCTCGTGACTCTAAGATGAAATGTAATTTGATCCTTAAGTCTCATGATTTCACGACTCTTGGGTTCCTTATTTTCTTCTCCTTGTGAGTTTCCATGACCTTGCAGCTCTATTTTATTTTATTTGTGCCTTTGGAAACCAAGGGCATGTGGAATGGTCCACTTGGTTCGTCATCATGCTTTCGTGTCTCTCATGGCTACACTTTGTCTCCATGATCTTCCTTCATGAAATATCATGACCATGTGGCTCTGAGGTGGACCAGTCACCAAGTTTTGGAACTCTCAGGTTATTGGTAACTCTAAGATCTTATTCTCTTTTGATTATTCTTTGTGAAATGCCTGAGAACCAATCTCAGGAACTCAAGGTTATAATTTTTGTTTCCTTTCGAGGGCTTAGAATTTCTGGGTTCTTGGGAATTCTTAGCCTCCACAAGACTTAGAGTTGTAGACACCCTAATTTCACATCTATCCTAAATAAATTAATTCCCCTACCTCATTTCCCACAAAAATACATTTCAAATTAATCAAATATAAGTTGATTAATTATCCATTTCAAATCTAAAAAATAACCCAATCCTCACCACATGTCTTTATTCTCTGTGTTTTTCTACTATTGAATTAAAAATTCAAAATCAAATCCTCACCCACTCTTCGTGGTCCCTACTCACCTAAAATCCTCCACTTATGAATTAAAATTCCAAAATCAAATCCTCACCCATTCTTCGTAGTCCCCACTCACCTAATCTTGCCCACATTTTCAAACCCTAATTACTTAAATTACTCTAAGTTAATCACTCCCCCAGGCTATAAATACAAACTTACCCCTCCCCTCTAAAGACACGGAGAATAAGCTTGAATGAGATGTTTAAGTTCTTGCATCTTTTGAGCAAAGAACATCCTTCTGTCTTGTCCTAATGCCCAAATAGCCTCATCTTGAAGCACCCCAAATCCATAATCATTTTACCCATCTAGTGCAAAGTAAGTGGATTTTTGTTGCAGGAAGGCCTTGCTCCGTTTTGAAGGAAATCACCTACATATCATGCAATCGGGGCTCAATCCATGTTTTCTAGCCCATTCTAAGGTTTGCTACGAAACACGAAGGAAGAGGTATTATTGTGAGTATTTTACTTCCTTGTTAGTAGTGCATTTTTCCTATCTTACATTTTGGCACGCCCGGTTACTTTTGATATGTTACCATTGATTTCCCAATTAGTAGTTTTATCCATCCTTTGTGTATTATTGTTCGTTATTATCTCCTTTTTCGTGCCTTATGGCCTTGTTTGGTTAACCTTCACGATGTGGGTAGTGTTTTTGTTGTGCAATGTCTTATGGTGCATTTGTGGGTTATAGTACCAATGAAATTACAATGCTCGTCTTGTTTTTGATCTCCTCGATGCTCGGTGTTTAGAAGAAGCAAATCCATCATCAGATCCTAATACTCATGGACCGCGACAGAGATGTAAACTACTAATTATTTTATTGCAGGACCTTTTTTGACAATACAAGACCTTATCACACCTATCTAGTCAAAATTATTAAAATCACATTTATAATCATCCTTTACAACCAAAAGACCCACTAAGACTCCGCAAAACAATTTTTTTTTGCCTTACATTCCAATTTTCCACGACGACACTTTTGGTAACATTTTTAATGCTCTCCTTTCATTGTTTTTCTTTTCTTTATGAAGATAATCGTTATTACTATTTCACAATCATGATTAATTGTACTACTTATTAAAAAAAACTTAACAAAATCTATTCCGATTGTACCCGTGTATGCTCTTTTCCTACGCCTTGAAGTGATCTTGAAAATTAGAAATGGTCAAGTTTTTTTAGTTTCTTTTTCTAACATTGCAGGATCCATTTCCTTATTATTTTATGTTTTTAGCTATCGTCTCAATCAATTTTATTTCATCACACTATTGATATTTGTTTGGTTGTTGGTTGTGTATGCTCTTTTCCTGCACCTTCGAGTGATTTGGAAACTAAAAATTAGCCACGATTGTTTTTATTCCTAACATTTTGTCTGCAGGATAACTACTAATTTGTTTTCTGTAGGACCGCGTCGCTAGAATATTTTCAAAAACAAAAAAAAAATATCCCGCAAAACTACCACCATTCAAAAGAAAATTCTACTTCTACTTTCTTTTTTTTTCTCTGTTCTACTTCTTCTTTTGTCCTCTTTCAATTTTTGTTGATTTTACCCCCTAATCCCACCTCGTCTTCTCCTTCTTATTAATCCTTCCCTGTTTCCTACTTTTCTCAGCTCTATCATTTCTTTCACTTTCATGCATCCCTCTTTATTATCTTTATTGCTTCCTTCATTTGTCACATCTCTCTATTTCATACCGTCACCCTCTACTCTGTCATTTTCTTGTATTCTCCTTGTTTTTCCTTCATCATTCCCTTCTTCCCCTATCATCCCTCTCTCTTATTATTTTCTACCTCTTTCATTCCTTTTTTGTCCCTCCCCTATCTCCATTACTCTTCACCTTTCTTACTCCTCTCATAATCAACCCCCAATCATATCTATTCCCTTTTCTCTTTCCCATTTCATCTTCCAACACACCCTCACACCTAGCAT
The DNA here is from genome assembly GCA_019776745.2 of Taxus chinensis. NCBI lineage: Eukaryota > Viridiplantae > Streptophyta > Pinopsida > Cupressales > Taxaceae > Taxus > Taxus chinensis. The sequence goes on from CM034148.1 coordinate 719,690,718, forward strand.
TCAAGGCCGATTGAATCCTCTCCATTTGTGTCGTGTAGTCATTCTCGTCTCTTCCACTCTATTATCATTCTTTTCTCTACATAATTCATCTCTCCTCTTTTTGAGAGCTTTGTCATATATTTCGTTCTCGTCCACCCTCTCGAGGGGGCATCATCACATATGTCCATAATCACATCTTCTCATTATATTTTTTTCTTGGAGGATACCATGACATCCATCACTCGCCACCTTCTATTCTCCCCAACAAACATTCACTCTAATTTTTTCTTAAGAAAAGTAGATTGAATTCTTCCCCCATCTCATCAACTTTCTTTGAAAGGACACTACTTTCATAGTACCCTTCCAAAGAGGGGCAAATATAGACACCTTAATTTCACATATGTCCTAAATAAATTAATTCCCCTACCTCATTTCCCACAAAAATACACTTCAAATTAATCAAATATAATTTGATTAATTATCCATTTCAAATCTAAAAAATAACCCAATCCTCACCACATGTCATTATTCTCTGTGTTTTTCTACTATTGAATTAAAAATTCAAAATCAAATTCTCACCCACTCTTCGTAGTCCCCACTCACCTAAAATCCTCCACTTATGAATTAAAAATTCAAAATCAAATTCTCACCCATTCTTTGTGGTCCCCACTCACCTAATATTGCCCACATTTTCAAACCATGATTATGTAAATTACTCTAAGTTAATCACTCCCCTAGGCTATAAATACAGCCTTACCTCTCCCCTCTAAAGACATGGAGAATAAGCTTGAATGCCTTGTCTAAGTTCTTGCCTCCTTTGATCAAAGAACATCCTTCTCTCTCATCCTAATGCCCAAATAGCCTCATTGTGAAGCACCCCAAATCCATAATCCTTTTGCCCATCTGGTGCAAAGTAAATGGATCGTTGTTGCAGGAAGGCCTTTCTCTATCTTGAAGAAAATCACCTACATATCACGTAATCGGGCCTCAATCCATGTTTCCTAGCCCATTTTGAGGTTTACTATGGAACGAAAAGGAGGAGGTATTATTGTTAGTATTTTACTTCCTTGTTAGTAGTGTATTTTTCCTAGCTTACAAGAGTTATACGAGACTAAAAACCTTTCATGATACAAACTTTCCAATTGAGCCAACAAGACCCTTCTTGTAATGCCTTTGCCATGGTTGATATCCTTTCTTTCTTCTGTAACAGAAGTTACAAATGTTGATAAATGATTCTTGTTTTGAAGATGGTGTACTCTTTAAAACTGAGTGATCATGTTTGCTGTAGATGATATGTTTAATCTTCTAAAATTGGATACAATCATACTATGGAATTTTTGAATTGATATTGAAGTATTTCATATACTCTTTATGCTGAACTTTGAATTACATTTTGTCTACTAGTGAAGGAAATAAATTCAGTCTTATAAGACTATGCCAGTACATTGCATTATCGAATTTTTTTCTCAGTCTATTTCATAACTAATACAGGAAAAACCATACCTTGGATCAATTGCAGTGATCCATGGTATGCCAATGATTACTATGATGTTTTGATCATATTTGTTAAGCCAGGTCAACACATTCTATTGCTGATATGTCTTCGTACTTAGGATTTCATTTTAGGAGATCACCGGACATCCTGTAACATCTTAAGGATGCATCCTTTTATGTGATCTAATTACCTTGTTTGATAAAATCACTTAAGGTAATGTCTTTTGATTATTGTATGTAATCTAAATAATCGAAATGTATTTAATTCAATTACATTATCCCTAACCTAAGTTAAGGTGAATGGATTTTTAAAGGCGTATTAATTCTTATAAAGATTACCCTAAGTCTTTTGATATTAAATCACCCTAAGATATTAAAGGAATTTACTAAAGTCTTAAGCTATGATTGTATCTAAGACTAAATATGTCTAACCTAGGTGGCATCAATCTAACCTAAGGATGAATGTGGTTAACTTAGATGGCAAGTTAAGGTAATGGGTCGGTGGCACCATTCCAAAGGCATACTTGGAAGTTTTAATGGATCATTTAAAGTTTGTTTATCATTAATTTTGGCTGGGGAATGGTTTAAGATGGAATGTGCAAAAATGTAACTCTTCTTAGCTTTGGTAAATAAATTGTTAACTATTAGTTTGAACTAATTTTAGGTTGGCAATTGGTGGGAATATCAGAGGCCATTGGTAGTCTAGCTTGCATTGATTATTTTTGACCCTTGAGCAAAAACTACCTAGGAATTTGCAAGATGGGTTTGTGGAAAAAGGAAAGGTTTTGTTTCTTTTTGCATTTTGATTTTTCGAGCGCTATGGATCTACATGTAGTTTTTCCATTTTTTGAACTATCGGTTTGATTTTGTTACAAAGTCAAGTTTTCCATTACATGGCAAAAATAATGGCAAAAAAATATTGTGAAAACTATAAAGGAAAAATGGGGAATTTTCAGAAGATTTGGTTGGAGTTTTTGGTGGAGAACTTGCAGTGGAAGCTTCATAGAAAAGTTGGAAGTGTGGAAAAGAAATCAAGAGCACTACCATGCATGATAGGATATATATCTTAAGATTTATTTATAAATTTAATGATTTCATAAAAAGAACTCTTCTCTTCATGAAATTACTTTCAAGATTTGGTTTCGTGTTTGTGTATTGCTTTGCTTTTCCCTGCTCCTTTGTGTTTTCTTGAAAGTTAGTGGTTTTTGGTTAATAGAAACAACTCAATATCATAGGAAGTCTCTTATTTATTGAAACTGAGTTTAAAATGGTTGGGAAATGACTATGTTTGTAAAACCTAAATCTGTGAATTATTATTTAAATGGATATTGTGTTATCTTTGCTACTGATTGATATATCTCATCAAATTTCAATATTTTGGTGTTAAGTTATAGCATTGGGTTCAAGGTCAAAGCCTTCATGGAATATTGTTGGTGATTCTGTTTGGTTGAGGAACTGGGTGTTCAGTAATATAGATATTTGATTGACTTTTTAATGCTTGATATAGGCTCTTGTTTCAGTTTATCGAAAATTCATTTATGGCTTTGAATTCATGGATTCGACCCATTTTGGGTCCTCTCAATGTGGATATTTTGAGCTCTTCTTTGTAGGCACAATGGTGAGGGTGTCCGATAAATTTTCCTATCTCCCTTTTTAGTTTAGTTTTGTTTGGTTATTCACCCTTATTGGGTTGGTTTCAATCTAGAATTATTTTTGGATATCATATGTCCCAGGTCTTTTGTTATTAACTCCTAGGTTTCACACTTTTTTTTATTTAAGAGGATCCCTTGAGCTTAGTTAGTTGATGAGTTTCTTGGGTTGGATATCATTGTTCTGTATGTTATTGTTGTTTAAAATTTTGAGATTTTGAGGACATTGGGTCAATAGTTGATCCCAAAGGACATATTCTTTGGTGACTAAAACTTATCTTTAATCAAATCGTATCCTCTCTGCTATTGTCTCATTGGAGACTGTGTATGTATTTTTAGGTTGGTATTTATTGAGTTGAAAGTTGTGAATTTTGTTGTGAACGTTTTAAGGGAGTTATAAATCCTTTAAGTTTCAGGACCCTATCTTTCATAGGTGAAGGTCATACTCCACCTATTTGATCTTTTGTGTTGTTAAAATATTATTATCCTATAAGTTTTTGGTGTATAATTTGATTAGTAATTTCAACTGTAAACTTGATCTTGTGTAGTTCGTGGTCTGGTAAGACTCTTTAAGTCTACTTGATTGAACTGAATTGTGTTGATCCATTTGAAATTAGTTCTCGGTTTCATTATGTTTTAGCATAATTTTCTTGAGATCTTTTTCTTTTGATATTCCAAATCGTCTCGATGTTGGAACGGATTAACCCTCATGTAGAAATTTTATTATGACTGTATTTGGTTCATACCGAGTCATTCTTGTTTTTAATAGTATTCCCTTGAGGATTGGTGATAGGGAAAATGGTTGGTAATAAAGAGGAAATTATGGCTTGTTGGATAATTTGATACTTTGAGGATTGATTGAATTCATGACTTATTATTAAGTATTTTTTGTTATAGTTGGTAGCAATTATAAATGTTATAATGATTGAGATGAATTTCATGACTGCAATATTGACGGAATTAACTTTATTAGATTACTTCAATCCTTTTATATAGGTAATTGGTCCCTAAAAGAGACTAAATTGACTTTCTTTTACATTTGACACTGTGGCTTTTTGGGAAGACTTTTATGTTGTTCTTATTTTGGATACTTTGAATTTTTTCATAATCTACAATGTTCCTTTTATGTAGTTGTTAGATAAAAGCATATTGTTTTAATGTTATATCATTTATCATGCTTAGTTATGGTGAACTAACTCATGCTAACAATTTTGGAGATGGATTTCGTGAAAAGTGAAAGGAGAAAGACTTATAGAAAGTTGCATTTGTTTTATTAACAAATTCATTTCTTTATTCAAATACTTAATGTATTGAAATGATCTTGTTGTAAAAATGTGAGGGAATACTACATTAGTAATTTCTACTGCTGAGAAATTTTTTCTTAAATTTTATGAAATACTTATTAAGCATGAAATAAAGTGAATTCTTTTTCTGATAATGAATTGTTGTATAATGGTTTGGCATAACTAGCTTAACTATGCATCATAAATGATTTATATTTGATTAATATTCCTAAATATTAACATGTATGACTCAGTAGTTATCTAAGGTATAGAGTGTTGCTTGGATAAGGAAATATATTTCTGAATCAATTAATTATTTGGGTAATGGTAAGACTATGATGATCATAATATATCCACCCTTATTTGGAAATAGGAATTAGAAAAGTATACTATAAATATGGATGTGACATTCTTATAAAGTTTATACTCAAGTTTTCCAAATTCATGATCAGGATATTAGTCCTTTATTTGGATGAAGAGAAGAATCTCTAACATCATTTAGGGAAAAAGTATGATATCCTTACTTATGTGATAAAGTATAAATTAATATTGTTTATTGGCTACATGCTCTAGTTTATGGGAATGATAAATGGTAATTAGAAAGCTTACATAACATAGTAAGATGGATTAAAATATATAAAAACACTAAATCTAATTAACAAGTTTTCAATCAAAATTGTTTACATTGATAAAATTAAGTAAAGAGGCTAAATGTTCTTACTTTCTTGATTCTGAATGAGATTTAATGCTCAATGAAATTAATGGTTATGAAATAATGAGTTCATAAGCATGATCACAAAATTTATTTGCATACCTTCAACTGGTGTAAAAAGTGCATTTATATCCTTTCTTTATGGATCAATTATAAAAAACTTAGTGGACCCCTAGGTACAATGTGTAATGATTAATTAAACTAATTATAAGCCGAAGGCTAATAAATCTAATGACTCTTTAAGTATGCTAGTTCTGTTAAAGGAACTTAGTAGGTTATTGCAATGTAGTTGTTGTTGCAGAGTAGCCTCTTAATGATGGGAGTTATTATGAGGACACTGCGAAGTAACCATTATACTTCAACATCCCACTCATCTTTTCTAACTCAACTGTCATAAGTGGCACTTCGGTTCACAGTTTTACTCTAAAATGAGATAGGTGTTAACCTTTAAATTTACCTTAACGGGAAGATGTTGTTACAAAATTGTCAAAATTTCTTAAACCCTCTTGAATTCTTCTTGCTTGAACGTGCTTTTAAAATTTCAAAGTTTTCCGAAACTCTGAACTCTGAATTTTCAAATTTTGGGTTTTGGGGATTTTTCAATTTTTTGAGCTTCGTTGATTGCGGAATTAAATTTTGATTTGGAGTTCTAAAATCTAAAATCCCGAAAGTCCAAAATTTCAGACTTTTCAGACTTTCAGAATCCTTTTTAGAATTTTTTGATATTTTTTCGTTTCAGAGTTCTGAACATTGAAAGTTTGAAGTTTCAAAATTTCGGAACTACGCACTTTTAGGTTTTGGAGTCTCACATTGTTTTTTGGATAATTTCGCTCTGGAGTTCCGAAGTCCAAAACTATGAAGTTCTTAAATTTCAAAACTACGAAGTTCTGAAATTTCAAAACTTCAGACTTTCGGGGTTTTAGACTTCGGGTTTCACATTGCAATGATGGCACTTCATTTCAGAGTTATGGGGGTCACAATTTCAGACCTTCCACAAACATTTAATTTCAAACATGTGTCAAATTTCGAGCATTAATTCCATGGTTTCCTATATAAACTTGAATTTTTACCTATCATTTTCACCTGGCTTTTGCTCTGACACTCTATATTTACCTCACCATTTTGTACTTTCAATGCATCGTTTTCAAGGTAAATTTATTTATTTATTCATTTTTGGTTATGATTTATTGGGGTTTTGTTTGTTTTTTTTCCCTTTTTTCTATTTTTCTTTTCTTTTCTTTCTTGATATAGAAACCCGTATCATCTATTGTTCTTCCTTGAACCATGCCATTTGTTTCTTTCCTCAATACTATAAACTTCAATTCATGCAGGCATCTAATTTTATCAAGTTCAAGAATTGTGTAACTATTTCCTTCTATTTTCATTCTATGTCTTTCAGAGTTCACAGTTTTGGGTTTTTGGGGGATAGATTTATGAAGCTAGTAGTGCTTTCAAAGTTTTAGGATTTCGATAGTCAGGGTTTTAGAGATTCACTTTTTGAGGTTTTAGGACTATGAGGAGTTCAGTATTTCAAAGGTTTTTACTTTAGAGTTGAAGCCTTTTCAGATTTACCATTTTCAGAATTTCAAACTTCGGGATTTTGGAACCTTTATGGTTTCTTACAAAAATTCCAAAGACTATTCGGATTCCGAATTCTGAATTAATGTTAAATTCCTCATCAAGGGGAAAGGGAAAGATGAAGTAAACATTCTTAGGAGTTTCTCCTCACTCATGCCTATCTTTAGATTTGGGGAATATCAGAGATAATGACCTTGGAAAAAATATATTTTCTAGACTTCTAGGAAAGAATAAAAGCCCCTAATAAGAAAACCTTGGATGCTGAGTTTGTCTTAGATGTGACAACATATTTTGATAAGGATTCTCAATCAGTAAAAGATGATGATGGTAAGGTCATAATCAGGCTGGACGATGATTTCTTTGAGGATTTATTTAAACTTCTAGATGTTGAAGGATATGTAACAATTTCACTAGAAGCTGTTGTGGAACATTGGGATAAAGAATATGAACTATGTACAAAGGTCATAATGAAGAGTTACTTGGCCAAGAGTGTCATCAAGCTTCCTAAAACATTATTCTGCTCAGAATTCATCTAGGAAGTAAGTGATCTTATTGTATTGTTCAGTAGAATTTTGGGTCTCGCTTATGCGAAGAAGTTTCAGGAATAGATGTTCTTTTATAATGCTACTATCAAGAAGAATAAGGAATTCATACGATGGGGGCAACATATCAGGAGCTCAATTTTTTTTAGTTAAGCAATGTTTTTGATGTCTAAAAAATTCTTCATGAATTCCTTCCTCGTTTATGCTGCCGATGTAATGGGGGAATTAAATTGTTTGAACATAAAAGGTGTCAAATGTGTGTTGTAGATTTATCACTTTTATACTCAAATTCCAATGGAAGAAGGCAACAAATTGTTTTGTAGAGTCAATGATGACTTTTTTGCTTTCCTCATTTATCGTTTTGATAAAGATTTGTATAATCGAAGGATTTTTGACGAAGATTTTAAAGAGGTACTGGAATGGGGAGCCATCTATCTTCAGTTACCAACATTTACATACATTAGGATTCCCAGTTTCTTGGGTGCCCCAAACAAGTTACCAAGATGTCCTACCTAAAATAGGTTATATTAGAATTGGTTCGGCAATTGTTGGATTATCAAACAATTCAAAACAAATGACATAAGGCGGGAGTTTAGTTTCCTATTTCAATAGGAAGGTAAACCTGTGCCAATATTTATAAAGTGAAGAATGTGGATGGAGAAATGTTTGAAGTTACTTTACAAACTTTCCATCCTAGAACCAACTTTGATTATTAAGGCAAGTTCAGTGAAACATGGTTGGCCAGTTCTCACTTTCCTCAGCTAGAGGATATTTGGATTCATTTTAGGGATGAGGCTATCATCAGACAATGAGAATATGAAAGGCTGCCTTTGAATGATGTTAAAAAATTTAGTATTACGGATATTCCAGAATGGATGGAGGATGGTGATGAAGTATTAGACCCAATGTACAAGAACAATAATTTTGCTAATTAATTGTTGCCATGGATCAATTGGTATAATGAAGAACATTGCAATATTAAGGAAAGGGTGGGGCCCATTCTTCAGAGGACATATGATTGGTTAGATACCTTGGTAATTTCACCCAAAGGGATAGATCAATATATAAGAATAGAAGCCCAACCAACACTGAGTCTCCATACACCCACGAAAGGTAAAAGGTCTACTCAAAAGGCCAATATAATTCCAAGGAAGATCTCATTTGTTGTTGAGAGTTCCTCTCTTCCAAAAGTTCCCATTTCCATGGTTGTGTCCTATACAATACAAGGAACAAAAGTTTTCAAAGTTAGTGATTCTCCAGTTGTGTCACAAGATTTTCCACCCCCTTCTTCATTATCATTGTCACTATCTTTAGCTCCACTTTCCCAATCACTATCCACTGCTCCTTCACTCATCTCTACTTTTCCATCTCCATCCATGACCTAAGTGTTTTCATCCCTTCCTATCCTCTTGGTAGGGGAAATGGTTGGATCTCTGGTTTCCACTCCATTTTCTCAGCAAATTTCATTTCCTTCCATTTCAAATTTTAGTCTCATTGCATCCACTCCCGAGGCTATTCTCACTTTCACCCCTTCTATCATTACCACCTCCATTTTATTGCCAAATGATATTACCAGTGCTATTGTTTTATCTAGTGCTCCAAAGTTTCATACCAACCATACCAACTTTCATCTGCATCTACTATACCTGAGTGGCTATATTGCCAAACCCCAAAGCAGAAGAAGAAGGTGTCCTCTTATAGACGTGATAAATCTGTGTGTGCTAGAACCTACTTTGAAGAGACAATCCAAACGAACAAAGATCATCTCTAGTTTATTGATAAACCAATAAGGAGAAAGGGTTATGGAAATAGCTACCCCCGTTGAGAGGAAAACTAAAGAAACTATTACAGCAACAGATTATCATATCTCTAGGTTTTCACTAGGGAAGGCAACACATGAAGGCACCAAATAGGATGTTCAAGTGGCCCTTGGAATTTTATTGGAGAAGTATGATAAAGATAAAGCTTCTAAAGATGAATTAAAGTCAAAGGTTGAAACAACTCACTGCTCTATTAAGGAAAGTAACACAACCCACTCCAACTACTAATCCTTCAACTACAACTGCACTGACAGTTTCTTCCGGTTTGGATGATATTTCATATCATGAAATTGAGAAGATAGGCCAGAAGGGAAGATCAGTAGATGAATGGATAAAACACATGCTTCAAGAAGATAATCATTTGGTTAAAACAACTATTGAATTGTACAATTATTTACAAACTAAGAGGAATTCTATTCACATGATAGATGAAATTATCTCTGAGGATAACAATAATTTAAATATGAATTTAACTACATGGAGTGAGATTAGAGATGTGGACACAAATTTACTCCTTCAAGAAGGAGTAATCAATGAAGTTTCTAAATTTTTTGAGTTTCAAAAGGCTATGGAATTTAGATCCCAGGTGTTGCATGATTTGATTAAGAAATTGGATGATAAATGTGGAAATAATGGACGGTCTAAATGATATTTCGGAAGAGTTTGATAATATCAATTGTAAGTTTTTCAATGAGAATATTGATGCTCTTCTAGCTGGACCAAATTAAATCAAATTTCAAATATTTGGTAACAAAAGATGATGAAATAACTAAAACTTTCAATATCAATTCAATTGATAGGTTGGTCTTGTGCCATAATTTTATAAGTCAGCTGAAGAAAGTGGTGAATAAGTTGAAAAGGTTTCCAACTAAAGTTACAAGGGAGATTGATATAGTGGACGTGGTGAATCATTATGCTTGCATACCAGAGGAAGGGGAGGTACATCGAATTCATCAAACATTTTGTTGACTACAAACACTAGATGGCTATGTGGGAAGAAGAAGATCAGGGGAAAACTAAAAAAAGAGAAAGATGATGTAGGTCCAAGCTAAGCCAGGTGGCCATGATTGGGACGGTTCCAAGCTCTGTATCAGTCAAAGTTATAAGGGTTGACTTAGTCAAACCTTTGCAACAACTTTACTATTTTTATGGAGCATGTTCCCTTGAACTTATTATACTCTATTTTTAGTAATTTGTTAGTTAAGGTTAAGCTGTAATGGCTCAACCTTTGGAACTTATAAATAGTTAAAAATGCATTAAGTTTAGATATAGATAGATCATTTGGAGAAGTTAATCTTCAATATTGGAAGAGCGCTTCATATACTTTGAGCCTTTCAGTTATATTCAGAACAATATTTTTTTGTGAAAAGTCTAGTTTATTATGTTAATCATTGATCAATTTATAGCTTGTGAATGTTTAATTCCTTGATGTGATTGGTTAATCTACCTTTATCCTAGTTATCTTGTTTCAATTCATGTGAAAAGTGATATAGTTACTTTGATATCAGTTATGGAAAATTTATTTCCTTTCTGTTACAAAGTTGCATTATTATTTATAGTCATGGATAAAGGAAGATTGAAAGACATGTGCATATCATATATTGTTGTGAGGAGTTGATTGTGCATTTAAGTGGGTCTATTTGTTCAATATACTTGGTGCATCACCTTATTTATTTTTTGTTATCTCTAACTTTAAGCTCATCAGTTGAGTAGATTAGAATTATTTTCAAATGTTTTAGCCTTGCATATTGATCTTAAATCAAGTGCTCCAAGTTTCAAAGGAAGCCAACCTTATCCAGAGGTTCATCCCAGAGGTGACAAGGTCACACACCTTGGGGATGTTCCAACGTTGCACGAGATCACTCAAAGATTCAATGGGTGCATGATCCATGTGACAATTTGTTTTTGGCACGCCCAGTGGAAGAGAGAGTTGGTACTTCTCTTCATACTTGCATGAATCAAAGTACCTGGATGACTCAATATCTCTGGATTTCATATCTCAGTGTGTTAACATATGTGAAGAATTCAGATAAGAGATTCTACAAGAAGAGAAGGAAATTATCAACCTATTGAGTTATCCTTGTCTCCTCCAAGAAGAAGAAGAGGCATTTGAAAACTCACCAGTTACAACATCACCATGTAGGGGTCATTCTACTCCTCCTTAGGAAGATTCCCTCCACCTAGGAACAATCAACCTCTTGGTAGAATGGCCAGGAACCAAGTATTTCCTACATTCAATGTGGGCAACCCTCTTCTATTATCCCAATGGGATCCTATACCTATTACTCCACTCAAAATTTTACCCTTTTACACAGGGGAAACTCATATCACTCCCATGGAACATATTCTTGATGTGGCCAACATTTGTGCTATTCATAATGTTACAGAAGACAACGTTGTGGTCAAACCTTAGCTACTTCCTTTCAAGGGAAAATTGCTTAAGTGGTTTCGTGGTTTAGGGGTTGGAACTATTACCACTTGGGATGAGTTGGGGGAGAATATCTGTAAATAGTTCAAAGACAAGAGAGATCACCTATCACTCTTGGAAAAACTCACTACCATAAAGAGAGTCTCCCCAAGAATACATGAGCGATTTCAATTTCTGATTCCAAAGGACTTGGAATAGGATTTTGACACTCATAAAGCCTTCTCCAAACAACACATTCCTATACTATTTATGAGCCTTGAACAATGATGTAACAATTATGATCCAGTCGATGGGAGGGACTATATTACCTGATGCCTTTGAAGTTTCCATAAGAGAAGAGAATTCCTTGATTCAGGCTGGAAAGATAGATCCATGACTGCCAATGTCATTGTCTCTGGATCTTACAAATGCTCAGCCTACCATTTCTCCTATTCCAACAACTTCCAAGTAGCCAGTTTAGTCTATCCCCACCCCTTGAAACAATCTATTTGAAGTCAAGTCACTGCTGTAAACTTTTGGGAACGATCTCATTGCACTCAAAAGGAAAAAAATTCAATATAATTGTCCATACTAGCCAAAAAAATCAGCAGTATCAGGCTAATTGTCCTCCTTTTCAAGGGAATAATCAGCCTCAAAACCAAGCTACAGGTCAAGCTATGAATGTCAGACCTCTGAATTTTAGGAATCCTCTTGTTGCTAGTTCTTCTAAAGCTATTGTACCCATCTAAGAATAATCTAGTTCAAGATTATGAATGGTGTTATCCCTGTTCTCAACCTCACAATCAAAATCTTTTCCCCAATGGAGTTCTTATCCAGGCCCTTATGGTTCAAAGTGTATCTACCCCTTTGGAGCTGATAGAAAATTCATCTACGTAGGAAATAGCAGATCAACCACATGCACTCTGAAGAAACCACTTTGCTAAATTGGCAAGCAGAAGATTTTTACGGGTTGAATATAGATTCCTCATCAGTGGCAACAAATACTCATTCCAAAAAGAGAGTAACATGGAATCTCAACCTTCCAAATTTGATCAAGCATCCACTTCACATCCTCAACTACAGGTGGTTGTTGATAAATATGCGGGAAAGAAATATTCAGAGACAAATGTTAGCCAAGTTGCAAGGAAAGATGGATCTTCAGCCATCACGGTACCCAACAAGCACTTTCCAAAAGATGATGCTCAAAGAAACATCAGAAAAGTAGGAGCAATTCCCTTCAGTATTGTGGAACAAATGAAGAAGACCAACTTGAGTGTTACTATGTGGGATGCACTCTCAATTCCTTCTCAGAGAAACTTGTTGCGAGAGGATTTGAACAATTTTGGTACAACCAATGGATCATCAAGTCGTGGAGCAGAAATTACAACAAGTTTGTGTCAACCAGAAGGGAAAAGTATTCCTAAGGAAAATAAACCACCACCATTCTATATTTATTTGATCATTGGTGATCATTTGGTACATAACTGCATGATCGATTCTGGTGCTAAGTAGCTCAGTTATGCCCAAGAAAATTACAGATGTGTTAGGAATACAATATACGTTCGGTTGTAAGAGGAGTTGTTCAACTAGATGGCACAACCATTAAAACTGTTGGAGTCATCAAAGGAATTCAACTTACCATCCATGCATGCCCAAGTTTTTCATTCACCCAAGACATATCGGTCATTGATCTCCCTCCTCTCTTTCTCCATCTCCTATCAAGAGATTTCACTACCAAAATGGGTGGTTATCTATCAGCTGATTGGTCACATATGATTCTCAGGAACTCGATACAAAACCAAAGTAACTATAAGGGTAGAACCAATCTTCCATAATCATGTAGAACCCTACACTCCTAGTCCTATAAATGGGAATTATACCATCCATGATCGAGAGGAAGAAGTTGTTGATCATGAACCAACCACTCTTGTGGAAGAAGTCCCCGATACTATGTTGGATGAGGTGAGTGGAGACCATCAGTATGATCCCTACACTGATGTGTTAGCAATAGGAAGAAATTGGTTTTTCTATTGGAAGAGACGGGATTGGGCACATACTGCATCCACGAAGAAGGAACAATCATACCACAACTTGTCAAAACACAAAGCAATCTTGAAGGACTGTGGCAATTGTTCTTCGATGGCTCAAGGAGTAAGAATGGATCTGGTACTAGTGTTATGCTAATTTCTCTAGAAGGAGATAAATACTTCTCATCTTTTTGGTTTCAATTCAGTTGCACTAACAATGTTGTAGAATACGAGGCCCTTGTGTAAGGAATTAAGCTTGCTCAAAAGAAGGGGATCAAAGCCCTGACTATTTTTGGAGATAGTGAGTTAGTAGTTCATCAAGTGATGCCACACAATGCATCCAAAAATGATCTTTTAAGATCATAGAAGAACCAAGTTTGGGATTTGATTGAAGATTTTGAAGCTTTTGGGATCCATGTGGTTCCTAGAAATCAAAATCAAGATGTTGATAGGCTTGCTATGATTGGCTTGAAATACGACATACCAGTTGATATCACAAAAGAAGGGTGGAAATCTGTCAAAATGGTGGTTTGACCTGCAGTCCCTGATAATGTAAGTAGTTGGAAAGTGTTTGATAGTGACAAACAAATTGTTCTATTTCTACAAGCAGAGGCAGAGTTTTCCACAAAAGGTCAAGCTAAGTTGCAAGAAGCATATGGTGATCAAATCATACAATTGAAAAGAAACAAGCTACCAAAAGGCTTAGTTACTCTGGAATCCATCTTCAATTCAGATGATCAAGCCAAAAGACAAATCTCTAACATGGTGGTCAAAGAAGAAGATTTTGAGGAAGTCGAGGTAGCAAATGAAAAGTTTCTGAAGATTGGAAAAGTATGCACTCCGAAGAAAAATAATCTTTCATCAAACTTTTTCAAGAGTATCACGACATTTTTACGTGGAGCTACAAAGACCTCCATGGTTTTGATCTAGGTCTATCACAACATACTATCGAATTGGATCCTCACGCCAAGCCAATTCGTCAAGAAAAAAGGCCAATTAATCCCAAAATTGATCCAATAATGAGAAAGGAGCTAACCAAACTCATCGAGGCCTGTATAATTTTTCTTATCAAGCATTCATCTTGGGTGGCCAATCTGGTCCCTGTAAGGAAGAAGAATAGAGAAATTCGGCTATGCGTGGATTTCAGATATTTGAACCATGCCTCGTTAAAAGATCATTATCCTCTTCCGTCGATGGAGTAGATTCTCCAAACAGTAGCAGGAGTGCAAAGGTTTTCATTTCTTGATGGATATTCTGGATATAATCAGATCTTGGTTAAAGAATTTGATTAGTTCAAGACAACATTCAATACTAAGTGGGGTACGTATGCCTATAATAAAATGCCATTCAGATTATCCAATGTTGGTGCTACTTTCCAAAGAGCCATGGACATGGAATTTCAGGGGCTAATCAATGATATCATCTTGGTTTACCTTGATGATATAACTATATACTCTAAGCATGTAGAAGACCACATCACGCATCTAAGGAAGGTTTTCCGAAGGTGTAGGGAATTTGGGGTTTCACTCAATCCTAAGAAATGTATTTTTATAGTACACGAGGGGAAGTTGTTGGGGCATGTTGTTTCAGTGGAAGGACTATCAATCGATCCAGATAGGATTCATTCGATTGTGTCTTTATCTCTCCCAAGTCACAAGAAGGGTCTCCAGAGTTTTCTTGGAACCATAAATTTTGTGCGGAGATTCATCCCTCAATTCACAGCATTGGCTAAACCACTGACAACCATGTTGAAGAAGAATATGCCTTTCTCATGGAAAAAATAAGGGAAAGAGAGTTTTGAAGCCATTAAGATAATAATTTCTCAAGCTCCCACACTGATGAACCCCAAGTTTGATAAATATTTTATTCTTTATCTTTTGTAGGTCAAGAGAAGCATTTTCAGGTATCCTCACCCAACAAAATAACGAATCAATGGAATAACCAATTGCCTTCTTTATCCAATCCCTAAAATATTATGAGCTAAAGTATTCATTTGTTGAGAAACAATTCTTTGCTGTCATTCGGGCTTTGAAGAAGTTCAGACATATGTTATCCAATAACAAAATACATTTGATGGTGTCTCATCCTGGAGTTAAAGAATTTTTGCTAAATAAAGACATGAATGAAAAATGTGTCAGATGGGTTACTAAAGTTATGGAATATGATGTACACATTAAGGTCACTAGTCTCATTAGGGGTAAGGGTTTATGTCAATAGTTGGCTATAGATTTGGAGATAAAGGCTGAAAAATACACAGTTCTCTTGAATGAACCTCAAGAAAATGACCAGGTTGATTGGTTGTCAAAGATGAAATCTTTTTCTCCTGTTAGGGGTATATCCTACTGACATGGATAAAACTCAAAGGTGAAGCTTCCATATTCAATCCATTCCTTATGTTTTGGTGGATAATGTTATTTTTTGTAGAGATTTAAATGGTGTTCTACTTTGATGTATAGGACCAGAACAGACTGGATAGGATTTTGCAAGAATTTCACAATGGTTTGTCTGGAGGGAATTAATTTGACAAAGACTACTGCAGTAAAGATCATGAGGGTTGGTTACTATTGGCCATATTTATTCAAGGATACTCATTTCTAGGTAAGGAAATGCAAGGAATGTGCCTTTTTCATAGGAAAAAAGAGATTGGTAGCCCTTCCTCTTCACCCAATTCAGGTTGATCAACCTTTTGTTCAGTGGGGACTAGATTTCATTGGAAATGCTTAATCCTCCATCTAGTGATGGACATAAATGGGTTCTCACTGCAATAGACTATTTCACTCGCTGGACGAGAAGCCATGGCACTGAAAGAAGGAAATGAAAAGGTTGTTCTTGATTTTCTGGAAGGAATAATGACACGTTTTGGTGTTCCATTCACAATAATTTCAGACAATGCAATGGCATTTTTGGGTTTGAAATTAACTGAATGGGCTGTCAAGAATGGGGTTTATCTAAAAACTTCATCAAATTACTACCCACAAGGAAATGGATTAGCTGAGTCCAGTAACAAAAATATCATACAGATCATCAAGCATACAATGGAAACCAATAGAAGAACTTGGCACACTCAGCTTAAAACCACCATGTGGGTGGACTAGATCACACCCAAAAGGGCTATTGGAAATTCACCATTTATGCTAGTATATGGAAGGGAAGAAAATCTCCCACTATCTCTAGAAATTCCTTCCTTGGAATTAGCATATCAACTGGAACTTATGGAAAGTGATTCAATGATATTCAGGTATTCCAAACTAATGGAGCTAGAAGAAACAAGGAATAAAGTAATGAAGACTATAGAACAACATCAATCTCAGGTTAAAATATCTTTTGACAAAAGGGCTTCCAACAAAGAGTTCCATGAAGGAGATTTGGTTCTCAAATGGGATGCTGACAGAGCCAAGTTAGGTATGCATGCTAAATTTGACTCCCTCTGGAGCGGACCATATATTATCACAAGTTACAAGGAAAAAAACTCATTTTTCTTATCAAGACTCAATGGAGAAGAATTTCCCATCCATGTGAATGGGATTCATCTCAAAGATTTCTTTTGACAACAATTTTTTACTTTTGTACAGTGTTTGTTTTGTCTTTTCCTCCAAGTTTTTCGCACATTGTGATGTTTTTTTTTCTATTTCTTTTCATTTGGTGTGTGTTCTGAATATTTTATTTTTAGGACTCTTTTTCCCAATGGTTTGTTTAAGGCTACTGGCCTAAAGCTTAGTAAGAAAGCATTCCTTGTGAGATCGCCAAAAATGTTAACCTTTAAATTTACCTTAACGGGAAGGTGTTGTTAAAAAATTGTCAAAATTCCTTAAACCTTCTTGAATTCTTCTTGCCTGAACATGCTTTTAAAATTTTGAAGTTTTCCGAAACTCTGAAGTCCAAATTTTTAGATAACAGGTTTTGGGGATTTTTATCTTTTTGAGAGTTTTTTTGAATTGTGAAATAAAATTTTGATTTGGAGTTCCGAACTTTGAAATCCTGAAAGTCCAAAATTTTGGACTTTTCAGAATTTCAGGTTTCAGAATCCTCTTTATAATTTTTTATTATTTTCATTTTAGAGTTCTGAAGTTCCGAACTCTGAAAGCCATGAAAGTTTGAAATTTCAGAACTTTGGAATTTTGGGTTTTGGAGTCTCACATTATTTTTGTGGATAATTTCAGATCTGGAGTTCCGAAGTCATAAAACTCTAAATTTCCAAAATTTTGGAACTTCAGACTTTTGGGGTTTCAGAATTTGGGTTTCACATTGCAATGATCACGCTTCATTTCAAAGTTTTGGGGGTTACAATTTCAGACCTTCCACAAAATTTAATTTCCAACAACCCCACACATGTCATCTTTTGCAAGTATTAATTCCAGGGTTTCCTATATAAACTTCAAATTTTTACCTATCATTTTCACCTAGATTTTTCTCTGACACTCTGTTTTTACCGCACCATTTTGTACTTTTAAGGAATTATTTTCAAGGTAAATTTTTTAAAGTTATTTGTTTTTGGTTATGATTGATCAGGGTTTTGTTTATTTGTTTTTCCTTTTTACATTTGTTCTTATTTTCTTTGCTTGACATGGAAACCCTTATCATCTGTTGTTCATCCTTTAACCATGTCATTCGTTTCTTTTGTTAATACTGTAAACTTCAATTCAATTATGAGGCAGGCATCAAATTTTATCAAGTCCAATAATTTAGAAACCATTTCCTTTAATTTTTTTCTATGTATTTTGATAATTTAGCAGAGCTTTCATAGTTTCAGGTTTTAGGAGGAGTTCAAGTTTCAGAGTTAAGAGGTTTTGGAGTTTCAAGTTTTCAGGTACTTTTCGGGGTTCAAAGATTCACTTTGGGGTTTCAGGACTTCGGGGTTTCAAGGACTTTTGGAGATTTCAAAATTTTGTACTTTGGAGTTGAAGCCTTTTTGGAGTTATCATTTTCATATTTTCAGACTTTGGGATTTTAGATTTAAATAACCTTTATGGTTTTCTTACAAAATTTCCAAAGACTATTCGGATTCTAAATTTTGAATTAATGTCAACTTCTTCATCAAAGGGGAAAGGGAAAGATGAAGTACACATTCTTAGGAGTTTATCCTCACTCATGCCTATCTTCATATTTGGGGAATATTGGAGATACTGACCTTGGACAAATAGATTTTCTAGACTTCTGGGAAAGATTAAAATCCCCTAATAAGAAGCCTTTGATGTAGCCATATTCAATAGTGGGCTCACTTTCTATAAATGTAGGTTTTCCTTCATCCATGCACTTGTCTTGAGTTTGTCTTAGCTGCAACAACCCATTTTGATAAGGATTCTGAATCGGTAAAAGATAATGACGGTAAGGTTACGTAATCAAGTTGGACACCGATTTCTTTCAATATTTATTTAAACTTCCATATTTTCAAGGATATGTAAATAATTTCACCAGAAGCCATTGTGGAACATTGGGATAAAGAAACTGAACTATGTACAAAGGTCATAATGAAGAGTTACTTGGCCAAGAGTGTCATCAAGCTTCCTAAAACATTGTTCTGCTCAGACTTCATCCAGGAAGTAAGTGATATTATTGTATTGTTGAGTAGAATTTTAGGTCTCTCGCTTCCATGAAGGAGTTTCAAGAATGGATGTTCCTCTATATTGCTACTATCAAGAAGAATAAGGAATTCATACGATGGGGGGAACATATCAACAACTCAATTTTTTTTCCGTTTAGCAATGTTTTGATGTCTAAAAAATTCTTCATGACTTCCTTCCTTGTTTATGTTGTCACTACCATGGGGGAATTCAATGGTTTGAACACAAAAGGTGTCAGAAGTGTGTCAAAAATTTATCACTTTTATCCTCAAATTACAATGGAAGAAGGAAAAAAAACATTTTGTAGAGTCAATGATGCCTTTTTTTTGTCCTCCTTTATCATTTTGATAAAGATTTGTATAATCGAAGGATTTTTGATGAAGATTTTAAAGAGGTATGCGGAATAGGGAGCCATATATCTTCAGTTCCCAACATTTACATACATTAGGATTCCCAGTTTCTTGGGTTCCCCAAGAAAGTTACCAAGATGTCCTACCAACAAATGGGTTTTATTAGAATTGGTTCAACAATTGTTGGATTATCACAAAATTCAAAACAAATGACATAAGGTCGGGAGTTCAGTTTCCTATTTCAATAGGAAGGTATACATGTGCCAATATTTATAAAGCGAAGAATGTGGATGGAGAAATGTTTGAAGTTACTTTGCGAACTTTCCATCCCAGAACCAACTTTGATTACTGGGGTAAGTTCAGTGAAACAGGGTTGGCCAGTTCTCACGTGCCTCAGCTAGAGGATATTTAGATTCATTGTTCAGGATGAGGTTATCATCAGAAAATGAGAATATGAAAGGTTGAATTTGAATGAGGTTAAACAATTCATTATTGTGGATATTCTAGAAGGGATGGAGGATGATGATGAAGTATTAGATCCAGTGTACAAGAACAATAATGTTGTTGATCAACCCTTTTCATGGATTGATTGGTATCAGGAAGAACATTGCAATACTAAGGAAATGGTGGGCCCATTCTTCAAAGGACATATGATTGGTTGGCTACCTTGGGAATTTCACCCAAAGGGATAGATCAATCTATAAGAATAGAATCCCAACCAACACTGAGTCTCCCTACACCCATGAAAGGTAAAAGGTCTACTCAAAAGGCCAATATAATTCCAAGGAAGATCTCATTTATTGTTGGGAGTTCCTCTCTTCCAAAATTTCCCATTTCCAAGGTTGTGTCCTCTACAATACAAGTAATAGAAGTTGTTGAAGTTAGTGATTCTCTAGTTGTGTCACAAGATTTTCCACCCCCTTCTTCATTACCATTGTCACTATCTTTAGCTCCACTTTCCCAATCATTATCCACTGCTCCTTCACTCATCTCTACTTTTCCATCTCCATCCATGGCCCAAGTGTTTTCATCCCTTCCTGTCCTCTCGGTAGGGGAAATGATTGGGTCTTCAGTTTCCACTCCATTGTATCAGGAGCTTTCATTCCCTTCCATTTCATCTTCCAGTCTCATTGCATCCACTCTCGAGGCTATTCTCACTTCCACCCCTTCTATCATTACCACCTCCATTTCATTTCCAACTGATATTACCAGTGCTATTGTTTTATCTAGTGCTCCAAGTGCCATACCAACCATACCACTTTCATCTACATCTACTATACTTGAGTGGCTATATCACCAAACCCCAAAGTAAAAGAAGAAGGTACCTCTTATAGATGTGATAGATCTGAGTGTACTGGAACCTACTCCAAAGAGACAGGCCAAATAACCAAATATCGTCTCTATTTTATCGATAAACCAATCAAGAGAAAGGGTCATGGAAATAGCTACCCCGTTGAGGGGAAAACTAAAGAAACTATTACAACAGCAGATTATCAAATCTCTAGGTTTTCACTAGGGAAGGTAACACATGAAGGGCCACCAAAATAGATGTTCAAGTGGCCCTTGGAAATTTTTTGGAGAAGTATGATAAAGATAAAGCTTCCAAATATGAATTGAAGTCAAAGGTTAAACAACTCACTGCTCTATTAAGGAAAGTAACACAACCCACTCCAACTACTGATCCTTCAACTACAACTGCTCTGATGAGTTTATTTTGGTTTGGATGATATTTCATATCATGAAATTGAGAAGATAGGTCAGAAGGGAAGATCAATGGATGGATGGATAGAACGTATGCTTCAAGAAGCTAATCCTTTGGTTAAAAAAATTGTTGAATTGTATAATTATTTACAAACTGAGAGGACTTCTATTCACGAGGATAGATAAAATTCTCTCTGAGGATAACAATAATTTGAATATGAATTTAACTACATGGAGTGAGATTAGAGATGTGGACCCAGATTTACTCCTTAAAGAAGGATTAATTGATGATGTTTCTAAATTGTTTGAGTTTCAAAAGTATATGGAATTTAGATCCCAAGTGTTGTATGATTTGATTAATAAATTGGACGATAAACATGTGGAAATAATGGAAGGTCTAAATGATATTTCGGAAGAGTTTGATAATATCAACTATGCAAGTTTTTCAATGAGAATATTGATGCTCTTCTAGTGGACCAAATTAAATCAAATTTCAAATATTTGGTAACGAAAGATGATGAAATAACTAAAACTTTCAATAGTAATTCAATTGACAGGTTGGTCTCATGCTTGAATTTTATAAGTCAGCTGAAGAAAGTGGTGAATAAGTTGAAAAGGTTTCTAGCTAAAGTTTCAAGGGAGATTGATACAACATATGTGGTGAATCATTATGCTTACAGACCAGAGGAAAGGAGGTACAGGGAATCATCAAACGTTTCATTGACTATAAACACTAGATGGCTATGTGGGAAGAAGAAGATCAAGGGAAAACCAAACAAGAGAAAGATGATGTAGGTCCAAGCTAAGCCAGGTGGCCATGATTGGGATGGTTCCAAGCTCTGAATCAGTCAAAATTTGTAGGGTTGACTTAGTCAAACATTTGCAATAACTTTACTATTTTTATGGGAGCCTGTTTCCTTTGAACTTATTATACTCTATTTGCAGTAATTTGTTAGTTAAGGTTCAGTTGTAATGGATCAACCTTTGGAACTTATAAATAGTTAAAAATGCATTAAGTTTAGATATAGATAGATCATTTGGAGAAGTTACTCTTCAAGCTTGGAAGAGTGCTTCATATACTTTGAGTCTTTTAGCTATATTCAAAACAATATTTTTCCATGAAAAGTCTAGTTTATTATGTTAATCATTGATAAATTTATAGCTTGTGAATGTTTAATTCCTTGATGTGATTGGTTAATCTTCCTTTATCCTAATTATCTTGTTTCAATTCATGTGAAAAGTGATATAGTTACTTTGATATCAGTTGTGGAAAAGTTTATTTCCTTTCTGTTACAAAGTTGCATTATTATTTATAGTCATGGATAGAGGAATATTGAAATACGTGATATGCATATCATATATTGTTGTGAGGAGTTGATTGTGCATTTAAGTGGGTCTATTTGTTCAATATACTTGGTGCATCACCTTATGATTCTTTTTTTATCTCAGACTTTAAGCTCATCAGTTGAGTAGATTAGAATTATTTTCAAATGTTTTAGCCTTGCATATTGATCTTAAATAAAGTGCTCCAAGTTTCAAAGGAATTTGACCTTATTCAGAGGTTGATCCCCAGGTGACAAGGTACCATACCTTGGGGATTTTCCAATGTTGCATGGGATCAATCATAGATTCAATGGGTGCATGATCCGCATGACAACACTAAGCATATGGATACGTGTAATCGACAACTCATGTTGACCTAGGGTAAATAAACACATCCAAATCAATGAGATTCAAATTGAATATGTCTACTTATCTTTAGTCACCATGAGTATAATGCAACACTAGTGTATGTGAGCTATCTCTATTTAGTGTGAAAATTTGACTGGGGTTTGGTTGACAAAAGTCAAGGAAGACTAGTCTAGATGATAGTTCAAGTGGGATGGAAGACATATTCCTTTCAAAGTGTATGTTGTTTTGGAATGTAAACATGGTAAACATGTTTAAAACGTTGGCCAAAGTATCACAAACCTCTTGTTATGTTGTCTTATGTCACCTGGTTTAAGGTTGTGAGATTTCAGATGAGTGTCAGTAACATATACTCAGATTGGCTTATTAGAAAAAACACTTGCATGAACCATAATGGGTAAAAGAACCAAAGTATACATTGTATACACAAGACCAAGTTAAACATGAGAGATCAGTTTAATAATGAATCATAAAATTAGATATCGGTGTTACACCGAGTCATTACAACTACATATGGTTTTCTGTTATGTGATGGATTGGCAAAGGAATGTGTGTTCTAAATTGTATGAATTTAGAACAGAGAACATTATGTAAAAAAAA
Source organism: Taxus chinensis (assembly GCA_019776745.2). NCBI lineage: Eukaryota > Viridiplantae > Streptophyta > Pinopsida > Cupressales > Taxaceae > Taxus > Taxus chinensis. Next base: position 719,714,110 of record CM034148.1, read on the forward strand.
TCTCCTGTTTCTAAGTCACAAATGAGGATGTTACAAATTTGGTATCAGAGCTGAAGGTTTTAGCTCTTGGACTTATTGATTACATATCTAATAAAAATTTAATTTCTTGTTAACAGAAAATGGTTAGAACAAAAGGAGGTGCTACAAATAATCCACCTCCAAGTGGAGAGGAAGCTACCACACAAAAACTTGACGAGATTATTGCTGCCCTATTGGACACAAGAGATCATCTTGTTGTACTTGAACAACAAGTAATGGGAAACAAAGAGGAAGAAGATGATGTTGATAATAACAATCATCCACCTCCAGGAAATAACATCAATGCTGGAAATATGGGCATTGGTAATAAAATGCTTCAAATAAAAATACTATGAATGCCAACAATAACACTTCAAATGCACCTAATCCGCATGAAAATAAAAAGGAAAGATTGGAATCTAAACTTAATAATGACATAAAGATGTTTAAGTCCACCAAAATTTTATGGCACTACACTGGGGGATGGGGCTAAGAATTGGCTCAGTGACATGGAGAAGTTATTTCCAATAAGGAACTTCTTGGAAGAAACTAAGGCAATATGGGGAGCTTACCAACTTTCCCAGGAGGAATCCTCCTAGTGGGACAACCGTAAGGATGAACTGAACATTGATGAAACAAGCATTACATGGGATCAATTTAAGGGCTACTTTAGGCAACACTAATTTCCATAGCTCTATAATGATAAAGAATTACTGAATTTTAGAATTTAGTACAAGGAAAATTAGCTGTAACTAAATACTGGGAGAGGTTTACCAAACTTCTTAAGTACATTCCACAGTATCAAACTGACAAAATTTTAAGGATACACAAGTTCATTATGGGGTTGAATCCTGTTATTGGAGGAGAGGTAGATGTGCACATCCCAACCACCACGGAAGGGGTTGTGGAAAAACCGATAAGGAAAGAATAGAAATTGAAGGCAATTTATGAAATAAAGAGGAGACTCGAAAGAGAATTACCAACTCTTCTACATCACTTGCACCTAATAAGGTGGCATGGAAATTTTTTGGAGCTAAAAAAAAGTTTGTTGCTGATAACAATAAGAAAATAACAACAAATAAACATGTTGTGAATAATAAAACCAATTTTGTAAAGAATAACAATAATGGATAGAAAACTTATGGAGGTCAAAAAAGTAATTTCAAGACCGGAAATAAGTTTGAGTCAAAAAGGGAACCTATAGGGGGCTGCTATAACTATGGTAAGGATCACTACACAAATCAGTTCCCTCTAAATAAATATGAAAACAACCAACAATATAAGATACATGATGTAGTAGCTAATAAGCAAGCTGAAAAGTAAGTTACACCCATAGAAGTTCTAGGTAAATTATTTGGTACACTTGTTAATATACTTTTGATACTGGTACTACAAAATATTTCATTTATGACAAATTAGCAGCAAAATTAAAAAGAAAAGATGGAATAATGGAAAAATCATGGACTATTTCATTATGGTAATAATGTTGTTCATATTTTTAGTAAATGTTTATTTGGAGCAATTTTAGAATTACCAAGTTTTTCTACCGAAGTAGACCTTTACATTGTTCCTTTAGGGTCATACGATGCCATTATTGGTGTTAACTGAATTACTAAACATAAAGTAAAAGTTGATTGTTTTGAAAAACTTATTAAATGCATTGATGATCTGTAGAAAACAATAGACATTCAAGGGGTAAAATGAGAAATTTTAGTTAGGAAATTGTTAGCTATTCAACTTAAGAAGGCCAAAAATAAAGGTTGCATGTTATATGCAGTAAAAATTTCTGAAACAATAGAAGGAGGTAGTAATTTCTTGGAAAAGTATCCGTTGTTAAGGGATTTTAATGATGTGTTTCTGGAAGAACTACTTGGTCTTTTGCCTAAATGAGAATTTGACTTCAAAATAGAAATCAAACTTGGAACTGAACCTATATCCAAGGAACCTTATCGTATGACTACAACAAAATTAGTGGAACTTAAGGCACAGTTACAAGAAATATTTTCTAAAGGATTGATAAGACCGAGTGTCTTTCTATAGGGAACACCAATAATCTTTGTAAAAAATAAGGATGGAACACTTAGAATTTGTAATGATTATCGAATGTTAAACAAAGTAACAATAAAAAATAGATATCCTCTTCCTAGGATCGATGATCTGTTTAATCAGATGCATGGTGCATCATTTTATTCAAAGATAAATCTTCATTCTGGGTATCATTAATTAAGAATTAAGGATGAGGATATTCATAAAACAAATTTTAGAACAAGGTATGGACATTATGAATTCAATGTTTTACCTTTTGGTTTGAAAAATGCACCTACAACTTTGATGAATCTGATGAATACTATCTTTCAAGAATACTTGGAAAAGTTTGTACTTATGTTCTTGGATGATATTATTACCTATTGTAAGAACATTGAAGAGCACAAGGATCATTTGAAAATTGTACTTGAGATTTTGAGAAAGAGAAAATTGTATGGTAAGTTGTCCAAATGTTCCTTTTATGAAACAAAAGTGCATTATTTAGGACATGGCATAAAAAAGATGGAATAATAGTTGATCCATCAAATATTGTTGTCATAACTGAATAACCAACATCAAAAAATGTACAAGAAGTTAGAAGCTTCATGTTCAGCTTGCCGGATATTACAAAAAAATTTGTTAAGGAATTTTCAAAAGTTGCTGCCCCAATTACTTCATTACAAAAGAAAGACACAAAGTTTGTGTGGAGTGATAAATGCGAAACAACATTTAAAAATATAAAGGAACAACTAACTTTAACACTTATTATGACTATTTCGGATCCAAATGGAAGCTTTACTGTAGTTACAGATGCTTCAAGAAAAGGTTTGGGATGTATATTACTTCAAAATGATCATGTCATAGCTTATGAAAGTAGAAAAATCAAGTTACACGAGTTGAATTATGCTCCCCATGATTTAGAGCTTGTTGCCATAGTTCATGCACTTCAAGTATGGAAACATTATCTCTTAGGTAAACCTTTTGAGTTCAAAACTGACCACCTTGTGTTGAAGTATATTTTCACTCAGCCAAATCTATATGCAAGACAACGAAGATGGTTAGAATTCTTATCACAATATGATTTTGACATAAGTTAAATTAAAGTAAAGAAAATAGAGTGTCAGATGCACTAAGTCATAGGAAACATATTTATACACTTGTAACTTTGAGAACTCAGTTTAGGGATGAAGTAAAGAATGCCATGAACTCTAATTTGTATTTTCAGCAACTAAAAACAACAGTTGCTGCAAATCCTAATGATGAAAGTTACAAAGGTTTTAACTTTGATAATGAAGGAATTTTACGATATGATAATCGGGTGTACGTACCCTTGGAAAATGAGTTAAAGAAAAAGTTAATGATGGAATTTCATAATTCACCTTACTCAGGACATCCTCGAGTTACAAAAATGTTTGCTGATGTTAAACAAAAATATTTTTGGAAAGGGATGAAGAAAGACATAACTTATGTTATCTCACATTGCCTCGAATGTCAGTGAGTTAAGGTTGAACATATGCATCCAGCTGGTTTATAATACCCTCATAGCATACCACAATATAAATGAAAAGTAATAAGTATGGATTTTGTTCAGGGGCTACCTATGTCTAAGATAAGGCATGATGTTATTTTAGTTGTGCTTGAAAAATTAACAAAGGCATCACATTTTATCGTTGGTAATCTTAAAGATGATTCACCTGTTTTAGCAAAAATATTTGTGCATGAAATTTTTAGATTACATGGTGTACTTGAATTGATTATATCTGATAGAGACCCAATAATGACATCCCATTTCTGGAAAACACTAAATGCAGCCTTAGGAACAAAACTAAATTTTAGTTCGGCATACCATTTGGAAACATATGGTCAAACTTAGAGATTAAATCAGGTAATGGAAGATATGTTAAGAATGTATTGTATGGACCAATAGTTGAAATGGGAAGAATACATTCCTTTAGTTGAATTTGCTTACAATAATACTTATCATTCCTCTCTAAAATGGCACCTTTCGAAGCATTATATGGAAGGAAGTGCAAAACTTTAGTTAGTTGGGATAACATTGAAGATAGAGAGGTAATTAGACCAAACATTCTTACTGAAATGGAACAAGTAAAAGTAATTCATGAACAATTATAGGAAGCTGCTGATAGGCAGAAAAGTTATGTAGATCTAAAAAGGATCGATATAAAATTTGAACTTGGTGAAAATGTATTTTAACATGTCAAGCCCAAAAAGAGCTCTATTACCTTTGGCAGGAAACTAAATTATCACCTCGTTTTGTGGGACCTTTTGAGATTGTATAAGTGATTAGCCCTATAGCTTACCGCTTAGCATTACCTCCCACCTTGGAACAAATGCATGATGTTTTCTATGTTTCTTTACTTAATAAATGCGTTTCATATTTATCACATGTATTAAATTGGGATTCCTTGTAAGTCCAAGATCTAAGAATAATCATGGTTGTACCCATAAGAGTTTTGGAAACACGCCAGTTGCACTTGTGAAATCATGAAATCAGTCAATGCAAGGTCCAGTGGGACCAATTTAATCAACAAAGTGCAACATGGGAAAACTATGAGGATATAAAAACTACTTTTCATTATCTATTTGAACATAATTAATTCTAATTTTTGTGATAATTAAAGAATTTGATTGATAACTATCTTTAATTGTGCCAGTTTAGGGAAAGTACTACAATTTTTTAGTAAAAGTACAACAAATTTGATGTTGTAATAAGTTGTGAAAGACTTGAATTTCTACAAATCTATTTTCTGTTTAAAAATTTTGTGGGTAGAAGAATTATGATTATGATTATTTTTCTTGAATATGAATGTGGATTAAGTTATTCATCGAGACGATGAGGCTTTTTAGAGGGGAGGTATGTAATGCCTTTGCCATGGTTGATATCCTTTCTTTCTTCTGTAACTGAAGTTGTAAATGTTGATAAATGATTCTTGTTTTGAATATGGTGTACTCTTTAGAACTGAGTGATCATGTTTGTTGTAGATGATATGTTTTATTTTATAAAATTGGATAAAATCATACTATGGAAATTTTAAATTGATATTGAAATATTTCATATACTCTTTATGCTAAACTTTGAATTATGTTTATGTTCTGTATACTGGTGAAGGAAATAAATTCAGTCTGATAAGACTATGTGAGTACATTTCCAAATTTTCATTATCGAACTTGTTTCTTAGTATATTTAATAACTAATACAGGAACAACCATATATTGGATCAATTGCAGTGATCCAAGCCATACCTAAGATTACTATGATGTTTTGATCATATTTTTTAAGCCAGGTCACCACATGTTATTACTGAGATGTCTTCGTACTTAGGCTTTCATTTTAGAAGATCATTGGGCATCCTGTAGCATCTTAAGAATGCATCCTTCTATGTGATCTAATTACCTTGTTTTGATAAAATTACTTAAGGTAATGTCTTTTGATTATTGTATGGAACCTAAATAATCTAAATGCATTTAATTCAATTACATTATCCCTAACCTAAGTTAAGGTGAATGCATTTTCAAAGGGGTATTAATTCTTAAAACTATTACCCTAAGTCTTTTGATATTAAATCACCCTAGGAAATTAAGGGAATTTACTAAATTCCTAAGCTATGGTTGTATCTAAGACTAAAAATGCCTAACTTAGGTGGCATCAATCTAACCTAAGGATGACTGTGGTTAACTTAGATGACAAGTTAAGTGAATTTGTTGGTGGCACCATTCCAAAGGCGTACTTGGAATTTTTAATGGATCATTTAGTGTTTGTTTACCACTTATTTTGGCTGGGGAATGGTTTAAGATGGAATGTGTAAAAATGTAACTCTGCTTAGCTTTGGTAAATAAATTGTTAACTATTAGTTTTAACTAATTTCAGGTTGGCAATTGGTGGGAATATCATAGGCCACTGGCAGTCTGGCTTGCATTGATTATTTTTGACCCTTGAGTAAAAACCACCTAGGAATTTGCAAGATGGGTTTGTGGAAAAAGGAAAGGTTTTGTTTCATTTTGCATTTTAATTTTTTGAGCGTTATGGCTCTACATGTAGTTTTTCCATTTTTTGAACTATCAGTTTGATTTTTTTACAAAGTCAAGTTTTCCATTGCATGGAAAAAATAATGGCAAAAAACTATTGTGGAAACTATAAAGGAAAAATGGAGAAATTTTAGAAGATTTTGTTGGAGTTTTCGGTGAAGAACTTGTAGTGGAAGCTTCTTAGAAAAGTTGGAAGTGTGGAAAATAAATCTAGAGCACTACCACACATGATAGGATCTATCTCTTAATATTTCTTTATTTATTTACTGATTTCATAAAAAGAACTCTTCTCTTCATGAAATTACTTCTGAGATTTGGTTTTGTGTTTGTGTATTGCTATGCTTTTCCCTGCTCCTTTGTGTTTTCTTGAAAGTTAGGGGTTTTTGGTTAATAGAAATGACTCAATATCATATGAAGTCTGTTATATATTGAAAATGAGTTTCAAACGGTTGGGAAATGACTGTGTTTACAAAACCTAAATTTGTGAATTATTATTTAAATGGATATTGTGTTATCTTTACTACTGATTGATACATCTCATCATAATTTCAATCTTTTGGTGTTAAGTTATAGCATTGGGTTCAAGGTCAAAGCCTTCATGGAATATTGTTGGTGATTTTGTTTTCTTGAGGATATGGATGTTGAGAAATATAGATATTTTTTCAAATTTTTAATGCCTGATATAGACTCTTGTTTCAGTTTATCAATCAGTCATTTATAGCTTTCAATTCTTGAATTTTATTTTTGTTTGAAATCAGAGAATTAATCTTTGACCCATTTTGGGTACTCTCAATGTGGATATTTTGAGCTATTCTCTACAAGAATAATGGTGAGGGTGATTGGTAAAGTTTCATGTCTCGCTTTTTAGTTGTGTTTGGTTTGGTTATTCACCCTTCTCAGGTTGGCTTTAATCTAGACTTCTTTTTGGATATCATCTATACTAGGTCTTTTGTTATTAACTCCTAAGTTTCACACTTCTTTCATTTAAGAGGCTCCCTTGAGATTAGTTTGTTGATGAGTTTCTTGGGTTGGATATCATTTTCCTGTATGTGATTATTGTTTAGCTTTTTGAGATTTTGAGGACATTGGGTCAATAGTTGATCCTTGAGGATGTATTCTTTTTTGATTGAAACTTGTCTTTAATCAAATCATATCCTCTCTGCTATTGTCTCATTGGAGATTGTGCACGTATTTTTAGGTTGGTTTTTATTGAGTTGAAAGTTGTGAACTTTTTAAGGGAGCTATACACCCTTTGAGTTTCAGGACCCTATCTTTAACGGGTGAAGGTCGTACTCCACCTATTTGATCTTTTATGTTGTTCAAATATTATTATCATGTAAGTTTTTGGTGTATAAGGTGATTAGTAATTTCAACTGTAAACTTGACTCTCTATAATTCATGGTATAGTAAGACTCTTTTAGTCTACTTGGTTGAATTGAATTGTGTTGATCCATTTGAAATTAGTTCTTTGTTTTGTTATGTTTCAATAATCATTTCTTGAGTTCTTTATCTTTTGATAATTTGAATTGTCTTGATGTTGGAATGGATTAACCCTTGTATAGAAATTTTATTGTGATTGTATTCAGTTCATACCAAGTCATTCTAGTCTTTAATAGTATTCCATTAAGGATTGGTGATAAGGAAAAGGGTTGGTAATAAAGAGGAAATTATGGCTTGTTGGATAATTCGATACTTTATGGATTGATTGAGTTCATGGATTATTATTAAGTCTTTTCTGTTATAGATGGTTGTAATTTTAAATGTTATAATGATTGATATGAATTTCATGACTGCAATATTTATGGAATTAACTTTATTAGATTACTTAAATTCTTTTATATAGGTAATTGGTTCCTAAAAGAGACTTAATTGATTTTCCTTCAAATCTGACACTGTGGATTTTTGGGTAGACTTTTATGTTGTTCTTATTTTGGATACTTTGAACTTTTTCATAATTTAAAATGTTCCTTTTACATAGTTGTTAGATAAAAACATATTGTTTTAATGTTATAGTGTTTATCATGCTTAGTTATGGTGAACTAACTCATGCTAACAATTTTACAGATGAACTTCGTGAAAATTGAAAGGAGAAAGAATTATATAAAGTTGCATTTATTTTATTAACAAATTCATTTCTTTATTCCGATGCTTAATGTATTGAAATGCTCTTGAAGGGAACTTGTTGTAAAACTGCGAGGGCATATTACATTAGTGATTTGTACTGTTGAGAAATGTTTTCTTAAATTTTATGAAATACTTATTAAGCATGGAATAAAGTGAATTTTTTTTTTCTGATAATGAATTATTTTATAATGGTTTGGGATAACTAGCTTAACTATGCATCATAAATGATTTATATTTGATTAATATTCCTAAATATTAATAAGTATGACTCAGTCGTTATGTAAGTTATAGAGTGCTGCTTGGATAAGGAACTATATTTCTAAATCAAATAATTATTTGGGTAATGGTAAGACTATGATGATCATAATATATCCACCCTTATTCGGAAATAGGAATTAGAAAAGTATACTATACATATGGATGTGTCATTCTTATAAAGTTTATACTCCTTAAGTTTTCCAAATTCATGATAAGGATATTAGTCCTTTATTAGGATGAAGAGAAGAATCTCTAACATCATTTAGGGAAAAAGTATGATATCCTTACTTATGTGATAAGGTATAAATTAATATTGTTGATTGACTACATGCTCTAGTTTATGGGAATGATAAATGGTAATCAGAAAGCTTATAGAACATAGTAAGATGGATTAAAATATATAAAAACACTAAATCTAATTAACAAGATTTCAATCAGAATTGTTTACATTGATAAAATTAAGTAAAGAGGCTTAATGTTCTTACTTTCTTGATTCTGAATGAGATTTAATGCTCAATGAAATTAATGGTTAAGGAATAATGAGTTCATAAGCATGAACACAAAATTTATTTGCGTACCTTCAACTGGTGTAAAAGTGCATTTATATCCTTTCTTTATGGATCAATTATAAAAACTTAGTGACCCCTAGGTACAATGTGTAATGATTAATTAAACTAATTATATGCTAAAGGTTAATAAATCTAATGACTCTTTAAGTATGCTAGTTCTGTTAAAGGAACTTAGTAGGTTGTTGCAGTGTATTTGTTGTTGCAGAGTAGCCTCTTAATGATGAGAGTTATTAGGAGAACAATGTGAAGCAACCATTATACTTCAACATCCCACTCAACTTGTTTAACTCATCTGTCATAAGTGGAACTTCAGTTCACAGTTTTACTCTAAACTAAGATAGGTGTTAATCTTTAAATTTACCTTAACGGGAAGATGTTGTTAAAAATTGTCAAAATTTCTTAAACCCTCATTAATTCTTCTTTCCTGAATGTGCTTTTAAAATTTCAAAGTTTTCTGAAACTCCGAACTTCAAATTTTTAGATTTCGGGTTTCGGGGATTTTTCACTTTTTTGAGTTTTGTTGATTGCGAAATTAGATTTTGATTTTGAGTTCTAAAATCTGAAAGCCCAAAATTCCAATAATTCAGACTTTTCAGACTTTCAGGTTTTGGATACCTCTTTAGAATTTTTTGATATTTTTTCATTTCAGAGTTCCGAACTCTCAAAGTTCGAAGTTCTAGAATTTCAGAACTTTGCACTTTTAGGTTTCAGAGTCTCACATTGTATTTTGGATAGTTTCTCTCTGGAGTTTCGAAGTCCAAAACTCTGAAGTTCTGAAATTTTGGACCTTCCACAAACATTTAATTTCCAACATGTGTCAGATTTCGAGTATTAATTCTAGGGTTTTCTATATAAACTTGAATTTTTACCTATCATTTTCACCTGGCTTTTGCTTTGACACTCTATATTTACCTCACCATTTTGTACTTTGAATGCATCATTTTCAATGTAATTTTATTTATTTATTTATTTTTGGTTATGATTTATCGGGGTTTTGTTTGTTTTTTTTCCCTTTTTTCTGTTTTTCTTTTCTTTCTTGATAAAGAAACCCTTATCATCTTTTGTGCTTCCTTGAACCATACCATTTGTTTCTTTCCTCAATAATACAAACTTCAATTCATGCAGGCATCTAATTTTATCAAGTTCAAGAATTTTGTAACCATTTCCTTCTATTTTCATTCTACGTCTTTCAAGTTTTTGGAGGTCGCAGTTTTGGGATTTCAGAGGTCATAGATTTAGGCTTTCAGAGGTTTGTACTTCGGAGTTGAAGCCTTTCCGGAGCTACCATTTTTAGACTTTCGAACTTTAGGATTTTTGAACCTTTACAGTTTCTTACGAAGTTTCCAAAGACTATTCGGATTCCAAATTCTGAATTAATGTCAACTTCCTAGTCAAGGGGCAAGGTAAAGATGAAGTACACATTCTTAAGAGTTTCTCCTCACTCATGCCTATCTTTAGATTTGGGGAATATTAGAGATACTGACCTTGGAAAAATATATTTTCCGTACTTTTAGGAAAGATTAAAATCCCCTAATAAGAATACTTGGATCTAAGCCATATTCGACAGTGGGCTCACTCTCAATGCAGTTTTTCCTTCATCCATGCACTGTAATAAGTTTTTCTTAGCTGCAGCAACCCATTTTGATAAGGATTCTGAATCGATAAATGATGATGATGGTAAGGTAGTAATTAGGATGGACGCTGATTTCTTTGAAGATTTATTTAAACTTCCAGATGCTGAAGGATATGCAACAATTTCACTAGAAGCCATTGTGGAACATTGGGATTAAAAAACTGAACTGTGTACAAAAGTCATAATGTAAAGTTACTTGGCCAAGAGTGTCATCAATCTTCCTAAAAAATTGTTCCACTTAGAATTCATCCAAGAAGTAAGTGATCTTATTATATTATAAAGTCAAATTTCATGTCTCGTTTCCACAAAGGAGTTTAAGGAATGGATGTTCCTTTATATTTCTACTATCAAGAAAAATAATGAATTCATACGATGGGGGAAACATATCAACAACTCAATTTGTTTTCAGTTGAGAAATGTTTTAACATCTAAAAAATTCTTCATGACTTCATTCCTCATTTATGTTGTTGCTACCATGGGGGAGTTTAATGGTTTGAACACAAAAGGTTTCAGAAGCGTGTCATAAATTTATCACTTTAAACTCAAATTACAATGGAAGAAGGAAACAAACATTTTCGTAGAGTAAATGATGCCTTTTTTACTGTCCTCCTTTATCATTTTGATAAATATTTGTATAATCGAAGGATTTCAAATGAATATTTTAAAGAGGTATGGGAATGGGGAGCAATCTATCTCCAGTTCCCAACATTTACATACACAAGGATTCCCAGTTTCTTGGGTTCCCTAAGCAAGTTACCAAGATATCCCACTAAAAAATGGGTTTTATTAGAATTAGTTTCGACAATTTTTGGATTATTACAAAATTTAAAACAAATGACATAAGAGGGGAGTTCAGTTTCCTATTTCAATAGGAAGGTATACCTGTTTCAGTATTTATAAATAAAAAAATGTGGATGGAGAAATGTCAGAAGTTACTTTGTGAACTTTCCATCCTAGAACCAACTTTGATTACTAGGGTAAGTTCAATGAAACAGGTTTGGCCAATTCTCATGTGCCTTAGCTAAAGGATATTTGGATTTATTGTTAGGATAATGTTATTACCAAAAAATGAGAATATGAAAGGTTGAATTTGAATGAGGCTAGACAATTCAGTATTGTGGATATTCTGAAAGGGATGGACGGTGATGATGAAGTATTAGATCCAGTGTACAAGAATAATAATGTTGCCGATCAAAATTTTCCATGGATAGATTGGTCCAAGGAAGAACTTTGCAATACTAAAGAAAGGGTGGGGCCCATTATTCAAAGGACATATGATTGGTTGGCTGCCTTGGAAATTTCACCCAAAGGGATAGATCAACCTAGAAGAGTAGAATCCCAACAACCACTGAGTCTCCTTACACCCAAGAAAGGTAAAAGGTCTACTCAAAAGGCCAATATAATTCCAAGGAAGATCTCATTTTTTGTTGGGAGTTACTCTCTTTAAAAATTTCCCATTGCTAAGGTTGTGTCCTCTACAATAAAAGTAAGAGAGGTTGTCAGAGTTAGTGATTCTCTAATTGTTTCATAAGACTTGCCACCCCCTTCTTCATTACCATTGTCATTATCTTCAGCTCCACTTTCCCAAACATTATCCACTACTCCTTCACTCATCTCTGCTTCTTCATCTCCCTCCATGGCCCAAGTAATTTCATCCCTTCCTATCCTCTCAGTAGGAGAAATTATTGGGTCTTAAGTTTCCACTCCATTGTCTCAACAACTTTAATTCCCTTCCATTTCAACTTACAGTCTCATTGCATCTTCTCTAGAGGTTATTCTCACTTTCACCCCTTCTATCATTACCACCTCAATTTCATTACCAACTGATATTATCAGTGATATTGTTTTATCTAGTGCTCCAGGTGTTGAATCAACCATGCCACTTTGATCTGCATCCACTATACATGAATGGATATATTTCCAAACCCCAAAGCAGAAGAATAAAGCTCCTCTTGTAGATGTGATATATTTGAGTGTGCTGGAACCTAATATGAAGAGACAGGCCAAACCAAATATAGTCTCTAGTTTATCGATAAACCAATTAGGAGAAAGGGTCATGGAAATAGCCAGTCCGTTGAGGGGAAACTCAAGAAAATTTTACAGTAGCAGATTATCCAATCTCTAGGTTTTTAGTAAGGAAGGGAAGACATAAAGGTGCCGAACAGGATGTTCAAGTGGCCCTTGGAAATTCATTGGAGAAGTGTGATAAAGATAAAGCTATCAAAGATGAATTTAAGTCAAAATTTGAACATCGCACTACTCTATTAAGGAAAGTAACACAACCCACTCCAACCATTGATCCTTCAACTACAACTGCTCTGAAAATTTCTTCCGGTTTGGATGGCATTTCATATCATGAAATTGAGAAGATAGGTCAGAAGGGAAGATTAGTGGATGGATGGATATAAAGTATGCTTCAAGAAGCTAATCCTTTGGTTAAAACAATTGTTTAATTGTATAATGATTTACAAACTTAGAGGACTTGTATTCATAGCATAGATGAAATTCTGTATGAGGATAACAATAATTTGAATATGAATTTAACTACATGGAGTGAGATTAGAGATGCGGACCCAAATTTACTCCTTCAAGAAGGATTAATTCATGATGTTTCCAAATTGTGTGAGTTTCAAAGGGCCATGGAATTTAGATCCCACGTGTTGTAGAATTTGATTAAGAAATTGGATGATAAATGCGTGGAAATAACTGATGGTGTAAATGATATTTCAGAAGAGTTTTATAATATCAACTATAATTTTTTCAATGAGAATATTAATTCTCTTCCAGTGGACCAAATTAAATCAAATTTTAAATATTTGATAACGAAAGAAGATGAAATAACTAAAATTTTCAATAGCAATTCAATTGACAGGTTGGTCTCGTGCCAAAATTTTATAAGTTAGCTGAAGAAAGTGGTGAATAAGTTAAAAAGGTTTCTAGATAAATTTGCAAGGGAGATTGATACATGATATGTGGTGAATCATTATGCTTGCAGACCAGAGGAAGGGGAGGTACAGGGAATCATCAAACATTTTGTTGACTACCAACACCGAATGACTATGGGGGAAGAAGAAGATTAGGGCAAAATCGAACAAGAGAAAGATGATACAGGTCTAAGCTAAGCTAGACGGCCATGATTGGGATGGTTCCAAGATTTGAATCAGTCAAATTTACAGGTTTGACTTAGTTAAATCTTTGCAACAAATTTACTATTTTTATAGGTGCATGTTCCCTTGAACTTATTATAATCTATTTTTAGTAATTTGGTAGTTAAGGTTCAGCTGTAATGGCTCAACCTTTAGAACTTATAAATATTTAAAAATGCATTGAGTTTTTATATAGATAGATAATTTGGAGAAGTTACTCTTCAAGCTTGGAAGAGTGCTTCATATACTTTGATCCTTTCAGTTATATTCAGAACAATATTTTTCTATGAAAAGTCTAGTTTATTGTGTTAATCATCGATCAATTTATAGCTTGGGAATGTTTAATTCCTTAACATGATTGGTTAATTTTCCTTTATTCCAGTTATCTTGTTTCAATTCATGTGAAAAGTGATATAGCTCCTTTGATATCAGTTATGAAAAGAGGACTAGGAGGATCAGCCTCTGAGTTGGAAGATTTGTCACTCAAGTGAGAAGGGACATAGTCCTCATCATCACTACTGTCAGAATCAGAAGACTCAAGGGTCTGATGGTTGGGAGGATCAGGAAGAGGAGCATGCTCAATAACATCATCATCTAATGAGTCATAATCTGAATAAAGAAACTGAAGAACCTTAATAGGTAGAGAAGTAGAAGTCAAAGAAGACTCATCAAAATTAACACATCTCTTAATACAAAACTCAGTAGAAGTAGGATTCAACAATCGATATCCCTTCATGCCATCAGGATACCCTACAAAGATATAAGGTTTGGATTGCGGTTCTAATGCCTTGCGTTTCCTCTTGGGAATCTGAGCCATAGCCTTGGATCCAAATATTTGAAAGTGCTCAACATCAAGATTGCATCCAAACCAAGCTTCAAAGGGTGTCATCCCTCTAACTGCCTTGTGTGGAACATGGTTCTGAATGTAATTAACACAATTCACTGCTTCAGCCCAATACTGTGGAGGAAGATACTTTGAGTGAATCATACAAGTGGCCATCTCTTTAAGAGTACGGTTATTTCTTTCTAATACTCCATTATGCGAAGGGATGTATGCAACTGTATACTACAAGGAAATCCCTTCAGAAGTACAGAAATCCATGAACCTATTATTTACATATTCATCTCCATTCTCGATTTGAAGAACCTTAATAGACCGTTCCTCCTGTTTCTCAGGAAGATCCTTAAAGTCCTGAAAATGTTCAAATAATTCGGACTTAAGCTTAAGAAAATATACCCAAGTATATTGTGAATAGACATCAATGAAGGTTAGCACACAAAGAGATTTAGTAAATGAAAGAGGTGGAAATGGACCAGAAATATCGCTGTGAACAAGATCCAAAGGACGAGTAGCTCTCCAGGTTTTTCCTTTGTCAAAGTTCTTTTCAGGATGATTTCCAAGGGTACAACCCTCACAAATACCCTTAGAAAACTTGACGTGGGGTAACCCATTGACCATTTTGTTTTGGCTCAATTGTTCAAGGTAGCGATAATTTAGATGTCCAAAATGATCATGCCATTACTTACTAACCTCATTTGCATGAGTGAGCAAGGCAGTGGGTGTATAATAAAAATTAAAGTGGGAAAAGGTGTACAAATGTGAACGGTGATCCACCTTTCCCTTAGCCATTGTAGTGTCATCATTAAGCTCACGAATAATCACCGAGTTAGGACCAAATTCCACTCACATTCCTTCACCAAGGTGAGTAATTTGGTAAAATGATAGGAGATTGGTAGAGAGATTAGGAGCACTCAACACTTGGTTGAATGTTCCCCCATCCATCCCTACCAATCCACTATCAGAAACTGACATTGTTGTGTCATTACCCATCGTGATTTGGGACATACCACAAGGTTTGATGTTGGAGAACTCAACATGCGAAGAAGCCATGTGGTGTGAGGCACCAGAATCTATAATCCACATTGATGAAGGATCAATTTTTTCTACAAGGGCCTTTCCTTTCTTCTTATCATATTTTGAACCTTTTGCAGTAGAAGACTCGACCTTCGAAGCATTTTATTTGATAGACTTAGGAACACCTATTTGATTTTTCTCAAGTAAATGAGTAAGGTGATCAATTTGTTTTGTCATACACATATGCTCTTTATGACTAGGCTTCTTGCAATAGGATCACAAATACTTGTCTTTCTGTGATCTAGGCTCAGAGTTCGAAGTGTTTGTGTTAATTTTAGTTTTGGTCTTGGTTTCTTTCTCAAATTGATCCTTTTTTTCTTTCTTCTTTTCAGTTTTCTTTTCCTTACTAGTACTTGCTACAAGGGCATGATATTTGGACTTGAGAGACCCCATTTTAATGATTTTTTCCTATTCTCGAATGAGTTGGGATGAAAAATAGTCAAAGGAGGGAATATTCCAATCCTTACCCAAGGCAACTTTTGTAGCGTAAAAAGTTGATACAAAGATAGAATATTCAAGACCCAACTTAGAGAGAATCAAAAAGATCAGTTGAGAATCTTTCTTCTCTACCTGACATTCCTTTAACAAGAATCTAGTGTGGATAAACTTAGAGAAAAATGCTTGTAGGTTTTCAAAATCACTAGGATTTAACCCTAGTAGTTTTTTTTCCAACTCATGCACTCTCATATCATCTTGTTGTCCAAACATCCCATCCAACGTTTTCCACGTAGAATTAGGTGTTTCAGACGACTCAATGTGGAAGAGCAAGTCAAGAGAGACGGACATGCAAAGAAGACCTAAAGCTTCATCACTACGGTTTAACCACTTAAAATTTTAAGGGTTGTCGTTTGGTTCAGTCTCAGTTCCCATGGTGATGTGGAATAACCCTTTACCCCTTAGTTTCATAATTATTTTCAATCTCCATTCAAAGAAGTTGAACAACGTAAGCAAAGGAATTAAAAGTGCATCCATAGTGAAGAGAGAGAAAGAGTGCAAAAAAGAAACACAACCACCCAAGACAATATAATAACCCCCCTAATTTCAACACTTTATATTTTAGTGCGTTGAATATAATCTGGTCTGAGTGTGTGTCTAGAAACATTTGGTAACTCACCTTGCAATCAGCGTAATAATGCGCAAGAGAGGAGACCACAATCGTGTTTTGGGGAGCACAACAAAGTGACACCGCACACAAGCACAATTTTAAAAAACTAGGAAGGAGGTGAAATCAAATCTTGGTTATGAGAAAAAGTGTCTCACGTCGCGAAGGATACCCCCTTTCTGCAAACTGTGGCGGATGCGTTCACTAGTCAAAAGCAATAATAAGGGTAAAATACAATGTTTCAAACTCAATAGGATTTCGGATGATCTCCGGAACACTAGAAAGGCACGTGGAAGATAAAGAGGTGCTCAAAGTGTCACTACACACTTGAGCGCATGATTAGTAAAAAAATCAACAATAACACTTTTTTTTTAAAATTACCATTTTGAAACGTCTGATTTAGCTAATTTTAGAGCTTTTGGAGTTAAAAAATGTTAATATAAAGATGATTTTTAAAATATTTTACCTAATCGTAAAGGAGAAATTGTAATTAATATAAATAGATTTAATTAAATCTAATTAATTACAAAAAACTAATTAAGATCTAATAAAAAATTAAATCCTAATTAATTACCAAAAAAACTAATTAAGATCTAATAAAAAAATAAATCCTAATTAAAATTTTAAATATACTCCCTTTTTAAAAAAAAGTATTTCCACTTTTAAAAAAAACACCAAATTTGAATATTTTTTAAAACTTACCGTTTAAAAAAAAGGAATCTGCCTTAAATAATTTTGGAAACTTACTTTATATAAAAAAAACTCACGGAGATAAAGTTTTAGTGTTTTTTTTAAAAGCTTACAAAAAACATGAATTAATGGTTATATAATAAAAGGCCCACCATTTGGAAATTTAAGGAAACTTACCAAACTCACCATTGGAAATCTCGATGGAGGTGGGAACCAATCGGGTGGATCCCAAGTTGGGTGGCATGGTAGTTGAGGGAATCCCGAGTTGGATGGGCTTGACAGAGGGAGATCCAGATGGAGCAGGGAAGCAAGAACCAGGTCAGACGCAGAGCACGCAACTGCAGGGAAGGTGAAGCCGAGGGAGACTCCACAGGTTATATGGGACGTAGGCTAGGAGCGAGGGAGATCCAAAAAGTAGGCTGAGTAGGGTGGTGCGGTAGAGCAGCCGATAGGGAGGTACAGAAGAGCAGGCTAACAGGGAGGGAGTAGCCCAGGAGCAGGCCAAACTAGACCAGACCAGACAGCTGGAGGTCGACGATAAGAGCACTATGAATGGCAGGGTAGACCATAACATGACAAGGCTTGGCTAGATCAAGACAAAACATGTGAATGAAGCTCGATGGAAAATAAAATGGCTCAGCCAGGGTGAAAAACGACTCAGCCAGGCTAATAAACATCAAAATTTACCTTAACCTTTGAAGGAGCTTGGGTATCTTGAAGCGAGTTGAGA